>CM038670.1:768680306-769880306 GCA_021605145.1 Aegilops bicornis | reverse complement strand
AGGTGTCGCTACCGGTGACGATGGTGATCATGACGGTGCTTGGCGATGGAGATCACAAGCACAAGATGATGATGACCATATCATATCACTTATATTGATTGCATGTGATGTTTATCCTTTATGCATCTTATCTTGCTTTGATTGACGGTAGCATTATAAGATGATCTCTCACTAATTATCAAGAAGTGTTCTCCCTGAGTATGCACCGCTATAAAGTTCTTCGTCTTTGAGACACCACGTGATGATCGGGTGTGATAGGCTCTACGTTCAAATACAACGGGTGCAAAACAGTTGCACACGCGGAATACTCAGGTTATACTTGACGAGCTATGCATATAAGATATGACCTCGGAACACGGAGACCGAAAGGTCGGCGTGAATCATATAGTAGATATGATCAACATAATGATGTTCACCATTGAAACTACTCCATCTCACGTGATGATCGGACATGGTTTAGTTGATTTGGATCACGTGATCACTTAGATGACTAGAGAGATGTCTGTCTAAGTGGGAGTTCTTAAGTAATATGATTAATTGAACTTAAATTTATCATGAACTTAGTCCTGGTAGTATTTTGCAAATTATGTTGTAGATCAATAGCTCGCGTTGTTGCTTCCCTATGTTTTTATATGTGTTCCTAGAGAAAATTGTATTGAAAAAGGTTAGTAGCAATGATGCGGATTGGATCCGTGATCTGAGGTTTATCCTCATTGTTGCACAGAAGAATTACGTCCTTGATGCACCGCTAGGTGACGGACCTATTGCAGGAGCAGATGCAGACGTTATGAACGTTTTGCTAGCTCAATATGATGACTACTTAATAGTTTAGTGCACCATGCTTAACGGCTTAGAATCGGGACTTCAAAGACGTTTTGAACGTCATGGACCATATGAGATGTTCCAGGAGTTGAAGTTAATATTTCAAGCAAATACCGAGTTGAGAGATATAAAATCTCCAACAAGTTCTATAGCTAAAAGATGGAGGAGAATCGCTCAACTAGTGAGCATGTGCTCAGATTGTCCGAGTACTTCAAACGCTTGAATCAAGTGGGAGTTAATCTTCCGAGATAAGATAGTGATTGATGTAATTCTCTAGTCACCATCACTAAGTTAGTAGAACTTCGTGATGAACTATAGTATGCAAGGGATGACGAAAACGATTCCCGAGCTCTTCGTAATGTTGAAATCAACGAAGGTAGAAATCAAGAAAAGCATCAAGTGTTGATGATTGACAAGACCACTAGTCTCAAGGAAAAGGGCAAAGGGAAGAAGGGGAACTTCAAGAAGAACGGCAAGCAAGTTGCTGCTCGAGTGAAGAAGCCCAAGTCTGGACCTAAGCATGAGACTAAGTGCTTTCGCTGCAATGGAACTGGTCACTAGAAGCGGAACTACCCCAAGTGATTGGTGGATAAGAAGGATGGCAAAGTGAACATAAGTATATTTGATATACATGTTATTGATGTGTACTTTACTAGTGTTCATAGCAACCCCTCAAGATTTGGTACTAGTTCGGTTGCTAAGAGTAGCAACTTGAAACGGGAGTTGCGTAATGAGCAGAAACTAGTTGAAGGGGAAGTGACGATGAGTGTTGGAAGTAGTTCCAAGATTAATATAATCATCATCGCACACTCCCTATACTTTCGGGATTAGTGTGGAACCTAAATAAGTGTTATTTGGTGTTGAGCATAAATATGATTTGATCATGTTTATTGCAATACGGTTATTCATTTAAGTAAGAGAATAAATTGTTGTTCTGTTTACATGAATAAAACCTTATATGGTTACACACCCAATGAAAACGGTTCATTGGATCTCGATCATAGTGATACACATATTCATAATATTGAAACCAAAAGATGCAAAGTTAATAACGATAGTGCAACTTATTTGTGGCACTGCCGTTTAGGTCATATTGGTGTAAAGCGCATGAAGAAACTCCATGCTGATGGATTTTTGGAATCACTTGATTATGAATCATTTGATACTTGCGAACCGTGCCTCATGGGCAAGATGACCAAAACGCCGTTCTCCGGAACTATGGAGCGTGCAACTGATTTGTTGGAAATCATACATACCGATGTTTGTGGTCCAATGAATGTTGAAGCCTTGGCGGTATCAAGTTATTTTCTCACCTTCACAGATGATTTGAGCAGATATGGGTATATCTACTTGATGAAACACAAGTCTGAAACATTTGAAAAGTTCAAAGAATTTCAAAGTGAAGTGAAGAATCATCGTAACAAGAAAATAAAAGTTTCTACGATATGATCGCAGAGGAAAAATATTTGAGTTACGAGTTTGGCCTTGATTAAAACAATGTGAAATAGTTTCACTACTCACGCCACCGAACACCACAGCATAATGGTGTGTCCGAACGTCGTAACCACACTTTATTGGATATGGTGCGATCTATGATGTATCTTACCGATTTACCACTATCGTTTTGGGTTATGCATTAGAGACACTGCATTCACGTTTAATAGGGCACCATCTAAATCCGTTGAGACGACACCGTATGAACTATGGTTTAACAAAGTAAACCTAAGCTGTCGTTTCTTAAAAGTTTGGAGTTGTGATGCTTATGTGAAAAAGTTTTCACCGATAAACTCAAACCCAAATCGGAGAAGTGCGTCTTCATAGAATACCCAAAGGTAACTATTGGGTACACCTTCTATCACAGATCCGAAGGCAAGTTTTTCGTTGCTAAGATGGATCCTTTCTAGAGAAGAAGTTTCTCTCGAAAGAAGTGAGTGGGAGGAAAGTAGAAACTTGATGAGGTAATTGTACCTTCTCCCTTATTGGAAAGTAGTTCATCACAGAAATCAGTTCCAGTGATTCCTACACCAATTAGTGAGGAAGTTAATGATGATGATCATGAAACTTCAGATCAAGTTGCTACCAAAACTCGTAGGTCTTCCAGAGTAAGATCCGCACCAGAGTAGTACGGTAATCATGTTCTGGAAGTCATGTTACTAGACCATGACGAACCTACGAACTATGAGGAAGCGATGATGAGCCCAGATTCATGAAATGGCTTGAGGCCATGAAATCTGAGATAGGATCCATGTATGAGAACAAAGTATGGACTTTGATTGACTTGCTCGATGATCAGCAAGCCATGTTAAATAAATGGATCTTCAAGAGGAAGACGGACACTGATAGTAGTGTTACTATCTACAAAGCTCGACTTGTCACAAAAAGGTTTTTCGACAAGTTCAAGGTGTTGACTACAAATGAGATTTTCTCAACCGTAGCGATGCTTAAGTCTGTCCGAATCATGTTAGCAATTGCCACATTTTATGAAATCTGGCAAATGGATGTCAAAACTACATTCTTTAATGGATCTATTAAAGAAGAGTTGTATATGATGCAATCAAGGTTTTTTCAATCCTAAAGGAACTAACAAAATATGCAAGCTCCAGTGATCCATCTATGGACTGGTGCAAGCATCTCAGAGTTGGAATACATGCTTTGATAAGTTGATCATAGCATATAGTTTTATACAGACTTGTGGAAAAGCCTGTATTTACAAGAAAGTGAGTGGGAGCACTACTGACATTTACGATAAGTATATTGTTGATCGGAAATAATGTAGAATTATTCTGCAAAGCATAAAGGAGTATTTGAAAGGAGTTTTTCAAAGAAGGACCTCGGTGAAGCTGCGTACAAATTGAGCATCAAGATCTATTGAGATAGATCAAAAACGCTTGATGAGTTTTTTCAATAAAGAAAAGTTCTTGCCTGTGTTACAAAGGTATAAAATTGAGTAAGACTCAAAGCCCGACCACGGCAGAAGATAGAAAGAGAATGAAAGTCATTCCCTATGCCTCAGCCATAGGTTCTATAAAGTATGCTATGCTATGTATCAGACCTATTGTATACCTTGCTCGGAATTTGGCAAAGGAGTACAATAGTGATCTAGGAGTAGATCACTGGACATTGGTCAAGAACATCCTTAGTGAGGACTAAGGAAATATTTCTCGATTATGGAGGTGATAAAAGAGCCCGTCGTAAAGAGTTACATCGATGCAAGCTTTTTACACAGATCCTGATGACTCTAAGACTCAATCTGGATACATATTGAAAGTGGGAGCAATTAGCTAGAGTAGCTCCGTGCAGAGCATTGTAGACATAGAGTATTTGCAAAATACATACGGCTCTGAATGTGACAGACCCGTTGACTAAGCTTCTCTCACGAGCAAAACATGATCATTCCTTAGTACTCTTTGGGTGTTAATCACATAACGATGTGAACTAGATTATTGACTCTAGTAAACCCTTTGGGTGTTGGTCACATGGCGATGTGAACTATGGGTGTTAATCACATACAGATGTGAATATTAGTGTTGAATCACATGATGATGTGAACTAGATTATTGACTCTAGTGCAAGTGGGAGACTGAAGGAAATATGCCCTAGAGGCAATAATAAAGTTATTATTTATTTCCTTATTTCATGATAAATGTTTATTATTCATGCTAGAATTGTATTAACCGGAAACATAATACATGTGTGAATACATAGACAAACAGAGTGTCACTAGTATGCCTCTACTTAACTAGCTCGTTAATCGAAGATGGTTATGTTTCCTAACCATAGACATGAGTTGTCATTTGATTAACGGGATCACATCATTAGGAGAATGATCTGATTGACATGACCCATTCCGTTAGCCTAGCACTTGATCGTTTAGTATGTTGCTATTGCTTTCTTCATGACTTATACATGTTCCTATAACTATGAGATTATGCAACTCCGTTTACGGAGGAACACTTTGGGTACTACCAAACGTCACAACGTAATCGGGTGATTATAAAGGAGTATTACAGGTGTCTCCAAAGGTACTTGTTGGGTTGGCGTATTTGAGATTAGGTTTTGTCACTCCGATTGTCGGAGAGGTATCTCTGGGCCTTCTCGGTAATACACATCACATAAAGCCTTGCAAGCATTACAACTAATGAGTTAGTTGTGAGATGATGTATTACGGAACGAGTAAAGAGACTTGCCGGTAACGAGATTGAACTAGGTATTGGATACCGACGATCGAATCTCGGGCAAGTAACATACCGATGACAAAAGGAACAACGTATGTTGTTATGCGGTCTGACCGATAAAGATCTTCGTAGAATATGTAGGAACCAATATGGGCATCCAGGTCCCGCTATTGGTTATTGACCGGAGATGTGTCTCAGTCATGTCTACATTGTTCTCGAACCGTAGGGTCCGCACGCTTAAGGTTTCAATGACGGTTATTATGAGTTTATGTATTTTGATGTACCGAAGGAGTTCGGAGTCCCGGATGAGATCGGGGACATGACGAGGAGTCTCGAAATGGTCGAGACGTAAAGATCGATATATTGGACGACTATATTCGGAGTTCGGAAAGGTTCCGAGTGATTCGGGTATTTTTCGGAGTACCGGGTAGTTACGGGAGAAGCAATGGGCCTTGATGGGCTTTAGTGAAAAGAGGAGAAAGGGCCAAGGGTTGCTGCGCCCCTCCCCTCTAGTCCGAATTGGACTAGGGAAAAGGGGGCCGGCCACCTCTCCTTCTCCTCCACTTCCTTCTCCCTTCCTCCCCTCTTGGTGGACTCCTACTAGGACTTGGAATCCTAGTAGGACTCACATCTTGGTGCGCCTCCTCCCTTGGCCGGCCACCTCCTCCTTGCTCCTTTATATACGGGGGCAGGGGGGCACCCCGGGACACACAAGTTGATCCTTGAGATCGTTCCTTAGCCGTGTGCGGTGCCCCCCTCCACCATATTCCACCTCGGTCATATTGTAGCGGTGCTTAGGCGAAGCCCTGCGACGGTGAAACATCAAGATCGTCACCACGCCGTCAGGTCGACGGAACTCCTCCCCGGAGCTTTGCTGGATCGAAGCCCGTGGAGCGCCATCGAGCTGAACGTGTGCCAAGAACTGGAGGCGCCGGAGTAACGGCGCTGTGATCGGGTTGGATCGTGAGGAGAACGCACGACTACTTCCTCTACGTCATCATCGACTCGGAGGTGCCGGAGTAACGGCGCTGGGATCGGCAGGATCGCGAGGAGAAAGTACGACTACTTCCTCTACGTTGTGATCGCTTCCGCTTACGGTCTACGAGGGTACGTAGACAACACTCTCCCCTCTCGTTGCTATGCCATCACCATGGTCTTGCGTGATCGTAGGAAAATTTTTGAAATTACTACGTTCCTCAACAATATCTCTGTTTCTGATGCTGAAACATAATCAGGTGATGAACATGAACCTAGTGATAATGTTAATGATAATGTTCATGTTTATGCTCAACCTAGAAAAAACAATGATGTAGAGATTGAACCTGTTGTTGATCTTGATAACCCACAATCAAAGAATCAATGTTATGATAAGAGAGATTTTGTTGCTAGGAAGCACGGTAGAGAAAGAGAACCATGGGTTCAGAAACCCATGCCCTTTCCTCCTAAACCATCCAAGACAAAGGATGATGAGGATTTTGAGCGCTTTGCTGAAATGATTAGACCTATTTTCTTACGTATGCGCTTAACTGATATGCTTAAGGTAAACCCTTATGCTAAATATATGAAAGATATCATTACAAATAAAAGAAAGATACTGGAAGCTGAAATTTCCACCATGCTTGCTAATTACACTTTTAAGGGTGGAATACCAAAGAAACTTGGAGATCCGGGGGTACCAACTATACCATGCTCCATTAAAATAAATTATGTTAGAACTGCTTTATGTGATCTTGGAGCCGGTGTTAGTGTTATGCCTCTCTCTTTATATCGTAGACTTGAATTGAATAAGTTGACACCTACTGAAATATCTCTGCAAATGGCTGATAAATCAAGCGCCATACTTTGCCGGTATTTGTGAGGATGTGCCTGCTAGGTTGCAAATGTCACTATCTTAACGGACTTTGTTATTCTTGATATTCCCGAGGACGATAGTATGTCGATTATCCTCGGTAGACCCTTTTTGAATACTACGGGGGCTGTTATTGATTGCAACAAAGGCAATGCCACTTTTCATGTTAATGGAAATGAGCATACGGTACACTTTCCGAGGAAACAATCTCAAGTTCATAGCATCAGTTCTATTGGAAAAGTTCCAACTATCATTATTGGAGGTTTTGAATTTCCTCTCCCTACTGTCAAGAAAAAATATGATATTCTTATTATTGGGCATGTTCATATCCCCGTTGAGGTAACTTAGTGTTATTCAAAATTTCTCCGGTTCCGTGTTATTCAGAATGAGTTTGTTAACAAGACTTGATCAACCTTGTTAGTGGATTCATTTTGATGATCATGAGATGGATGAAACTAGAAGGCACAACCTTCGGTACCCTTTTTTACTTTCTGTTTTATAGAATAAATGAATTAAAAATAGTATTATCCGTCTGTTTTCTGAATTATTCGTGCATTAAAAAATATCCTGAAAATAAAAGTGCTCCAAATGCCCTGCAAATTTAGTATGATTTTTTATGGAATATTTGAGGATTTTAGGCACTGAAATCAGTGCAGGAGGGGCAAGCACCAGGAAAAGAGAGTGGAGGGCGCGCCCACCCCACCTGGGCGCGCCCCCTGTCTCGTGAGCCCCTGGTGGCCCCCCTCCACTTATGCCAGCACCCACACACTTCATCTTCTACCCAAAAAAATCCTCATCCAGCTCAAGCACGAGTTCTAGCTCATTTTGCTGCGATTTTTGATCTCCTTGCTCAAAGCTCCATTCACAAAAATGCTTTGGGAGATTGTTGCTTGGTATGTGACTCCTCCATTGGTCAATTTAGTTTTTGTTCTAGTGCTTTATTCATTGCAAATTTTTGCTACATAGGTGACCATGTTCTTGAGCTTGCATGTTAAATTTATGAGGTCCCAAGCATTTCTAATGCATGATATAGGCTCTAGGCACTTGTAGGAGTAGTTGCTACCATTCTTGTTTAGTTTTATTCACTTTTATTTGGAAGTTAATGAAATTTCAGAAATTTTCAAAAAATGTTAAGGAGACTTTTAAGGGACTCTTCTAGCCAGGCTCTCAGGAAAAACAAGCTAAAGAGAAGGAAAAAGCCAAGTATAATCTTCCTCGCCTAGCGGAAGTACGGCCGTGTGAATGGCCATGTGATAATTTCTTGAAAGAAGCTGGAATTCATGAAGATTTTTATTCTTTGATCGAGAATTCATACCTCACTGGTTTCCTCCACGACCGGATCGATCAGTATCTCTTACTTACCAATACTTTCGTGCAAAAAATTTATTATTATCCTAAGAAGTCACCGCCTTCGGTATCATTTCATTTATATGATGAATTCAGAGAAATGTCTTTACGTAATTTTTGCACAGTATGTAGGATACCCTTTGAGGAAGAATTAGAGGAACCCGACCGTAAAGATGTGGATGGCTTTGTTAACACTATCACTATAGAGGATTCAAAGAAGGGTTTCGATGCGAAAATCTCTAGCATACACTTTCCTGTTTTACGCTACTTTGCCATATTTGCTAGTAGATGCTTGATTGGTCGTGGAAATAGTGGAAACTTTAATGTTCCTGATATTATCATTCTTCAACATGCCTTGTTTGGAGACAATAGTTTTAGTATTGTTGCCGTCATTACTAAACGGCTAAGCCTGAATCATACAAAAGGCCCCATATTTGGAGGTATCTATGCTTCACGTCTTGCTAGACATTTTGAGATACCTATTAGGCACCATGAGAAAGAGGAGAAAAAATTGCCTACTTACATTTAAATTACAAGAGCATGGTAGCACACGCGTTTATTGTTGACAACAAAGAGAAGATGCCCTTGTATAACCTTAGATTTAATAAGAAACACAATGAGACTATTATTTTGCCTGCGCCACTGTTGTTTGATTTGATTGCAGATAATTTTCTTGTCACACTGGAAGCGGTGTTTGCTTGATACATCTCCAACGTATCTATAATTTATGAAGTATTCATGCTATTATATTATCCTTATAGGATGTTTGATATGCATTTATATGATATTTTTATTTCTCATTGCTAGTTGGAAGTAAACGTTCGGTGCACGTAGAGTCGTATCAGTGGCAGATAGGGCTTGAGAGAATATTGATTTTACCTTTAGCTCCTTGTGGGTTCGACACTCCATACTTATCACTTCCACCTTTGGAAAGTGCTACGATGATTCCCTGCACTTGGGGATTATGAAGCTCTTTTCTGGCGCCGTTGCCGCAGAGCAATAGCGTGGGGTTGATATTCTCGTGTGTGCTTGTTTGCTTTCTTCACTAAGTAGATTTTGTTTTTTTACTTTTTGTTTCTGTTTATTTGTGGGTGAAACATACAAAAAAAATTAAAAGAATGAAAATACAAAAAAATTACTTGCCTTTCATGCCTAAAATGCTTTTCAAAAAAGAGAAGTGATTGGAAAGTTATGCATTGAAGAAGTGAGGGTCGAACTTGAGCACTTGTGTTCATGCTCACGGAAAAAATGTAGAATTTTTCATGGAAGTTTCTCTGTAAATAATTATCCCCTTGTATATATTCATTGTATTATAAAAATAAATCTGCCAAGCTTTGGTTTTAGGATGATTAGATTGCTTGATTGCGATGTGCAAAACAAAAACAGAAACTTTGGCTGTAGTGCGCGAATTTACATTTTCTACTGGAAAGTAAAATGGGTCTTAAGCTTTATGCAAATTACTTATGTACAAATTTTTCAAATTTTCAAATTTATTTCATAATTTTAGGAGTTACAGAAGTTTACCAAACTTCCAGATTACTACCGACTGTTCTGTTTTTAACAGATTCTGTTTTGCGTGTGTTGTTTGCTTATTTCGATGAATCTATGGCTAGTATCGGGGGGTATGAACCATGGATAAATTGAAATGCAGTAGGTTTAACACCAATACAAATAAAGAATGAGTTCATTACAGTACCTAAAGGTAGTGATTTGTTTTATTACACTAACGGATCTCACAAGTTTTTGTTTAAGTTTTTGTGAATGAAGTGTTTGAAGAACGAGGAGTTACCGATGTGAGAAGAATAAAGAGAGGCAAGAGTTCAAGCTTGGGGATGCCCAAGGCACCCCAAGTAAATATTTCTAAGGGTAATCAAGCATCTAAGCTTGGGGATGCCCCGGTTGGCATCCCATCTTTCTTTTTCAACGATTATCGGTATACCTCGGTTTTTTTTTGTTCACATGATTTGTGTCCTTTGTATTTTTCTTTTTATTCAAGAACCATGCTAGCATGAGATAGCCCTTCATTGATTTATATAATACTTCATGAGCTTCACTTATATCTCTTAATTATGATTTTATAGAATTGCTCTTTGTGCTTCACTTAAATCTTTTGAGTATGGTTTTATAGAATGCTTCGTGTGCTTCACTTATACATTTTGAGCTTGG
This sequence comes from Aegilops bicornis, assembly GCA_021605145.1. NCBI lineage: Eukaryota > Viridiplantae > Streptophyta > Magnoliopsida > Poales > Poaceae > Aegilops > Aegilops bicornis. Next base: position 769,869,947 of record CM038670.1, on the reverse strand, counting down.
TTAGTCTATATTAATTGTAGAATGCTCCATGAACTTCACTTATATCCTTTGGATTATGAATAATACTATCATTTAAAGTGGGTTTGGAAGAGTGTCAACTTTAGGAATTAGTGATCCCACTGTATTGGAGGGTGTTGAATCTTAGTGTGATATTTATGAAAGTGGATTTGGAAGAGTGTCAACTTTAGCTAGTAATGATTCCACTATTTTGGAAGAGGTTCCAATTGAGTATGAGAACAAAGTTGATATCTATGATGCTACTGAAAATTATTATGAAGGAGGAATACATGCTTGTAGGAGTTGCAATAATATCAAGTTTCCTCTCTATGTGTTTAAAGTTTTGAAGTTATACTTGTTTTGCCTTCCTATGCTAGTTGATTGTTCTTATTATAAATTGTGTGCTCACAAAATACCTAGGCATAGGAAGTAGGTTATATTTAAATGTGCTAGTCATATTCTTCAAGATGCTCTCTTTGTGCTTCAATTCTTGTCTATTATGTGAGCATCATTGAAATCATCATGCCTAGCTAAAAGGCATTAAAGAAAAGCACTTGTTGGGAGACAACCCAATATTCACCCTTACTGTTTTTGTGTGTTTACATGATTAAGATACTGTAGTAATCAAGTTTTATAGCTTTTGTTTCAATAAAGTGCCAAGTAAGACCTTTGGAAAGACTTGGGTGATAGTTAATGTGATCTTGCTGTAAAAAACAGAAACTTCGTGCTCACGAGAATAGATGTAATTTTTTACAGAAGAGTGATCTTGAGTTGATTCTTTTTGAAGAATATTAATAGACAAATTCCTCACGTCCACCAATTTATTTCATAATTTTTGGATTAGCATAAGTATGGTTATTGTTCAGATCATTACAGACTGTTCTGTTTCTGACAGATTCTGTTTTCATTACATAGTTTGCTTGTTTTCTAGTTTCTATGACTTATATTCCTCAATATAAATTGTAGAAATGATATGGTACAGTAGGAATTGTGTGAGAACAATTATGAACCTTGTCTTTGACAGTACCAAACTGAATGGTTGCTCTTTATCATACTAATCTATCTCACGAAGTTTGGTTATGTTTTGTGTGATTGAAGTTTTCAAGTTTTGGGTGAGATATCGATATGAGGAGAATAAGGAGTGGAAAGACCCTAAGCTTGGGGATTAACAAGGCACCCCAAGGCAATATTCAAGGAAGACTCAAGCTCCTAAGCTTGGGGATGCCCCGGAAGGCATCCCCTCTTTCGTCTTCAAAACTATCGGTATACCTTACTCGGAGCTATATTTTTATTCATCACATGATATGTGTTTTGCTTGGAGCGTCTATTTATTTTGCTAGTATTTGCTTTCTGTTATGTATAATAATGTTTTGCATCTTTATTTTCAATAAAAATGTCAAGGATAGCCTTTTACCATGCTTATTTTGCAAGTATACATGTTGCTGTTTGAAAACAGAAAGTTTACCGCTGTTGCAAAAATTCCTTAGAAAAGTCAGAATGTGCTAAAATGTTGAAACCTTTTGCATAATAAGATATGATAAATTTAATACAGTGGGAATTTTCTTTCATAATTTTTGGGGTTAGGAAAGTATGATGAATCTTGCATTCTTTACAGACTATACTGTTTTGGCAGATTGCTGTTATGGTTGCATTGTTTGCATATGTTTGCTTGTTTAATGATTTTATTTGAGGATAGGAGTGTTAAATATGCAGAGGCATTTAGTATGCAATGTTGAATAATAATTTTAGTAATTTGTTACAGTAGAAAATGATAAGGTTTTGCATTGATTTATACTAACCTATCTCACGAGTTCTTGTTGAGTTTGGTGTGTATGAAGCTTTTGATATTTAGGAAACCGACGTATAAAAGGAATTAAGGAGACACAAAATCTCAAGCTTGGGGATGCCCAAGGCACCCCAAGACATTATTTCAAGAAGTCTCAAGCATCTAAGCTTGGGGATGCCCTGGTAGGCATCCCACCTTTTCTCTTCAACAACTATCGGTTGAACCTAAGTTTTTGCTTCTTCACATGAGTTGTGCTATCCTTGCAATGTCATTTTATTTTGTTTTGCTTGCTGTTTGAATAAAATCATTGGATCTGAAATATTGAATGAAAAAGAATCCTCCCATGGCTAGTTAATAATTTTACTACTCAGTGTTCTTCACTCATATCTTTTGGAGTAGTTTGTCATTTGCTCACATGATTCATGTCTACCCTATGAGTAAATGGTTGAATGAATTGAATGTCATAAATCTGAATTTATATATGTTTCATATGCTTATAACTTGGATAGTAATGACTTCACATATAAAGAGTATGAGGCATAAAAGTTGTTGAGAGTTGACAAACATAGTTTTGGTCATCGTTGCAATTAATAGGAAGTAATAAGGAAAGAGAGGTTCACATATAAATATATTATCTTGGACACCTTTTATGATTGGGAGCGCTCATTAAGTAAGACATGCTAAAAGAGTTGAAGTTGGACAAGGAAGACAACGTAATGGTTTATGTTTTCTCACATCTCAGTTAAAGTATATTGTCATTGACCTTACGAACATGTTGAGCTTGCATTTCCCCTCATGCTAGCTAAATTCTTTGCACCAAGTAGAGATACTACTTGTGCTTCCCAAAACCCTTAAACCAGTTTTGCCATGAGAGTCCACCATATCTACCTATGGATTGAGTAAGATCCCTCAAGTAAGTTGTCATCGGTGCAAGCAATAAAAATTGCTCTCTAAATATGTATGATTGATTGGTGTGGAGGAAATAAGCTTTATACGATCTTGTGATGTGGAAGAAATAAAAGCGATTTAACTGCATAATAAAGGTTCATATCACAAGGGGCAATATAAAGTGGCGTTCTTTCGCATTAAGATTTTGTGCATCCAACCCTAAAAGCGCATGACAACCTCTGCTTCCCTCTGCGAAGGGCCTATCTTTTACAGTATGTTTTACCATATGCTTGAGTAAAGGTGATCTTCACCTTTCCCTTTTTCATTGTATCCTTTGGCAAGCTCTTCGTGTTTGAAAGATCATGATATATATATCCAATTGGATGTAAGTTAGCATGGGCTATTATTGTTGACATCACCTAAAGGTGAATACGTTGGGAGGCAATACAATAAGCCCCTATCTTTCTCAAAGGTCCCATGAAACTCCATAACCACAAGTATTTCGTGAGTGTTAGCAATTATAGAAGACTACAAGATAGTTGAGTATGTGAACTTGCTGAAAAGCTCTATTGATGACTCTTTCTGATGTTATGATAAATTGCATTTGCTTCAATGACTGAGATTATAGTTTGTTAGTTCTCAATGAAGTTTCTGAACCATACTTGACATTGTGAATAGATTGTTACTCTATCATGAAAAGTTTTATGAGATGAGCTATTGTTATGACATATAATGATGCTAGAAAAAGTGATTGGAATTATCATTGATCAAACATAAGCACTTGCTAGCATTCACACTTCATAAATTATTTCTTTTATCATTTACCTACTCGAGGACGAGCAGGAATTAAGCTTGGGGATGCTAATACGTCTCCAACGTATCTATAATTTATGAAGTATTCATGCTATTATATTATCCTTCTAGGATGTTTGATATGCATTTATATGATATTTTATATGATTTTTGGGACTAACCTATTAACCTAGAGCCCGGTCTGAGTTTCGCTTTTCTCCTTGTTTTTGAGTTTTGCGTAAAAGGAATACCAAACGGAGTCCAATTGACGGGCCAATTTTTGATGATTTTTATGGACCAAAAGAAGACCACGGAGCATCGGAGTTGGGCCAAGAGTCCCGAGCTGCCCACGAGGTGGGGGCGCGCCACCTGCACGGCGTGGGCCTGCCTCGTGGACAGCTCGGGAACCTCCTTGACGTGAGACCGACGCCAAAAATTCCTATAAATACAGAAACCTTGGAAAATTAACCTAGATCGGGAGTTCCGCCACCGCAAGCCTCTGTAGCCACGAGAAATCTATCTAGGCCCTCTCTGGCACCCTGCCGGAGGGGGCCATCATCATCGGTGGCCATGGAGGAGTATCCCGGAGGGGCCATCATCATCATGAAGGCCAAGGACCAGATGGTGGAGGCCATGGAGGAGGAAGCACAAGGGGGAGAACCTCTCCTCCTCTCTTCCGGTGGCGCCGGAGTGCCAACGGGAGGGAAATCATCGCCACGGTGATCGTCTCATCAACATCACCATCATCATCACCATCCTCATCTCTTTTACGCGGTCCACTCTCCCGCACCCCGCTGTAATCCCTACTTGAACATGGTGCTTTATGCCACATATTATGATCCAATGATGTGTTGCCATCTTATGATGTTTTGAGTAGATATCTTTTATCTTTGGGTTGATTGATGATCTAGATTGGTATGAGTTGTATGTTTTACTTTGGTGCTGTCCTATGGTGCCCTCCAGGTCGCGCAAGCGTGAGGGATTCAGCTGTAGGGTGTTGCAATATGTTCATGATTCGCTTATAGTGGGTTGGTGAGTGACTGAAACACAAACCCGAGTAAGAGGGATTGTTGCATATGGGAACAAAGAGGACTTGATGCTTTAATGCTATGGTTGGGTTTTACCTTAATGATCTTTAGTAGTTGCGGATGCTTGCTAGAGTTCCAATCATAAGTGCATATGATCCAAGTAGAGAAAGTATGTTAGCTTATGCCTCTCCCTCATATGAAACTGCAATAGTGATTATCGGTCTTGTTAACAATTGCCTAGGACAATTCCGCACACCAATCCACCATTATTCCACACTCGCTATTTATATTATTTAGTAATATATTCTAACTTTATGATAACAGCACCTACTTTTATATTTTAGCTCTCCGATATCATATAAAGTTATCCTCTTCATACCCACAACATAGTTTTATTTCTCGTTGCTAGTTGGAAGTAAACGTTCGGTGCACGTAGAGTCATATCAGTGGCAGATAGGGCTTGAGAGAATATTGATTTTACCTTTAGCTCCTTGTGGGTTCGACACTCCATACTTATCACTTCCACCTTTGGAAAGTGCTACGATGATTCCATGCACTTGGGGATTATCAATGCTCATCGTGGACAAGCATCCACTCCAGAACCTGAACCTGAGCCGGAACCTGAACTGGACCCTTATCGTGCATCATCTTACCAGTGGGATCCTGAGATGGCCAGCCAGTGGTATCCTGATTACACTTCTCAGTACACCGGGGAGAGTAGCAGCGGTCCTTGGTATTAGACCAACTTAGGCCAAAAGCCTAAGCTTGGGGGAGTACGTATTCCTCACCGACTTTACATTCATGTTCACACACTAGTCGTCGGTGCTCATACTCTTTCATTGTATTATCCAGGCTAGTTTAAATTTTCTTTTTCGCTTTCTTCTTGTGTGTTTGATAAATCTTAAGAGAAACCAAAAAAATTAATTAGTTTAATTTCCATGCTTGTAGTAGAATTAAAATGAAAACCCAAAAATATTTCTCGTTCTTCTTTTACTTGTTGGAAGTTTTCCCGTGTAAATAGTTTTATTTTCTTTTCTTTCCTTTAGGGGTCGAGAGTAGAAGACCATATTGAAAATGCTTAGTGGCTCTCATATGCATGATTGTTTACTTAACTTAGAGCCCATATTACCTTGTCTTCTCTCTCTCTCTCTCTCTCTCTCTCTCTCTCTCTCTTGAGTTCAATGCTTGCAGATTCCAGCTTAGTCCAATGCACGTGCACTGTTATTATTATACACATCGTTCGTCGTGCAAGTGAAAGGCAATAATGACGATATATGATGGACTAGTTGAGATGAGAAAAGCTGGTATGAACTCGACCTCTCTTGTTTTTGTAAATATGATGAGTTCATCGTTCCCGATTCAACTTATTATGAAGTAAACATATTTGCAATGACATTTAGAGATTATAGTTGCTTATGCCATGCTTGATTAGCTATGAGTTATAATGGTTTACCTTGCGTGCCAACATGCTATTAGAATGATTATGATGTGGTATGATGGGATGGTATCCTCCTTTGAATGAATTGAGTGACTTGACTTGGCACATGTTCACGCATGTAGTTGAAACAAATCAACATAGCCTTCATGATATTTATGTTCATGGTGGATTATATCCTACTCATGCTTGTACTCGGTGTGAATTAATTTTAATGCATGTTTATGACTGTTGTCGCTCTCTCGGTTGGTCGCTTCCCGCCTTTTGCTAGCCTTCACCTGTACTAAGCGGGAATACTGCTTGTGCATCCAAACTCCTTAAACCCCAAAGTTGTTCCATATGAGTCCACTATACCTTCCTATATGCGGTATTTACCTGCCATTCCAAGTAAATTTGTATGTGCGAAACTCCAAACCTTCAAATGAAATTCTGTTTTGTATGCTCGAGCAGCTCATGTTTCAACTAGGGCTGCCTATATCTTCCATGCTAGGTGGGTTATTCTCAAGAGGAGTGGACTCCGCTCCTCATTCACAAGAAAGGGCCGGTAACCGGGATGCCCAGTCCCATGATCCAAAAAGATCAAAGCAAATCAAAATAATTGAACAAAACTCCCCCAGGGTTATTGTTAGTTGGAGGCACTCGTTGTTTCGAGCAAGCCATGGATTGATGCTTGTTGGTGGTTGGGGGAGTATAAACCTTTACCATTCTGTTTGGGAACTGCCTATAATGCATGTAGTATGGAAGATACAGCCATCTCATAGTTGTTGTGTTGGCAGTGAAAGTATGCCGCTCAAAATGTTATGCAATCTCTATTCTAAAATCGAGTCTGGCACCTCTACAAATCCCTACTTCCCTCTGCGAAGGGCTTATCTATTTACCTTTATGTTGACTCATCGCCCTTTTATTAAAAAGCACCCGCCGGAGAGCACACTGTCATTTGCATTCATTATTATTGGTTTATATTCGGTATGACTTGACTGGATCTATTTTACCATGAATTACAATGTTTAGTCAGTCCTTGATCTTTAAAGGTGCTCTGCATTTATGTTTTGCGGTCTCAGAAAGGGCTAGCGAGATACCATTTTGTTATATCATGTTATGATTGTTTTGAGAAAGTGTTGTCATCCGAGTTTTATTATTATCGCTCGCTAGCTGATTATGCTATTGATATGAGTAATTGTGAGACCTAAGTGTTATTGTGAGTATGGTTAGTTCATAATATTGCTGAAACCTGAATGATGGCTTTGCATGTTTACAACAACAAGAGCAAACAGAGTTCGTAAAAGTTTTTTCTTTATCACTTAAAGTTTATCAACTGAATTGCTTGAGAACAAGCAAAGGTTTAAGCTTGGGGGAGTTGATACGTCTCCAACGTATCTACTTTTCCAAACACTTTTGCCCCTGTTTTGGACTCTAACTTGCATGATTTGAGTGAAACTAACCTGGACTGACGTTGTTTTCAGCAGAACTGCTATGATGTTGTTTCATGTGTAGAAAACAAAAGTTCTCGGAATGTCCTGAAAATCCTCGGGGGCACTTTTTGGAAAATATAAAAAATAATAGAGAAAGAATCAAGACCAGGGGGCCCACACCCTGTCCACGAGGGTGGGGGCGCGCCCTCCCCCTGGGCGCGCCCCCTGTCTCGTGGGCCCCCTAAGGCTCCGCCGACCTCAACTCCAAATCCATATATTCCGTCTCGTGGAGAAAAAAATCAGAGAGAAAGTTTCATCGCGTTTTATGATACGGAGCTGCCGCCAAGCCCTAATCTCTCTCGGGAGGGCTGATCTGGAGTCCGTTCGGGCTCTGGAGGGGATTCGTCGCCGTCATCATCATCAACCATCCTCCATCACCAATTTCATGATGCTCACCGCTGCGGCGTGAGTAATTCCATCGTAGGCTTGCTGGACGGTGATGGGTTGGACGAGATTTACCATGTAATCAAGTTAGTTTTGTTTGGGTTTGATCCCTGGTATCCACTATGTTCTGAGATTGATGTTGCTATGACTCTGTTATGCTTAATGCTTGTCACTAGGGCCCGAGTGCCATGATTTCAGATCTGAACCTATTATATTTTCATGAATATGTGTGTGTTCTTGATCCTATCTTGCAAGTCTATAGTCACCTATTATGTGTTATGATCCGACAACCCCGAAGTGACAATAATCGGGATACTTCTTGGTGATGACCGTAGTTTCGTGGAGTTCATGTATTCACTATGTGTTAATGCTTTGGTCCGGTTCTCTACTAAAAGGAGGCCTTAATATCCCTTAGTTTCGCTAGGACCCGCTGCCACGGGAGGGTAGGACAAAAGATGTCATGCAAGTTCTTTTTCATAAGCACGTATGACTATTTACGGAATACATGCCTACATTACATTGATGAATTGGAGCTAGTTCTGTGTCACCCTATGTTATAGCTATTACATATCGCATCCGACATAATTATCCATCACTGATCCAATGCCTACGAGCTTTTCACATATTGTGCTTCGCTTATTTACTTTTTCGTTGCTACTGTTACAACTACTACAAAACCCAAAAACATTACTTTTGCTACCGTTACCTTTATTATCATATTACTTTGCTACTAAATACTTTGCTGCAGATACTAAGTTATCCAGGTGTGGTTGAATTGACAACTCAACAGCTAATACTCAGGAATATTCTTTGGCTCCCCTTGTGTCGAATCTATAAATTTGGGTTGAATACTTTACCCTCGAAAGCTGTTGCGATCCCCTACACTTGTGGGCTATCACTGTCCTCGATGACGACGACTCCTCCTTCGTCGCGGCCCCGGCGGCGCTGCTCGAACCGCCGCAGGGTGGCGCACTTGCGCTCCCTCGCCATCTTCAGGGCGTCCTTGCGCGCCCATTCCAAGGTCGCATCATCGTCAAGCTCCACGTCGCCGTGCTCCGTCTTCACGGAAGGGAGGCCTGGCTCCGTCTTCACCGGCGCTAGCCCCGGCTCCGTCTTTGGCTTGACGAAGCGCGGAGGAGCCGACGAGGAGGCGCGCCGAACTCCCTCGTTGATGACGATGTCGGCGCTGCGAGTGCGTCGGCCGAGCGGCGTCTCTGCCGCGGGCTCGGCCTTGACGCCGAGCAGCCGCTGGAGAGCCAGAGGAGTGGGAGGAAGCCTGTGAGGAGGAGTGCGAGGAGGACGACAAGGAGGAGTCGAACCTCCTGGGCATCCATTGCCCGGCGCGTCGGCAGTGGGCCGGGGCGGCCGTCCTCGCCGGGGGAGGGTATGCCAGCGGTGGTTTGTTGCCGCCCTCAAGGTGCGTTAGCACGCCCTCGAGCATGCAGCCGGGGACGCCCCACCACAAGTGGCGCCCCTCGCTGTTCTTCATGCCGCCCACCACCGGCGCCCCGTTGGTGGACGTCAGCCTCTGCTGTTGACAGCGCTCGAAGTACGCCGCCCACACCGCGTGGTTGTCGGCGGTGTACTGGGGGAGTGCGCGCTGATCGTCGGTGAGGGAGGCGCGCACGATCTCAACCTCGTTGTCGAAGTAGCCAGGGCACGCCACGGCGTCGGGCAACGAGGGAATGGGCACTCCCCCGTTGCTGAGCCTCCACCCCATCGGCCCGGCGCGCATGTCCGATGGCGCCGGGATGTTGTCCTCGAACAGGAGCCATGACTCCTGTTTGAGCAGCGAGCGGCGGCCGAAGCCGTTGGCCGCCGCCTCGTCGCCGGGGAAACGCTCGGCCATCGGGGCACGGGGGGAGGGAGAGGGAGGTCTCGGAGGGGGCGCACGGGGGAGGGAGAGGGAGGGCTCGGCGGCGGCGCACAAGAGGGAGAGCTTGGCGGCTAGGGCTTGGTGTGGCCGGAGGCCAGGGAGGCCACAGGCTTATATAGCCATGCCCGTGTGTGCTCCGCGCCTGTGTGTACGCGTGCGTGGGAGGGGAGGCGTCGGCGCGCCGCCCATGAGGAATCAATGGCAAGGTTGACCGGCGGCGGCGGCCTTGGCATTGATTCCCGTGGGAACCGAGGCGATGCGGGCGACGAATCGCCCATGTTGCTGACTCGGCGGGCCCGCGGTTCTTTCACGCCAAAAACGATTCACAAGGCGCCCCCGGCCGCCTCCCAGCGCACCGGGTTCGGGCTGGGTCCGCTGGCGCCAAGGTTGTCAGAATCGCGATTTTGAATCGGATCGGAGCTTCGATGGTAGGATCGCAAATCATAGAATTTTGACTATCAGAATCGTAGAAACGTAGATTCTAAGAACTAAAATCGTAGAATCATAGGGGTTAGTTTGGATCGTAAAGTCGTAGAATCGTATAACAGAATCGCGATTCTGACAACCTTGGCTGGCGCTGATTTCGGCCCAACCGGCGAAAGTTGGGCTCCTGGGGGCGCGACTGGGCCGTTTTTTCTGCGCCGGCGCGAAAAAATTGCCTGGGGAGGCCTTTCTAGGGGCGCGGCTGGAGATGCTCTAAAGGGGAGGCATTAGTGGCACCAACCGGGACTAAGGGGGGGCATTGGTCCCGGTTCGTGGCACCAACCGAGACCAGTGCCCACCTTTAGTCCCGGTTGGTGCCACCAACCGGGACCAAAGGCCCTATGGTGCCCGCGTCACGGCCAACGTTTAGTCCCACCTCGCTAGTTGAGAGAGCTCGAGAGTGGTTTATAAGCGCTGCTGCGCCAACCCTCTCGAGCTCCTCTCGACTGCAGGCTTTCGAGCCTAATCTGTGACTGTGTGCCTGTAGGCCTACTAGGCCTCCAACGGGCCTGAATCCTGGCCCATTGTTGGGTTTCCAGTCGTATTCAGGCCGGGTGTCCCTTTAGGTGGCACTGTTCTTTATTTTTTTGTTTTATTTTTGCTATTTTTATTTTATTTTGTTTCTACTTACAGCAAAATACTTACTAATTTTGCAGTGATCCTTTTTGCTTTTAGGTAATAAAAATTATAAACTTTCTGTTAGTGCCATTTGTTTTCTAATTTGAATAGTTTAAATTTGAATTTTTGGAAATTTGTGTGAATCACTAGTATTTGAATAGCTTTACTATAAAAATAGATTTTTTGAGAGATTCTTTTTCCTGCTATTTAATATTACTGTGTTTAATCATTATATTCAAAAACATATTTTATTATTTTAGTTTCTAACAAAAAATTCTTTATGATAATTCTTTTTGCTATTAAAGTTTTTAACAAAAAATTTCTTTATGAAAATTCTTTTTTCTTTTAGTGTTTTGAACAGAAAATACTTTGATAATTTTAGTTGAATAAATTTTATATAATTTTAGTTTCAATAATACTAGAGGTTTTACAAAAGTTTATTTTGTTTTTACTTATTTATTAAATTTTATTTTGTTTCTACTTATTTATTTTCTTTCTTTTTGCTTTATTTATTTTATGTTGTTTCTACTTACTGTTGTTATTTTTATTTTATTATAGTTCATTTATTTTACTTTATTAAAGTTTATTTTGTTTCTACTTACTTATTTTATTTTGTTTCTACTTATTTATTTTCTTTTCTTTTTTTGCTTTTTTATTTGTTTTATGAAAATTCCTTTTGCTTTTAATGTTTTACACACAAAAGCCCTCTCCCCTCGCTGGTTCATTGGTCCCGGTTTGTGGCATGGCCCGGTCCTAAAGACCTCCCTTTGGTCCCGGCTTAGGCCACCAACCGGGACCAATGGTGGTGGGTCAGGAGCGAGGCCCATTGGTCCCGGTTTGTGCCACCAACCGAGATCAAAGGGGCCAGACGAACCGGGAACAATGGCCCCACGAGGCCCGGCAGGCCCCCTGGCCTCATGAACCAGGACCAATGGGCCCATGGGTCCCGGTTCATGACCGAACCGGGACTAATGGGCTAACCAGGCCCGAACGTATACCCTGTTTTCTACTAGTGTTTCCTAAAGACATAATATAGTTATATCATCTCATCCTGTTTACATAGTCATCATATTTTGAATTATGTCATTCTATCCGTGAATTATATCATGCCATCATGTTTCCATCGACGGCATGTTTGTGATTTATGGCATGCCAACCACTTTAATAGACACATCGTATAGTTATATCATGTCATCCTGTTTACATAGTCATCATATTTTGAAGTATGCAATTCTATTCTGTTTAGTTAGCCATCATACATGTGAAATTGTGTCATGCTATCCTGTTTAATTAAGCATCATATATGTGAAATTATGTCCTGCTATTCTGTTTGGTTAGACAACATAAATGTGAATTATTTCATGCCCTATTTTCTTCCCTACTATCCATTGCACCTGTCTATCTTACAACGTATGTACATTCAATTACTTTTCTTGTTTATCAACCATTTCAATTGGAGGGGGTGATGGTAGTATCTGTGGGAGTAAAAACACGATCTTCAGAAAAGATCGTGCTACCTCTCGATGCAGATAGAACCACGGTTGTACTTGCCCAAGAACCAGCCCCACCACACATAACCCAGACTCACGCAGATTGTACCCCTACCCAGTTGGACAGAGAACCAGCTACACCCCTTCTAACCCCTACCCCAACAGATAGTAACCCAGTTCCAGTTGACACAACACCGTCTCCACCACAGAGCACCCAAACACGAGCAGTTAGTAAGGCAACTACAGTGCCCAAAGCACGAGGACCACCATTCCGAACCCCAAGTCAGCGCTTAAAGCAGAAGAAGAATTGTTCTTAGGTCAGGTTCCGTAGCTATGGTTCATACTACTTTGCTCTTGCATCAGTATATTTACGCATACCAACTAATTTCAAATTTGAATGATGCAATTGAAACTCCAATGGCGCAACAGGTATGTTTTAAACTTGTTTCTTTAACGTGTTTGCTGTTGTAACTTGCACTATGTTGATTTCAGTTTCAATTGAATAAACAGTTATGTTCTCATGCCATGCACATTACAAGTGTTGTTATTGCTGTGTAGTTTCCCACACTTATATTCTGTCTATGCTGCTTTGTCTTAAATAGATATGATTCGAACTGTATCTATCTTGATTTGGCAACATAAACTAGAATAATATAGACCATACAATGACCATACTACGTAGATATATGTTTGTTTCATTCTGTTATCCTGTCCACCTTACTACTAAACTGGTTTACCAAAATGAGTTTCATATACTACATTTTAAACCTGTGATGTGTTTGTTTGTTTCTCTTTTAGAACGCGGATAAAATATTGGAGCAGAGTACCCAGTTATGCAATGGTAAAGGAAGTAATGCAGATAAGGTTCAAGATAGTGAGACATCCCTGTTGGTCTCCAGTAAAGCTGATAAAAACTATATTGAAGACACTGAGACAACCCCAAAGTCCTGTCTTGATGTAGTGTTCGAAAGCATCGGCTACTACTGCCGGGCACCAGCTTCTTGAACTTGCTGCCTGAATCAATTTGGCTTCTTGAGTCTCAAGTTGAAGTTGAAAGACATCGATAAGATGTTATGCGACAGGAAGCCGAAGGACTGAGGAAGTCCCTGCAGAATTCACATGCATACTTTCTGGTGCAACAGCAAGTGTTGAAGGATTTAAGCGCCAAACAAGAGAAAGTTGATAAGCTTGCTAAACATCTTGCCAGCATTATGGGTACACAGGATATTGTTTCTTGAGCTCTTCTGAAGTGGTTTCAGTTCTGGACTTGTTTTGGTGCGGCATTTATTTTCACTGGTTCTCCAACTTTGACAACCAGTGTATATGATATGCTGCTTTGTTCCCTATATTTGCACCGGTGGCGAACTTTCATGCCCAGTGGATGTAATATGTGTAATAGCCTTGATAGCCTAGCGTAAGTTGCTTGCTTATTTATTTCTAAAAGTGCTAGTTATCGACTAGAGGGGGGTGAATAGGCGATTTTTATGAAAGTCTTCAAGACACGAATGTTTCGAAGACAAACAATAGAAATGACCTAGTTGATATGCAGCGGAAGATAACTACAACAAGAAAGCCATAGTCAAGTATGCAATCATGTGAACGGACAAGACTAATAGCAGCTCTATAGTAAGGATCAGGATGGAAGATAGTATGAAGCCAAACAACAATAGAAGTCAAACAGTGAAGTCAAACAGATAAGATATATAAGCAATGACTTCACGAAGACAAACTTAAGGTAAAGGAGGGAAGGGATAGAACCAGTCACTAGTTGAAGACACAGGATTTGTTGGACCAGTTCCAGTTGTTGTGACAAACTGTACATCCGGTTAGGGAGGCTGAGATTCAACTCAAGACCGCGTCTTCACCTTATTCCCTTGAGCTAAGGACACACAGTCCTCGCCTAATCACTCTGGTAAGTCTTCAAGGTAGACTTCCGAACCTTCACAGACGACGTTCACCGGCAATCCACAATGACTCTTGGATGCTCAGAACGCGACGCCTAACCGGCTGGAGGATTCATAGTCCTCAAGTGTAATAAGTCTTCAGGTCACACAGACAGGAAAACTTCAGTGATGCCTAACACTCTTTGGCTCTGGGTGTTTTGGGCTTTGTCCTCGCAAGGATTTCTCTCTCTCAAAGGCTTCGACGTGGGTTGCTTTCAAACGACAAAAGTCGTGCACAAACTCTGAGCAGCCGCCAATTTATGGTGTAGGGGGTGGGCTATTTATAGCCACTAGGCAACCTGACCTGTTATGTCCGAAATGACCCTGGGTCACTAAGGAACTGACACGTGTTCCAACGGTCAGATTTCAAACACACACGACAACTTTACTTGGGCTACAAGCAAAGCTGACTCATCCAGCTCTGGATAAGTTTTGCTCTCATTGTCTTCGTCAAGACATAGGATTTGGGTTGAGCATCACTTGATCATTCGACTATGATCACTTGGACCCCACTTAACAGTACGGTGGTTCCTATGACTCAACAAAGAAGAAAAGGAAACAACGGAACGACACAGTCTTCGGGCTCCATAGTCTTCACTCAATGTCTTCTCATGTCATAGTCTTCAATGTGAATATCTTCACATACCACCATTGTCGTCAATGTCTTCATACATTTTTAGGGGTCATCTCCGGTAGGTAAACCGAATTAATGAGGGACACTACCTGCGTTATCCTGCAATTCTCACAAACGCATTAGTCCCGCAACCACATTTGTCGTCAATACTCCAAAACCAACTAGGGGTGGCACTAGATGCACTTACAATCTCCCCTTTTGGTGATTGATGACAAACTGGTTGAAGTTTTCAACGGGGATAAAATATGTGAAATTGTAAAGGATAGGGAATTGTCTTCATAAGTGGCAAAGGCTCCCCCTGAAGATGTGCATATAAGTAGTTTGCTTTTGGAATGCAAATGCACATGGCAGGTTGTACTTGTGGAGATCCTTTTTAACTTGTGAAGATAATTCATCATGCATGAAATGATATAGCTAAGAGAATGACATGCATAATGAAAAATGGACGTCTGCAGAATGATCTAAGTGCGGAAGTTATCGTCGCACATGCGGAATTTATCATCGCACCAGAGTAAAGCAAATAAGTAGCAGACGACCATCGAGTTTAAGTGTTACAACCCAAAGAACCAAATGTTTCAAAAAACGAGAGTTGTAAACACTAGGAAAAATATAATGCAACCGCCCTTATGAACCCGCTTGAAGACTATCAACCCATATGCTTCTCCCCCTTTTGTCAGTAACGACCAAAAAGGTTTGAAGACATAGAGCATCTACTCGTCCTCTTTGGAAGAAGATGATGCAGCAGGGTTGTCGTTTTTGGTTGGCGGTGCAGACGGGCTTGGCGCAGTGTCGATTCGTGCAGAAGTAGGGGGCGGTAAAGTAGCATCGGCTTCATCATCGATCACTCTGGCATTGACAGTTGCCGCGGAGAAAGAATAGTCAGAGTCTTCAAGAGATGGAGTTCGACGTAGGACTGCATTCCGTGGAGGAGTGGAGTCAAACTTGAAACGTTCAGTGAAGCCATCGTCTTGAAGATCGCCTTCAAAGACCGAAAGGTGGTCAAACTCTTCCATGATCGCCGACAAGTCTCGTGAGTGACAAAAGAATTCTTGGTGGCAAGGTTGCGAATGCGATTGACGTCCACCAAGAGGCTTTGCATTTGACGCTTGAGCCAGGAGTGATGCTTATCTTGCTTTTGATGCAGTGCCACAAGAAGTTCTCGATCGTTGAGGACTCGAGAGTGCTTCCGAGGCCTTTGGCCAATTGTGCTCTCAGTGGCTTCAATCCGTGCACGATGAGGCAGACGGGTGTTCCCAGCCAGGGGATAGACACGAGATACCGCTTGGACTCCTTCTATGGGTTGAGAGAAGCTGTGGTGGTCTGCATTCTGAAGACTTAGTGGTGTTTTGGCAGGCTCAGGGTATATGGCTTCAACAGACATATCAACCTCTGGTAGAAAGATCAGATGATTGCGAGCAGAGGGTTGATAGTTGATAGCTGAGTGCATCTTGATGAGGCGCATGACCCATGGAGCATAGAACTTCAGACCAAACAAATCAGATCCAGATGCAGCCAATTTCCTGATGAAGAAATCTTGCGTGTTGAAGCTGATGCCATTGAGAATGTAGAAGACCAATGTCTTCATTGCTCCTTCAAGGTTTGCAGACGATGAATGCCCTTTAATAGGCCAGAGAGTTCGCCTGATGATGTGATATATTGTGCGAGGCAGATACTCAAGGTCATCAACAAAGAAGTGCTGAGGGTATTCAGCGTCATGTGGCAGTGGCTTCATCATGCTCAAAGATCCGACTCATGTCGGGTTACGGCTTATGAAATATGCTTTCCAAGGCATCGCGTGGAGTTGACATCCGTGTTCAAACAGCTCTCCGAGAGTGGGTAGGCCTGTGAGCTCAATGATGTCAAGAGCTTTGGCTTCATGATGGACATTTCCATCATCCACTCGAGGACCCATGTCTTCGTGATTCTGTTGTAGCCGCGGATGTGGACTGTGGCATAGAATTGAAGCACTAATTCCTCATTCCAAAGGTTTTTATGCATTATGAAGCCAAGCAGACCTGCATCATGAAAGCAATCAAGTGCTTCTTCTAAGCACGGCAGTCCGGCAATGGCTTCAGTGTCGAGGCGCATATGAGGGAAAATGCGGCCTTGGTCATACAGAACACAGGAGTAGTAGCTTCTTTGCTGATAGCTCCAGAACCGGTCAGATGAGATCCTTGGCCTTTTGTAGGGGTTCTTAGCACTGTCAAAGAAAGTATTGTGGGCTTTGAAGCCATTTGCATTGAAAGAACCAGTTGAGGTGGCAGTGCCTGGAAACCTTGGCAGTCTTGGCTTCGGCTTCTGGACTGGAGGCCTATGCGCAATATGATAGTCGAATTGAGGACCAGAGGCATGAGGCGGAGGGACCAGAATGGGCCATCTTACTGTGACTAGCTCGCCATAGTCGTAAGCTTGCTCGATTGTGTAGGGCCTTGGTGGCGGAACTGGAGCAGAGGCAGCATCTAAGGCTTCAAGCTGCACAGCAAATGCTTCGGGACCAGTTGCCTCATTGGCTTCAGGCACAGTTCCTTCATTGGCTTCAGGAGCAGTTGGGACAGGCTCCACATTGGCTTTAGCCATGACCACGTCATTGGCTTCATTGGTGTTGGAGGTGGCAGCCTCATTGTTTTCAACCTCCACTTGAGGAGCTGGAGGGTCGGGCACTGACAGGTTGATATCTGGAATAACTTCTTCACTTACGGGGGGTGTAGGGACACGTTCTTCTTCTTCTTGGGTGTCATCGGCTGATGCAGCCGGATTGTCTTCAGCAGCTTTAGCTTCAGACTCAGAGACGTTCACAGTTGGAGTGGCTTCTGAAAACACTTGACGTGCAACAGGTTGGTGGTGCACTTCTCCTTCAGAACGCCGGAAGAGGCACTTGAGGCCTTTGACCTTGGCGAAGCTGCGAAATCTTTGGCGACGCCTTTGGTGATGGGGTTGCACGGGCCTCAAAGTCTTCCTCTTCTTCTTGGTGTTGCTGTTGGGGAGTGACTTGTTGTTGGGGAGTACTGGGGAGTCTTGTTGTTGCGGCGATCAGCCCATGAAGCATCTGAGCAATTGGCGTCGAGGGCGACCAATGCCGATGAGTTCGTTGTTAAATGCATTTAATAGGCGATGATACCACATTGTACTCGATTTGAGGAAGAACTTCATCATCTTCAACATTGTCATGGTGACCAATGTCTTCAGCAGTGATGGGTCATTTCTTTGGAATATCTTCACCAGGAGCCTACGTGGAAGTGTGCTCATGAACAGTCATCCGAAGTTCTTGGATTGCAGACGCGGGACGAACCACAGAAATGGGTTCAACAATCAAGGGCTCTGTAGGAGCAGCCCGATTCTTCTTGGTCTTTAGCTTTTTCTTGGAGGGAGCAGCATCAGAGGCGTCAGGATTTTTCGTTCTTCTCGCTTCAGCCTCGGCAGCCCTCGTCTTCTTCTGTTCAGAAGCAGTTGACCGGATCTTTGGCTTCTAGCCAGTCATGCTGCTTGGGAAGACTATGCGGGGCTCTTCCTGCCTTAAAGGTGCAGCTTGGTCAGTTGAAGACTTCTTTTTCTTTGCAGCCATCCTGGTCGATGCTGTGACGGCCAAGAGCCTTGGCGCTTCTCAAATTTCATTGTAGGCAAGCACGCACTTGTCAGCCAGAGCCTTCATGCGCTCACGAGAGCCTCTGGCTTCTTCACACTTCTTGAGAAAGTTTTCTTTGAGGTCGTGCAGCATGACCTTGAAGTTTTTGACGTCTTGCACACTGAGTCCAGCCATATGCTTCTTGAACTGAGCCTTCTCATAGTCAATTTTGTGCTTCAGTTCAACAATCCGATGAGCTAGAGCTAGCTCAGAAGCAATGGCGCCGTTGAAAGAGATGTTGAGGCCAATTCGAAGTTGCAGGTCTTCAAAGCTGATGTTTGGTGTGTCAAACCACTCATCAATGAAGTGATGGATGATTGCCACATCAAAGAGAGGCAAGTTGTTGAAGATTTCTGCTTCTTCCTTGCTCTTGATAAGCTGCTCAAGAGCATCATCAAGAAGATCGTCATCACTTGATGATCAATGTGCTCTTCACGCAGAATTGCAGCAGGAGTCGATGTCGATTCAGTGTTCTTGACACTTTTCTTTTCTTCTCCGCCTTCTTGGAGATACGGGATTGATCCTCGAGACTATGCAATCTTGCCTTGAGGGAGGTGCGTGGCTGGCTTCACACGAGAAGCTTTTGGAGGAGCAGCTGACTTTGGAGCCTTGACTTTCTTAAGCTTCTGCGGCTTTGGAGCAGGAGCAGGAGCTGGAGCTGGGGCTTCATCATTGTCATCATTGTCATCAGAGTGATCCACTTTGGCACCTTGGACCAAAATATAAGTGATGAGGCCTTCAAGGTTTGAAAACGGACCGATGACATTGGGTTCAGCGTCACGCGAGCCGTGAGCACGGGGAGCAGAGGGACCAGGGTTGAAGTCTAATCCCAATGACTTCTTATTTTCCTTGCGTAAGCCTTTGCGTGCTGGAAGTTGCGCATGAATAGATTGTCAACGCGACACCAGAGCAAAGACGTCTGGTCGGCATTCTCAGACTGAGGACCACGGACCATGCAAGGATAGAAACATTGTGTAATATCTACAGCCAAGCTCTTAGAGGGAGGCCTCGAACAGAATATCAACCCAAGGGCTTCTGATGGCATTCTTCTCGGCATATTCTTGTGTGACGAAATTGTACTTGAACCACTGTTCAGCCCAATAGCGTCGAATCCATTGGATTCGTGTCTTGCGCTGATTATAAGTCTCTTCAGGATCTGTCTTGTACAGCTCCTTTGAGGTCATCAGGCAGATCCTTTGAGGTTCCCCGACGATGCTGTCTGCCGCCCTTCCTGACTGATTTGTTCAGTAGCCATGAGCTTCAAACTGAATGGCTTCACGCTCAAAGGCTTCAAAGACTTGCGTTTGGTTGATGTATGTGAACCGGCTTCGGGAGAGTTGGTTTGATGTTGTAAGAATTCTGCAAACGAATGCAGACTATGAGAACCTAGGGATTCTCCCACGGACATGTACCTGTGATAGCATTAGAGATGTGAGGGAAGGGGAAGAGGTCATATGCATTCTCAGAAGATTTTGAAGATAAATCGGTTTGAAGACATTGACCTCATTATGCGAAGACATTCACTTATACGCTGAGAGTTGGTTCCAGATTTGTACGAATCCGTGAATAAGTACAAGTGAAGAATATAACTAGTTGTGAAGCTTGAGTAAATATACTAAGCAAAGACGAGATGCGCATGAATAGATCTAACTTTGTATGGGCAGAAACCATTTTTGGCAAGTAGGATGAATCTTGAAGATCAAAAAGATGGTAAAAAATAGAGATATATTTACCGCTTCGAAGAACTGCTAGATGGAAGAAAAGGAGGCCAAGCAATTCAGTCCACCGTGCCTTAACTTGGCGACGGAGGACACCTACGGCGGCGGCGGAGACGAAGATGTTCGCGGCCGGCGTGAGGACGGCGTCGGAGAAGTCGCGGTAGCTAAGCGCTTCGTCGCCGACGTCGTCGAGAGCTAGCGGTGGCGCTAGGGTTTTGACGAGGTGGAGAGGTGGAAGAAGATTTTCTTTACCGCAGGGGACAGGTATTTATAACGAGGTGTGCGGCGGAGCGCAATTACGCAGGTGCCCCTGGCGGTTCACATCTGAGGGGCACGTGGCACGCATGCAACATACAATGAGTTATCCCACGTTCCCACGCCCGCCCGGTTTGTCGGAGGGTCGTTCCGGCTTCTCCGGAGTTCAACAGTAATGATGAATCATTTAAAACAGACTTAAAGTTTGTCTCTATGTCTTCTGCTGACAAGGACGCAGAGAAGACATTCGACAGTTTCAATAGAATGCATATGATTTGGACAGATAGAGTTTGAAATAGAAAGCATAGAGAGATTGGGGTCCGATCACATTCACTTAGTTCAAAAGATTCAACTTGAAAACATAGCTATAAGTGAATGCTGTATAGGACAGAAATATATATATGTATCAGACAACAACCAAATCATCATTGTGAAGAAAATGAAGATAAGTTGAAGTTGAAGTCAAATCAAATGCGAATAGCTTCAAGAAATAACGCCATGAGTGAAACACTTCAAACAAACAAATTTGGTGGTGGTGTTATCCACCGTATAGGAAGTATTAGACCCAGACACGGTGCACAATTATCGTGGCGCTCCGAAGTCAAATTCCACGTTAATGTATCCACACTTAGAATGTAAGTCTTCACTGATTGAAGATATACGTTACTTCGTGTGTTGCACATCTAAGTCATCAACATGCATAAGTGTTAGGATGTGTGCTTGATCACAGGACATTTGAGGATTCCAAGATATTTAGCTCACACCGTAACTTGCAAACCTTTTCTCATCCAAGGGCTTTGTGAAGATATCTGCCATTGCTCTTGAGTGTTGACGTGAATGATGTCAATATCTTTCTTCATGACATGATCCCTGAGAAAATGATGACGAATTTCAATGTGCTTTGTCTTCGAGTGCTGGACTGGATTGTTAGCAATCTTGATGGCGCTTTCGTTGTCGCAGAAAAGAGGTACTTGTGTCAGATTGATGCCATAGTCCTTGAGAGTTTGCTTCATCCATAGAAGCTGAGCACAGCAGGATCCAAAGAAGAATGTATTCAGATTCTGCAGTTGAGAGTGACACAGTTTTCTGCTTCTTTGAAGACCAACAGACGAGTGACCTTCCCAGAAAGTGACATGTGCCTGATGTAGACTTGCGATCCACTTTGTCACCAGCATAATCAGCATCCGAAAATCCAACTAAATCAAATTTTGAGCCCTTTGGATACCATAATCCGAGTGTTGGGGTGTGAGCCAAATATCGAAGAATTCGCTTCACAGCTAAGTGATGCGATTCCTTTGGTGCCGCTTGGAATCGAGCACACATGCAAACACTAAGCATAATATCTGGCCTAGATGCACATAGCTAAAGTAAGAAACCAATCATGGAGCGGTATACCTGTTGATCGAACTCTTTACCATTGTCGTCGGGACCCAAGTGGTGTTTAGCTGGCATTGGCGTCGTGTATCCTTTGCATTCTTGCATTCCAAGCTTCTTCAGTCAATCTTGGAGGTATTTTTCTTGAGATATAAAGATGCCATTTCTTTCTTGTGAATTTGAAGACCAAGGAAGAACTTGAGCTCTCCCATCATGGACATCCGATATTGCTCTTGCATCATGTATCCAAAATCATCACTATACTTACGGTTGGTGCACCAAGATAATGTCATCCACATATATTTGGCATACAAACAGTTCACCATCATATGTCTTCGTGAAGAGTGTGGGATAAAGGGATCCAGGTTTTGAAGCCTTTGCTCTTCGTGAAGTCTTTGATTGTATCATACCAGCGCGAGGAGCTTGTTTGAGGCCATACAAGGCTTTTATTTAGCTTGTACACCATATCGGGATGTTTTGGATCTTCAAAGCCGTGTGGTTGAGCGACATATACTTCTTCTTCAATCTTGCCGTTGAGAAATGCACTCTTCACATCCATTTGATAGAGCAAGATGTTGTGGTGGTTAGCATAGGCTAGTAGTATGCGAATAGCTTCAAGCCTAGCTACAGGAGCAAATGTTTCATCAAAGTCAGTTCCTTCAACTTGAGTATATCCTTGAGCCACAAGCCTTGCTTTGTTTCTGATGACTTGACCATGCTCATCTTGCTTGTTTCGATATATCCATTTGGTGCCAATAATGTTATGCTTGCGAGGGTCAGGACGCTTGACAAGTTCCCAAACATTATTCAGCTTGAACTGTTGAAGTTCTTCTTGCATAGCTTGAATCCATTCTGGTTCCATAAAGGCTTCAACAACTTTCTTGGGTTCTGATATTGATACAAAGGAAAAGTGCCCACAGAAATTTGCTAGCTGTGTTGCTCTTGAGCGAGTAAGAGGACCAGGTGCATTAATGCTATCGATTATCTTCTCAATCTGTACTTCATTTGCAACTCGAGGATGAACTGGACGAAGACTTTGCTCTTGCTGATCACTGTCATCATTGGAAGGATTGTCTTCAGGCTGAGCATTGTCTTCTAGTTGGTTAGGTGCAGAATTGATAAGTTCCTATTCAGGCTGTGCTTCAGAAGGCATGATTTCACCAGTTCCCATCAGCTTGATAGATTCGCTGGGCGGAGCTTCGTCTAGTGTGCTTGGCAGAAACTCTCTTTGTGAACCATTGGTTTCATCAAATCGCACATCTGATTTTCGACGATTTTGTAGAGATAAAGATTGAAGACTCAGAGGGAGTGTGAGTCCTTTCAGAATCGAGCATGAAGCCTTCGTGAGCTTTGGGTTCAAATTTTGACTTGTGATGGGGATCCTTGATCCAAAGCACTTAGCCCCAAATACTCAAGTAGCCGACATTTGGCTTCTTGCCAAGAAGGAGCTCATAGGAAGTTTTATTCGAAGCTTATGGATATAAAGATGGTTGATGACGTGACAAGTTGTATCAATGGCTTCGTGCCGTAACTTTCTTGGTGTCTTGTACTCGTCGAGCATTGTTCGAGCCATCTCAATGAGGGTTCGTTCTTGCGCCCACGATGCCATTTTGCCGAGGTGTGTATGGAGCAGAGAACTCATGAGTGATTCCCATGGTATCCAGATAAAGATCAAGTCCGGTGTTCTTGAATTCGGTCGTTATCACTTCGATATGCTTGATCTTGACGCCATAATTGTTCATTGCTCGATTGGCGAATCGTCTGAAGACATCTTGTACTTCAGTCTTGTAAAGAATTATGTGCACCCATGTGTATCTTGAGTAGTCATCAACAATGACGAAGCCATAGAGACAAGCAGTTGTTGTCAGGGTAGAATAATGAGTAGGGCCAAACAAATCCATGTGAAGCAGCTCGAAGGGTTGAGATGTCGTCATGATTGTCTTCGAGGGGTGCTTTGCCCTAGTCATCTTTCCAGCTTCGCAGGCACCACACAAATGATCCTTCTTGAACTTGACACCTTCGATGCCTATGACATGCTTCTTCTTGGCGAGTGTGTGTAAGTTCCTCACCAAAGATGCCCCACCCTCCGATGCCGAGCCAAAGATTCGAAGCTTTTGCAAGAAGACATACGGCAAGCTGTGGACCTGCCGAGAAATCTACCATGTATAGATCATCTTTCCTATACCCTTCAAAGACTAGAGACTTGTCGATTCCATTAGTACAAGGCAACGATATTTTCCGAATATCACAATCATGTTCAAGTCACAAAGCATTGAGATGACATTAAGTTGAAACCAAGGGACTCAACAAGCATCACTTTGTCCATGTGTTGATCCTTTGATATTGCAACTCTACCTAGACCCAATACCTTGCTTTTACCAAAGGTCAAGAAATGTGATGTGACTCTTGTCCGATGGACGTAAGGTTGAGTCCATGAGAAGACTTCGATCACCAAATATATGATTAGTGCATCCACTTGTCCATAATCCATTCCAAGCATGGGGTGTCATACCCTCTGATGCAGTTAGGGGATAGGCTTCACCAAGAGCATTGTGAAGCATAAACATTTTACGGGCAAGTGGATTATTGAAGCTTAAATCAAGATTAGGACCGATGGGATGAATGGCAAACGATTCAGGAACAAAATACATAGTGAGACCATTTGGGCATTTGATCTTGTCCCCTACAAGATGTTTTAGGTCCCCAGCAATAGCATCAGACGCCTTTGATTTTCGGCTGGAGACCCTTTCCTGCAAAAGAGAGTTAATTCTTCTTAACCACCCACATCTTCATGGGTGGCTTAGAAGCAATGAGTCTAAGTGCAGCATCTGAGAATTTCGGCTTTGGAGCCCTAGCAAATAGCCTTGCAGGAGATGAATGATACTCATATGAATAAGAAGAAAAGTTCTTAGTTCTATGAGCATAGTGGTTTGAAGACACACGCTCATATTCATAATATTGAGTACGGTTTCCCTGCAAAACATTGGCGTTAGGGTGACTCAGGTGAGCCCTCTGTCTGTATGAAGCCTTTGGACCATATGACGCCTTAGGTCTGGGGTTTGTCTTCTTCCTGTGTGGTGTCATGATGACATTCAACTGGAAGATTCTCAAGACAGCTTTTGGGAACCCAGGATCTTCTTCATAGGTGGTCCATTTCTGCAGCTTAGTACCAATATACCTAGCAAACACTTCACCATTACGATTCTTGAACAGCTTATAGTTTGCATCAAAGGATTCATCAATGATAATAGGGTTAGCATGTAAAGCCAGATAAGGTGGATGGATCCACTGAAGGTCCTTTGCAAAGAACCCATGTGGTTCTCGGGATACTACTTAGGCTTCGGTAGGAACCATCAACATTCATTTTCCTCTTGAACCCAACACCCTCTTTCCTAGGGTTTCGGTTCAGAATCGCTTTTGAGGACATCGCAAAGTGTCCGATGCCCTTTCGCACTTTTTATACATCCCTGTTTCAAGCAATGTCTTCAACCTAGCATTTTCATCAGCAATAGCAGTGGTATCCTCCTCAGAGGGGTTAGTTACCACATTAGTAGTCGAAGACAATGCAACAGTAGCAGCAGTTGAACATTCAGCAACACAGGTAGCGATATCACGCTCAAGACATTTTAGACATGGTGGTTCAAATCCATCCTAAGCGGGACTGATCTGTTGGGCGCGAAGTGACTCATTCTCTTTTTGAAGATCTTCATGAGCTGCTCTCAATTTCTCAAGCTCTTGCTTCCTTTGAAGATAATCATAGGAGAGCCTTTCATGAGTAGTTGATAGCGTTTCATGACGACTTTCAAGTTCTTGGTACTTAGCATGAAGATTTTTAATGTCTTCAACTAAGGACCGTGAACGTGTCATTTCCGCGTCCAATGTGTCATTGCTTTTGTCTAACAGCTTTTGAGTATGTTCCATAGCTCTTTGTTGTTCAGTTGCAATTTTAGCAAGTGTTTTGTAGCTGGGTTTGGATTCACAATCGAGTCATCTTCACTTGATGTTTGAAAGTAGGCATCACGTGATTTTACCTTGGCACCGCGTGCCATGAAGCAAGAGGGTGGGAGCAGGGTCGTCCTTGTCATCGCCTTCATCGTTGGTGTAGAAGTCATTGTCTTGATGTTGAAGATGGACTTGGCAACATAGGTCGTGGCTAGAGCCGGACTTGCAACGCCTGGTCGGACTCCTCTTCAGATTCCACCTCCACTTCCTCAGAAGCAGACTCCTCCTCTAAATCCATTTCCTTACCAACAAAAGCACGAGCCTTGCCAAATGAGCTCTTCTTATGCGATGAAGACTTTGATGAAGACTTGGAAGAAGACCTTGAAGATTTCTTCTTTTTCTTGTCATCAGAATCATATTCCTTGCTCTTCTTCTTCTTCTTCTTCTCATTGTCCCACCGTGGACACTCGGAGATATAGTGTCCAGTTTTCTTGCACTTGTGACAGGTTCTCTTCTTGTAGTCTTGAGTGGAAGCTTCATCATTTCTTGAGCTGGATCATGAAGACTTTCTGAAGCCTTTCTTCCTAGTGAACTTCTGGAACTTCTTCACGAGCATAGCAAGTTCCTTTCCAATGTCTTCAGGATCATCAGAACCGCAGTCAGATTCTTCTTCAGATGAGGAAACAGCTTTTGCCTTCAAAGCGCGAGTTCGGCCATAGTTTGGACCATAGATATCTCTTTTCTTAGATAGCTGGAACTTATGTGTGTTGAACCTCTCAAGTATATCAGATGGATCGAGTGTCTTGAAGTCAGGACATTCTTGTATCATGAGGGCAAGGGTGTCAAAAGAGCTGTCAAGTGATCTCAGTAGTGTCTTGTCGATTTCATGCTTGGTGACCTCAGTGGCGCCAAGAGCATGAAGCTCATTTGTGATGTCAGTGAGGCGATCAAACGTGAGCTGGACATTTTCATTGTCGTTTCTCTTGAAGCGGTTGAAGAGGTTGCGAAGAACACCGATTCTTTGATCTCTCCGGGTTGAGACGCCTTCGTTGACCTTGGATAGCCGATCCAGACTAGCTTCGACGCTTCAGAGCACTCACACGGCCATACTGTCCTTTGGTCAGATGACCACAGATGATGTTCTTTTCAGTGGAGTCCATTTGAATGAACTTCTTGACATCAGTAGGGGTGACACCTTCACCAGATTTAGGAACGCCATTCTTAATGACATACCAGAGGTCGACATCAATGGCTTCAAGATGCATGCGCATCTTATTCTTCCAATAGAGATAGTCAGTTCCATCGAACACGGGGCAAGCAGCGGAGACCTTGATTATCCCTGCAGTCGACATAGCTAAAACTCCAGGTGGTTAAACCGAATCACACAGAACAAGGGAGTACCCTGCTCTGATACCAATTGAAAGTGCTAGTTATCGACTAGAGGGGGGAGAATAGGCGATTTTTATGAAAGTCTTCAAGACATGAATGTTTCGAAGACAAACAACAGAAATGACCTAGTTGATATGCAGCGGAAGATAACTACAACAAGCAAGCCATAGTCAAGTATGCAATCATGTGAACGGACAAGACTAATAGCAGTTGTATAGTAAGGATCAGGATGGAAGATAGTATGAAGCCAAACAACAATAGAAGTCAAACAGTGAAGTCAAACAAATAAGACATATAAGCAATGACTTCACGAAGACAAACTTAAGGTAAAGGAGGGAAGGGATAGAACCAGTCACTAGTTGAAGACACAGATTTGTTGGACTGGGCCCAGCTTGCCGTGTGACAACTGTACATCCGTTAGGGAGGCTGAGATTCAACTCAAGACCGCGTCTTCACCTTATTCCCTTGAGCTAAGGACACACAGTCCTCGCCCAATCACTCTGGTAAGTCTTCAAGGTAGACTTTTGAACCTTCACAGACGACGTTCACCGGCAATCCACAATGACTCTTGGATGCTCAGAACGCGACGCCTAACCGGCTGGAGGATTCACAGTGCTCAAGTGTAGTAAGTCTTCAGGTCACATAGACAGGAAAACTTCAGTGATGCCTAACACTCTTTGGCTCTGGGTGTTTCGGGCTTTGTCCTCGCAAGGATTTCTCTCTCTCAAAGGCTTCGAGGTGGGTTGCTCTCAAACGACAAAAGCCGTGCACAAACTCTGAGCAGCCGCCAATTTATGGTGTAGGGGGTGGGCTATTTATAGCCACTAGGCAACCCGACCTGTTATGTCCAAAATGACCCTGGGTCACTAAGGAACTGACACGTGTTCCAACGGTCAGATTTCAAACACACACGGCAACTTTACTTGGGCTACAAGCAAAGTCGACTCATCCACTCTGGATAAGTTTTGCTCTCATTGTCTTCGTCAAGACATAGGATTTGGGTTGAGCATCACTTCACCATTCCGACTATGATCACTTGGACCCCACTTAACAAAGACGGTGGTTCCTACGACTCAACAAAGAAGAAAAAGAAACAGCGAAACAAAACAGTCATATCGCTCCAAAGTCTTCACTCAATGTCTTCTCATGTCATAGTCTTCAATGTGAATATATTCACATACCACCATTATCGTCAATGTCTTCATACATTTTTAGGGGTCGTCTCCGGTAGGTAAACCGAATCAATGAGGGACACTACCTGCGTTACCCTGCAATTCTCACAAACGCATTAGTCCCTCAACCACATTTGTCGTCAATACTCCAAAACCAACTAGGGGTGGCACTAGATGCACTTACAATTTCCTTATTTTTCTTGTTTATTTGTTTTCTTGTAGTCAGTGCAGTTCTTTTTCCGCGTTTTGCTAGTGGCCGCAATAACCTATTTTTTAAAACTAGGCCACAATAACCATGGGCTACAGAAGACTAAGGCATAGCCTAGTGGTGGGAAGGGGCTGATGCCTTCCCACCCACCCAGGTTCAAGGCATGGTACTTGCAATTTGGGTTTGTTGCACCAATTATAATGTAGGGGGTTCCCTTACAGACTTTCTGTCAAAAAAATAA
The DNA here is from genome assembly GCA_021605145.1 of Aegilops bicornis. Classification (NCBI taxonomy): domain Eukaryota; kingdom Viridiplantae; phylum Streptophyta; class Magnoliopsida; order Poales; family Poaceae; genus Aegilops; species Aegilops bicornis. Next base: position 769,841,200 of record CM038670.1, on the reverse strand, counting down.
CCATGGGCTACATATTTACTGTAGTTACCATGGGCCTCCTACGGGCCGTAGAAATAATGGGCCTTCTAAGGGTCGTAGAAACAATGGGCCTTTTACGGGGCGTAGAAACAATGGGCCTTCTACGGGCCGTAGACACAATGGGCCTTCTACGGGTCGTATCATCAATGGGCCTTCTACGGGCCGTATGATCGATTGGCCAAACATGGGCCAATAACAGACCGCATTATGGTCGTAAACGGGCTAGAGTTGGAATCATCCGGTCATGGGCCGACCATAACGGGCCGTCATTAATCGGTCGTATTTGATGACGCTGTGAAAACGGCCCAACGTATTAACGGGCCACAAACGGGCCGACTGTAACCATAGGTTGAATTTGGCCCACAAGCAAAAAATGACAGTAACAGGCCGTAAGTAAACGAATGCTGGAAATGAGCCCAAGAATAAATGGGCTCTGAGAAGGCCAAAAGATAACATGTGCTGGAAATGGCCCAATGGAATAATGGGCCGTTAATGGGTATAAAGTGATACACTGTTCATTACGGGCCAGTTTCACCACGGGCCGTTAATGGGTATAAAGTGATACACTGTTAATTACGGGCCAGTTTCACCATGGGTCGTTAATGGGTATAAAGTGATACACTGTTCATTACGGGCCAGTTTCACCACAGGCTGTTAATGGGCCAAGAGTTACAAAGGGCCTCATATGGGCCGAAAGGCGTCATGGGCCATACATGGGCCAGAAGTTAAAACGGGTTGGGATCATATTGGACGGCCCAGATGAAACGGTACTGGGCCTAATTCGGATAGGTCGTAACGGGCCCTTGGTTAGCGGGCTGTAAATGGGCTATATGCGAACAGGCCGTTAACAGGCTTTCCGTGGGCCGGCCCGCCACATTTTGACCAAGTCAAAGGGGCCGGCCCTTTCATAGGAATGAGCCTCTGTTAGGTCGTGCCATGTGTCGACATATCATAAGCGCCTTCTGTCCAATGAGTGGATGACATATGGGCCAACGGTGAGCCGACACGTGTTTCCTCCAGCCAATGATGATTTTACACGTGGAAAATCCCCATTGGTCGGGGCTGTTAATGGGTTATCGGATCCAAAACCGGACCCGATAGCTTAACAGCGAGCCGTTACAGTGAATGCCACGTGTCGGCCACCCTTGACGAAAGCACTTCTATGACGCGTGATTTATCGTCATGGAAGTGGACACTTCCGTGATGATAATTTTGGTAATGTCATGGAACACTTCTACGACAGCACAGGTATGACTATCTTGATTCTGTCATAAAATCATCATGGATGTACATGCATGATAAAAAACGTGACCTACTGTGGCAAACACGTATCATCACGGAAGTGTATTTTTTGTAGTGCAAATGTGAAGCAATGGCTCTTTACCCTTATGGAGCTACTACCACATGATCAATTTGTCAAATTATCGGTGACCTTATGGGATGTGTGGGCAGCGCACCGGAAAGCCATCCACGAGGGCATCTTCCAGAGCCCTCAGAGCACATACAGGTTTATTTGCAGGTTTATTGGAGAGCTCGAGCTGATAAAAGAACCAGTGCAACATAACTCAAGACGAGGGACAGGAACAGTGCATGCTGGCATCCAGCGCCCAAAACCCGCTCCGCCAGGCTTCGCAAAAATCCATGTCGACACTGCTTGTCATCGTAGAACATGGGGGATAGCTGCGGCAGTGTGTAGAGATGCAAATGGTGACTTCCTTGGAAGTTCAGTCCTGTGCATAGCAGGGGTGGATGATTCGGTTATCATGAAGACAATTGCATGCAGGGAGGCTCTTGCCCTTGCCCAAGATCTGAACCTCCATGATGTGGTAGTGGCGTCAGATGGAAAGAACGTCATGGGTGCAATCAATAATTCAGGTCAAGGACCAAATGGTGCGATCATAGCAGAGATCAATAGCTTATTACCTCTGTTTAGTAGTACTTTTACTTTTGAGTGTCGTGCTGTCAATGTTGAGGCACATAGTTTAGCCAAACATGCCTTTTCTTTGGGTCTGGACGCCATGTGTGGTTTGGCCAATCCCACGATCAGCGATGTATCCCACAGAATGTGGCCTTTTCTGAATAAAGCTTGGTTTTACCCCTAAAAAACTAATTAAGGAGGGGAGCAACTAGTTGACAAGCGCTCCTTCGGGAGCCTCACAATGATCAGCGCCACTTGATGCGCTCTCAGCCCTACGCCACGTGTCGTGCTTTGGACGCTCCCTCCGGATTTTGTTTTTTTATTTTTCCGCACGCGTTTTCGGCTGTTTAAACGGGTTTTCCTGGGTTTTTTCGAAGTTTCCATTTTCACTGGTCTTCCTTAGCTTTTGGATAACAAAAAATCTCAAAAAAGAAATTTGCGCGAAAAAACGCGTTTTTTTCTTTCACGGGTCATGGTTTTGCTTCCGCGAGAGGCACGGTTCTGCTTTCGCGAGAGTCACGGCCGTGCCTCTCGAAAACGGAAAAAGAAAATCATTTTCTATTTTTTTTTCTTTCGCAAGAGTCACGGTTTTGCTTCCACGAGAGGCACGGTCGTGCTTTCGCGAGAGTCACGGCCGTGCCTCACGAAAACGAAAAAAACATATTTTTTGTTTTTTCATTTCGCGAGAGTCACAATTTTGCTTCCGCGAGAGGCACGGTTGTGCTTTCACGAGAGTCGCGGCCGTGCCTCTCGAAAACGAAAAAATGTGTTTTCTCTTCTTTTTTTCCTTCCGCGAGAGTCGCGGTTTTGCTTACGTGAGAGGCACGGGTGTGATTTCGTGAGATGCACGGGCGTGCCTCTTTCGGAAAGGGAAAAACCCGTGCTCCCGGTTCGGTTTTTTCATCCGGTTTTTTCGTGAAAAAAAAGTTCGTCAAAACCTATCAACATGGGATCTAGTTTTGAAGATCTTGACGCGAGTAATCCAACGTTGAAAGCGGTTCGAGATTTAGACCACGGTTTAAGAGATGAAATGTTTTGAATAAATGGATCTACGGAAAAAAGGAAAACTCACAGGTTGCGACAAGTGGCGCACATGTAGCGCGCCACGTGTCGCAATCTGGGGAGGTTGGAGTGATCTTTGCAATGAGTACTCCTCAATTAGTGATTTTGATTAAGAAGCGCTCGTGCCGCTCAAAAAAATTGAGGAGCGCTCGTTCGGGAGCCTCCCCAAGGGTCACCTAGGGTGGGCTGAGAGCGCGTCACTCAGCGCGCTCTCTGCCGCCACCACGTGTCACACTCTGGTCAATTCCTCCGAAATTTTTAAATATTTTTTCGCACGGCTTTTTAAATGTTTTTTTGCATTTCCACCTGTCTTTCTTAGCTTTTCCAAAAAAAGTTAGAAAAAAATTGCATGAAAAAACACGTTTTTTTACACTCCTGAGAGGCATGGTTTTGGTTCGCGGGAGACATGATTTTTCTTTCGCGAGAGGCACGGCCGTGCCTCTCGAAAACGAAAATAACATGTTCTTTTTTCTTTCTCGAGCGGCACGATTTTTGCTTTCGTGAGAGGCACGGTTTTGCTTCCGCGAAAGGCACGGTTGTGCCTCTCGGAAATGAAAAAAAATATGAGAGGCACAATTTTGCTTCTACGAGAGGCACGGATTTGCTTCCGCGAGAAGCACGGTCGTGCCTCTCGGAAACAAAAAAAGTACACGTTTTTTCTTCCCTGAGAGCTACTGTTTTGCATCCATGAGAGACACGGATTTGCTTCTGCGAGAGGTGCCTCTCAGAAACGAAAAAGAAATGCGTATTTGTTCTTTTCGCGAGAAGCACGGTTTAGCTTCCATGAGAGGCACGGATTTGGTTCCGCAAGAGGCACGGCCGTGCCTCTCCGAAACAGCTTTCAGAAAGGAAAAAAACGTGCTCCCGGTGTGCTTTTTTCGTCCGGTTTTTTCATGAAAAAAAGGTTTATGAAAACCTATCAACATGGGTTCTAATTTTGAAAATCTCGACGCGAGAAATCCGCTGGTGAAAACAGTTTGAGATTTGGATGCACGGTTTAAGAGATAAAACATTTTAAATAAACGGATCTTCCGCGAGTGGCGTGCTGCATGTGTGACACTTGTCGCAATATGGGGAGGTGAAATTGATCTTTGGAAGGAGTACTCCTCAATTAGTGATTTCTATACTCTATTTGGTTGTTGCTTTATATATAAAACGGGGCGAAAGCCTATTTCGAGAGAGCACCTCATCCTTTACACTGTAACAGAAAAAAAAAGGCCATTGATGTTTTTCTATTTGAGTAGAAAAAATAATCTTAAAAACTCACTATTTTTTTCCCGAATAATCCACTAATGGTTTACTAAAAAAAATCACCTAAAAAGGTTAACTGCTGAAAAAAAATTAATAACCATTTTGACCACACACATGCTCCGATCCCACATGGGAACAAGATGTGTAATGCCACTGGTAGTGATAGAGATCAGTGCTCCATTGCAATTGACACACTGATTTTGGTAATTGCATTCATCCAAACTTGGTCCTGCAGCAAGTTACTTCCAAACAACAGACGACTCCATGTTATTGTGACCGCACCGCACCGTACTGTACGTGCAGCGCATGCACTCTTGATACAAAATCATAGGATTTGCTACTTCGCAAGTAGAGAGCAGAACTAACACGAAAGTACACCGGCGCAATACTTCAAGAGACAGCATCTCTAGTTTCATTTTTTCGAAAAGGGAGCATCTCTAGTTTCATATCAAAAGCAGACTGGAAAGGTCAAAACAAAATAGGGAAAGCATTATATTAGGAGCTTTATTTATGCTTTCGCAAAACAAGCAGGTTGAGGCGCGCCGATGTTGCAAAGAATCGCGCGCGTCTGACTCAAAATACATGCACATACTGGAACGAATGAATGAATGAAAATTTTGGTCTGTATATACATTCGTGCTACAAAGGAGCAATACATGAATGATTTATCTCAGGCTACAAGGGCAAGTACTAACAGACGCTCAAGGGGGGAAGATACATGAGATCACCCCATTAATTATCTCTTCACTAACTCAGGCTTCTCCCACCCTTGCTGACTGCCCCCTCGAGGAAAAACAGTGGCTGAAACCGCAGTACATGGCAAGGCAGACCAAATTTCTTTACAGTACCTGCGCTCCTGATTCAAATCGCCCATGTACTTCTGAAATACCTGACAGCTTAGCATAGAGAGATTGCAAGCGTACTCATGTGCAAACAATTATTTAAAACCTCATAGACTTCGGGCCGAGACACTTCTCACAAACTTATCAAAGTAGCAACCTAACAATTGAGCACACGCTCAAATAACAACTTTATTCATTGCCATGAGGAGAGTTCTTTTCATTTTGTGAGAGTGATCAGCATCAACAGTATAGCTTTCAAAGTTTTTGAACACCAAGTAGCTGGGTTGTTTGACTTCAATATCAAGAGCAAAAGGAAACAAGAGTTGCCAACAATTTTAATCCTTTGTTGACCTTCCAAGAGCAGGTGTTTAGTGAGATTGCCTCATCATGATCCGGAATTGCTCTCATCATGTAATAATAGTCCTCATTGGCCAATGGCTGTAGTGTTTCCTATCTACTTTATATTTGTGGAAAGCTTATCTGGAGCTTGGTAAGGTAAAAAAATGAGCAAATCTGAAATCAAGATTGTAAAGCTAAATAAGAGTTCAACTCCAGTACAAAGAAGTCTTCACATTCCAGTCATTGGAAAAAGTAGTGCCCAGGGGATGTGGGAGGGAATGGCCTCGCGCCAAAGAAATGATTGAGTGGCCTATGCAATGTAAGGTGATCCCAGGATGTGAGTGATGTTGCCGCTATCGATACCTTTTGCATAGGTAGTAGTTTGGTTAGCCATTTTGCACATGAATCATTATCTAAAAAATTCTGCACAAGAATGTGGAAACGGTGCTGGCTACTTCGTCCTCCTTGAGAATGAACCCTTTGGTCTTTGAATGGTACTCTTTTCTCTCTTTTTTTCTTTTTTCATGTGTATGTGAGGCATCAATGCTGATGGATATAGCTCTTTTAATAATGAAGTTTGCAGGGTTGATGACCGCAAAGCGCTTTTGAGTCTTCTCGAACTTTGATGATTGCTCATGGAATAGCGACCGCGGAGCGGTGCAGTATATATAGGTAGGTAAATGGTGTGAACAAATGGAAGGCGGTGGTTTAATAACCGGGATTTGTATATGTACACCGGCAATGTTCATGATTTCCTTATGAAGGAATGCAATGCCGAGTGAAGAGGCTAGAAAATGTGAAGTTACGCAATGAGAATGACTGGCTTTGAAAGACTTCAGACTAGAGGAACATCAAACTTAACAATACGCACTGAATATTCAAATTGCAATAATCAAGGCTCATGAAATCTGCTGTATTTTTGGCATTGGTGGGATAGAAAAAATACTCCAAATCAAGAAGAGAATAAAATCACCTTCACCATGCTCAACTCAGCAGGTTCTATGAATAAAAATCTAGCAAGCTCAAGTCTTTTTGCTCAATCAATGTTCATCAATCACCTAGTAACAAGTGTTCTCTAACATTTACAACTATATGTATCAGCTGAAAACTCTCTTTTGTTACTTAATTCAGCATGGCAACGAATTCAGAGATTATGAGCGTGCTCAAAAGCTAGACTGCCAACTTATCAAGAAAGCAGCAAGTTCTATAACCTTGGTCTCATGAGGTAATAAGAGTTTGACAATTCCACTTTGAATACAACCTATCATAGCTAAAGCGATCATGAATTTCAGCAAGGGGTTTACTAACCTTTGCGCAGATCTGCTACTTAATTGTTGAATTCCCAACTTGTCCACAGGCCACATCTATGAAGCAACCAAGAAGCTTAGTTTAGTCTAAGAGTTTGGAACTTAAGATAAATACACGAGTAACCTTTTAGAAATTTATATGTGTGTGAAGGCAACATTGGGCATACCAATTAATGACAGCCTGAGATCTCGGCTGGCAACAGGCAACACACAAGCACTATGATGGTATGAAGGGTATTCTTGTAAAGGTCCTGTAATTAACAAAATTTCATTAAGCAACAATAATTATGACGAATGCAAGAACAACTTGAATCGGTATCAATGTAATATCGAACTGAAAAAACTGCAAACCTTATATTCAGCAGCAAATCAGCAATGTATATTCCAGCATTATGATCCTCACAGCCAAACAAGCTAAGTACACCAGCCAGTCTTGTTGAGTGACGATCAAAATGTAACTGCAAAGTATCTCAGAACCAACCAGAACAAGCATAAGAACACCTGCACAAGAAACAAATAAAATGTTGAATGCATGATAAATTTCATCCATGAAGGAAGAGAAGGAAATTCTGAAATAGCGTTAACTGAGGACCACGTTGTTTTTCTTGATATTTCACAGTTCAAGAGAAAACATCTAGGTATAAGCAATATGGTTGGAGGAGTTTAACACGTACTTACCAGATTTGTGTACTATGTACAGTAAGAAGATACAACACAAGATCCTCATGTGCAGACTTTGTATGGACCGGGAGGATTCAACAAGGCTAAAAAGTGTACAACTCCCAAGACAGAGAACCTGTAAAGTAGATCAAAACAGAGTGTGTTCAGATTTTGCAGTTATGAGGTAAATCAAATGCAAAAATGACTTGATGATGTTGGATATTGGGATGAGGGCAGATAGCGAAGTTTTTTTACCTTGGATCAGTCTAGTACTCTAGTATGATTTTCAGGATGGTTCCTGATTAACTCCTGTTCTAGCTCCTCGATGATGCAACATGGTGCTTAGTTCTCGTAAGTCAAAGTCAAAACAAGCACTGAGAGCATCGCTGTTGTACAACCTATCTCAATGTTCATGGTAACACTGTTTTCACGGCTCAAATGGTCCTTTGTCAAAACTGCAGTGTTCTGAAACTGCTGCTCTTTGCAAAATTCCCTGCATCCAATGCTCCTCTGAACTAACACTAAAGTACAAATTTCATGTTCAACCTTGCATAACTCTGTCTGTCGACTTGATGAAGAAATGAGACTTTCTCTTCTCCCTTCACTAGTTTCCTTGACAAACACAAGGAAACCTGCAGCAAAAAAACAAATGGTGAATCTGAGGGAACAAAGAACTAGTCCTGCGCTATATGCCAAAAAGGAAATGAGGTAAGTTTTGAGAATAATTAAAATTCCCTATGATCTCTGGACAGATACAAATAGATACACTATCCTCAGATCAGGCTAACAAGGTTAATTTTGCACAGACAAAAAAAACAAAATCTCACTTTTCTGTTCTCAAAAAAAAATCTCACTTTTCTGTATTATTCTGTTAGGAACACACTCTCCTGTATTTGAAGTGCTGACCAATTTACATAATGTTAATAATAATGTTAATAATTTTCTAATTGAACAGACAGGCCCTCAAATTGTTAATCACATACGCGTATAGTAATAAAAAACATGCACTCAAGAGCAGTGATTTAAACTAATAGAATTGGGAGCAACTTTTATCAGACAGATAATTATAAGCAGATACTTTTCAGACAATTTGCATGTACTTACCAGATGTATTGACATGAAGAAAATACCACACAGGACCTCATGTGCCAACTGTCCACGGATGGGGATAATTCCACAAGGTGAAAGTGATGCACAAACCAGCTGCACGGTTGATGGAAGAAAACAATGTTCAGAATATGCAGTAGCAAGGTGAACCGAACCAAAAGAAAAATGAGCTGTGTCTGTGGTATCAGAACAAAACGAGGGTAGTGGTGGAAATCGTGAATTGGTACGAACAAGGAAGTATTTGTTTACCTTGGATTAGCCTATAGAGTGATTTCCGGGATGGTTCCCATTAACCGCTTGCAGTGCTCCGTTAGCTCCCCGTTGCCGCACCCGTTGACATCTAATTCTCGCAGTGAACTCGGGAGGCCGTCCTTGGGCAGCGACCGGAGGGCTGGACACCACCAGATCCCTAATCTCTTAAGGTGCTGCAGCTTGTTTAGCCCTGCAGGGAGGTGCTGCAACTTGTCGCATCTCCAAAACCTGAGTTTCTGGAGCGAGGTGAGGTGGTGAAAGGCCTCCTCCTGCTCCCTTGTGAAGCCCACCATCTCTCGATTTGCATCAAAGGACAACTCGGTGAGGGAGGAAGAGAGGAGGCTACAGAGGGCGGGCGCACCGAGGAAGCCCTCCATGTCATCTGTCTTGAGATACTGCAGTTTGGATTCTGTCTTCTTATCTTGCTCGTCCTGTATCCCCCACATGGGGTCCCACGCACCAAAGAAATTGGGGCTTCCTTTGACTTGTAACTTGCTGAGGTGGCCCCGAGTAAGAAGAGGCAATAGGCCCTCGCATCTTAAATCCTCTCCGCAACGATATGTTTTTAATCGGGCGAGAGAGGTGAGGTTTGAAAGGGTCTCCATCGTCTGCACGCCCTTCACGGACGAAAGTTGCAGGTCCAGCAGGGAGGACGGGAAAGGGTGGCGAAAAGAGGAAAAGGAGGCTAACGAGCATTTCTCTAACTCAAGGGTGGTTAGGGCTTCGAGGGCTTCGAGGGAATGAACTACCAGACCACGACTGTCGATGTCCAACACCTGCAGAGAGTTGGAGAGATGTGCAGGGAGCACCAACAGCCCATCATCATCCATCGTGTTTGCCTCCTCCACATCTGCTATTTGCTGCTGCTCATCTTCTCCATTTGTATCATCCATTCTAACATCTAAAGAGGTTGACGTTCCTGCCCTTTCAATACAACGAGACACAAAGCTTTTGCATTTTCTAAAAAACGAAAAGAAAACATCTAAAGAGGTTGACCATGATACTACTGGTGATGTTGGTTGCTGCAAATCCACCCCCACAACCAACTGTGTTATGTTTTCACAAAAATATACTTCGAGTTTGGACAACTTTGGGAAGTGATACAGGAACTGCGTCAATTCCTTTCCACTAGGACCACCAGACCATCCAACACTAATGCACTCAATAGGATGCTGCCATTCGCCACCACATTCAACTTCCGATGGCACCACCCCAAGATTTGAAGACCATGATGTAAATTTCTTCAATGAGGTTAGCATTAGGAAATACTTCAACTCTAGGGGTGGGCAATTATCAATCTTCAACTCCTGAAGTTGTGTTAGTTGACTGAATAGTAACACCTGATCTAAGTTATGCGGACCATCCTTTGCATTAACTTCCAATGCTGCTCCAGAAGATGATTTTGAGTAGACCAAGTTCTTCACTAGTTTTGATCCCACCTCACTTATCTTGACAGAGCACAAAGATTGGGTCCAAGGAATAGGAGGCAGTAGCAGGACTTCAGGGCACTTTTCTATCTTAAGCTCTTGTAGTTTGGGAAACCAATCTATGTTCCATTCTTGTTTAAGTGGGTAAACAATGTGGCTTGAAAATGGCAACTCTGAGAGTTTAGGGCAATCTGTGATAACCAGTACTTGCAAATGAGGGAAGAAGTGAGTGGGCTGCGGTACCCATTTTTCAAAATTTTCTAAGCCGGTGAGTGTAATCTTCTTTATTAACTTGCAAAAGCTTTGCTCTAGATCAAACTCCTTTATTGTGGAAATATGATCTAGTGTTAGTTCGCGGAGATCCCACATCTTCCCAAAAGAAGGAAAGACATCCCAAGAAACATGAAAGAGATGAAGAGACTTTAGAGCTTCAACATCGAGCTTATCACCCAGCCATGTTGGGCAAGAAGGGCCTTTGTTCCCTCTAATGTACAACTCTTGGAGATTTCTATGTGGTTGAAGACTCTCAAGAACCAAACCCTCATTCTCAGGCTCAGAATTGGTTTGCTCACTATCCCAAGATAATGTTAATACACGCAAGTAGTTTTTGTTTATCAGTTTTGCTTTGGCTGCTTCTTCTTGTGTGCATATTTTCTCAAGGTTGTAGATGCCAAGTTCCCTTAGCTCGAGCAAATCCTCTAGTTGCTTTTGTTCAAACCCTTCATTTGTTTTGTTGACTTTAAATGCCTTTAACTCTTGTAAGAGTTTTAGTTTTCCCACATTATAAATACAAGAATGAAGCTCATCACGTTGTGTAGGAATATGACATAATTTTGCAAGGTTGCAGATGTCTCTGGGCACATCTTGATATCCATGCCATTCTTCTAGATTCAAAATCTTTAAATGATAAAATCTAGAGATTGTATCTGGTAAGTACATCTCAAGTGCGGTCCCTAGACTTAGGTATCGTAGGTGGACAAGGGTTGAAAAGTTATGTAACATAGATTCAACATGAATACACATTTTGGACAAGAAAAGAACACGAAGAGTAGTTGCTTCTCTAAGAAAATCACCAAAAATACTAGCACTGCTTTCATCCATTTCTCCAAACACCATCAAAGTTTGCAATTTTTCAACATTGAATCTTGTCTTTAGTTTTCTCAGTTCAGTCTTGATGTTTTCACTAGCCATTGCATTATTATAATCTATGATATCTATGATTATAGACAAGTGACGGGTGCACGGATGAATTTCTACCGACCTCACATTTGGGAATTTCAAGCTAACACATTCATGAGACGCGATCTTCAATGCTAAATCATGTAATAGGTCATGGATAATATAATATGGCTCTTCACTGGTTTCTTCTTTTCTGAAAAAACCATGGGTAACCAAATAATTTAAATTGCTCACACCTATGTCTTCCGTTGTTCTGTTTTGGCCACTAGAATGTAAAATATCAAGTCCTATCCAGAAGTGAATGAGTTGTTTGCTATGGAACTTGTAATCTTCAGGAAATAATGCACAACAGGTAAAACATTGTTGGATGTGAAAAGGGAGATACTCATAACTAAGCTTCAAGGCGGGCATAATGTCATGGTTGCCAGTTTGCATCTCCCATTCTTTACTTTCAAGGACCATTTTCCAATGATGCAAATCGAGGTGATCTCTCAGTAATCTACCAACAGTTTTTTGCATAAGAGGCGATCCCTTGAGTTTCTCCATTATTTTATCTCCGGTCTCGAGCAGGTAAGTGTGATCCCTTCTAGAATCCTCGTCACCAAAGACATATGCTAGGAACAACTTCCTAAACTCTAGCAGTTCTAACCCTTCCAGTTTTATATAATGATCGGTTGTTTTAACTGTTTCTGCTAGTGCTTGAAACCGAGTTGTGACTAGAATGATGCTACCCTTTTTTTGTGATTTTTTGAATGGCAACAACCACCTTTCCCAGTCCTCCCTATCACCACATTTCCACATATCATCCAATATAAGTAAAAGCCTTTTAGAATTTAGTCTTTGTTCAATCACCGTCCCTACTTCGCCCTCTATTTCCCCTTCAACTTTAGGGATTTTTCCTTTAATCTCTTCTAGCAACTTATTTGGGTTGAAATCAAGAGATACACATGTCCAAACCACTACCTCAAAATGGTTATGCACTTCTTGTGCATTATGTATGTATTGTGTCAGAGTTGTCTTTCCTATGCCTCCGGGGCCAACCAGCGGAAGCACAGTTAGGTCATCCCCGCAATATTTACCCTTAGTGATGTCATGGATGATGCTATTCAACATATGGTCTCTCCCATGCAATTTTGGCTCTAGACTTTCGGATGTTGTGGTGGGCCGATTATGGGCAGGGCCTGGAGCAATTCTAGGCCTACAATTCTGCAGGATGGTGGTAACCTTTTCACGCAGGGGCAGCAGCTGCTCTACAATTTGCTTCATTCTATTAGAGACATCCACCCTATCAAATCTCAACTTTTTTGTTTCTTTAGCGGGATTGTTCTGTGGTGGCTTACGTGGGTGGACACCAGAAAGGATTGAGTTGCCAGAATTATCATCATCATGAACATTTGGAATGGAAGAGCAAGGGAAGAGTTTACCGAGCTTGCTCATGCGGCTGCTGACCTCCTCACCGGTTAGACTGGTGTCTGGCGCCGAGGCGGAATTGCCACGTGCCCTATGCTTGGCACAGGGTGGAGCGCCGCCGAGAACACGGTGTGCTGCATCTTCTTCTACGTGGTCACCAGAGGTGGCAGCGGGTGTGCACGAAAACAGCTTGCCAACAGCTTTGGCGGTGTGGCGTGCATGAAGGAGGAGGTTGTGGCCACTACCTCTGGCGTCCTCGTCGGCAGCGTCACAGGTGTCATAGAGCTCGTCATGGATGCGGAAATAATCCAGCTCGTCAAGCACGTCCTCAGCATCATGAGCCAAGTCCCGCATCTTCTGCAGCAGCTCGTTGAGGGCTTGGCGGCCGTCGAGCTGCTTGTCGCCCGCATTTTCCAGCGTGGCCTTCACGACCAGCAGCTCAATTCTGAGGGCCTCCATGTTGGGGCCGAGCTTGTTACTGGCAGCCCACGCCTGGAGCAAGCCATCCGCAACGGGGGCAAGCGCCTTGCCAACCACCCACTGCGCCGCGCTAAGGGCCAGGTCCATCCCTCCGCCCGCACAGGTGGCACCAGTAAGGGTCTTCAGGTATGCTGCATTAGTTCAGGAAGATGAATTCATTTGCAAATGCAGTTAGTCACCATGCACTAGCACTAACCAGGCCAGTAATATGCACTAGCATACATACGTACAGGGGGAGCACCTTCCGTGTGCCCAGGGGAGTCGGCACACGACGGGGAGGGTGAGGAGGTGGTCGCCGATGGGATGAACGCAGAATGCCTCACAGCTGAGCTGCGCACTGGCAGGGAGCCGGAGAGGGTCTGGGCAGATGGATGTCAGGTGTGTGTGTGTGGGAGTTGTGCGTGGTCGGAGGGAGGCTATATATAGGGTAGGCACGAGCGTTTATCAGAAGAGAAGAAGAAAGAGGTATGCTCATTGAGCTGCAAGCAGAAAAAGGATGAATTTAACAAGACTCGGCTCCGAATCTCGCACCAAATCTACGCCGGAGTTTGGAGACTTCCCCCGCTGCTCTACTTCTCTCGTGGTTTGGCAATACATCTCTTTTGTTTTACTACACAAATACAGTACTCCCTTTGTCCGAAAATACTTGTCGCAGAAATGCATAAAAATGAATGTATCTAGAACTAAAATACATCTAGATACATCCATTGCCCCGACAAGTATTTCCGGACAGAGGGAGTACAAATTAGAGGAGAGTGGTTGCCGCCTTGCCGGTTGGCGATGGGAGAAGAGTTGACTCTCACGGTGGCATGATTTACACGCACAATTTAGTTGTTATCGGTGACACAAACACTACACACACAACACATAAATCCTATATACAAGTACTACCTAAGAGAGTGATCTTCACTAACCTCAATATGCAACCATGCATGATAAAATATTTTAAATTCTATTAATTATATTCAATACATATTTTACAATTATAAATGGTCAAATATAATAAGCGTACGTATTTTTAATTTATTATGTTGACGTGTTATTAATCTGAATATTTATATTACGCACAATCAAATCTCATCTAGTTTAATAATTATATAATACACAAAGGCCCTCAACAAAGTGACCCAACACATAAAGCTTGCTTGTTACGCCTGAATTTCTTACCGATGTTTTTTTTTTCCTTGTTATCGAAGGTGATGGCAAGAATGCGAGCGTTGGTCTAAGAATATTGAGAGACGTAATCAACACCAGCCCCAGCCAAGTCAATGGATCCCAGGAATTAAACAAATCCAAGCCTGCTAAGCACCCGGCGGTGGAACGACTAAGCTTCACAACTAGCGCGGTCTTCACGCCGACGAACTGGTGCATGTGAATGAACGTGGTTAGCAGCCACGAGTTACAAAATATGACACCGGAGTATGCAATCTTCCTGCCTGATTACGTTACTCCTTGGGTGGTTGGCAATGACAGAGTTGTTGACACACAAAGGAAGGTACAAGACAATCAACGGTGATCAGCGCTGGAACACCCCCATCCAAGCCAAGGAACAGAATGAAAAATCAACTCGATCACTATCAAAGATGCAACCACCGGAAGTAGAGATTGGATGGTGGTGGCTGGTGATTCATGATCATGGCACTAGAACGGTGACGTGCAATACTTCACCCTGCAAGTAAGACAACAGACATGATGCTGGCCATTTCCGTTCCATGGAATAATGCAACTAGACTGGTAAACAAAATGTCAAGCCACCCCAACGGATTGGATCGAACTAAAATAATCACCGCCAACTAAGCGCTCGGTGGCACGAAATTTAAATCTAGACCTGGCTTCAGACCCGGTGTTGGGTCTCATAATTTTACGAACCATCGAGGAAATAATCTAGTCCCTGGGGTTTGGAGGAGACGTCCCGGAAGCACCGCGAATTGTTCAGCACTCCATGTTACGTGGCCCTGCCTGCCCTTCTCATGCGTATGGTCGACTCCACTGACCATTGGAGGTTTGTCGAGCCACTGCTTGTGTTACAGAAAAACCTGTACTGCCCATTAAGATCTTGTACCAAGTACCCTACTATTGTAATGCAAGAACCAGACAGTAGCACAATCACATTGGCGGAGGGATGCAAATGGATTGATTTCACACCAAGCGTACGTGGTACTGCAGCGGTAAGGCATTGTTTTTCTGGGGTTTCTTCCCGGTCCAAATGGCCAAGAAACGTGAGCATGCAGGTCTCCATGAAACTAAAAATGGAGACTTTGCTTCAGATCTAATGCGAAGTTAGTACAGTTTGCTAGATCTATGTTACTGAAGTTGTGAGGTGGAAGATGCTATTAGGGGCTGCGAGCCAATGTTCCCAATTGACATGATGAGCCGAACATTGTTAAGAATATAGAGGCTACAAACAGAAACACGAGGTATGATTCATCTCAAATTTCCCCGGACAGGGTAAATGGCAGACCAGATTTCCACAAGTCAATGCCCCCAACGGAGAAGATGGAATTAACTAATCTCTGCCAGCAAAGCACCTCCGTGGCACGAAATAAAGAAACAAGACTCTGCTTGAAATCTCGCATCAAGTCTTCAGACTTATACCTCAAAGCCAGCTTTCTTCACCAGGCGCTCCACTAAAAAAATAGTATGCTTATCCCTTCTCTGCACCCATTTCTCAATGCAATAAACCAAAATACTCGTAAGGAGGTTGCATAAGGAAATACAGGAGCGGTAGGCTCTCATCTCTCTTGTCGTGGTCATCACAGTGCTGCGCCAAGGCATGAGTGACAGGCTGATAGCAGCACAGGTTTTAAGAAACGGACGCCAGAGTTTCAGTCTTCCCCCACTGCTAAGTGCGGGTTGGGGGGCGATTTTCCTCTCAACCCCTACTTCTACAGATTGCAAACTGGTTTGAGGGTTGGACCTCTCAATTTTTTTACGGGTTTGAGGGTTTAGAGGTTCTAGTCTACGGCGTTTTTACGCGAAAACTGTAAGAAAGCGGTTATTTTTAGGGATTTGAGGGTTTGAGGGCTCTACTAGTAATGCTCTTAGTCTATTCCTCTGGTGCTGGGAGAGGGCATTTTTTTTATTTTCAGAAATTAAGAGTGGTTGGCGATGGGAGATTAGTTGACTCTGGGGAAAGAAGATAGCCAAAGCAACAGTTGCCCTGACCGTGGAATAATAACAGAGCCGTCGATGGCAGACGTGTGAGCAGCTGCACAAGAACGTTCTAACTTTGGGAAGAACTAAAATAGTCTCGGCATCAATGACAACTAACATGCTGACAGCGAAGCTTTTGGTGGTTGAAAACTAGAAATTAAGACTAACTTCAATCCTCGCACCAAGTCCTAGTGTAATGCCGCTTGTAATTCTGTTAAAACTCGTCATGAATGGTTAGCTATCTTACAAACTAGCAATGAACAAAAACTCGTCCTTCAGTAAGTTATAAGTTAGAACAACAAGAGATATAGGGTGTTGCAAAGTGACTCAAATTTGTTACTCCCTCTGTTACAAAATAGATGACTCAACTTTGTACTTAAAGTTAGTACAAAGTTGAGTCATCTATTTTGAAACGGAGGGAGTACGTCTTAGTGTCTTAATGAAGACAACGGCAAAAACGGGATATTTTTGTCTAAAATATTGCGAGACCTAATCAGCACCCACCAAGTCATGGGAACTAGTAACTAACTGATGTATTCTGGAGACTCCCTGCCTCAGGCATCGACTCCAGTGACTGTTAGAGGTTAATTTGTTGAGTCACTATTCACTAACCTGGGTGACTGCGCATGACAGTTTCATACCAGATGTGTTGTTTTGATCCACTCACTACAGTTATGTGATCCACTTACTACTGTTATGCTTCTGTTGTCAATTGTTACTGAATGTGATGGCAAGTGTGCACCCTAATTTTGACTGCCGATGAAATTGCGGAAATTAAAGCACCAGTTGGACTAAATCTGAAAAAGCAGGCATGTCTGCCTGAAAAAAAGGTATAGTTGGGTTGTGCAGAGAGGGTGGAGAAGCTGCCTAGTAGTAGGAGGGATGATATACAGAGTTGTGAGTATATTTGTCTAAGGATTACAGAGAGCTGATCAGCAGCTGTAGGTGCGGCAATGCCACCAACGGAAATGATGGGACCTGAATAAGCGAAGCCTAAAAAGCATCCTGTGAGGTGACTAATTAAACTTCAGATCTCGGTGATCTTCACGACAATGACGCATTTGAATGAACGTGGTTAGCATCAGCAAATTATAAACAATGACACCAGAGTCTGTGGTCTCCTGCGTCGGCCTGATTACTTTACTCCTCGGGTGGTTGGCAATGCCAGAGTTGACTATCAAAGGAAGGTACAAAACAAGCAACGGGAAGCTCAAACCATGGAATTATTATCCAAGGTCCTTTATGGGATCTGCAGGGAGCAACTCCTCGTCACCAGGAACACTCCCATCCAGCAAGGAACAGAACGATAAACAGAAATCCATCTGATGCCACCACGGGAAGCAGAGATTGGAGGGAGACGATGCCCAAATGGCTGTCCCTGTCGGCTGGCTTAGACTACAGGTGGATGGTGGCGGTTCACGATCATGACACTAGAACAGTGACATGGCTTTGTAGAAAACAAAATAAGAACAGTGACATGGAACGCTGCACCCCACAAGTAAAACAACAGACATGACGTTGGTCACTCCCACGGAATAATGCAACTGAACCTGCAAACAAAATGTCTAAGTCACCCCAACCGATGTGATCGAACTAAAATTATCTCCGTCAACTAAGCGCTCGGTGGCGCGAAATTGAAAATCTAGACCTGGCTTCAGATTTGGTGTTGGGTCTCATAAATTTAGGTGCCATTGGGAAGTAATCTAGTCGCTGGGGTTAGGAAGCGGAGACTAATTGCATACTCCATGCCACGGCCCTGCCTGATTTCTTGTGTGGATAGGCGATACCAGTGGCCGTTGGAAGTTTTCCGAGCCGCTGCTTGTGTTGCTGAAGTGATGGCTTGGGAAAAACTAATGTACTGCTGTATTCCAATGCAATCTGTGCTGGCGGCACAATGGCATAGCAGGAGGGATGCACATGAGATCGATTTCGCAACAAGCATAGGCCAGGACCCAGTTGGGTGTACCATGAGCTGATCCCACGCAGGGTTACTTCTCTGATAACCAAGGGATAAAAACACATAAGTCGTTGCTGGACTCATTCTATTGGTCTGCCAAACAGACAAATTCAGAAAGAGGCTGATAATGAGGCAAGTGGCGAACGTGGCCGGCACTGACAAAAATCAGTTGCTAGTTCCAAAGAAAAAGAGCCTCGCAATTGAAGCGGGGGGAGTAATGCTTGAACCCTTACTTAAGCTTGACATCTCGCAATTAACGAGCAGACACAATTTGTGATTAGCACTCACTCACACAAACCCTTACTTAAGCCTGACAGAACTCTTACAAATCCAGGACTCCCTCCTGGGTGCTCACTTTCAATACGCCGCACGAGCATCGACTCCATAGATGATAGACCCAGGACCACGGAACCAGAAAGGGGAAAACAAAGGTTGGGGGGGGGGGGGGGGGGGTGATGCGCTTACGGATTGTGGTTGGATGTCGGGCGTCGCCGTCCGCGGCGGTGAGAGAGCGTAGGTCGATGGAGTCGCCGACGAGTTGCAGCATAGGGATGAGAAGTGTGGGCTTCCGGTAGCCTCTATGTTTTCTGAAGCCCAGTGACCGGCCCAAGTAAACTAGGCCACGCTAAAGCCTTGGAAAATACATTTCCTAAGAAAAAGCCCAAAATGCTAAATTAAGGAGTAGTCTTTTCAAAGATCTCTCACACCTTCTCAAATTGCGACATAGTGCATCATTTGTCGTAACCTGTGAGATTTTCTTTATTCATAGATTCGTTTATTTAAAATGTTTTATCTTTTATAAACCATATATACAAATCTCGAACTATTTTCACCGTTGGACTTCTCACGTCGAGATCTTCAAAACTACATCCCATATTGATAGGTTTCGATGAATTTTTTCAAAAAAAAAAATTCAAACCAGAAATGTTTTTTTCTTTCCAAAGAGGTATAACTGTGCCTCTCGCGAAAACAAATCCGTACCTCCACAAGAAGTAAAATTATGCCTCTCGCGAAAGTAAAAAGAAACATGTTTTTTCTCTTTTCCGAGAGCTTGCGGAAACAAATCCGTACCTCCACAAGAAGTAAATCTATAACTCTCGCAGTAGTTAAAGAACATGTCTTTTTTCTTTCCTGTCTCTCGTGGAAGGCATGACCGTGCCTCCACGAGAAGTAAATATGTGCTTCTCGTGAAATGAAAGAAATAAAAAGAAAACATGTTTTTTTTCTCTTTTTCCAAGAGGCATGATCTTGTCTCTCGCGGAAGTAAATCCGTACCTCTACGAGAAGTAAATCTTTGTCTCTCGCAACCTTTCCCGAGAGGCACGATCGTGGCTCTCATGGATGCAACTCCGTGCCTCCACGAGAAGTAAATCAGTGTCTTCCTTCCCCAAGAGGCATGACCATGCCTCTCGCAAAATCAAATTCGTGTCTCCATGAAAAGTAAATTTGTGTCTCTCATGAAAGAAAAAAACACATTTTTTCCTTTCCCGAGAGGCACGATCGTGTCTCTCATGGATGCAACTCCGTGCCTCCACGAGAAGTAAATCTATGTCTTCCTTCCCCAAGAGGCATGACCATGCCTCTCGCGAAAGCAAGTTCGTGTCTCCACGAAAAGTAAATTTGTGTCTCTCATGGAAGAAAAAACACGTTTTTCTCTTTCCCAAGAGGCATGAACGTGTCTCTCACGGAAGCAAATCCATGCCTCTCGCGAAAAGGAAAAAAATATGTTTCTCCCTTTACCGAGAGACACGATCGTGCCTCCCGTGGAAGGAAAAAAAGAAAAATATGTTTTCGCCTAAAAATCGATTTTTTTTAAATCAAGAAGAATAGGGGAAATTGGGAAGCAGAAAAAAAACGAAAACCCATCTAAGAGCCGAAAACACGTACAGAAAAATAAGAAATCCGAAGGAAAAACCTAGAGCGCGACACATGATGGCGGCTGAAAGCGGGACAAGTGGCATGCTCCCAGCCCACGAAAAGTGACCCTTGTGGGGCCTCCCGAAGGAGTATTCGCTGATTAGTTGCTCCCAAAAAAGCCATGTAACTTCTGCTTCACCTTTTTATTTGAAAAATACTACCCTTCAGTAGGCTGATGCACGTGCAACATCCGTCGCTTGCGTAACCGTTTGATCAATCCTGATCGAGCGCTCACACTGGCCACAAGTACCGCACGGTCAGTTTGTTCTCCTGCAACAAGCTTCTTGTTTCAGTAGATTTCTGCAACACAGGACTAGTCAGAAAGAAAAAACCATTCGATGGTGAAGGGTTCTTTTTATGCAACACGGCTCTTGTTTTAAAAGGTTTCTGCAATAGACTTCTTGTTTCAGAAAGAAAAAAGAATTGGTGGTGAAGTTCTTTTTTCTGCAACAAGGTTCTTATTTCAGAAACATAGCTCAGGTTGCAGAAAGCGTTGGAGGAGTGTCCGCGTTAGAGAGTGGGAGGTTAGACATTGCAGCATAAAGGCATGTTTCAGAAACATAGCTTCAGTTGCAGAAACCGCCGTAGGAGCGCCCGACGTGAGAGGTCGTCGCCATCGTGCTGGAGTGGTGCTCACAGCTTGCTCGCGGGGCTAAGGCGAAGGAGGAGCAACAACTTCAGCGAGTGGCCTCGCTCCATGGTTGAGACGCGCGGGCCATGGCGGGGCGCCGGCGTGGCGGCTGCGCACTAGCCTAGGGTGTAACCTCTCTCGTCCAGCCGCTATCTCGGCGGACCTTTGCAACAAGATCCTTGTGGCAAAGCCCCTAACTGCAGCATGGTTGCAAAGGTCCTCGAAAAGCAAAAAAAAAAACACTTTCGTTTTAAATGCATCTATTTGAGTGACACTTAATCTAGGACGGTGGGAGTACTTGATACTCCTCAATAATCTTTACATCAACAAATAAGAGCGGTACAGTGATAGTAGATGGATTGTCCAATTCCAACATTGTTGAAAGAGAAGTAACTTCGCCCTGCAGAAAAGGGAGAAGTAATTTTGCTTGCCTAGCAAGCTACTGGGACACAACAATTGCTTCCCACGCCCAATGCTAGAATGAAGAAATCTCGATGAACTCGGTTACTGTATGGCAGCAGTTCTCACTGCCGGCCTCATCGACCGACCTCCATCAACAGTAGCATAGTCTGCATAACCTTATCATTGTCTGAGTTAACAAAAGCACATTTAGTTAGTCCATGAAGATTAGACCGAAACGAAGAGCGGGGCCGAGTCCATTCCCTCGTCCCCCCGCGTCGCCTCCCCGAGCGGGGCGACCGGGGGCTCTCGTCGCCCCTCCCACCTCCCAGCCCCCCCCTCCCCCTCCTCCCCTTCCGCCGCCGTCGGCCTGGGCCACCGAGCCTTGCCCGCGTGGTGCCGGCGGCGGCTCCTCCCCCCGCATGGCGCCTCGGCTCACGGACGGCGGCCGACGGGTGCTCCTCGGCGACTATGGATCCAGCAGCGCGGCTCCCTAAGGCGGCTTGATCTTTGAGTGTGCGGCGGTGGTGCGGCCTCTTGACGGGCGAAGCGATCTGGTGGCTAGCGGCGGGCCTTCCGGCCAGATCTGGGCCTTTTCGGCTTGATCTGGAGTGCAGGCGGGCTGGCCTGGTCTGCTGCGGCGTCTCCGTGGTCGGGGCGTGACTTCGTGCAAGGGGTGGTGGCGGCGGTGGCTCGCGTTCTGCGGTAGCGGCGGCGAGCCAGCGAGCCGTTCGCAGGCTCGGCTGGGCCAGGGATGGCCCGGTTTACCCCTGTCACTACAAAAAAATTACACTTCCGTGATGATACGTATTTGTCACAGCAGGTCGCGTTTTTTGTCATGCATGTACATCCATGACAAATTTATGACAGAATCAAGATAGTCATATATGTGTTGTCGTAGAAGTGTTCCATCACATTACCAAAATTATCATCACGGAAGTGTCCACTTCCATGACGATAAATTGCGCGTCATAGAAGTGCTTTCATCAAGGGTGACCGACACGTGGCATCCACCGTAACGGAACGCCGTTAAGCTATCGGGTCGGGTTTTGGATCCGATAACCCGTTAACAACCCCGATCAATGGGGATTTTCCACGTGTAAAATCATCATTGGCTGGAGGAAACACTTGTCGGCTCACCGTTGGGACAGATGTCATCCACTCATTGGACAGAAGGCGCCTATGATACGTCGACACGTGGCACGGCCCAACAGAGGCCCATTCCTGTGAAAAGGACGGCCTATTTGACTTGGTCAAAAGGTGGCGGGCCGGCCCATGTAAAGCCTGTTAACGGCATGTTCGCATATAGCCCATTTACAGCCCGCTAACCCAAGGCCCGTTACGCCATATCCGAATTAGGCCCAGTAGAGTCATCTGGGCCACCCAATATGATTCCAGCCCGTTTTCACTTCTGGCCCATGTATGGCCCATGACGTCTTTTGGCCCATATGAGGCCCTATGTAACTCTTGGCCTATTAACGACCCATGGTGAAACTGGCCCGTAATGAACAGTGGATTACTTTACACCCATTAACGGCCCGTGGTGAAGCTGGCCCGTAATGAATAGTGTATCACTTTATACCCATTAAGGGCCCGTTATTCTGTTGGGCCATTTCCAGCCCATGTTATCTTTCGGCCTTCTTAGAGCCCATTTATTCTTGGGCTCATTTCAAAGATTCGTTTACTTACCAATTCTTCATCGTCATTTTTTGCTTATGGGCTAAATTCAACCCGTGGTTACAGTCGGCCCGTTTGTGGTCCGTTAACATGTTGGGCCGTTTTCATAGCGTCATGAAATACGGCCTATTAACGATGGCCCGTTATGGTCGGCCCATGAACGGACGATTCCAACTCTAGCCCGCCACGGCCATAATGCGGCCTGTTATTGGCCCATGTTTGGCCAATCGATCATACTGCCTGTATAAGGCCCATTGATGATACGGCCCGTAGAAGGCCCATTGTTTCTACGACCCGTGGAAGGCCCACTGTTTATACGGCCCATTGAAGGCCCACTGTTTCTACAGCCCGTAGGTGCAGTGTCACTACAGTAAATATTAGCCCATGGTTATTGTGGCCTAGTTTAAAAAAATAGGTTGTTGCAGCCACTAGCAAACCGCAGAAAAAGAACTGCACTGACTAGAAGCAAACAAATAAACAAGACAACAAGGAAATAAATAAGCAAGCAACTTACACTAGGCTATCACAGCTATTACACATATTACATCCACTGGGCATCAAAGTTCGCCACCAGTGCAAATATAGGGAACACAGCAGCATATAAACGCCATAGCAAAACAAGTCCAGGCTGAAACCACTTGAAGAGCTCAAGAAACAATATCACAGGTACCCATAATGCGGGCAAGATGCTTAGCAAGCTTATTAACTTTCTCTTGTTTGGCGCTTAAGTCCTCCGGCCTTTCTTTGTTGCACGAGAAAGTATGCATCTGAATTCTGCAGGACTTCCTCGATCCTTGACTTCTGTCGCATAACATCCGATCGATGTCTTTCAACTTGAAGTTGAGACTCAAGAAGCCGAACTGATTCAGCAACGAGTTTGAAGAGCTGGTGCAGCCGGTGGTAGCGATAACTTCGAACACTACATCAAGACAGGACTTTGGGGTTGTCTCGGTGTCCTCAATATATTTTTATCAGCTTTCTTGGAGACCAACAGGATGTCTCACTATCTTGAACCTTATCTGCGTTACTTCCTTTACCATTGCATAACAGGGTACTCTTCTCCAATATTTTATCCGCGTTCTAAAAGGGAAACAAACAAACACATCTCAGGTTTACAATGTAGTATATGAAACTCATTTTGGTAAACCAGTTCAGTAGTAAGGTGGAATGGATAACAACATGAAACAAACATATATCTATGTAGTATGGTCACTGTATGGTCTATATCATTCTAGTTTATGTTGCCAAATCAAGATAGATATAGTTCGAATCATATCTATTTAAGACAAAGCAGCATAGACAAAATATAAGTGTGGGAAACTACACAACAATAACAACACTTGTAATGTGCATGACATGAGAACATAAATGTTTATTCAATTGAAACTGAAATCAACATAGAGCAAGTTACAATAGCAAACAGCCAAACACGTTGAAGAAACGGGTTTAAAACATACCTATTGCGCCATTGGAGTTTCAATTGCATCCTTCAAATTTGAAATTGGTTGGTATCAGTAAATACAGTGATGCAAGAGCAAAGTAGTATGAACCATAGCTACGAAACGTGACCTGAGAACAATTCTTCTTCTGCTTTAAGCGTTGACTTCGGGTTCGGAGTGGTGGTCCTCGTGATTTGGGCACTGCAGTTGCCTTACTAACTTCTCGTGTTTGGGTGCTCTGTGGTGGAGACGGTGTTGTGTCAACGGGAACTGGGTGTCTATCTGCTGGGATTGGGGTTCGAAGGGGTGTAGCTGGTTCTCTGTCCAACTGGGTAGGGGTACAATCTGCATGAGTGTGGGTTATGTGTGGTGGGGCTGATTCTTGGGCAAGTACAACCGTGGTTCTATCTGCATCGACAGTGTGTGGCACGATCTTTTACGAAGACCGTGTTTTTACTCCCACAGAATCTGCCATCACTCACTCCAATTGAAATGGCTGATAAACAAGAAAAGTAATTGAATGTCTGAGACATTGTAAGATAGACAGTGCAATGGATAGTAGGGAAGAAAGCAGGGCATGAAATAATTCACACTTATATTGTCTAAGCAAATGTAGAATAGCAGGACATAATTTCACATATATGATGGCTAATTAAACAGGATAGCATGACACAATTTCACATGTATGATGGCTAACTAAACAGGATAGAATGACATACTTCAAAATATGATGACTATGTAAACAGGATGACATGATATAACTATACGATGTGTCTATTAAAGTGGTTGGCATGCCATAAATCACAAACATGTCGTCGATGGAAACATGATGGCATGATATAATTCACGGATAGAATGACATAATTTAAAATATGATGACTATGTAAATAGGATGAGATGATATAACTATATTATGTCTTTAGAAAATGGATTGGCATGCCATAATTCAGATACATGCTTGTCTATGTAAACATCATGGCATGACATAATTCAAATATATGATTTATATACTAAGAAAGTGAGCGGAGGGCAATTGCATATATGATGTGTCAACTAAGGAGATGGCATTCAATATTGTGTATATGATGTAAAAATAAGCATTGCAATACAACATATGCATTATATGAGTAATATAACCCTGCCAAGTTTGAGCATACACCTCAGGGGGATAATAGGACTCGTCATCTGCCTCTGAATCCTCCTCTGAAGAGCTATCTGTAACCAGCAAGATATCTGCTTCAGCAGGTAGCATTGTCTGCTCTGAAGACCTTGTTTTCACTCTAGATTTCTCCATCACCAATTCAAATGGCTGATGCACAGGAAGAGCAGTTGAATATACAAACATTGTCGACAAAAGCAATGAGAAATACAAAAAAAGGATGGCATGATATAATTCACATATATGACGCTTGCCTAAACAGCATGGCATTGCATAATTCACATACATAATGCCTTGCAACAAGATAACATTGCATAATTCACATATATAATGTCTTGCAACAAGATGGCATTGCATAATTCACATATATGATAATTAGACACTAAACAGGTGGCATTCACACAAAGCATGTCTAAACTAAGCAAATGACATAGCAATGCAAGATATCATACGCACGATATGAGTAACATAACCCTGCCAAGTTAGGGCATGCACCTCAGGGGGGAAATATGACTGGTCTTACGTCTCGAATCCTCCACCGAGGAGCTATCAAGAATCAAAGAAGACATGCTTCGTCGAGATAGCATTGTCTCCGCTCAAGACCTTGTTTCCACTCCAGATTTTTCCATGACCGTGCCGAATGGCTGATGCACAGGAAGAGTAATTGATGTACTAAAACTGTTGACAAATTCAACACATAATAAAAAATGATGGCATGATATAATTCACATATAAGATGGTGGCTAACCAGGGTGGCATTGCAAAATTCACATATATGATGCCTGGCTAGACAAGATGGCATTGCATGATTCACATATACGATAAAGAAACAAAACAGATGGCATTGACACAAAGCAAGTCTAAACTAAGCATATGACATCTTTAATGTATACAGTAAGCAATGCAAGGCACCATATGCATGGTATTACCAACATCAGCATGCCAAGTTAGAGCGAAGACCTCATGGGGTAAATAGGAGTGGTCTTCTCATACGAATCCCCCTCGAGCAGTTATCTTCCTCTTGATTACGATCCGAAATGGGTGGAGGGGGACTGCCTTTGCTCCCACCATGGAACGACGTGCATGAAATTTTATTGCCACGCAAGGCTCGTCTCTTTTGCTCTACATGATCAGTTCCATTGTGTACAATAAGCGGCATGCATAGGAATAAAACATAGTGAGATTATGTAAAGAGTGCATGCACAAATCCAGTGATGGTACCAAACCGTGGATAGACCCAAAACCAATGATAGCAGACAGATAATAGCTTTAGTTAAAAAATACAGATAATGGCTCCTTTAATGTTTGTTTGCACCCAACATGAAACTCATAGTAGACACCGGAGATTAACCAGATAGTAGACAGATAGTACTGATTGTTGCCCCAATATGTACCCCACAACCATTTAAAAACTCAAGTTTCAGCATTAGTTTGGACCTGACTCGGAGTCTAATTGGTGAACACGACGATAATGTAGCATGTCATCATATTCAGCGGCATAACGTAAGCGGAACACGGAAGAGTGCGACCTCTCTTGCGGACCCGTGTAGTCCTCAAGGTCATCTGCCAGTTGATGATGGTAATGCAGTTGTCGTGGCTGCGGCGGTGGGGAAGAAGATGCGAGGCGGCGAAAGATAGTCCGGAGAGCGGATCCTGCTGTGGTGAACCCTTCCGTCGTTGGAGCGGTGAGCTGGGGTGGAACACAGCCTTGAGAGCAGGACAAACCACACAAGGTTTTCCTTGACACATATCTGTAATGTAAGTAATTGAGTAAGGGCTTGTTTGAATTTGAGGATTCTAACAATCAGGGATAGGAAATAGACAGGAATAGGATAGGAATGCACGTGCAAAACAGAGAATTTAAAAACACAGGATTTCTGCCAATCTGGGTGTTTGATTCACAACAATTGGAAGATCACATGGATGCCAAAAAGCATGGTGAGATTAAGTCAAACCACAAGAAAATGTACGGTTATAATGCTATTATGCTACTATCTCTTAGTCTTGTGCTTGATGAATAGGAATATGAAAAGGAGGAGAAGTGAAAATTAGAATTCCTACGGTTTTTCTTTCAAGGAGACACTAAAGGAACAAATCCTACAGTTTTCCTTTGCTCAATTCCTTTGCACCAAATTCATGAAAATTAGTACCATAGGAAACTTTCCAATTCCTATGTTTTTCATTCACTTTTCCTTTCAAGCACTGGCGATTCTAGTAGGCAGGCTTGAGCAAGGAAAATCCTACACTAAAAAATGTTTTTGTGCTACTTCTATTACTTTGGACCCATGTCACTGCCATACTAGCTCAACTCCCAGGCCCATCGACAAATGCACAGCTCAAACGCGCAGAGATAAATAATGATGGCGTTCAAGAGAGTCCATCACGGATAGCTAAATTGCCTGGTACCTCACTGCTTGTCGTATAGTAGGATAAAATAATCGTATTTCCCGTTACTACGAGTGCTCAGTGGACAATATATATAACATGTAGAGTAAAAAAGAGATGCAACAAATGTACAACCTCTTTGGCGAAGCCATGTCGATCTCAGCGTGATTGGGTTGGCCGGTGAGGATGCTCCGGCTGACTTTGCTGTCGGAGGAGGGGAAGAAGATCTTAGGAGTCTGAAGATATTAGGATTTTATCGCCATATGGCACTGGGCTGCCGTGTTTCGTGCTCCTCCGTCGCAGTACTACTCCAGTGGAAAACTTGAGTATATCGCACGGTTCTTTGCTCCTCCTTGATCAGGTCGTCGACGCATTTATCTGAAAGCAGTCAAATCACAAGGCCCCGCCTTCCAGCAGTAATGAGCCGTCAAATCACAAACGCCCTCGCCTCTCGTGAAACCGACCAAGCTAGACTGCCCCGCCCTCTAGCCTTTTAAAAAAATGTATACTTTTGTACAGCAGTAGTATCAATGGATTGCGCCATGGAGCAAAACTTGAAATTAAAAAAAGGTGGTACATATAGAGAGCGCTCGTCGCCAAATTATGCATATAGTACTATTAAAAAGGCTAGTCACAATAATGGTGTCCAGCACAACCCACCCCTCAAATAAAACTAAGCACCATGGAATTCTTTGACAAAACTAAGCACCCTGAAATTCTTTGACAACTAAACTGCTGGCTATATGATGTTGGCCATATATATTGTACGTATATAATGTGAATAAACGAGTGGTAGTACTATACCAACTAAAAGATGAAATGTAAGAAATACTAGTATGTACTTACTGAAGAGTTAAAGTAACAAGAAGAAACATAACATAGTTCTGCTGGGGGCTCAGCACAACACACCCCTAAAATTAAATTAAGCACACCTGAAATTAAACTTTGCAACTATTCCGGTAGACACTGCATTAGAACCACCATGAGAAACGACACTGCCACCTTACTCGGAGTCCTCGTCCACGTCCTCGACTTCGTCCTTGTCCCTCTTCCTCTTGGCCGATACTTCTTTGCTTGAACCGCCAACTTGGTTGTTGCTCTTCATCCAACCCTTGTAGATAGTGAAACAAATGTAGCCATCCATTGCAGCGTACTGGATATGGTCTATATCTAGTATATTCCGCTGCCATGCATGACGATGAAACGTGTATGGAGGTTTCTCCAGTTTACCGTACGAAGGATGAACCATGGCTCCTCCCAGGGTCAGCATTGAAGGCTGACGAGAGGACACTAGCCGGTTCTTTTGGAGGTCGAAGGTGTTGCCTACAACGAGGCCTATCCGACGCAGGACTTCTTTGTCGTTACCAAAGTCTACAGTAACGAATTTGACTAGGTTGCTCTCGAGGAAGTCCTTAAAATCCTGGCACTCAACGTCGGCATGGCATATGTGGTAGACCAAGCATAAGTCATGCACGCAAACCTGGATCACGGCGGGCTTCTTCCTCTCTTCGTCCTTTAGATCCTTCTCTCGTCCCACGATTGTGGTGTACTCAACATCTAGCCCGGCGACCCACTCATCATGTGAGTCTTCGAACATGCGTCTGAAGCGAGAAAGGCATCCTTTCACCGTCGCGGAAGAACGGGTGTAGATGACGTCGAACTCATCGCCGGTGATGGTTCTAACCTTGTACTCACCGCCGATCGGGGAGATTTGGGATGCCATGGATTTGGGAGGAGGGTTAGGATTAGTGGAACTGCCGTAATGTGAATGGACGGGACGACTAGGACCGAACCGTCGTAGTATTAAAGGACGTGCGGGGACGAGTAGGAGCGAACTGCCGC
Organism: Aegilops bicornis; assembly: GCA_021605145.1. Lineage (NCBI taxonomy): Eukaryota > Viridiplantae > Streptophyta > Magnoliopsida > Poales > Poaceae > Aegilops > Aegilops bicornis. The sequence goes on along the minus strand of CM038670.1, from coordinate 769,811,389 downwards.
GGCGTCACGAGCAGCGGGTAGTGGCTTTCCATTCTCCCATGATATGGGCTTCCGAGAGCCCTTGGATCGGAGATCGAACGGTTGCATGGCGTGATTCTAGACCAATGGGTGAATATCCTATCCTGGAGGGTTATTCTGTAAATTTTCAGCAACTTAGCATGCGACTGTTTGATCTCAGATCCAAGGGCTGCCAGCAGCCCGTATCATGGTCGCGCCTACCACGACTGTCGCGTCGCTCGCTCGGTCGCGCCCTTGGAGATTTAACATGGTGCCTACAACGAGGCCTATCCGACGCAGGACTTCTTTGTCGTTCTTAAAGTCTCTGATGAACGAATTTGACTGTTTTGTCCTCGAGGAAGTTCTTAAAATCCTGGCACTCAACGTCGGCATGGCATATGTGGTAGACCAAGCAAACGTTATGTACGCAAACCGGGATCACGGCGGGCTTCTTCCCCTCTTTGTCCTTTAGATCCTTCTCTTGTCCCACGACTGTGGTGAACTCAACATCTAGCCCAACGACCCACTCATCATGTGAGTTTTCGAACATGCGTCTGAAGTGAGAAAGGCATCCTTTCACCGTCGCGGAAGAACGGGTGTACATGACGTCGAACTCATCGCCGGTGATGGTTCTAACCTTGTACTCACCGCCGATCGGGGAGATTTGGTACGCCATGGATTTGGGAGGAAGGTTAGGATTAGTGGAACTGCCATAATGTGAATGGGCGGGACGACTAGGAGCGAACCGCCGTAGTATTAAAGGACGTGCGGGAAAGAGTAGGAGCGAACTGCCAGCGTGCGAACGGCAGGGTAGTGGCTTTCCATTCTCCCATGATCTGAGCTTCCGAGAGCCCTTGGATCTGAGATTGAATGGTTGCATGGCGTGATTCTAGACCTATGGGTGAATATCCTATCCTGGAGGGTTATTCTTAAAATTTTCAGCAACTTAGCATGCGACCGTCTGATCTCAGATCCAAGGGCTGCCAAAGCAAGATCATGGTCGCGACTACCACGACCGTCGCGTCGCTCGCGCGGTCGCGCCCTTGGAGATTTAACACGGTGCGTTAGGCTATCTGATGTTGGCATGTCATACATAGTCATCACTTAGTCACTCATACTACAACAAGGTTGGCTATAAGGTTGGATATAAGTGTATTTTTTACTCCTCTCTATCTCTTTCTTCGTACTCCCTCCGTCCCATAATATAAGAACGTTTTTTACACTAGCTAGTGTAGTGTCAAAAACGTTCTTATATAATGGGACACAGGGAGTACTAGTATTTATTAATTTTGCCAAGGAGTGACCTCTTCCAATGAAATGGTGTTGCTAAGTTTGCTTCATTTAATTAGCTATAGACTCAAAATTGTCTTTTCATCTAGGTACACGCGCTTAGCACCATTTCTTCCTTGGGTCACCAAACTAGTCTCTCTCTTCTTGATTAACTTGCCACATCAGACTTTATGCCTATGTGGCAAGCTTAAGCTACAGAGGAGCAAGTAAGTACAATAGTGCGCTTTGCCGCTTTACATGGCATTTTTGCATATGTGGAGGAAAGAGAGGCAAGGAAAAAGTGGAGAAGTGGGCTCTCATTCAAGAGCCAGCCTCTACTACTACAAGGTGGAGCATTGGGAGAGGCACATGTATAGAGGTGGTCAGGAATCGGGAGACTCATGCCGGTCGTAGCGCCGCAGTTAAAATGATAATGGAAAGTCAAATCACGGGGCCCCACCTGTCCAGCTGTAACTCGTTGTCAAATCACACAGCCCTACGTTTGCAGCAGCCTACTCCCTCAACTTCTCGCGTCTCTGTCGAACCGACTAGGCGGAACTGTCCCGCCGCCTACCGGGCAGGAAAAGCCCCGCCCTCGACTTTTAAATAGTATACAGTATACTAATTTTGTATCCATGGATTGTGCCCACGCCATGGAGAAAAGCGTCTAGAAAACGGCGGTACACATGTACGGAGTATACAGCACACACGTCGCGTTCGCGTCGCACCCCAGACGGTCGGTCGGTCTGGCACGCTGCTCTCCGAATGGAGCAGCGTCATATTGCGTTCGCACACACATGTGGGACGGCAATTGAGAACCGACCATAGGCACACTCCCGGCCCGCAAGTCGGGTGACTTAATAGAAGAGGGAGACGGCGATAGTACTAGAGAAGTGTTGTACTACGTTGGTGCCTGGACAATCCCTGCAAGACACGGAAGATCAGTTCGTCCATGCATGTGACCAGACTCCAGCAGACACGCCTAGATTGGCTATCGTCTACATATCGAGCAGGTTGTGTTGTACATGGCTGTAGTTGTGGTGAGAAATCTAAAAAAAGGTTTCTTGTCATCTTGCAAAATTATGTGTCATGTGCTTCGGATCACTACGAGGGTTAAACAACGACAACTGAGTTGGGCGAGTCATTGGAGGCACATGCACGAACAGTGACTACTCGGTTGCCATCTAGGTCAAGTCGGCTATGTTAATTAGGACATCTATCGACGGACCCCTTTTCTACGAGTTTATCTTTAATTTGAGCTTTGTTCCTCGTCTAGTTTGTCCGTCGGGATTCATGTTGTCTCCTTTGGGCGGTGAGGTTATGATTTCTCGTCATGTGGCATTTTTCGTGTTATATGTTATAATCCGCGCTTCAGATCAAAATGACGACAACTGCGCCTCCGGGCCATGTGCATGAAGACTTCTCGACAGTCATTGACGAGGTCAAGCCGGCTCCGGTAGACAAAAGAAAACTAAGTACTACTCCACTATATAGGCAGGAGCCTCCGCGCTTGCTTGCTAGTGTTGCTCTCTTCACACCATCTCGGCCTCTCCAGATCTAAACACGACAGCGGTGGCCACACTCTCTCTCTCTCTCTCTCTCTCTCTCTGCTCACCGCTGGTCACAGATCCAGCCGGATCCTCTCCGCCGGGGAAGGTGAGAAGGTGCAACGTTCACGCGGTCGTCCTCGGCGACGGCTCTTACCCACTGCTGGGCGCGTCCCGATCAGCCTGCCTTGTCGTTCTCTCCCAAGCACCGCTGGCGAGGGAGGGCCTCCGACCCCTTCTTCCTCGCTGCCGTAGTGTGGGCAGATCCGGCCTCCCGCCGCCCACCTAGCGACATCCCGGTGACCATCAGGTATAACTTCCTTCGAAACCGGCCTTGCTCTACTTCTCGAGCTCCTAACGTCGCTGCATTTGTAACTTTTACTATTTCTCAGGCCCCCTCATAAATAGGATCGATCGGCTGTTCGAAAACCACCTAATTTTTTTACGTTTAAGAAGTAAAACTAGTTCATGCACTCGAATCTAGTACTACTTGTGATGTAGGGCGGAACCCTATGTGGACGATCTTTCACGTTTGGAGAGGATCCCTACGAGGAACATGAAGAACGAGCGGAAGAGCACGAGGGAAATCACGGGGAAAACACAAGAGAATTACTCAAACCAACAAGATCAATCACACATGTGCTAGATCGATGAACACAAAGGGAGATACATGATCCAAAGTCAACAAAGGACGATACAAACGGTAGCCGTTCTTCTCCGTGAGGAGGTCTTGAGGATGGTCTTCTCCGCAAAGGAGGTCTTGAATCCAAGGTGGATCTTCTCCGAAGAGGGGCCGCGGTCTCTCTCGTGGAGTAGATCCGATATGGATAATGAAGCTCTATCTAACAATGAGCTAAATCAACGCTAACCCTAACTAGGAGGAGGTGGAGGAGTATATATAGTCTAGGGCCACGAAGGGGTAAGTGAAGGGGTACATGGGCTGCGGCCCAACACATGGCAGTGCACAGGCGCCGGTCGTCCGACGGGTACCGGACGTCCGGTGGCTCGCGAGGGTCCGGTCGTCTGGTACTTGTCGGACGTCCGGTGATTTGGCTCTGGACAGTTGGTGTCGGACGTCCGGTGGGCGTCAGTCGTCCGGGCGCTGGAGAGTGTCGGACGTCCAGTGTCTGGCGGTCGTCCGGGCGCTGGGAGTCGTCGGACGTCCGGTGGCTCCGGTCGTCCGTAGATTATTTCCGGGTCCTCAGGGGCCGGACGTCCGGGCTAGGCCGGTCGTCCGGTGGCTGTAGCTTCGCGCAGCTTCTTCTCTTGGTCCTTGTACTTGGCGTCCTCTCTAGCTGTTCCGTTGGATGTAGTGACTTCATGGCTTTCCTCCAGGTACCTGATCATGCATAGAACACACGTTGGAGGTAGTAGCCATATCTCACATGTAGAAAGTGATGGTTCGGAGAGGAGCGAGTTCACCTTGTGTCCAATGGCGTATGTTCGAGGTCTCGTCATATATCCACTTGGGGTTTGGAGAGTTGTCGGAGTGTACACGGGGATGAACGTGGGATGCTCCGCATCATCTCCCCTCCCTTGCGAAAGATCCGACCTCGGATCGTGATCCTCATCACCATGGAAACGGTTGTCGTAGACGGACTTGTAGTTGGACGAAGTTGAAGACATGGCGCAATCCAAGTAGTCCAAGGTGTCGTCGGAGTGATAGACATGCAAAAGGAGCAAACACAAGCAACACTCGGAAATACAATGGTTAGCGCACACAAAGTGTCCATCATGTAAGAATGAGTCCGTGCGGCAAGATTGGTCGTGACAAAGCGCATGAAGCTTATCAAGATGATCTAGAATGAGATGCAAAGCATTCATGGGAGGAAATGCAATCATTGTGCACACAAATGTGTTGTGAATATGATGAATGCAATCACGGTGCAAAATGATGTCATAGTGAGACGGTTTATCAATAGCATGAATATGGCAATGTATGCTCAACATGTGTATGCTATCATGCAATTGTTGGTGGACAATATGATCATGATGTATGAATATGCCATCAAGGTATATCACAACAAATTTGCTAAGGAAGTGCACAAGCTCATATATCATGGATGACATGGAAATAGATGCAACAAGACAAGCATAATGTGAGTCAATCCATGCATGGGGTGCAAATTTGTCATGGGTGGTGTTGTACCATAGCTCAATGTCGTGGGACTCCTCAACTTGAAGGTCCATAGGGCCCATCTCCACTGCCGGTCCTCCATCCAATAGATGTATCATGTAGACAACAAGAAGGAAACAACAATGAAAGAATGGCCCATCCAATATGCGTATTTGAGGATGGCTCAAAGGGAAGGAGGTCACCTTTAGGAGGTTCTCAAGGATGATGGAGTTGCGCATCACGTATGCCTTCACATAAGCAAGTTGTCTCGTGATGTTACCGCCTTGTGAATCCTTCAAAATGAAAGAACATGACAAACACTCGGAAAAACAAATGAGGTTAGCGGAAGTGCAAAACCTATCATTCGTGTGGTAAGATACCCAACAAGTGTATGCATCATGCTCATCATAAGAAAGTACAAGGGAGCATTTCATAGTATGGAGGCATATGATGCGAGAACAACCAAATACAATAGGCTCAAGTAAACAAGCATGCATCACAAGTAAGTTGTCAAAGTCTCCGAGAGCAATAAGCATAGTATGGTTGCACTCAATACAAGGTGATATGAGAGATGCAACTAATGGAAACAAGAGACAATGATCATGGCAAATCAAGTGAGAGGCATGAACATATATGTCATCAACCCAAGAAAGCAAGTGATAGTGGAACATGGGTGATGCAACATAGCAAGCAATCATAGCGATCAAGTCAAGCAAGCTCGTAGTGCGAAGATGCAACGTACTAGAAGGAATCATGGCAAGCATGTCATTGGTGCAAATAGTGGGCATGAATAATTCACATGTCATAGCACAAGCATAAAGGCAAGATATGAGCAAAATAGCATCAATAGCATGGGGCACATGATAAACATGGCAATAGCAACAAGGATCTCCACCAAGCATGCAAATACACATAGGAGTAGCATAATGGTGAATCATGGGTATATGCAAGCAAGGGTCACAATTGCATGGCAAAGGCATAGGAGTAAAAATAACATGCAAAGTGAACACGGTAAAATGAGCATAAAGCGACAAGTGATATATAGCCCATAGACGTGTGAGAGACAAGTAAAAGAGATGCGCGTAGTCCTTGCGCAAAAGGAATGGTGGGAATGAAAGTCCACGGGATCCCAAGTCATCGTTGCTCTCAAGAGCTCGTTTCGTCAACTCATGGGATTGAGAAGTTGACGAGTATACATGAGTACCTACACAAAACAAAGACAAAGGCAAAATTGTGTGTGCGTGGTAGATGTACGCATCATCCATCATGATGCATACGTGCTTGTGTTGGGTAGCACCAAATATCCAATGCTCAAATAAATGAGATGCGTGATATAGAAACATGTCATCCATCATCATAGGTTTGTTATTATGTATAGCATAATGGAGACTCAAATTGTGTAATGCATCATGAGAAATATGTAGAGCATTGTTATTCATGGGAAGCATATGGTGCACGCAATTATGGGAATCATGCAAAGTATGGAATGTATCAAAATCTCCTAATATATATGAGGAAACTATGGGAGTCTCCTCATGAGCATTAATGGAAACATCGCATGGAGAACATTGACAACATCCAAAATAATGCATATTTGGAACAATGTGATCATGGCATGACATAGTAGATGAATTGCGCAAATCATGTAAAGGAAGCATGGCAATATCATTGCATGAAAAACAAAAGCCAATGACCATCATCTCGTCATCTATGCCATAAGTGCAAATAGGATTGATTTTAACGGGGCATGCATAGTTACTATGTTGAGATTAGAATGAGGCTATATGGGAGATCTCACTCATAGCATATGACAAGTTCAATGGATTGTCAAACATGAAGTGACCAATAGAATTTTCACAAGATATCCTATGAAGCATAGCATCACAACTAGGCAACTCAACATGCTCATCATCATATTCATCATAAATAGGTAAGTCAAGACATGAAGAAGTTTCACTAGCATGAAGCATGGTAATAGGTGGGTCAACATCATGGGAGCAATCGATGTTAAGAGAGTCCACTAGTGGGACAAGAGAAGGACCATCACCTATGTTACCTTTGGAGCGTCGCTCATGTGTTGTAGGTGAGGTGTTGAAGATCCACTCGTTGTCATCTTCATCTTGATGGAACCATGTGGGGGGTGCATCATCGTCCATCATGGCCATCGGTTTTCCCATTGGAGGGATGGACTCGTCGAGGATAGGCATGTCGTCATGTAGGAAACCTAGCACCAAAGAAGAAAACACACGAGGAGTAGAGGTGAAGTCGTTAGAAATCATGGTGGCCTCACATGCCGTGTCAACTACCTCACTCACTAAGTGTTGTGGCTCATTCACTCCCAATATGATGCTCTCACTCGTATGGTTGGTGGAGTCACTCAAATGGTTCTCAACCTCACAAATGATGTGTGGCATGCTCTCAAGTGTGGGGCTAGTGGTGGTCACACTCATCCCCTCATAGGAAATGCTCTCAATGTCACGTATGGTGGAGTCACTCATATCTCTCATGGGGTGGTGGCTCTCCTCACATGACAAATGGGGCAGCTCAACATATGTGGGTGTCGGAGAGGTGTATGTGCAAATGTCTCCATGCGCGGTCGCGTAGCTTGTCTCGGAGTATGAGTCCAATGTGGGCATCGTCTTCATGTTGTAGAAGAGATTCGTGCTCGTCGCCGTAGTCGAAGGGGATGGCCCTTTCTCGACATTCTTGTCGCCGTCTTGTTGTTGGAGGCCCATATGATGTGGCACCTCGTAGCTCGTCTCCATGACCGAAGGGAGTTTCCCATGCTCGGCCATCTTCCTTGGGGGGCTTCCGAAGATGGAAGTGTCGCCCTCGCTCGTAGGTAGTCGCCTTGGACTTGATGAAGTCGATGTAGGCGTACTCGTGGGAAGTAGGCGAAGATGCCGTACGTCCAAAGGCGAAGATGCCTTGACAGCACTTGGCGAAGATGCCGAAGTAGTTGTTGTAGTAGCCGTAGCGTTCTCGTGGTGGTGCTTGTCTCGCGGTCTTCTCTTGTGCTCATGAAGCTTGGACTTGGCGTGAAGTAGGGCTTGTTGGGACTTGTGCACTTGCGCTTATGGAGGATCTTCATGATGATGATGTCGTTGTCGTGCTTGAGCTCGTAGTAGATGTCGTTAAATGGTAAATGCGTGCACATGATGCTTGCAGGTGACTTTCCCTTCATGACGATGTTGATCACGAACGTGATGATGTTCACCATGGAGATGTGGACGACTTGCGCTTGCATCGGTTGGGCGCTCCGAAGACTTGTTTCTTGAATGTCGCTGCCTTGAGGATGACGAAGGGGAAGAAGACTTGATCAAGGCTCTAATCTCCTCCATCCTTGCATCTTGATCCTCTTTATGTGCGGAAAGCTTCTTGTCGATGTAGTCCCTTCTCCTTGCTTCGGAGTGACGAATGTCGATGGAGAGGTTCTCGATGCGCTCTTGCAATCTTGATTGTGCGCCTTGCATTTGTCGTTGTAGATCGAAGATGGACACTTTGGTGATGTAGTTGTTCACGCCGTCGTTGTTGTCGAAGGCCGGAGATGAAATGCCTTGCCTATCCATCACAAGACTCGAGCAAATATGAGTGGGAGAAAGAGAAGAACTTAGACCAAATGTACCTTGACCGATGTTGAAAATGGATCAATGATCTCTCAATGATGTAACAAGGAAATAGCACAATTGGTACCAATTCTTGTCGGTTTCTCACACCTACACAAGTAAAGCTTATGGTGGAGCTTGGTGAGGATAGTGGCACAAAACTTTTAATGCAAAATGTTAGCAAGAGTCAATAATGTTGAAAGAGATTCACAAATTCGCAAGAGAAACAAGTAGACCAATAGCAATGAATGGCACACGGAAACACACACACGGATAGATAAATGGGGTCGTGCAACCAAGGAATGAGCTCAAAATGTGGAATCCACCAAAACGCTCGTCTTGCACAACTCAAGAGAGACGCTAGTATGATTGCTCAATAGGCGGATACGACACTTGTGCACAACCTATAAGATGCAAAATGGATAAACTTTCTATCCCAAGTATGCTATGTATGTATGGTTCCCGGTGTTTCTCAAGATGATCCAAGATGATCGGATATGACAATCTTATATGCAATGTGGTATGATGCTATGGCTATTGCTTACAAGCTTCTTTGCTCTCTCTCTTTTGCTTAAAAGCTTTATTTCTTTTTTTTGTATGGCCACTTTGCACAATGCACAAACCAAGGTAGCAATTGTGTATATGCGGGAACAAACTTGTGACACAAGATATGATACCAATATGATATGGTATGTATGCAATGGATGATGTATATCACTAATGTGCACAAGTAACGTTGCCGGGAAATACTCAAATGGCTAGTCTCGAAAGGCAAGTAACGCAAAATGGGCTAGGGGTTAACAATGCAATTGCAAGGGGAATGTACAATGGTGTCGTCGAGGTTACCGTCCTTGGCGATGATGAGTGGCGGTGTTCTTGATGTAGATAACAAGATGTTGGAGACTCGTCCCTAAGTAGCCGAAACACCTTAGGAAACGGAAAAACCACAACTCAAAATCTCAAGGACAAAAGTCAAATGGTGGTAGCGGAATGCGGTGGTGGTTGCGGAAGCTCAATGGGATTGCGGAAATGCAATGGTGGTTTTGGTGTACGCAATGCGGAAGTGGATGGTAAGATGGTGGACTATACACGGTGTCGGAGTTGGGAGCACGGTCCCTAAGTAGCCGAAAAACCTTAGGAGACACAACTCACAACACAAACAAAATTGGGTTAAGTTGGGGGTGGTGGAAGTGTATGGTGGGCAGGCCTATGCGGAAGTGGCGGTGGTGGTTGATGAAGAAGCAACCGTCCCTAAGTAGCCAAAACAGCTTAGCAGACTCTAATCACTACTCAAGCAACCACATATACAATGGCGAACAAAATTGGTTAGGTTGCGGAAGTCGGTGGTGGCTATGCGGATGATATGGTGGAGGGCCTAGGCAAACTTGCCAAATTTTCACAAAATTTGATGGAGTCAAATGATGTTGGTGGTATTTTTGTGGGAAGGGGGATGTCAAGAGCTTCAAAACAAGCTAAAGAACGTCAAAATCGGAGTTCGGATGGATTAGTTATGGACAAAACAAAAATCAGCCGAAGTGGGAATCTACAGGTTACGGACGTCCGGAAAAGGTCGGATGTCCGGGCGTCAGACGTCCGGGAAAAGTCGGAAATCCGTAAATTGATGCAGGTCAGGGGTTCCGTCGTCCGGAAAAGGTCGGACGTCCGGTCGGTCCTGGGGCTCGGGACGTCCGTAAAACTCCGGTCGTCCGGTGGGTCGGGGTCAACGCGAGATCCGAGTTCGGGGGCGCGATTTTGAGCGGAAAATGCAGATTTTGGGGTCAAAATTGAGGAGATTTTGTGGATGGAAAGTGGAGAAACTTGGGGAAATGCTAGATCCACTCGAAGCCAAGCAAATCCATGGATCAAAATCAACAAAACTTCATCACACCAACAAATCACAAAAAACATTTGGGGCTATTTTTGGTGGGGAATTTTCGAATTTGGGGAAGAACACAACAAAATCAAGCTAGAAAACGAAGAGGGGAGGCTCCAAAATGTGATCAACCTTGCTCTGATCCAAGATGATGTAGGGCGGAACCCTATGTGGACGATCTTTCACGTTTGGAGAGGATCCCTACGAGGAACACGAAGAACGAGCGGAAGAGCACGCGGGAAATCACGGGGAAAACACAAGAGAATTACTCAAACCAACAAGATCAATCACACATGTGCTAGATCGATGAACACAAAGGGATATACATGATCCAAAGTCAACAAAGGACAATACAAACGGTAGCCGTTCTTCTCCGTGAGGAGGTCTTGAGGATGGTCTTCTCCGCAAAGGAGGTCTTGAATCCAAGGTGGATCTTCTCCGAAGAGGGGCCGCGGTCTCTCTCATGGAGTAGATCCGATATGGATAATGACTCTATCTAACAATGAGCTAAATCAACGCTAACCCTAACTAGGAGGAGGTGGAGGAGTATATATAGTCTAGGGCCACGAAGGGGTAAGTGAAGGGGTACATGGGCTGCGGCCCAACACATGGCAGCGCACAGGCACCGGTCGTCCGACGGGTACCGGTCGTCCGGTGGCTCGCGAGGGTCCGGTCATCCGGTACTTGTCGGACGTCCGGCGATTTGGCTCTGGGCAGTTGGTGTCGGACGTCCGGTGGGCGTCGGTCGTCCGGGTGCTGGAGAGTGTCGGACGTCCGGTATCTGGCGGTCGTCCGGGCGCTGGGAGTCGTCGGACGTCCGGTGGCTCCCGTCGTCCGGAGATTAGGCGCGGGTCCTCAGGGGCGGACGTCCGGCTGGGCGGTCGTCCGGTGGCTGTAACCAGCGCAGCTTCTTCTCTTGGTCCTTGTACTTGGCGTCCTCGCTAGCTGTTCCGTTGGATGTGGTGACTTCGTGGCTTTGCTCCAAGTACCTGATCATGCATAGAACACACGTTGGAGGTAGTAGCCATATCTCACATGCAGAAAGTGATGGTTCAGAGAGGAGCGAGTTCACCTTGTGTCCAATGGCGTATGTTCGAGGTCTCGTCATATGTAACGACCAAACCTCGAAGGATTTGAGTCTCTGTGCTTACCGTGCTAGTCCCTGGATCGAACTCGCTAGCACACACAGTATAGATGAATACCAGAATAGCAAGTGCATCATTTATTACAACGTATGATCCAGAATGTATAAAATAAAACAATCTGCATAGCACTTGGCTAGCTTTATTCAATCAAACAGCGGAAAGTAGCAGAAAATAACGATGAGTCCCATCATAGCCCACTGGCGATGCTGAGTGCAGACTCGCGACCCTAATGGTACCTTACTCTTCGTCTGAATATCCTGCAACATGAGATGTTGCAGCCATATTGGTCAATACTTGGAATGTATTGGCAAGTTACACAGGGGTAATAATAAAGCAGACCTACTTGTATATGCATAGTAACAACAAAAGGAAGGCTCGAGGGTATATTTTTTGCAGAAAGCTGATTTTATCCTCATAACTACCTAATAGTCAAATTTTTATTTAGTTCTTTCTTACTACAATTAAATGCACAAGGTTGAGTTGGCAGAATCAACTCCAACCTACCCATTATTAAGTTGCCCACAAATATTATTAAGTGTCACATCTGTCAAGATCATCCAACAACTATAATGGCATAGTGGCTCAAATTTACCCATAACCGGGGGCACGGCTAATCATGATTAGTTTTAATACTCTGCAGAGTTTTGTACACTTTACCCACTGGACCCAATCCGAAGATTGAGACAAAGTCTTTCAGAAGAGGTTCCCTTAACCACCTGACGGCCACATCCCACCTACATATGCTACATCTGTCGACACTGTCTGGGCCAGGGTTCCAACAACTGATCAACTAAGCCAGAGCCCATATAGCCAGTGGCCGCACATGGAAGCTACTAGTCACTAAGTCTGTCTGATCTTTTTGAACCTGGGCGGCATTACACTTAGGGTGCACTCTCATGAGCGCATGGCCTTAGAAAAGGTGCAAGACCCCATGATGCCTTCCCTCCACACCAAGCAATACCACTTCCGCCCAGAGGTGAGTTAAATCCTGAGTTACTACTCAATTGTTATATATATATATATATATATAATCCTCACATAAACTCAATGAATACACGAACCACCCCCGTCTACAAAGCATAGCAAACTACAACTACCACGATTTGCAAAAGACGGGAAGATAGCTCAACAGCATAGCTCAAAATATAACAATCCTATAATGCATAAAGTAATAGTGTGATATATACTACAATGCATAGAAAACAATAGGTAAAGGATGATCAACATGTAACTTGCCTTGGTTACGGTTCAGAAAGTCACACTCGACAATAGCTCGCGTCGCACTCCGGACAATCTACACGTTTCACACAATTCAACAAATCAATCACCGGAACACGAATTGAACCAAAACAAAACCAACAGCAAGCAAATCATTTTTAAAACTCAACAACATAATCTTAACATCACCTAAATTGCACTACGGTCACAATGCAAAAAAGAATCACTCGATTCCGATAAACGGTTTGAAAGTTCTGACCTCAGGAGATTTAATTTGAATTCAAGCGAATTCAAATTTGAACAGTCTAAACATGTGCAAAGTTGGTACTATGATAATGTGCTGATTTTTGTGAGTGCGTAGGAAAAAGAATTACCTAAATTGGACATATAGAATAAAAGTTATAGCTAATTGAAGTTTTTGGTGAAAATCTGAAAATAAAACAAAAAGGAAAACAGAAATCTCCTGAACAGCGAATACTGTAGCGGCGCTGTAGCAACTTCTGTAGCTACCGCCACGTGGCAGCACGCGGTTGGCTGAAAAGCCCCTGTGCTCGTCCTCACCAGCAAAGCAAAGGACGCGGCAGCGGCGGTCTCGGGCGTCGGCGGCGGCGCTCCTCCGGTGAGTCTCCGGCGAAGACGAGGTGACGGACGGGTGCGGCGGTGAGTGACGGAGGTGTAGGTGGTGTTCAATGGCGACGGGGCTCCCTCGAGCGGCGGTGGCGAAGACCTGAACGTGGCGGGTCCGGCGAAGTCGGGCGTCGGTGGCGGCGTCGTCCTGGTGCGCTGCAGGGTACTTCGAGGTGTCAAAAGAGTTCTTCGTCGAGTGGGGGTTCGAGGGGTGCAGGCAGCGCGGCTCTGCGGTCTCTTACGGCGGTGGATTCGGACGATGAACGACGGCGGCCTCGGAGCTCGACGGCGAGATCCGTTTTCGCCAAACAGCGCATGCGGCAACGAAGAGGATCGGGACAGGAGCTGCGGGGTCTCCCCTAGGGTTTTGCTTCGCGTACGGCAGGTCGGGCGCGCTAGAGGTGTACCAGGCGTTAGGCGATCCGGCTCGGCCTCGGCGTGCGTCTTGTGGCGATGCGGCAGCTGCGTGGTGTCCGGCTTCGAGGAGGGACGAACAGAGGCGGAGTGGGTCCGTTGTCGGTGGTGAAGCGATGCGGGTCGGTAGCGGCAGGCGTACCGCTTCGGTTAGGTGGGTAGGTGGGCTGCGGCGGCGGGAGCTGGGCCGCGGGCAGTGCTAGCTGGCTGGCTGGCCTGGCTGGCCGGCCGGCTGGTGTTTCTCTTTTTTTTTACAGAAACAACAGCAGTAAAACAAAATAAATAAAATAACATACACAATATAAAATCTAAATAAAAATACCTAGACACACAGTAAAAATAGCTCTACAGCTATAAACTACAGGAACACTAGTTCCAACACTAATGCAATTTTTGAAATTCATTTTTATTCAACAGGCCACACAAACAGCAATAAAACAAACAAATAAAATATTTTGAAGATCACAAAAATTACCAGAACATATCATATGAACTGGAAATAATATTCTGCACATTATGAACTTTTTTAAAATAGGGAAGAAGTCATGTTATCTCCACTCCAAATAAATTGCCTTTTGTTGCATAATGATTCAAATATTCTGAAAAAGCAAATAATGCAATAAAAATATGATATGCATATGAATGATCTAATAACATCCTAATTTAGGAAAATTGGGATGTTACAAACCTACCCCCCTTAAGATGAATCTCGCCCTCGAGATTCGGGCTGGCTAGCAAATAGGTGTGGGTGATCACACCGAGATCTTCCTCTCGTTCCCAGGTAGCTTCCTCCTCTGTATGATGATCCCACTGAACCTTGCATAACTTGATTGTCTTGGTGCGAGTAACTCTCTCTGCTGTCTCCAAAATCTTAACTGGTTTCTCCTCATATCTCAAATCACTCTCCAACTGAATTGCCTCAAGTGGCACTGTGTCCCTCAATGGAACATTCATCATCTCTGCATGGCACTTCTTCAACTGAGATACATGAAACACATCATGAACTCGACAAGGATTACGGCAACTCCGGTGATAAGCTACCTCTCCTCACGCTCCAAGATCTTGTAAGGTCCCACAAAACGTGGTGCTAACTTACCCTTGATTCCAAACCTTTTAATTCCACGAAGTGGTGAAACTCGAAGGTATGCACGATCTCCTACCTCATATGTCACCTCCTTACGTTTTGCAGCTGCATAACTCTTCTGCCTGGACTGTGCTATCTTCAGCCTGTCACGAATCAACTTGAACTTCTCCTCAGCATCTCTGATCAAGTCTGGTCCAAAGAACTGATGCTCTCCAACCTCATCCCACATCAACGGTGTCCTGCACTTTCTTCCATACAATACCTCAAATGGTGCCATCTTCAGACTAGCCTGATAACTGTTATTATATGAAAACTCTGCATAAGGTAAATTATCATCCCAACTGGACCCATAGTCCAAAGCACAAGCTCTCAACATATCCTCCAAAATCTGATTTACCCTCTGCATGCGCCCATACATACGTGGATGGAAAGCTGTCTTGAACTCCACTGGTGCCCAAGGATTCATGCAAGCCGACGCCAAAATTTAGATGTGAACTGAGTACCTCTATCAGACACTACCTTCCTTGGAACTCCATGCAGACAAACAATTTTAGACATATAGATTTTTGCTAGCTGAGCACTGGTATAAGTAGTCTTTACCGGGATGAAGTGAGCAACTTTAGTCAAACGATCAACAACTACCCAAATAGAATCATAACCTGACCGTGTCCTGGGTAGACCTGTAATGAAATCCATACCAATCTCATCCCACTTCCAATCAGGTATAGGCAATGGCTGTAACAAACCTGCTGGTCTCGATGTTACCTTTAACTCTACGGCACACATCACATGTTGCAATATACCCAACAATTTCCCTCTTGAGGCTAGGCCACCAAAATCTTTCCCTCAAATCCAAATACATCTTAGTATTACCTGGGTGAATAGAATAAGGTGAATCATGCGCCTCTGAAGAATCAACTTCACGATATCTGCATCTTGAGGTACACAAATACGCTTCTCAAACCATATGGCTCCATGTTCATCCTCATGGAAACCTTCTGCCTTAGCTTTAGCCATATTCTCTCTTATCTCAGCAATCTCCTTATCACCCTTTTGAGCTTCCCTGATCTTGTCAAGCAAAGTAGGCTTTACCTCAAGTGTTGCCAAATATCCCATAGGAACCATCTCCAACACGAGACTCTGAACTGTTCACATAACTCGGGTGGCATATTATCAATACTAATTGCATTAGCATGGCTCCTACGACTCAATGCATCAGCAACAACATTAGCCTTACCAGGATGATACTGCACATTCAAATCATAATCCTTAATAAACTCCAACCATATCCTCTGCCTGAGGTTCAAATCCTTCTGAGTAAAAATATACTTCAAGCTCTTATGATCAGTAAATATATCACAATGATTACCAATAAGATATGGCCTCCAAGTTTTCAATGCATGCACAACTGAGGCTAACTCCAAATCATGTGTGGGATAATTATGCTCATGATTCTTAAGCTGACGTGAAGCATATGAAACAACTTTACCTTCCTGCATCAAAATACTCCCAAGTCCTTGACGAAAAGCATCACAATATACCTGGAAGTCCTTATGTATGTCTGGCAGAGTTAAAACGGGTGCCGTAACCAAACACTGCTTCAACTCCTGAAAGTTGGCTTCACATTCTTCAGTCCAAACAAACTTCTTCTCCTTCTTCAACAATTCAGTCATAGGCTTTGCAATTTTCGAAAAGTTCTCAATAAACCTCCTGTAATAACCTGCAAGGCCCAAAAAGCTGCGAATCTCCCCAACTGTCGTGGGTGTCTCCCACTCTGTAACTGCAGGAACCTTAGATGGATCAACTGCAACTCCATTACCTGACACAACATGTCCAAGGAATGCAACCTCATCCAGCCAAAACTCGCATTTGCTGGACTTGGCATACAACTGATGTTCCCTCAATTTCTCCAATACCAAACGCAAATGCGCCTCATGCTCTTGCTTATTCTTGGAGAATACCAATATATCATCAATGAAAACAACCACAAATTTATCCAAGAACTCCATAAACACCTTGTTCATCATATTCATGAAATATGCAGGAGCATTAGTCAATCCAAATGACATAACGGTATATTCATACAACCCATACCTCGTAGTAAAAGCAGTCTTTGGAATATCTTGCTCACGAATCTTCAATTGATGATAACGAGCGAAGATCAATCTTAGAAAACACAGTAGCTCCTTCCAACTGGTCAAACAGATCATTTATCATAGGCAAGGGATACTTATTCTTAATGGTTACCTCATTAGGAGAACGATAATCAACACACATCCTCAAGGTCCCATCCTTCTTCTCCACAAACAAAAGCTGGAGCTCCCTGGGTGATGAACTTGGGCGAATAAATCCTTGTGCCTGCAATTCTCTTATCTCGCTTCTTCAATTCCTCCAACTCTTGAGGAGGCATTCTATACTGATCTCTTTGCAATAGGTCCGATGCTCGGTATTAAATCAATAAGAAACTCAATATCTCTATCTGGTGGCATACCGCAACTCCTCCGAAACACATCCGGATAATCTCTCACAATCGGCACCTCTTCGGGCTACCCCCTTAAGAGAGTTCACCTGCACTGATTACGCTTATACTTACACGGATATTTGATCCTCTTCCCTCCCGGTGCCTTTGAGAGTAATAGATCGACTGTCACAATCAATACGACCTTTATATAACTGCAACCAATCCATACCCAAAATAATATCCAGACCTTGTGACTTTAATATAATCAAATCCGTAGGAAAATCATGCTATCCAATAGACAAAGTCAACTGATGGCAACCAACACCTGCTATCATCTCAGCTCCTGGGGAACTCACTCTAATAGGCATGCTAAGTGTTTTGGTTGGCAATCCATGTTTATCAACAAATACCCTCGAAATGAAAGAACGCGATGCACCAGTATCAAAAAGAACAAGCGCGGGTACTGAGTTAATCAAGAACTTACCAATCACTGCATCAGGTTCATTGTAAACCTCCTCCACATTAACATGATTTACATGACCCTTTTGGAAGGGGTTTGGCTTCTTTGGATCCTGAGTTCTTCGCCCCGGCAATCTGTGGCATAGTGCCCCATAGCCTTACACGAAGCAATCGCACTTGACTCAAATCCCTTGGCGCCGCGTGTAACCTGGTGGTTACGGTTATTGTTCCCTCCATTGCCATTACCATTACCATTACCTTTGCCATTGCCATTGTTACTCTTGTGCCCATTATGATGATGGTGGCCATTATGGTTGTGGCCATTTCCTCCATGATGATTATGATCATTACCTCCATGATGATTATGTCCATTACCTCCATTACCATGATATGAAGTGCGTGGCTTCTGCTGTGGTCCTGAATTATACCTGTTATTGTTGTTGTACTTCCTCTTGCGATTATCTATGGCCTGTTGCTTTCCCTCCAACACAATGGCCTTATCAATTAGGCCCTGACAATTCCTAAAAGTGGCCACTGTCAACTAAAGGCTCAACTCATCATTAAGGCCCTCCAAGAATTTCTCCTGCCTAGATGCATCAGTGTTAACATCATTAGGAGCATAACGTGCAAGATTATTAAATTCCTCCACATAAGCATTAACTGTGCGACCTCCCTGGCGCAAACTGCGAAACTCGTTCTTTTTAAGACTCATAGCACCAGCAGACACATGTGCAGCACGAAAAGCATCCTGAAACTGAGGCCATGTGATAGTAGCAATGGGATAGGTGACCAAGTAATTGTCCCACCAAGCTGCAGCAGGACACTCCAACAAATGTGAGGCAAACCTCACCCTCTCTGCATCTGTGCATCCAACCGTCTCCAGGTTCCTATTGACTGCACGGAGCCAATCATCAGCCACGATAGGTTCAGGGGAACCGGAGAACCTCTGAGGATTCAACCTCAAGAACCTGGTAAGCATATCCACTGGTGGCGGTGGCGGCGGATTGTTGTTGTTATTGTTGTTGTTGCAGTTACGGACAAGCAAGCTGGATCAACTGAGCTTGTCCACTGAAGCAAGCTGTTGCATGTATGGCGGTACATCATTGCCATTGTTGTCTCCTCCTACAGAATTACGCCTATTATCACGCCTCGGCTGACATCCGGTGGGCAAGCATAGATGAGTTATAGATATAGTAGGGCCAAACGCTATGTATATATAAATATATTCTACCCATATGCATAATATGATCAAGCCAACAAAACACAACAACGAATAACACCGACAAACAAACAACAAACAATATGATAATATTATATATATAGTCAAATAATTTCGACACTAAGCAGTTTAACAAACAACTACCAATCAAGAAAACAATCTAGTATCTTCATACCACAAAAGTGGACATAATCAGATACGCTAACACGATAACGTGGCAATATAAAAGCAAGTATGAATGGTGGTCTCAGCACTAGTTCCTACTTAACTGTTCAAGATACTTGAGGGAGTTAACTAATAAACAGTAAGAAGTGTCGCTAGTTTATAAAATAATTTTCAGTCCTATGGCTTTTCTAATCCATTTTCTAGGGTCACGTCCTACAGTCAACACACTGCTCTGATACCATCTATAACGACCAAACCTCGAAGGATTTGAGTCTCTATGCTTACCGTGCTAGTCCCTGGATCGAACTCGCTAGCACACACAGTATAGATCAATACCAGAATAGCAAGTGCATCATTTATTACAACGTATGATCCAGAATGTATAAAATAAAACAATCTGCATAGCACTTGGCTAGCTTTATTCAATCAAACAGCGGAAAGTAGCAGAAAATAACGTTGAGTCCCATCATAGCCCATCGGGCGATGCCGAAAAGTGCATCGCGACCCTAACGATACCTTACTCTTCGTCTGAATATCCTGCAACATGAGACGTTGCAGCCATATAGGTCAATACTTGGAATGTATTGGCAAGTTACATAGGGGTAATAATAAAGCAGACCTACATGTATATGCATAGTAACAACAAAAGGAAGGCTCGAGGGTTTATTTTTGCAGAAAGCTGATTTTATCCTCATAACTACCTAATAGTCAAATTTTTATTTAGTTCTTTCTTACTACAATTAAATGCACAAGGTTGAGTTGGCAAAATCAACTCCAACCTACCCATTATTAAGTTGCCAACAAATATTATTAAGTGTCACATCTGTCAAGATCATCCAACAACTATAATGGCATAGTGGCTCAAATTTACCCATAACCGGGGGCACGGCTAATCATGATTAGTTTTAATACTCTGCAGAGTTTTGTACGCTTTACCCTTTGGACCCAATCCGAAGATTGAGACAAAGTCTTTCAAGAGGTTCCCTTAACCACATGACGGCCACATCCCACCTACATATGCTACATCTGTCGACCTTTATGCAGGCGGGGTTCCAACAACTGATCAACTAAGCGAGAGCCCATATAGCGGTGGCCGCACATGGAAGCTACTAGTCACTAAGTCTATCTCGATCTTTTGAACCTGGGCGGCATTCCACTTAGGGTGCACTCTCATGAGCGCATGGCCTTAGAAAAGGTGCAAGACCCCATGATGCCTTCCCTCAACACCAAGCAATACCACTTCCGCCCAGAGGTGAGTTAAATCCTGAGTTACTACTCAATTGTTATATATATATATATATAATCCTCACATAAACTCAATGAATACACGAACCACCCCCGTCTACAAAGCATAGCAAACTACAACTACCACGATTTGCAAAAGACGGGAAGATAGCTCAACAGCATAGCTCAAAATATAACAATCCTATAATGCATAAAGTTATAGTGTGATATATACTACAATGCATAGAAAACAATAGGTAAAGGATGATCAACATGTAACTTGCCTTGGTTCTGGTTCAGAAAGTCACACTCTTAACAATAGCTCGCGTCGCACTCCGGACAATCTACACGTTTCACACAATTCAACAAATCAATCACCGGAACACGAATTGAACCAAAACAAAACCAACAGCAAGCAAATCATTTTTAAAACTCAACAACATAATCTTAACATCACCTAAATTGCACTACGGTCACAATGCAAAAAGAATCACTCGATTCCGATAAACGGTTTGAAAGTTACGGCCTCCGGAAGATTTAATTTGAATTCAAACGAATTCAAATTTGAACAGTACAAACATGTGCAAAGTTGGTACTATCATAATGTGCTGATTTTTGTGAGTGCGTAGGGAAAAGAATTACCTAAATTGGACATATAGAATAAAAGTTATAGCTAATTGAAGTTTTTGGTGAAAATCTGAAAATAAAACAAAAAGGAAAACAGAAATCTCTGAACAATGAATCATCAGAGCGGGCAACTGTAGCAACTTCTGTAGCTACCGCCACGTGGCAGCACGCGGTTGGCTGAAAAGCCCCTGTGCTCGTCCTCACCAGCAAAGCAAAGGACGCGGCGGCGGCGGTCTCGGGCATCGGCGGCGGCGCTCCTTCGGTGAGTCTCCGGCGAAGGCGAGGTGACGGACGGGTGCGGCGGTGAGTGGCGGAGGTGTAGGTGGTGTTCAACGGCGACGGGGCTCCCTCGAGCGGCGGTGGCGAAGACCTGAACGCGGCGGGTCCGGCGAAGTCGGGCGTCGGTGGCGGCGTCTTGCCCCAGCGCGCAGGTACTTCGAGGTGTCAAAAGAGTTCTTCGTCGAGTGGGGGTTCGAGGGGTGCAGGCAGCGCGGCTCTGCGATCTCTTACGGCGGTGGATTCGGACGATGAACGACGGCAGCCTCGGAGCTCGACGGCGAGATCCGTTTTCGCCAAACAGCGCGTGCGGCAACGAAGAGGATCGGGACAGGAGCTGCGGGGTCTCCTCTAGGGTTTTGCTTCGCGTACGGCAGGTTGGGTGCGCTAGAGGTGTACCAGGGGCGTTGGGCGATCCGGCTCGGCCTCGGCGTGCGTGCGCGCGTACGGTGCGCGTGGTGTCCGGCTCGGGGAGGGACGAACAGGGGCGGAGTGGGTCCCGCTGTCAGCGGCTGAAGCGATGCGGGTCGGGCGCGAGCGAGCGGGCGTACCGCTTCGGTTAGGTGGGTAGGTGGGCTGCGGCGGGAGATGGGCCATGGGCAAAGGTTAGCTGGCGGGTGGCTTGGTGGCCGGCTGGTGTTTCTCTTTTTTTTACAGAAACAACAGCAGTAAAACAAAATAAATAAAATAACATACACAATGTAAAATCTAAATAAAAATACCTAGACACACAGTAAAAATAGCTCTACAGCTATAAACTACAGGAACACTAGTTCCAACACTAATGCAATTTTTGAAATTCATTTTTATTCAACAGGCCACACAAACAGCAATAAAACAAACAAATAAAATATTTTGAAGATCACAAAATTACCAGAACATATCATATGAACTGGAAATAATATTCTGCACATTATGAACATTTTTAAAATAGGGAAGAAGTCATGTTATCTCCACTCCAAATAAATTGCCTTTTGTTGCATAATGATTCAAATATTCTGAAAAAGCAAATAATGCAATAAAAATATGATATGCATATGAATGATCTAATAACATCCTAATTTCGGAAAATTGGGATGTTACATCATATGTCCACTTGGGGTTTGGAGAGTAGTCGGAGTGTACATGGGGATGAACGTGGGATGCTCCGCATCAACTTGGTTCAAACAAGGAAGAAAGGGGTGGGGGTGGGGGAGGATTTGTTACCTAAATCTAGGACTTGGTCGAAAGAGGAAATAATGGGGGCGAAAAGTAGCAAAGACTGGCTATCTAACTGGTCTCTAGGTCTAATAGGGAAATAGAGGGAAACGCAGTACAAACTCAATATAAACCCGATCTATTGGTTGAAAAAGGAAAGAAAGTGGGGACTGGGGACAAGTCAGCGAGTAAGTCCGACACTAGATTTGCTAGCCTCACATAGTATAAGGTGGCTATACCGAACAAAAATGGGACCAACCGGATATCCTGTTACGATGTTTGTTGCCCCGAGCCACTCTTATGTAATGCCCTTTGGTAAAATGTAGCAGTCACCTTTGTTAAAAGTAAGGACACGTTAAACCAATGTTGTTTTCAATGTAATGCCTCCATAATATGAATCAATGGCACTTCTTTACATGTCCTGCTAAAATTTCCCATTAAGATAAGTTGGTTCTTTTCGTTAGAAATGCAACCGCCCTGGTCCGCCTACTCTCCCGTGCCCAAAGTAATGTCGTATTTAACGGTTGTCATAGTTAATCCCGATGCCCACACTAATATCTAGCAATGCCGATTGCTTTAGAAATTTCTACTTGTCCTTGTAGGATTGCCATTCAGATAAGGAACATGCTTCTTTTCATTTGATGCATGTTTCATCACTTGTTACTTGTTAGTCACCCTCCTTTCCACCTTTTTTGTGCAAACAGAGATATACATTTCACGCTCGATCTTAGTTGAACTGCACAAATGATATCCAAATTATAGTTGAGCATTCCAGGAGCTTCACAACCAACCTTGATGTTGTTCCATTTTATTGCAACTAATGAAGAAGAAGCTCTGTGGGTTTCGTTTTCTGATGGACATGGAACCGGAAATTTGGAGCCCTTTTATTAAATGAAGAAGAAGCTGCTAGCTCACGGGACATTGCTTCATTTTAGGTGAACTGCACCAAAAAGTCCCATGAAAAGAATCATCCATGTTGGTGACTGAAAGAGCCAGCTTCAAAGATCCAGTCTAAGCACCCCGGCCTCCATCCTTGCGACGCACGGTACACCTCGCTTGCCACACCTTTCGACCCTAGTGTCACTGATAAAATGAAGTAATAATATAGTTAAAATAGAGCGAGTGTCATCTCTATCATTTCATTTCCAATGTAGATAAACAAAGTGCTTCTCTTTGTTAAAGTATGTTTCATCAACTAGTCCCATTGTTAATGTTTAAGCGTTTCTGCAAACTGGGGTGCTTAATTTTAGTTGATATGTACAAAAATAGAGATTTGAATGTCTCAAGGCGCCTCCTTGTACTACTGCTGTACACTGATGTTCATCACTTTGGCGAAGGTGTATCTGGGAGACTTGGGACGATGTCCAAGATGAGGCGCATCGTATGAGGCGTCATGAGGCCCATCTCGCCCTCGCAACATGGCATACTATGATACTATCGCAATATTTTCTTCTATTTATTTTGTGTGTTTCATCAACTAGTGCCACTATAATGTAATCATGCTTTTTCATTATCTGTGCAAACAGGGTTATTCAGCTGCATTTTGGTGGAACTGCACAAATGTACGTATGGAATCGGCATATATGCAGAGTGCGAGGTGCGCCAAGTAAAAATTACCGACACCAACCATGCTGCATGCACGCATTGGCATCCACCACAACCAGTGGGATGTGTGGCGCTCTTTGTGGACGGATCTTTCTCGGCAGCAAATCCTCTAACCAAATACTAGTAGCTTATATTGGCAGTTTTCTAGGGAGTACTCTTTTCTGAAAGAAGCACCAATCTATTTTTCTTTATTTGTACACTGTGTCACAACTTTCACCCAAAGGTCCAGAGCTATTTTAGGGTGATTGGCGTAGTACTCGGAGACTGATTGTAAGCATGATTTTCATTAGCTGTCACACTGATTGTAAGCATGAGCAGGTGGAAGATTAGGTTAGTGTGAAGCTTACCTTAAACCCTACCGCCGCCGTTGAAACGAGGCGAGCGTCGAGGGAACCGTGGAGAACGTCGGGGAAGCGACGTCGCGCCATCCGGCCTCCTCTTGCGGTGGGAGAACGAATACTCATGTGGCTCTAGCTGGCTCTGCACCCTCACGAACGGCACACCATACTCGATCGATTCGTTATCCTCTGGGTGCTCGACCTTCGACCTGTACGCCCACCACCTCCGCCTGATCACGCCTCGGCGAATCTGTCTGCTCCATCGCCCATAGGAGATACTCGATGAACTCAGAGGACAGCGGTGTGACTGCCGCCGAGGAGTACATGTACATCGCCGCCCTCATCGCCGCTGTCTTGCTCTTTCGCATACATTGCCACATGGCCCGCACCGTCCTCGAAATCTCCCACTCATTGTCAAACCAACTAAGGATCTCCTTCAACCTGGCTAACTTTGCCTGGTCGCCACCGGCGATCTGCCTGATTCGCTGCTGCATCCTCTCCATAGATGTCGCTCTGAGTGGTCTGGTGCTAGCTTTGGAAGATGGGAGGAGAGATGGTGGTCTTCCAATAGAGAAGAGGGAGAGGAGAGGAGGTAGTTTTGGAATGGAGATGATGGAGAGGAGAGGAGGTGGTTTTGCAATGGAGAGAAGATCAGAAGAGGGAGAGGTGAGACGGTGGTTTTGGAATGGAGATGATGGAGAGGAGAGGAGGTGGTTTTGGAATGGAGATGATGGAGAGGAGAGGAGGTGGTTTTGCAATGGAGAAGATCAGAAGAGGGAGAGGCGAGACGGTGGTTTTGGAATGGAGATGATGGAGAGGAGAGGAGGTGGTTTTGCAATGGAGAAGATCAGAAGAGGGAGAGGCGAGATGGTGGTTTTGGAATGGAGATGATGGAGAGGAGAGGAGGTGGTTTTGCAATGGAGAAGAGGGAGAGGAGGCGTGCAGCAGCGATTTAGGATTGGGCGAGAGGGTCAAGGCTGTGACTGGATCAAAATCAAAATCAATTTACCCTTCAATTAAGAAAGCGACCCCACATTAACTAGTCTCCCTTTTATTCTGGGTCATAATTGACCATGATTTTCACACATAAAATATATGTTATATGTTGCAAAATTAATATAATTTAAAAGTACATTCAGATACGAACCAAACGATACAATTTTTGGTGACATGCATTCACATTTTGCTTGTCACATACAGTACATGCTCAGACTTTGACCCAAAATACGCGAAACAACAAAAAAATACTTCCAAGACCAGCGCCGCTCTTCCGCTCTTCTCCTGTTCCAATCTAAATCCACCGCCGCTCCTCTCCTGTTCCAATCTAAATCCAGCGCCGCTCCTCTCCTCTTCCATTTCAAAACCACCGCCCCTCCTCTCCTGTTCCAGTCCAAAACCAGCGTCGCTCCTCTCCCATTCTAATCCAAAACCAGCGCCGCTCCTCTCCTCTTCCATTCAAAAACCACCGCCAAGTGAGTGAAGGTCTTTGTGGAGAAGTAGATCGATGGAGGAGTACAACCGATACGTGAGGATCGCAGAGGCGACCACTGTGAAGCTAGCTAGGATGTTGGAGATACAGATCTTGGTTTGACAACAAGGACCAACTAGCGGCGACGGTGACATCCATGGCCAAATATCTGCAACAAAGCGAAAAGGCGGCGATACTCCCGGAGGGAGTCGCGCCGGAGTACATAGAGCTGCTCCTCTGGGCCATGGAGCAAACAGATTCACCGAATCCGATCGTGAGGGAGCGGTGGTGGGAGTATCGATCCCAGATGAAGCATCCACTAGAGATTGAAGGATCGAGCATCTACAGGGTGCCGTTTGTGAGAGTGTCCTGCCAGAGCGAGCCGGTGGAGTCTTCGTCGACCGAACCCAACTGCAAGAGGAGAAAAGCAGTTGGCCCGATGACGCTTCCCCGCCATCGTCTCCCTCGCCATTCACATCGTCTCACGGGGCGGCTGTCTGCCGCCGAGGAATAGGAGGGGACTGCCTCCCAGCCCAATAGTCGGGCAGGTTGTGAATTGTCAGGAGGGGCTTAGGGTTGTTAGTATTTGAAGGTTGTGAATTGTGTTTTGTGTTGTGTATTTTGAGAGTACTTTTAGATATGAATGTCTTTTGAATTTCAGATTTGCAGTATTGAGCATATGGAGAATTTTATGAATTCTAGAGATCTATTTTTAGCACTTAAAAAAATGTAGTTTCATAGGAGTATAAAAGTGCAGACGAGAAGAAACTGCAAATTTCAGTTTCAGATAAGAAACTGCAAGTTCAGTTTCAGATAAGAAACTGCAACTTTCAGAGGCAGAGCATTTATATTAACACGGCCTTTTCAAACAGGGTTAACATCATGTTGGAAGTTTTATTCGTGGTCGAAAATGGAATTACCAGCCAGTTAACATCATGCTGATCAGCATTCATGCATAGCACATCTTCATATGATGCACAGTCAAAATGCCCACACAATGTTGAGTGTGCGAAACACAGAGAAAATGAGGCATGGAGTTTTAGCAAGTGTTGGACGTGGTTTTGGGCTGCCCCGTCTAGGCTTTCATTTTTAACATGCGCAGCCCACGACCTCGGATGGGAGGGCCTGTTTGTATTTTCTTAGGGCCGTCATGTATCGACCGGCCTATGGACCTCCCATCCGAGGTTTTATTTTTGGCAGCCCAATTTATGTACTTTTTGGAAGAAAACGCAGCGGTCTGTTCTATTTTTCTATATAAGAACAGGAACGCTAGGTACAACTTATGTTTCCTTTTTAACTATATTATATATATTTAAATTATTTTATATGTTATTATATATTATTTTTATTGTTATTATATATTTAACAGATACTTATATATGTAAGAAAACAATATCCCACATCTTATTAACTTATAAAAATAATTTCTTAACAAATAAAATCATGGATTGTTTTGGCACGAAAATCCACTTATTCTGTACAAAATCTTGATAAGATTTAAGGACGAATGTAATAATATGACTTATTATTTAAATATATTTATGACAAAATGCTCAGCCCTTTTTATTTTTTGATAACATTGCTGGCCCAACCCAACATTATAATTAGAATCAGCCCAGCAAAATCGTGTATGTAGATAAAGTGCAAATGGCCTGTAATTTTTTAGGAAATAAAATAAATGGGCCGCATGAAAGCTACGTTAATTGTTCACCCAGCCCAGCTAATGGCTGTAATTCTAAAAAAAGATCAAATTGACTGTAAATTCTGAAAAAATGGGTTGAATACGTGCCATATTTTTGGAGGCTGAAATGTGGGCCAATAGGTCGGAAATAGCATGAAGTCGTTGTAAATTTAGTCAACAAATGATTCTAACATGTTAGCCGTTGGATTTACATCCAACGGCTGGCATCCATCTTCAATCTCTCGTTTTCTTCCTCCAGCGCCGCCGAGACCACCTCCCGCCTCCTGCTGCTAGCAGCTCTGCTTAGCACGCTTCACTATGAAGCGCTACTCCACCGTTGGCCAGGCCATCCCTCCAACCCTCCACACCTCCTGTTCCTCTCCACCGACTGCCGAACCACACCGCACTAGAACCAGTTAACCCTCGTCCACCTCTCCGTCTATGACTCTACTCCCGCGTCTTCCCATCTCCGGCTCGTTGCTGTCCGGGGCCTCGCCGTCGTCCACCACCTTGGATGCGCTCGGCGCGGCGTGGTCAACATGGTCAACGAACGATACCATCGGAAGTAGGATGCGTGGAGAGAGGTCGACAATGGGTCCATGGCCGCACACAAGGAAATGCCTCCTTATTACGCCGCAAAATAATGATTCCTCCACCGACATCCGGGACCCACCGGAAGGGCCTCAGATTTCGCGAAAAAAACGTGCCCCCCGCTGACTTGTCGGACCCACCAGCTATCTTCGCACGCATGAAAGTGCCTCCTTATTACGCACAAAAAAAATGAATACTCCCCCTGCCAGCTGGAACCCAGCATACTGGGAGGCTGACTTGTGGGCCTACCAAATTGACGGGGACGGAGGGCTTTGTCAACTTAGTCAATATGAACGATTCTAGCTCCTGTTATCAGACGATGTTCATCCAACGGTTGTAGTGCTTCTTCAACCTCTGGTCTTCTTGCTCCGGCCCGCCCAAACCAGCGTCGGTCGTGAGTGCTCCTGCCTCCCGTGGCCGGGCTGTGATGCTGGAGGCCTCACCGCCCCTACTACTCCCACCGCTGGCCAGGCCATCCTCTACTCACCCACACCCCTGTTAATCTACGGCGACAAAGCCTCACACCGCACCGAACCAGGTGAACCCTCATACTCCTCTTCGTGTGGGCATCCATCGCTGCGTCTTCCCGGCCCGAAGTTGTCCCTTCCTAGGCTCGCCGTCGTCCACCGCCGTGGTGCTCTCGGTGGGCGTGGTCAATATGGTAAAGGAACGACTTCCATCGGACGTGGGATCAGACGTGGAGAGGCCGGCAATTGGGTCCACGGCCGCAGCAAGGAAGTGCCTCCTTATTACGCGAAAAATAATGATTCCTCCACCGACAATGGGACCCACCGGACGGGCCACCATATTTCACGAAAAAGTTTCCCCACATTGCTGGGACCCACCAGCTACACCTTCGCACGCAAGGAAGTGCGTCCGGAAAAAAACGATTCGCCCCCCGGACTGCTGGGACCCACTGGCTACATCTTCGCATGCAAGGAAGTGCGTCCAGAAAAAAAACGATTCGCCCCTTGACTTTGGGACCCACCAGCTACATCTTCGCATGCAAAGGAAGTGCGTCCGGCAAAAACGATTCGCCTCGACCGCTGGGACCCACCAGCTACATTTTCGCACGCAAGGAACTGCCTGATAGTCGGGACCCACCTGGTCGAAGCGTACGTAGCATTGTCATTCTGGTCGCGAACTTGTACGTACATATATACTGGTCGATGTAGAGACGCGCACGTGTCGTAGTAGAGGCGTGTACGTGTCGTAATAGAGGCGCGCACGTAGCATGTACACGTACGTACAGCGACCAGGGTGCAAGAAAGAAAATACGGCCACATATGTGTACATACGGGCGGGGTCTCGAATGCCTAGTCGCGCATACGTACGGCGAGGGCTCGTGTTCATGGGGAGGCAACGAAATGCGTCGTGTTCATGGGGAGGCAACGAAATGCGTCGTGGTAATCGGGAGGCAACGGAACGCGTGGGAGCCAACCGGCTTGGACGGAACAGGTGATGGAAACGAGGCCTTGCGTACTGCAGAACGGAGGAAACGGACCTCCTACGGTCAAAACGGGAGTCCTGTTGATCGGGAGGGGTGTGGCGTACCGCAAAACGGACGAAACGGACTTGTGTTGGAGCGCTACGGTCGAAACGCGGGTCCTGTTGATCGGTTGGGGTGTGGCGTACCGCAAAACGGACGAAACGGACTTGTGTTGGAGCGCTACGGTCGAAAGGGGGGAGGGGTGTGGCGTACCGCAAAACGGGACTCCACGGGATATTGTTCATCTCCACCGTCGACCTCCTCCAGCCTTCACGGGCTACCGCCGACCTCCTCCAGCCTTCACGGGCTCCTGTTCATCCAGCCTCCACCGCGCGCTACTACACCGGCTACTGTTCAACCACCCCTCCACGGGCACCCCTCCACCGTCTACTGTTCATACAGCCCTCCACACCACGGGGTCCTGTTCAACCACCCCTCCACCGTCTACTGTTCATCCAGCCCTCCACACCACGGGTTCCTGTTCATCCAGAGGCAACGCCTCCGCTCACTGTTCATCCAAACCCCCGCAACGCCACTGCTTCATCCCAGAGGCAGCATCGACCGGCTTGATTAGCAGCAGAAGCGGCGAATCGCTCCATCGGGTTCGATTAACGACCACCGATCGACCGCCGGGTTCAAGATGCGTAGTTCGCAGTCTGCAATCGCCGGGTTCGATTAGAGCCCAACGCCTCGCTTCGGCTTGATTAGAGCCAACGCCGCACACAGCAGCGTACTGTACGAGAGAAACGCGCATCGCTCTCCCACCGTAACCGGCAACTCCCCAAAATTTTCCTTCCCCTCGCTTCTACCACGATTTTTTCCGTCATGGACGGCCCAAAGAATGTCATGCAGCTGCGTCTCCGGCCCGCCCAGGACGAAAAGCCCATTTTCTGTCATGATTTTTTGTCATAGAAGTAGGAGCCCACCACATCTATGATGATACCGGGTTTTGTCACATTTATCGTCATAGAAGTGTCATATGTATGACAAAAAAAAATTTTGTTCGGCCCAAAATGTCACGGATGTGTCTTTTTTTTGTAGTGTGTGTTGCGTCCGGCCGGATCCCGCCGAGGGCGGTGGAGGATGTCCCCTCCCGCGAGGCTGCTGTTGTTGCCGCTCCTGGTTCCCGGTTGCGTCGTCTTGTTTCCGTCGGTCCTGTTTCGTTTGCCATGGTGAGACGGCGATGGAGACTGCTCGATCGTGGTGGCGCAAGTTGGTGGGCGGTGTGTTTTGGTGGCGCGGGATGGATCGTCTGGGGTCGTGGTTGGTTGGTGGTCGGGAGAAATCCTTGTCGGCAGGGCCGGCACCGACGCGGTGACGTTCGTGGGCGCCGCCGTGCCTTCCTGAAGGGCGTCGGGCATACCCCTTTCACCTCACCCCTCGCATACCGGGGGAAACCCTAGGACATGTCCGGGCAACAGCGTCGTCATCGTCGCGATCCTTCTTGAGGGTGTTGTTTGGTATGCGGCGGTCCGGAGTGCTAGGAGCGTGGTGGTATTATCCGGTGGGCGCGGCGGTTGCGGGTCCTCATCGTTTTCGTTGATCCGCCGTTGTTTTTTTTTTTATCAAAGAAGGGTTCCCCCTTCTGATTTTCATTACTGAAAACCATGTCTATACGGTTCAAAGGACAGGACATAACCAAACCAAGTTCACAGCTACTAAACAGAAAGAAAGTGACCTGCCAAAAGGACCAACACAGGCCCAGCGAGAACAAAGTTCCACCACCACACTGAACAAGAGTCTAGACACAAAAGGGACTAGAGCAGCAACAGTAGATGCAGTTGATCTGCCGTTGTTGGCATTATTTTCTCTTCAATTCCTTTTTTTATTTCTTTTGGACTTGCTTGTGCTGAGGCCCCAGCATTTGTATCATGTGGTCGTTGCTTTATAATATAAAACGGGGTAACCTTTTTTCCGTAAACAAAGAGCAGGCACCTTGGCCATGAGGATCACACGCCCGTCGAGTTTCCAAGGTTTATGTGCGCAGGCCGCCTCAGGAGCATCGACTGCCGACGCACACGACAACACTGAAAAATACTACACCTGAATTTGGCTGCCATGCCTAGGGTCAATTCACCCTGCAGAAGCTCTGTGTCTGGGCTGGCTGGTAAGCTGGGTACTAATTGGTTGACATCATGCATAAGCTTAAAACTAGATCAATCAGTGACTTAGCTACCGTGAATTCCAAAATCACGGTTATCGAATGCAGTTAGTCTCTGTCTCTGGCCTCTGACAAGCGAAAGGCTGCACTTCAAGTCTTCAACTAATGAAACCTCTTCTTAATTAATCGATGAGGCAAATCTTTTGCCTCGGTTTCAAAAAAGAAAAAAACAGACATAAGAAACTAGTATGTGACAACAAGAGATGTTGATGCCTCGGTGAGGATGGATGCCTGCTAGCACTGGATTTGTAGGCAGCAGCTCCGTTAGCTTCAGGTCATGGCTGTGCATTCGGCTACTTTGTCTATTGCATCCTTCATTGTATACACTGTATGTAATCTTATGTCGTTCATTGTAAAACCTGGCTACTTTGTTGTATACACTGTATGTAATCTTATGTCGTTCATAAAAAAACAGAGGATTCGTTTCTCAGAAAAGTCAGAGAAAACTTCAAGCCAAATCAACCTGACATCACGCCGACACAATGCTTCCAGTCAGCACTACCAGCTGAGTTAGAAAAAAAAGGCACTGCTAGCTGGATATCAAGAGAAAAAGCAGAAAGGCTAATTCGTAGGGACAGAACGTACAAGAAAAAGATTATCCCCAGCTCACTTCATCACAACATTGTTAACAAGAAAGTGGCAACAGAGAGAAATACTACAATCGTATGATTCGTCCCAAGCTTCTCCTTGCTGATGCTCACCCTCTTGCCTCAAATCACACTAGATGGCAGACCAGATTTCGTCCCAGGATTCAGATTGCCCATGTGCTTCTGAAATTCCTGAAAGCTTAGCGTAGCGTCCAGCGCGCTCTGTTGTCAATACAAAATCAGAGGATTTGCTCTTGGCAAGCAGAGAGCAAAACTAGCATGAAAGCACACCGGCACTAGTTATTTTAGCCAGAGCCACGGTTTCTAGTTACGTATCCAAAGGGGGTCGGAAAGGTCATATCAAAATCGGTGAAGCATTTGAGGTACGACAATGTTGCAAAGAATTGCGTTGACGGAAAATAGATGCACATACTGAGGAGAATGAATGAAAATTTTGGTCTGCTTTATTACCACTCATCATTGGGGAAGTGCTACAGAAGCTTAAGGGGGGAAAAGACGTGGGATCACTATACATTCCCTCTTCACTATATACATCCTTGCTACAAAGAGAAGGAGAATGGATTTTTGACTCCCGGGTGTCCCGACACCCCACTATCTACACCGTTCGTGTCATTTCATTTCTCTCTCGGATCTGGACAACTGACTGCCACTCCTATGATTTGTTGCAAACACGAACAGTAATTGAGGGGCCGCATAGGCCACTGTTCGTTTGAGATTCCTCACGGACGCGTTCTAGGGCTTCTAGCCATCACTGGTGGAAAAACAGGCTTCCGTCCAGCCCCATAAGTCGCGAAGCTGTAGGAACCGCGACTAATGGGACCTTTAGTCGCGGTTCTGGAGGTGAACCGCGACCAAAGGCCTGGGCCAGGCGCTCGGTGGCCAGGTGGTGCACGTGAGGGCTTTAGTCGCGGTTGGCTGTGACAACCGCGACTAAAGGCTTTCAGGCACCTTTTAGTCACGGTTTGCCGTGCCAACCGCAACTAAAGCCCCTCCCTATATATACCCATCCGGCAGCCAACACTTAGCCATTTGGAGCCATTCTCTTCACAAGTGGGTGTAGGTTTGCTTTTGGTTCCTCTTATGCACATAAGGTGTTTGATGAAATGCCCCAAGAGCATGAAACAAACATGACATGAAGTGTTGGAGCCACACTCTTCGATCATGGTTAGCAACTTGATGAACCTTTGATGTGTCAATATGCATGTGTGTAGTTCATTGTTTAATTTATATTGTTTGTAGCTAGTTAGTTTAACAAATGCATGATGGTTAATTATATATTTTATATTATAATAATGCAGATGAATCGGCAATGGATGTATGGTAACCGACTCTCCGTGAGTTCACTACGGGTTTGAAAGATTTCCTCGTAGTGGCTAATGCGAACAAGCGGGGGTTTTGTTATCATCCATGTGTTATCTGTAAGAATGAGAAGGGTTACTCTTCCTCAAGAGTTGTTCACATGCATCCGCTTGAAGGGTTTCATGCCAAGCTATAATTGTTGGACCAAGCATGGAGAAAGAGGGGTTATAATGGAAGAAGATGAAGAAGGGGATGATTTCATCGATGAAAGCTATCTTGCTCATTTCGGTGATACTTTCATGGAGGATGCTTTGAAGGTGAAGGGAAGGTGAAGAAGAGGCACGTGATGATCCCGTTGATGATCTTGGTGGGACCATTCTTGATGCACGGAGACGCTGGCCCGAAAAGGAGAGGGAGAATTTGGATCGCATGTTAGAGGATCACGTAAAAGGCGCTGTACCCCGGATGCGATGATGGTCTGAAAAAGCTGGGCTGCACAATTGGATTTGCTGAAATGGAAGGCAGAGGCAGGTGTAGCTGACTCGGCATTTGAAAACTTGCTGAAAATGTTGAAGAATATGTTTCCAAAGGATAACGAGTTGCCCGCCGACGCGTCTGAAGCAAAGAAGGTTGTACGCCCTCTAGGTTTAGAGGTTACGAAGATACATGCATGCATCAACGATCGCATCCTCTACCGCGGTGAATACGAGAATTTGAATGAATGCCCGGTATGCACCTTTGCATTGCGTTATAAGATCGAGGCGATGACCCCGGTGACGATGTTGAGGGCCGAAACCGGGAAGAGGGTTCCGCCAAGGTGATGTGGTATGCTCCTATAATACCACGGTTGAAACGTCTGTTCAGGAACAAAGAGCATGCCAAGTTGTTGCGATGGCACAAAGAGGACCGTAAGTCGGACGGGAAGTTGAGACACACCGCAGATGGAACGCAATGGAGAAAGATCGACAGATGGTTCAAAGATTTTGCGGTGACGCAAGGAACATAAGATTTGCTCTAAGTACGGATGGCATGAATCCTTTTGGCGCAGCGAGCTCCAGCCATAGCACTGGCCCGTGACTCTATGCATCTACAACCTTCCTCCTTGGTTGTGCATGAAGCGGAAGTTCATTATGATGCGGTGCTCATCCAAGGTCCGAAGCAACCGGCAACGACATCGATGTGTACCTAAGGCCATTAGTTGATGAACTATTACAGCTGTGGGTGGTGTCCGTGTGTGGGATGAGCACAAACAAGAGGAATTTGACCTCTGACGTTGCTTTTCGTAACCATCAACGATTGGCCTGCTCTTAGTAACCTTCGGGACTGTCAAATAAGGGATACAATGCATGCACGCACTGCTTACATGAGACCGAAAGTGTACATTTGCTAAATTGTAAGAAGAATGTGTACCTTGGGCATCGTCGATTTCTTCCGAAAATTCATCCAAGAAGAAAGAAAGGCAAGCATTACAACGGCAAGGCAGATCACCGGCGAAGCTGCGAACGACCTGCTTGGTCTTTGAGGTATTTGATATGGTCAAGGATTTGAAAGTCATCTTTGGAAAGGGTCTGGCGGACAATCAGTTCGAAGGGAGCCGACGGGCACGCAGCCATGTGGAAGAAGAAATCTATATTCGGGAGCTAGAATATTGGAAAGTCCTAGATGTCCGCTCTGCAATCGGCGTGATGCACGTTACGAAGAATATTTGCGTGAACCTCCTAAGCTTCTTGGGCGTGTATGGGAAGACAAATGATACAAAGGAAGCACGGCAGACCAGCAACGTTTGAAAGACCACGATGACCAGCATCCGGAATGGTTTCAAGGTCGTGCCAGCTACGCCCGACCAAAGAAGAGAAGGTCATCTTTTTGAATGCCCGAGCATATGAAGGTTCCGTCTGGATTCTCGTCCAATATAAAGGGAATAATAAACATGGCGGAGAAAAGTTCCAAAACCTGAAGTCTCACGACCGCTGCGTGATTATGACGCAATTGCTTCCGATTGCTTTGAGGGGCTCCTGCCGGAAAATGTTCAAGTAGCCATTGTGAAGCTATGTGCATTCCTCAATGCAATCTCTCGAAGGTAATCAATCCGGAAGTTCTACCACGGTTCTGTAACGATGTGATCCAATGTCTTGTCGATTTCGAGTTGGTGTTCCCGCCATCCTTCTTCAATATTATGACGCACCTCCTGGTTCACCTAGTCGAAGAGATTTTCGTTCTCGGTCCTGTATTTCTACACAATATGTTCCCCTTGAGAGGTTCATGGGAGTATTAAAGAAATATGTTCGTAACCGTGCTAGGCGGAAGGAAGCATCGCCAAGGGCTATGGAAATGAGGAGGTAATTGAGTTTTGTGTTGACTTTGTTCACGACCTTAAGCCGATTGGTCTTCCTCGATCGCTGCACGAGGGGAGACTAAGTGGAAAAGGCACGATCGGAATGAAATCAACGATATGTATGGACGGCCATTCTCCATTTGAAGCACACCACCTTTATCTTGACCAATTCCAGCTTGGTGGCTCCGTACTTTGAGAAACACAAGAATATTTTACGTTCGACAACCCGGGAAGCCTGAATCCTGGATTAGGAAGGCCCACATGGAGACTTTCGGCAGTTGGTTGAGAAAACATTTAATGAATGACAATGATGTTGTAGATCAGCTGTACATGTTGGCCAAGACACCATCTTCGACTATAACGACTTTCCAAGGGTACGAGATAAATGGGAATACATTTTACACGATCGCCCAAGATAAAAAGAGCACCAACCAAAACAGTGGTGTCCGCTTTGATGCAGCAACCGAGAATGGGCAAGAGGTCACATATTATGGTTACATAGAGGAGATATGGGAACTTGACTATGGACCCTCCTTTAAGGTCCCTTTGTTCGGTGCAAATGGTTCAAGCTAACAGGAGGTGGGGTAAAGGTGGACCAACAATACGGAATGTCAATGGTGGATTTCAACAATCTTGGTTACCTTGACGAACCATTCGTCCTAGCGAAAGATGTCGCTCAGGTTTTCTATGTGAAGGACATGAGTAGCAAACCGAGGAAACGGAAAGATAAGAAAACGATATGTACATCATGCGATGATCCAAAGCGCCACATTGTTCTTCGGGGAAAAGAAACATCGTGGGAGTGGAGGACAAGATGGACATGTCAGAAGATTATAATATGTTTGCTGAAATTCCACCCTTCAAAGTGAACACCGACCCAAGCATTAAGTTAAATGATGAGGATGCTCCATGGATACGGCACAATCGTAAGCAAGCAGGGACACAAGGGAAGAAATGATGTGTAATAATTTATTGTACCAAACTTTGTTGAATGGATCATGTGAATTATATTACCCGTGATGTGTTTGGTGTCCATTTTCGAATGATTCGAGATACAACAGATTATACATGAAATTTGGAGGGATTTAGTCATACTCCTGCCTAGGCGTATAATATGCATACCGTAGTCTTCATAGCCGCCCGTCGTCGTTGTCTTGGGTAGTCGCCTTCTAAGTTGCCGCCGTCGTAAATCATTTCTGTCGCCGCTGTGATGTAGTCCATGGCCTTCTGCAGTCCGCCATACCACCATAGCCGACGGCCGGTCTCGTGGAAGTTCCCAGAGGCAGACCGTCCTCCTCATACTGGCGGCGCCCTCTCACGCCGATTGATGAAGAAGCGTCCCAAGTATGCTGGTTATCGGGATGCCAGCAGGGATTCATATATGGAGTGAGAAATGGCGGGAAAAATGGGAGCGGGAAGAGAGGAGGCGGGAAGAAAGTGGCGGGAAGAAAGAGGCGGGAAGACAGGGAAGAAATGGCGGGAAAACCCTAAACCTGCGGCGGCCTTTAGTCGCGGTTGGGCAGGCGACCCGCGACTAAAATAGCAACAATAAGTATTTTGTTGTAAGTAGAAACAAAATAAAATAAATAAAGCAACAAAGAAAACAAAAAAAAGTGTTTTCAAATTTGAAAACTAATGGCACTAACAGAAAGTTTATAATTTTTCTAAAACTAAAAGCAAAAAGAATTGAAAATAAAGCAAAAAACAACAAAAAATAAATAATAATGCAGAAAACAAAACAAAAAACTGGAAAAAAAATAGTGCCGCCATCTGGACCCCCACGGCACGAATACGACTAGAAACCCTACATGGGCTGTGATTCAGGCCGCAGGAGGCCAAGTAGGCCCACAGGCACATAGCTAGTGATGATTAGGCCGAAAGCCTGCAGTTGAGAGAAGCTCGAGAGGGTGGGCGCAGCGCTTATAAACCACTCTCGAGCTCTCTCAACTAGCGAGGTGGGACTAAACTTTTAGGCGTGAGGCAGCACAAGGCCTTTAGTCGCGGGTCGCCCGGACCCGCGACTAAAGGTGGGAACCTTTAGTCATGGTCGCCGGACCAGCCGCGACTAGCAGGTGGGGCCTTAGTCATGGTCGCGGACCAGCCACGACTAAAGGTGGGGCGCTGAACGCATAAAAACCCGCTTAAAAACCTTTAGTCGCGGTTGGGCAGGCGACCCGCGACTAAAGGTACCTTTAATCGCGGGCCTCGTAGCCCACCGCGACTAAAGGGGGGCTATAAATACCACGCTCCGATCTATTCTCGTCTTCTCCGATCGGTTCGTCTCTGCAGCGCCCTCGGCGCCGCTGCCGTCGCCCTTCGCCCCGTCGCGCCGGACTGCCCGTCCCGCCTCTCCTTCGCCGGTCCTCCCGCGCATCGCCGCCCTCTCCTTGGTGAGCTCCCATCGGGCCCCGTCCGGCCGTCTCCCGGCCCCCTCCGAGCCTGCGCCCGCCCGATCCGTCGCCGCGCCCGCCTCTGCATGGCGGCGCGTCGCGGCTCCCACTGACGTCCCGGTTGCGCTTCGCCGGACCGGCCACTTCCCCTCCGCCCTGCCGCCCTGTTTCGGCCGGCGCCATCGCGGCCCTTGGCCGCCGGAGCTCGTGCCCGGCTCCCCCCCTCGCCCGGAGAATTTAGAAAATAAATAAATAAATATATTAATTAATTAATCAGTTAATTAAATTAATTAACTTAATTAATTGTGTTTAGTAAACCTAATTAAATAACTAATATAACTAATCTGTTAATTAATCTAATTAACTTGGTTAATTAGTTAACGAGACAATTTAATTAATTCTGTTAATTCTAAAAATGATATAAAACTTTAAAAATTAATATAAAATAATCCGTAACTCGGATGAAAATACTTTGTACATGAAAGTTGCTCGTAACGATGAGGCGGATCCGGATACGCAGCCCGCTCGTCCGCCACACATCCCTAGCATAGCAAACACGTAACTTTCCTCCGGTTCATCTCGTCCAAAACGCGAATCACCGGGGATACTTTCCCGGATGTTTCCCTTTTCGATGCGACCTACTGCCGCGTTAGGGCACACCTAGCACCGCGTATTGCCAGATTACGCTTTGTGATGCTTTGATTGCTCTGTTATTTATTGTGTTCCCCCTCGTTACTTCTTTCCGGTAGACCCGAGACTGCCGGCGACCCCAAGTTCGACTACGGAGCACCCGTCTCTCGCTCTACCGCGACACCCTCTCCCACCCCTTCCTCGCCCCTCCTTTTGCCACCGCCCTTTCGCCACCGCCACCGCCACCGCCCCTTCTTCACTTAATTAATTTGTTTTTACTACATGTTTTCGGGGTGACATAATGGCGGACGATAGAGCTGACCGATTATGGACAACTATGATCCGGACGGTGAAGCACATATGTTCGGCAACATAAACGGCGATATTCAATATGTGCCGACCGGAGAAGAAGAAGATGATATCTCTTCTTATCTGAACCTTGACGGTGAAGATGAAGGGCGCCACAAGAAGAAGATGTCAAGAAAGCGTCGATAAACGCATTTATCTTCAAATGGAAGTAGCAACCACCTCCGGCCGAGGTATATATATACATTGAGCCTCCGGTGATACAAACTAACTGATTTGAATAAATATGTGTGTACTAACGCAGCGACTCTCTTTCTTATTTTAGCCCTCGGCGGATCGTCGAAACAATCGAGTACGTCGTCAAAGCGTGGGCGCAACCAAGACGATGAAACAAGGAGAAACATGCACCATCGAGGTTGTCGACAAGGTAACCCGGCGGCTGGAGCCCCGCAAGAACGCCACCAAGTTTGTCCGACCAATGCGGAGCCATTGTTAGAGACAACGTCTCGATCACCGTCGAGGGTGGAATGAGCCAAAGAAGGCACGAATTGATGGTTTCACTTTTGTCGATAAGAGAACAAAAAAGATTGCTTCAAGAAGCTTATGGAACATTTC
Organism: Aegilops bicornis; assembly: GCA_021605145.1. Lineage (NCBI taxonomy): Eukaryota > Viridiplantae > Streptophyta > Magnoliopsida > Poales > Poaceae > Aegilops > Aegilops bicornis. The sequence continues at coordinate 769,771,350 of CM038670.1, read as the reverse complement.
GTTCTACCTCCGGAATACAACAAATTCGATGAGGAGGGTAACAAGATTGAGGAAAACAAGGAGAGGAGGAGGCTAGTCAAACAGTTCGCTCTTCATAAGATGGCCGACGCATTCCGGAAATTCAAGCAAAATCTAGCCCGTGACTTTGTCAAGCGAGAACAAGACTCCGGATTTCAAAGGACAATATGAGAAACTGAAACATGATTGGCCAGAATTTGTGAAGCAAAAGAAATCGGAGCAGTTCATTGAAATATCGAAAAAAATAAGGAAAATGCGGCTAAGAAGGAGTACAATCATGTTATGGGGCCAGGAGGGTATCGCATTTTGGTGCCTAGGTTGGAGAAGATGGAGAACGAGATGAGGGCGCGAGGAATCCGTCTGAATGCGGAGGATGGGACCCAAGGGCCAAAAGCTGGTGGTAATGCGGGCATGGGGGAACGCCGAACCCGGAGATGGGGAGTGTGTTTACCGGGGCAAATTAATTAAACCCACCCAAGCCCTTATTGACGCAATGAAGGATGCTCAACAGGGAAGATCAAGTTCAACAGAGAGAACGAGCGGCGACAAAAGCCCTCGGGAATCCTCGAACACGGAGGACGGTGCGAGGCATGGGGCACATTCCGTGGAAAATAGGGTTCCCCGAGCGATGACCCGTCTGATTCTGAAGCCGTAAGAGAAAGATGGATCGTGAATCAGATGTTGTGGCGCGGTTGGCATCGGAAATGGATGTGATGAAGAAAACCATGAGTGTACTAGTAGCCGAAAGAGATGCAGCTCGGGTGCGGCATGAAGATCATCCGGCGGATCTCGGAAGCCAGCAGCGGAGAAGCAGCGTGGCTTCCACGGAGGCCCCACCGGCTGGTGCAGATGCACCGACGATCGAAATTACTGCACCGGAGCCTCCGGTGGTCGAAATTATCGCACCGGAGCCTCACGGTGGTCGAAATTACTGCACCGGAGCCTCCTCGCTACCCGTGGACGATATAAAGGAGATGAAAGAATGTCATCTGTATTATCCTATCGGGAACATGTCCATGAAGGTAGCCATCGGCGATGCTTTACCATGTTTATTCGAGCACTCCACCACAACAACCCCATTCAAGATGGCTATGCTCGTGTCACGGTGGAGGACATAGTCCAAGGTTTTGAGGACACGGAGATTGACATTGCTACACCAAGGGGAGAAAAGACTTGGAGATGTCAAGCGCCATTTCATTCTATGGCAAAAGAAGTTTATCAAGTTTCCAGGCGGCGCCAAGGACAACAAGTCCACCCCCTACGGTGGTGGTGGTGGCGGTGGCGGTGGTGGTGGTGGTGGTGGTGGCGGCGGTTCACCTACACCTCCGCCACGCCACGCCGCCTCAGTCCCACAACGTCCGGCGGGTGATCAGCCGCCGCCCCAGATCCTCGTCCGGCGGGTGATCGACGCCGCCCCAATCCACCTCCGACAAAGAAGCGAAGCGGTCTGGATTATTAACCCGGACCCTTATGTACCTAAGACCACAAAGGTACCGGAGCCATCACTGAAGCCTCTCCCCACAAGGCCTTGGGAACGTAGTGCCGAGGAAGTCGACGCTGCCGCTGCTCATTATGAGAAATGGAAGGCGGACTGCAAGAAGAAAAGAGAGCCCGAGCCCAAGCCAAGATATTACGATGAGCAAAAGAAGTGGGCTAAGTCATTTTGAGCACACCGTCCCAAGCCATGAAGAATCGCTTAACGACTATGCACGTGAACTTCGCAGGCAGGCACTCATGTTCAACGAGAACAAAGAGCGGGAGAAGGCTGAAAGTAAAATAAGCGGAAACAAGTTGCCCAGCTCGGGGAACAAAGTAAACAATCGATTGCCCGCTTATAGTGGAAGCCTTCGTCCGGATGACCCGAGATCATACAAGCTGCGACAGCACATGGATTGACTGTAACGTGAGTGCCGAGAACAAGCGGCCAACTTAGGTATTACTCTTCGTGAACTGTTAGGCCTTGATGAGGCGCCGGTGAAGGAGGTAGTAATTACATATGTCAAGAATGGGCCTCTCGTCGAGCTGCGCGAGAAAATGATCTACCTCCACAAATGAAAGGTCTGCTGAATTGGTACAAGGGTTACATAAAAAATAAAAACGCCAAAGAATATATTTATGCGGAAGTTAGACATGAGCATCACTTCAAACATTACTATGTACAAATTGAACTGAGTGAATTGTTCCAGCTTTTCAATCGCGCGAGCTCGACAAATCTATCATCGGTTGCTACGTTACGTAAGTGATTTATTAATTTCTACCCCATCTCGTTCATATTGCCTGCACTATATATATGTCCTAACTATATTGTTGTGTCCGCTATTATACATGCAGAATGAAGATTAAGGAATGCAGAGTAAGGAACATCCATGATGTTGGGTTCATTGACCCACACATTGTTAATGGACATGTGTTGGAGCGTCACCCCGCCGGCGTGGAGGCAGACTGTGGCGGTTTCTTACAAAGCAGGAACTCAAAAGTGATATTCTATTTCCTTACCATTTTGGGTGAGTGTTTCTGTCTTGAGCACATTCTCTTTTGTTTACTCCATGTGCATGGTATGTGGCCGGCTAATCGATGAGTTATGCATGACGTCTGTGCATGTATCGTGTCCGCAGGTTCCACTGGATTCTGCTAGTAATTAAAGTTAACACCTCGTAATGTCTCGTCCACGACTCTCTGAATATGGATCCAAAGTTTTGGGCCGACATGAGAAGAATGCTGCAGAAGTAATTATTTTCATTCATTTGCGCTCTATATCGATCGGCCTATTTCGTTCATTTCCTAATATCAAGTAACTAATAACTCTCTTGTTCATTTAATTTTCTTTGCCTCGTAGGGTTTGGAGACGGTTCGTAGATACAAAGGTCGGTGAATTCAAAAAGAGCTAGAATTCAAAATGTTAAAGCCTAAGAATCTTGGCGATATTCAGCCACCGGAGACCAATCTATGTGGATACTATGTTCGTGAGAGGATCCGAGATACACCTCTGGCGGGTTCCGAGTGATACCAATGCTCGGAGGAATAGCCTCCGGATGATGCTTAGTCCAAGCTCGCTTCCGACCACTTCAAGAGGAACTAGCTGGATGGTTCAACAGGAAGTCCTCCATCCTAAAGGAGAACACTATTACGAGGACGTAGAACTTTATATGCATTAAATCATGTATGGAAACTTGTTCAAAATTGTATATGGTCATCCGATGATATTGAATATATATTGTATATTCCTCTTGAATTCTTTTGGTTCTAATTTCAAATTTATTTGAAATTGTACATTCATATGCATGTATGTAGTATCGTAGAATATATGAAACTCCTTCAAAATTAAAATAAAGCACAAAAGAAATAAAACAAGACAAATTAAACAGAAAACAGGTTTAGGGGGGCTAAAACCCTAAACCTGTGGCGGCCTTTAGTCGCGGTTGGCGAAGAACCGCGACTAAAGGTCCTCCGCCTTGACGACGTCACTGGCGCCCACGTGGACGGGCCGTTAGTCGCGGTTCTTAAGCAGCCGCGACTAAAGGTGGGGGGCTTTAGTCGCGCTTATTTGGTCGCGGTTGCGCAACCGCGACTAATGGCAGTTGCGAACCGCGACCAAAGGCCTTTTTCCACCAGTGCATCTACACCCGTGACTCCAATAAAAAGACAGGAAAGTTAAATCCAGTTAATGCAAACTCACCTGGGCGCAGTGATGAGAATAAATTTTTACCATTTTCTTTTTCTTCAAACCACGAAGTCAAACTCAGTGACAGAAAAGTAGTACTAGTAGTACCTCTCTCCACTCTTTCTCTTTTATTAAAACTGCTCTCTCTATCCTCACTTTTCTTTTCTCTCACGCTGTCTCCTATCCCTGCTCCTCTCTGACTCCCATTCGCTCTCTCTCTTCTTTCCTTTCTCATGTGACAAGTACAGTGACCTGTGTGTGTCAGCCTGTCACTCATGTCGGGATAGGTTCACAGTCCTATTACTTAATGCATGCCTAGTACTACTGCTTCATAACCATACTCCCGCTGCAAATTGCCTGCGACACGGTAGACCATGGCGCGAATCTCATCGACGCTCGACGGACAGATAACCGGGGGTCGGGACCCCCGGGTGCTAGCACACCTTTTCTCAAAGAGAAATACATGTAGTATGATTTATCTTTGGCTTCTCCCTTGCTTACTCCCATCAAGGAAAAATATATCTGAGACTGTGGTGCACGGCAGACCACATTTCTTTACAGGACCTGCGCTCCTGATTCAAATTGCCCTTCTGTACTTCTGAAACTCCTGAAAGCTTAGCATGGAGAGATTGCAAACAAGTGCTCATGTGCAAACAATTCTTAAAATCCTCATGAACTTCGGACAGACACACTTCCCGCAAACTTATCAAAGCAGCAAGCTAACAATTGAGCACAGCCTAAAATAACAACTCCTATTCATTGTCATGAGGGAACTGGAGAGTTCTGGGAACAGGTTTCATTTTACGAGAGTGATCAGCATCAACAGTATAGTTTTCAAAGTTTTGAACACTATGTCACTAGGTTGTTTGACTTCATTTTCAAGAAGAAAAGGAAACAAGAGTAGCCAAGAATTTTTTCCTTTCGTTAACCTCCCAAAAGCAGGAAACCAGTGAAATTACCTCATCATGATCCGGAATTACTCTCGTCACATAATTATAGTCCTCACTGGCCATTGGCCAAAGTATTTTCCTATCTACTTTATATCTGTGGAGAGCTTGGTACGGTAATTCAGAGAATCAGCAAATCTGAAATCTAGATTGTAAAGCTAAATAAGAGTTCAACTCCAGTACAAAGAAGTCTTCACATTCCAGTCATTGGAGAAAGGTAGTGCCCAGGGGATGTGGGAGGGAATGGACTCACTCAAAAAAAATGATTGAGATGCGTATGCAATGCAAGGTGATCTCTGGATGCAACTGATGCTGAAGCTATCAATATTGCACAGGTAGTAGTTTGATTAGCCATTCTACATTCTGCACATGAATATGGAAGCACTGCTGACTATTTCTTCCTACTTGAGGATGAACCTTTGATCTTTTGAATGCCGGCCCTCACTCTTTTTCTTTATTTCTTTTTTGATATTTGTGAGAGAACCATCAGTATAGACAAATGTAGCTCTTCATAATGATGAAATTTGCAGGGTCAATGATAACGAAGCGCTTTTAAGTCTTCTTTAACTTGATGAGTGTGCTTATGGAATAATCAACTACTGGGGGATAGCGAGGGATGGGCTATATAGGTAGGTAGGTATGGTGTGAATACATGGGGGAAATGGTTTATTTTCTGGGATTTGTATACGTACACCGGCAAAGTTTGTAATCTCCTGATGAAAGAATGCAATGCCGAGTGTTGAAGAGGCAAGCAAACATAAAGTTACACAAAAAGAATGACTGGCTTTCAAAGACTTCAGACTAGAGGAAAATCGAATTTAACAATACGCACTAAATATTCAGATTGCAATAATCGAAGGCTAATGAAATCTGCTGTTTTTGGCATTGGTGGGACAGAAAAATACTCCGGATCAAGAAGAGAATAAAATCACATCACCTTCACCACACTTAACTCAGGAGGTTCTAGGAATAAAAATTAGCAAGCTCGAGTCTTTTTGCTCAATCAATGTTCATCAATCACCTAGTAACAAGTGTTCTCTACCTTTACGACTATACGTATCAGCTGAAAACTCTCTTGTGTTATTTAATTCAGCATGGCAATGAATTCAGAGATTATGAGAGTGCTCAAAAGCTAGACTGCCAACTTATCTAAAGCTGGAAGTTCTCTAACCTAGGTCTCATGAGGCAATAAGAGTTCGACAATTGCACATTGAATACAATCTATCGTAGCTAAAGCAGTCATGAATTTCAGGAGGGGTTTGCTCACCTTCCATGGGCAGAAGGAGTTATACCTTCCCAAACATGTGCAACAGGTCACATCTATCAAGAACCCAAGAACCATAATTTGGTCAGAAAGCTTGGAACTCAACACGATTATACACAAGTTATCTTTTAATCTTGTATACGGATGCAAAGAGAGAACATTAGTCATACCAGTTAATAACAACAGGAGGGAATTGGCTGCAAACAAGCACTAATATGATTGAGGTGCATTCTTTTCTTGTAAAGTTGCTGCATTCATTAAATTTCAATAAGCAACAACAGTTATGACAGAATCCAAGAACACCTGGTATTGGCATCAGTCTAGCATTGAACTGAAAACACTGCAGACCTTAATTTCAGTACAAAGTCAATGGATCTCATTTCTTCCACCATTATGCTGTTGTGATCTTTTGGCCGCCGCAGCAGAAAAAACCAAGTACACCACCAAGTCTTCATGAGCAATGACCGAAATGTAAATGCAAAATAACTATAAACACTACACCACAGCACCACATCCCCAACAAACAGGTTGGTCGGAAAAACAGCGTCTGCCGACACACAGTCGGTCGGGAAAAAGTATTGCCGACCGACAGCGTCTGTTGGGGTAAGTCCAGACGGGAAAACCTTTTCCCGACCGACATGTCTTTCCCGACCGACAGTTGGACGCCTATAAACCGAATTGCCGACCGACTTTCTGATGGCCTACACCGGAATCTTTCCCGACCGATTTTCAGCTGGTGTTGCTCTTGAAGCTTTCCCGACCGACCGTTTGACAGTACAGTCTTTGCCGACCGACTTTCTGCTGCCCCTATCCTGAACCTTTCCCGACCAACTGTGCGATGGTGTCTTTTTTGCCGACCGACTTTCCGTTGGTCCTAGCATGAGCCTTTGCCGACCAACAATAGGATGCTGTTTTGTTTTGCCAACCAACAATTTGACAGCATGTACCCTTGATTTCCCATCTGCCTTACAATACAATGTCAACCAAAATCAAGTTGCATATCTCATTACAATATGATATTAGTCAAGTTACAGAACTTGCATGTACTCCGAAAATATTAAATCATGACCAAAGAAGGATAACATATTAATTACTTCTCACAAGTAAAGGAAACATTTACGGTTCAACGACCGAATCACCCAACAGGTTTACAAAATGTTAGATGCATCTCCAATATTCATTGTTTGCTCCATTACACAAAATACCCAGGTGACAAGATGACATATAGGTTTACAAAATGAGACCTAAAAGACGCATTGTTTTTGCTCCATTACAGAAAATCTCTAGCTGATGCAAACTGACATCTTCCTGGTTCCTTCCTGCTCCTTTTGTATGTCTTTTCTACAAAGGATAAAAATGTAATGGTGAGCATGCATTCAGAGACAATGGCAAAAACAATAATTGTATAAAGCATCTATGGCAATTGGCAATAAAAAACTATGGGATTTTAGTGTTACAAAAAATAGCTCAAGTTCAGAACAATGCCACAACATGTGTTAATTAGATCTTTGCTGTGTTGGACATCATAAAGCCTCGATGCAACGTGACCATGAAGTATATTTTAGAGCAATATAGAGGTGTACTCGGAGCAACACCTGGTACTATTTTGCAATATAAAGCAGCACCAGGGACGAGCTGGAGCGCGAAACGGTGAACTTTTCGCGCGCCAACGGCCATCCGGCCATCTAGCGCTTGGCGCCAAGCCAGTAACCAATTATGCACAGCAAGTATGTGATCTACTTTGCTAACCTAGCTACCAGGGACGCTCTACACAAGGCAGGCATAGACGGCTCTTACTGCCAAGCCCACGCCATTGCTCCCATCCCACAAAAGAAAAACTCTAGCCCGATGCCTACACGATACGATGAGCAAAAAAATGAAACTCAAGCCGACTGAACCAGCCTAGCACAAGAAACAGAACTCTAGCTTCTACTCTGTTCCTCATCATATCTACTCTGTGACACCATGACATGACATGTATGCAAGCATCGGATAATTAGATCGCGCATAACAACTCGTAGCCTGACGCCGACGCAACAAGAAAAAGCATCAAACTGAATCAACCTGAACCAGCCCAACACAGATACATTAAGAAGTGGCAATGAACCATGTAAGCTATGAAAATCACTCAACCTGAACCAGCCCAACACAGATTATTATTTCCTTGTATTTCTACTAAACCATGTAAGCTATGAACTGTACATTAAGAAGTGGCAATGAACTAGGCAGGTATTGAAAATAAGAGAAGATAGACCAGCATTGATCGTTACTGCTCAATTTACAGAGCTAGATAACAACTATCATGAGGAAGAAGAAGATACAAGGGTCTGGTTTAGTTCATTTTGATCCCTGGTTTTGTAGCTCAAAAACTAAATACTAGCTCATGATTCAAATATACCTTAGCGGCGGGACGAGGAACATGCCCCAGGTTTGTAGGGTTTCATCTAGCAAAGTGATCATGAGTCAGTATCACGCATCAAACAATTCGAGATAAGTGGACAAGCACACAATGTTGGTGATTACCTTGCTAGATGGCCATGCAATGGACCTTGTGACAGCATCAGCGATAATTTGTAAACCTTCATCTTCAAAAGGCAAAGTAGCATCCCTTCTGATCGCAACATTGACAAGAACCTCATAAGTTCCTAGTCCAAGGGGCTCTCCGCCCACAATAGTGTCTGGGTCAACTGAGATAATTGTTGCCTTAGCAACAGGAGTTTCAGGACCAGTCCATGCATATAGAAGCACATCCATACCAATCTGAATCAATGATTATTTTAGAAACATGAAACAAAATAAAATTTCAACATATAGGTAAGGATGAGAAGATTACAAGGCCTTCATCTTCATAGGGTGATGAGCTTCTTGAAGGGGGCTTTGCAACAACTCTTCTATGAAAAAAGGGCTCTTCATCATCCTGTTCATCATCTTCTTCACCATCGTTATTATCCTCAGCTTCAGCTCTTGAGTTCTATCAAACAGAAATAGAGTTAGTGCATGGAAGATGGATTATTGATGCAATGAAAAGATGTGGAAATAGTTCATTACTTGTCGAGAATTGGAACCGTGCTGCGAGCTAGGAGGGTACATGCTGTCAAATTGTTGGTTGGCAAAACAAAACAGCATCCTATTGTTGGTCGTCAAAGGCTCATGCTAGGACCAACGGAAAGTCGGTCGGCAAAAAAGACACCATCGCACAGTTGGTCGGGAAAGGTTCAGGATAGGGGCAGCAGAAAGTCGGTCGGCAAAGACTGTACTGTCAAACGGTCGGTCGGGAAAGCTTCAAGAGCAACACCAGCTGAAAATCGGTCGGGAAAGATTCCGGGGTAGGCCATCAGAAAGTCGGTCGGCAATTCGGTTTATAGGCGTCCAACTGTCGGTCGGGAAAGACATGTCGGTCGGGAAAAGGTTTTCCCGTCTGGACTTACCCCAACAGACGCTGTCGGTCGGCAATACTTTTTCCCGACCGACTGTGTGTCGGCAGACGCTGTTTTTCCGACCAACCTGTTTGTTGGGGATGTGGTGCTGTGGTGTAGTGAATGAGCATAAGAACACCTGTACAACAAACAAATAATGTTGAGTACATCATAAATTTTAGGGGGGAAGGGGGGGGGGACTTTGAAATGGATTTATGGATTTACATATAGGATGAAGATACCACACAAGACCCTCATGGCCACCATGCGTGTATGGAGAGAATTTTGCAAGGCGAAAAGAACGTACAACTCCAAGGTGGAGCCCTGCATAGTAAATAGAATGAACATTCTGCTCAGAATTCAGATTATGCAGTAATTATGAGGTAAAATCAAACGAGAAAAAATTGACTTGAAGCTTTGGATCAGGAAGAAGCAATGTAAATAATATGTACCGATTTTTATAGGGTAATTGTGATCTTACATATGCACACAACGATATATTAATTTATTCTCAGAGAGAGATGCCACGGAGATTCTACAAGGCTATGATGTTGGAGCAGTGTGTGAATGCATAGATTCTACAAGGTTAGAAGAATTTACAACTCAGCGGCGGAGCACAAAAATCAAAGTACATGTTCAGATTATGCGGTAACGATGTAAACTGAACAAGAGAAATGACTTGGCATATTTGGGATAAGGAAACAAGTACGTACTCAGCAGTCAATAATGACACGTGAAGGGAAAACTCCTCCAGGTTTTCAAAACAATAGGAGAACACCAAACAACGTTTTTTTTTCTCTAAGCAGTGTGCAGGAACTATCGCAGTACTGGTTGATTAATTAATTGCATGTACTAACCAGAGTTGTTGATACAATGGAGACCATCATGCTTGCCGCTGGCACCAGAAACCATGCTTGAATCCATATAGAATTCTAGGAGGCTATAAGAACATCCACACTGAAGGAGAACCCTGCACACTAAAGTAAAACAGGTGAGCTATTTAGAAGAAAACAAGTGTGATGAACCAAACAAAACAAATAAGAATTATTTTGACACTTATGAAGTTAGTAACCAAAAAGGTAGGGGGAGGAACTGGGAATGAGTAGTTGAGTTTGTTACGTACCTTGGATGGTCAGGCTCTGACAATTGGAATGGTTCCTATTAGCTTGCGGCATGCCCTTTTTAGCTCCTCGTTGTTGCCCTCAAGGACATCTAACTCTAGCATTAAACTTGGAAGGCCATTCTTGGGGAGCGACTTGATGGCATCGCAGTGGCGGATCCTCAATTTTTCCAGACAAATTGGGAGGGCATTTGGCAGCAACTTGATGGCACCACAATGTTCCATCAGTAATTCCTGCAAAGAGTTCTGAAGGCTGGGCAGCGACTTTATGGCACCACAACTTTCGATCTGTAATTTCTCGAGGTTGATAAGATTGTGTAGCCCTGCAGGTAGGCGTTGAAGCTCGAAGCCACACGAAAACTGCAGCTCCGTGTCCTGGAGGGAGGTGAGGAGCTGAAGGGCCTCCTCTTGCTCCTTTGTCAAGCGCTCCGTGTCCATACCGAAACTGAGGTATAGTTCGGTGAGGGTGGAAGAGAGGAGGCTGCAGATGGGCGCAGCAAGGAATCCTGTGTCGTTGCTGGTGCACAGATCGAAGAGCTTGGAGAAACGGGCAAAAGCCTCTTTGTCATGCGGCCGTGCGGGGGTCGGAACCGGTAAAGAAATAGTTTGGTGAGAGAGGTGAGGTTTGAGAGAGCTTGCAGAGTCTCCATGTACTTTACGTCATCTAGGGTGAGGTGTTGCAGGCAAGTCGGGAAAGGGAGAAAAGAGGACGAATAGGAGGACAGGAACTCGGGGCAGTCCCATACATCCAATGAATTGAGAGAGCGGAGACGTTGGAGGCCCCCTCCTGCTTCTTTGTGGTTGTCGTGCAATGAATTGGGGAGTAAGCTCACATTTGAGCATTGATAAATACCCAAGTCCTGTAGCTGGGAAGGCAAGAATAGCAATCCTTGCGCTGCCACTGCTGTTATTATTTCCTCCTCTCGATCCGACTCTTGTCTGCTGCTGCTGCTCTCTAGAAACAGTTTCCGCATCCTCCACCACACCCAACCCAGTTATATTCTTGCACTCGCTTATACTCAACTGTGAGAGGTTGGGAAGGAAAGATAGCAACAGTGTCAATTCTTTCCCAGTAGCATCACACCTGCTGATCTCGAGGTCTTCAACTGGAAACCTGTACATGCCATGACACCAATCCCCTTCAACCGGCGGCAAGACACTGCTCACACCCTCTATCCGGATCTTCTTCAGAGATGTTAGCACTCGGAGTTTATCCAGCGGCAGGAAAGGGATTATTTTCATATGAAACTTTTCTAGGTCAGTTAGGTTAGAGAAATTCAACCCACTCCAGAACTCATCGCCCTCACCACCTTTTCCCTCAATGCCCAAGCTAAATTCTATTCCATAGCTTGGGTAAACCAGCTGCTCAATACCAGTTCCCACTCTTTCTAGCTGAGCAGAGCACGGAGCACCAGTCCACCAAGGGATAGAAGGCATTGACACTAGTTTCGGGCAGTAAAAAATGACAAACTCCCGTAGTCTAGGAAACCAAGCCATTTTCTTCTCCTGCTGTGCTTGAGAGCAAGTAGGATGTGAAAACGGCAACTCCATGAGTTCAGAGCAATCTTTAATGATGAGAACTTCCAAGTGAGAAAATAAAGAACAATTGTCATTTCCAACCCATTTTTTCAAGGGCAGCGATCTGCGCCGGTGCGCCGGTGCGCCGGCCGAACGATTCGGCCTGTCGGCTGCCCACCGTCGGATCGTTTTGCCCAGGGCCGTTAGATCACGCCCTTCTATCGCCCCCTTCCTCGCGCGCGAACGACAATGGCGCCCTTCATCCCCGTGGCGCTGTTCGTGCAGGGCACCCACCATGGATGCATCACCAGCTTGCCGCCGGTCACCGTCCTTGCCCCCGGTCGCCGTCCTCGTCGCCGGCTCGCGGCCCTCGCCCCCGGTCGCCGTCTTTGTTGCCGCCAGGTCGCCGTCCTCGCCCCAGGTTGCCGATCTCCGTCCTTGTCGCTGCCCGGTCGCCGTCCTCGCCCCCGGTCGCCGTCCTCGTGGCCCCAGTCGTCGGTCGCCGTCCTCGTCGCCACCGGTCGTCCACCTGGCGCCCCCGGTTGAAGCTTTTTTGTCATTACCGCTTGAAGCTTTTTCTCCTGGCAGTTGAAGCTTTTCCATTGCTGTTTGAAGCTTTTTTCCACAACTGAAGCTTTTTCCCGCGGTGGAAGATTTTTCCTCATGCCACTCAGAAACTTTTCCTCTAGCTGGATGAAGCTTTTCCACAAACGGTTGAAGCATTTTCTCCTTGGGTGGAAGCTAGACACTTGACTAGTTCCAGCAAAAAATGATGCCTGTTGTAGCAAAAAACGATGCTGGATGTAGCAAAATCTGTTGGTCCAGCAAAAACGACTCCGATGGAAGCATTTTTGGGTGCTACTTCCAGCAAAATACTGCACCGGTTCCATCAAAGGTGATCCGTGGTTGCAGCATCACCCCGCCCACTCCAGTCTAACTTGCCGTGGTGACCCCAGCAGCTCGCCGCCGTTACTGGTTCCAGCAAAAACAGTACGCGATTGCAGCTCCGTCCCCATCCGGTTGTAGCATCTGTGTGCTCCGCCGCCGTGGCTGCCGGTCGAGGTAGTAGCTCGTTGGCGCTCTGAGTAGTTGGAAAAAACGGTGGATGGGGTGGAGACCCCACGGTGGCGGCGCCCTCCGGCGAGTGGCCGGCGAGGTGGCTGGGCCGGGCGACGAGGAGGCGGGGCGCGGGGAGACGGAGCTCTAGGGCCGGCCGCAACTCTCAACGGCACCACTCACACCCCGTTGAAGCTTTTTCTCGCGTCGGTTGAAACTTTTTCCCATGATGGTTGAAGCTTTTTTCCACCGTCGACTTTCGCTGCACAGGGTTGCATGAATGATGGCCACCAATTGTCACCATTAAGATAGATGTAGCAAAAAAATTCGGTGGTGGTAGCGAAAGACGACATTTGCAACCAAAATCATCGTCATTGTTGTCACGGGTGCATCTCTGCCATGAATTGATGTAGCAAATTTCTTCATCAGTTGTAGCAAAATCTGACGACAATTGCAGCAAAAATTGTTGTCCCGGTCATCTGCACGAATGTCGGCCACCAATCATCACCATTAAGATGGATGTAGCAAATAAACACGCTGGTTGTAGCAAAAGACAACGACAGTTGCAGCAAAAATCGTCGTCGTCGTCGCGGGTCGCATCGATGCCATGAATTGATGTAGCAAATTTCCTCGTCAGTTGTAGCAAAATTGTTGTCCCCGTCGTCGCTGGTCGTAGCTCCACCATGAGTCCATACAGCAAAAATTGTCACTACTTCCAGCATGCCGCGATGTTGGTTCTGAGCATGCAATCACCGCGGTCGCAGCATGTAGCACCCCGGCCGGCCCTCAAGCTCGCAGCTTCATGATGGTGTGTGCATGGCCAAGGTGCCACGGTCACATGACAACCGACAAAAACAGATGCAACTTCATCTGGCTGTGGTTGTAGCTCTTTTTCCACCCCACAGCTTGAGCGGTTGGTGAAAAATAAAGCTGACGGAGTAAACGTGGTGGGCCAAGGCCACGTGATGGGTCAAAAAAGAAAAAACCAACATGCAAACGTGGATCGGAAGATGCGGGAGCGCTGGATCACTACGCAATCGAGCGGCGTGCACGGGACCGGCCGAAGCTTCAGCCGGTGCACCGTTTGTAAACGTTTCCCTTTTTTCAACCTATATATGTTACTTAATTGTAGCCTTTTCAAATTATGGAAGCCTGGAGACGAGATACTACAACACTGATACTCTTCACCGTGCTCATTAACCATCCACATCACTCCCAGAGGTGGAAGATTCTTCCAAGATACATTATCAAGACAAAGAGATTCCAAGCATTTAACTGAGAGATTCTCACATAGCCATGCTGGGCAATTGGTGCCTCCATGTCCTCTAATGCACAAGTCATGAAGATTGCTATGTGGTACAAGACTTCTAAGAACATTGTCTTCTTTTACAGGATCATTATTAGATGGCCAACTACCCCATTGTAGTATGAGTTCTCTTAAGTGGTTCTTGTGCAACAATTTCGATTCATTTGCTTCCTCTTCTGTTTGCACATTTTCGAGATTATAAATGCCAAGATCCCCCAAGCTCTGTCAATGGCCCGAGCTGACTCAGTTCAAAACCATCACTCTCCTTTCCCACACTAAAATTTCTTAATTCCTGAAGGAAATTTAGTTTTCCCACCCCATAAATGTCAGAATGAAATTGAAGCATGTTTTTTGGCAGCAAAAAATGATGTAGCTTTACAAGGTTGCTAATATTTCTAGTTGAACTAACACGGCATTGCACACTTTGCAGATCAATAATCTCTAAATGATACAATCTAAACGATGCACTTGGTAAGCACAAGTCCTGGCAATACAAAGACGACTTGATCCTTAGGTAGCGAAGATGGACAAGTTTTGAAAAGTTATGCAATATGTCCTCCAAATTATATGATGCTTCGGACAAAAATATAACACGAAGGGCCGTAGCTTCCCTTAACAATCCACCAAAAGTTTTGACAAAGCTTCCATGGTAATCACCAAATAACATTAAAGTGCGTAGGTGTTCAACTTTCAGCCGTTTATCTAGTGCACTCAAATTTTCATTGCAGTCTTCAAAGGACACCCTGTCCTCTACATCCGTGTTATCTATGATTATAGACAAGTGACGTACACACGGGGGAATTTGTATGTGCCTCATATTAGAACTATAGATGCTAAGACATTCAAACGATGAAACCTTCACTTCCCTGACCTCCTTGCCGAGATCCAGGCCACCCCCATATCGGGCCGCCACATTAGGTGGCTGCTCATTGGGGTTCTTGCCTGGACGATCTGGATTGTGTGTAATAAGCTTATCATTCAGCGGGTTCCTCTCCGCCGCGCTACTGATGCTGTGTTCAAATTGTGGTTATTTGCAGCTCTGGCGGCCGCTTAGCCGTCATCAGGACCGAGACGCCATCACCACCATCATCTCCGACCTTCGCGCGATGGCTCTCCGCTTGGCGCCGCCGCTCCCTCCGCCACCGCCCGAGCCAGATTAGCTCCCCTTTGATGTTGCGGTTGCGGTTGTCCTGCAGTCGTTTCTTTGCTTTTTTCTTTTGGGCTTGTTGAGCTGTGCCCTCAGCAGAACCGATTCGTACTCTTTGTCCGTGCGACTGTGTGTGTGTGTGTGAACTTATGTGTACCGTTTGGCTGTGGTGGTTTGCTTTATTTATAAAGCGGGGCGAAAGCCTTTTTCGGTAACTCATGCAGTAAGTCATGGATGACATAATAAGGATGGCCATCTTCCGTTTTATTCATTCTAAAAAATCCATGGTTTACCAAGTCAGTCAAATAGCACAGTCCAATATCTTCAATTTTTTTTCTCTTCTGATTCTGGTCACATGAGTGGAAAATGTCTAATCCAATCCAGAAGTGAACCAACTCTTCACTACCAAATTCATAATCTTCAGGAAACAAAGCACAGAAAGAAAAACATTGTTGCAGATGGAAAGGTAGATGATCATAGCTGAGCTTTAAAGCTGGCATAATATCATTATCATTGCTTTGTGATTCCCATTCTTTACTTTCTAGAACATTTGTCCAGTGTTTCAATGTAAGTTTGTTTCTCAGTAATCTACCAACAGTTTTTGCTGCAAGAGGAGAACCCTTCAGCTTGTTTACTATTTTGCTCCCAACTTCAGATTATTCTGGATGGTCAACCCATGGTTTCTGGTCACCAAATACACATTCTTCAAAGAAATACATAATGTCTTTAGGACATAGATGCTCCAATTCCAGCGAGCATTCAGTTGTCTTAACCATGTTTGCTACCTCGGGTATTCGAGTCGTGACTATAACCATGTTACCTTTTGCCCCCTCTTTTTAAAAAAGATTTAGTAGTTTTTTCCACTCATTCTCATGATGTGTCCATACATCATCTAAGACAAGCAAAACCCTCTTTCCTTTTATTCTTTGCATGATAAGTTCTTCATCGCTACAATTGTTGTTTTCATTGTTAACTCTGGGGATCTTGTTCACAATGTCTTTTGCCAACCTATTCACATTAAAATCGAAAGAGACACATACCCAAATGGGAACTTGGAAATGGCTCTTCATTTGTTCATATATGTGTTGTGTGAATGTTGTCTTCCCAATACCCCCCGGGCCAACAATTGGAAGTACAGTAAGTTCACGACACTCACCATCAACAATTTCATCCACAATAATTCTTTTTTGGCTATCCCTCCCGTATAATTTGGGCTCTATGATCTCTGGGGTGGTTTTGGCTCTGTTCATTATAGTTTCAGGTCCAGGGGTACGGCTGAAGCCTAGTAGCTCTAGATTAAGAATGGTGGAGACCATACCACATACAGGCTTCAACTGTTCTAAGATATCCTTTATTTTTGTAGACATTTCTACCCGATCAAACTTTAACTTTGGTGCTTGCACAACATGATTCATCGGTTGAGCCTTTGGGGAGAGCCAAGCGCCACAAAGAAATTGATGTCCATTTCCTGGAGCGTTGGAGGATTCCAACATGCCAGTGCCAAGATCATCATCGTGAACAGATGGAAAAGAATAGCATCGGAAGTGTTTACCGACAGCGTGGGCAGCTTCACGAGCGCTGGAGGCAACCTTTGGTGTGCATCCGCCATGAATCTTCTGGACAACCTCGTTGGCAGGTGACAAGGGAGAGGAGCTAATCTCACGACGTCCACAAAAGCGGAGGCCTGAGAGGCATCCTTGTTTGCCATCTCCATGTTGCTCGTCAGCAGCACGAGAGCATGCCGGTGGCTTGAGCTTATTCACACACGCTCTGGCCGTGTGGCGAGCGTTGAGGGCAAGGTCTTGGATGCAGCCCGCAGCATGCACGTTGGCAGCATGGTAGGTGCTGTCGAGCTCATCCTGGATGCGGAAGTAGTCGAGCTCATCGAGCATGTCCTCAGCCCCGTATGCGAGCTGCCACAACTTATCTAGCAGCTCCCCAAGGGCATGGTTGTGGATCTCCCTGCCCCGGACGTTGTTCAGCATCGTCTGCGCGTACAACAGTTGCATCTTTAGGGCCTCCATGTTGGATCCAAGCATGGAGCTTGCACCCCATGCCTCCAGTACGCCGCCAGACAGTGGGCGCAACGCTTTGCCCACCACCCAGCTTGCCGCGGTGATGCCAACTGTCTCCATCAATTGGAATGGATCCTGCATGCAATCAATCAAGATATACTGAGTTGAAGATATTGAAGGAATTTATTTCAGAGCCCTATGAGGGTTATATATAGACCGGTGCTAGGAAAATAATGTGTTATTTGTGCAGATGAAGCTTCACAAGTACTATTATTGATGAAATCAATCACTTTACTATTGGATGGCAGTATGGCACACGTAACCAGCAATTATGAGGTACTAATGCTCATTGAAAATAATTTCATGTATGCCTACCAGGAGGACCGGAGGTCAGGCCACACTGCAATGCAAAGTGTTGTTACCAGAGAGAATGGATGGTGGATATGCAAGAAGCTTGGGAGGTGATATATATTTATAGGTGCAAGAAGCTTCAAATTTACAGATGCGAAACTGGGAGAGCAAGCAAAGACTTGCATTATTAAATCTCGTGACAGGCATCAGTAATACTACACAACCTGAATGGTGCCCACTGGGTACATCTAACCTGTTTCTCAGATTCACAGAACTACAAAATAATGCCGTCGATCATCAACGGGAATTCGACGGTAATGGGGTAATTAATCCACCATGGGCAGTGGTGAGCTGATAAATTTCTTGTTGGGCGAACAGCGAGAGCTGATTGATACTTTGCTGATCCTATATGTTGGTGCAAACACTCCAAGGCAGGAAAACAGAGGCATCTCAAGGCAACACGCATTCTGTTTCCTTTTTATGGGGTGAAGCAACGCATTTATACATATATGCTTGCTCGCCTCCGGTAGCATGCCATTTTGTAAAGAAAGAGGAAAGGAATTAGTAGGCACGGGGTAACCATCACAAGGAATCGAGCGGCAGTGCTGATGCTGAAGGTGATGTGAGTCACCTTTTATGTGCAGCTTCAGCTTTAGCACACCGGATGGCGCAGTAGCCAAGCCATTTGTTCCTTGTCTGGCATGCAATGTTCCTCTGCTTGCTTGTTGATGATAGGACAAGAAAGATCAAGCCTGAGGCTGAGGCGAATCTTTGATTTGGTCACTGGCAGGAGGCTACTCTGTCTGTTGTTCTTTGTATAAAAGCACAGACACACACAGAGTCTGAAGAATGCATCGAAACCCTGACGAAACAGAGGAATCCTTCCCAAATATTGCAGAATAACTGTAGTTGTAGGCTCGTATCAACTAGTAGGACCCTTGCAGAACAGCCTTCCCAGCCCCCCGCATATCCACCGGCTTCATGCCAGCATCGAATCTGACAGCATAAATCAAACGCGACACAAGACAAACCAACGCGTCCGTGCGCCGGCCACGAAGACAAGGGCTTACCCAGTGGCGTCGTCGCGTGCGGAGATCACGGCGGAGAGCCAGTGGAGGCAGAAGCCAGAGGTCATAGCTTCCGTCGCCGGCGGCGATCTCGGGCGAATCCATGGCCGGCCGCCGCCGCCGCCTTGTGTGTGTGACCTCGTCACTGACGACGACTGGAGGTATAAACCCAACAAGAGCCCGAATAGCCCTGCAAGGCCCAGATCCGTAAGTCAGGCCCACGGCTATAACAGCCCAAGATTGGTTACCGAGTCACATGAGATCTTTTTTTTTCTAGAAAAAAAAAGGAACCAGCTCTTGTTTTTTTCTTGAAGATGTACAACCGCAGGCATACATTACTTGTATTCATAACAGTACCGGTACATAGAAGATACACATACAAGCAACAAAAAACAAAAAGAATACAAAACGGTTGTACTGCTGCATACCGCCTTCGCCGCAACTATCCCACGACCTTTGCCATCGCCTGAGAAGGAGAGCACAAGAAACAGGTCCACATCTTGATGTTGAAGAAACCCCTAGCCAGGAGGCGCTAACGAGCCGTGATAGCCATCAACCTTGGAAGGCTGGATCTAGCCCGATGAAGAACATCGGCAGGAGGAGCCCTCCAAGCCTCTTCAGCGCTGGATCCGAGGCCAACACCAACCCGCCATCAACAAGCGGTCGGATCCTCCATCATCTTCCGCATATCCGCAACAGTCATCACCGCCGTACTCTAAGAACAGCTTGGACTCCACGAGTGTTATGACCGGCATATTAGGGGCTTAGCTCAGTTAGTTATGGTCTAGTTTATCTTATCATTGGCTTAGGCCAATTATCTTATTAGGAGGATTATATAAACTCGTGTAAGGACCCGTTTTGAATTAAGCAAGAAGCAATCATATTTGCTCGGCTTCCTTAGGGAGCCGGGAGACCTAACCCTAGCCGCCCCTGCTCTCTCTCTCGTGCGCGCACGCAATGACGGCGCCCCAGCGCCGGCGACCATGCCTTCCTCCACGCCATCCCTCCTTCCACCCCTACAATCTGAGACCACGCACTGGTAGCGATCCAGTTCCTACCAATTTGGTATCAGATAGCTTCGGTGCGATCATGTCCTCGCCGCCGCCCACCTCGACCCTCCTCACGCCGAAGCGGCTGGCCTTGATGGCCACCACGACCGGCGCCCTGCTCTTGCCGGTGCCGGGCACCTCCGCCGCGCCCGTCCCCGTCGTCTTCACCCCGGAGGAGATGACGGCTGCCATCCGGGATCTCACCCAGGCGGTCACGGGCATCTACACGTTCCTCGCGAGATCCTATGGGCCGCAGCCGCCTGTGCCCTTCGCCACTGCCCCGCCACCGCCGCAGCCGCCGTGGCACCCGCCATCCTCGGCGACGCACGTCGCCGCCGCCATGCAGCGGCTGCCATGGCAGCCCCTACCAGCGACGAACCCTGGCGCCTCCACCATGCAGCAGGGGCAACAGCTGCAGCCGCCGCCACCGGCGACCGTGGCCTCGGGCATCCGGCAGCGGGCACTGGGGTGCCTATCCACCAGGTCGGTTTCCCCGTCGTCGTCTCCGTTACCGGCTGGCTCATTGGGTCCCTTGAGCGGTCTACATAGCGGCCTCGGTCGGGCCGCACGTCTTTGCCCCCGGCGACGCACCCGGCCATGCAGTTTGGTGGCTCCTCGGGCTCCGCCGAGCCCTTCGCCAGCGTCGATGGGCCCCTGTTCCAGGGCGGCACCCTGATGCCCGCCTACTCGGCCCCATCATCCTCGCTGCTACGTGCTGACGAGGAGCACCCGCCCGTTGTCCACGCCCAGACGCCACTGAGATTCTCCAAGCTGGGGTTCGCGACCTACGACGGCACCGTCGACCCCCTGAATTGGCTCAACCAATGCGACCAATTTTTCAGGGGACAGCGCACACTCATGTCCGACCGCACCTGGATCGCCTCGTATCATCTCCGAGTAGCCGCGCAGACGTGGTACTACGCCCTCGAACAGGACGAGGGAGGCATGCCACCATGGGATCGCTTCCATGATTTGTGCCTCTTGCGCTTCGGTCCGCCTATACGCGGGAGCCGTCTGGCGGAGCTTGGGCGTCTTTCGTTCCTCACCTCGGTGCAAGACTTCGCCGACCGCTTCCGAACCGGCGTGCTACGCCCGACATTTCGGCTCGTCAGCGGGCTGAGCTCTTCGTCGGCGGCCTACCGGACCACATCCGCGTGGACGTGGAGATGCGTGCGCCACAGGACCTCCAAACGGCCATGTACTACGCCCGCGTGTTTGAGCGTCACGCGGTGGCCATCCAACAGGCGCCACCGCCCCGGGCCGCTGGGCCGCCATCCTGGCCGGAAGTTCCCGCGCAGGGTCAGCCTGCCCAGGCTTCTGCGGCGCCCCTCGCCGCTACGGCGGCACGCCTGTTACGTCGACTCACCCCGGCCGAGCAACTCGAGCGTCACCGCCAAGGGTTGTGCTTCAACTGCGACGAGCCCTACGTACCGGGCCACGTCTGCCCACGACTCTTCTACCTGGAGGCTGCAGACTACATTGAGGAGGACCCCGCCGCCGCCGGGGTCGGCGACTAGCCCGCCCCAGTTGACGCGGAGGTGTTTGGCGGCCGTTGATCTTCCCCACCTTCCAGCCCGAGGACGAGCTGTTTGTGCAGGCGGGGAGAGATGTTATGACCGGCATATTAGGGGCTTAGCCCAGTTAGTTGTGGCCCAATTTATCTTATCATTATTAGGGGCTTAGCCCAATTATCTTATTAGGAGGATTATATAAACTCGTGTAAGGACCCGTTTTGGATTAAGCAAGAAGAAATCATATTTGCTCGGCTTCCTTAGGGAGCCGGGAGACCTAACCCTAGCCGCCGCCCCCTGCTCTCTTTCTCTCGCGCGCGCACGCGCACACAACGACGACGCCCCAGCGCTGGCAACCACGGCTTCCTCCATGCCATCCCTCCTTCCATCCCTACAATCTGAGACCACGCACTGGTAGGGATCCAGTTCCTACCAACGAGCCTCTCGTCGGTGTCAGCCACACCTCCAACGAGCAGGAGCACGGGCTGAAAGACCATTATTCCTAAGGGCACCGTCGACATCATCCCCGCCATGACACTGACCGAGGAAACTCGAAAACCTAGAAACCTAGGACTACAACGCACGCCCGAACAGGAAACCGGGGCTCCCGTCCCCCTCGCGATGCCAAGAAAGCAATCGAAGAGGAAGGGGGCAGCGGAATCACCGCTGGGCGCCCTGGAACCGCCATCTGTGTCGTTCTACTCTGTTCCACTTCCCTCTGTGATTACAAAAATCATAGGACTCATGTCTATTGGAATAGACTTTTTTAATCTCTTTTTTTGCGCGTGGGGGGGGGGGGGAGGGGGGAATTCTCATTACCCAAGAAGGCTTCTCAGAGAGAGCCAGGTTTACAACAAAGTCCATTCTCGCAGTAGGCCAAACTGCTGTGCGCGGAGTGCTACGGCCATACGCGGCCAGCTCATGACTAATCATGTTCTGTAGATGGCTATAAAGAGTAACAGAGATCTCCCTAGCATCGCTTCCAGCCAACCTACGAATCTCCTTTATAAGTGCACGATATGACGATCTATCCATCTCGCGCGCTGTGATCATAGACTTTTTTAATCTCTTCCGTGCAAAACGAGTACTCCGCATGAACAGGCAATCAGTCTTTTTTTTGAACGAAAAGGGGTTTCCCCCCACCCCAACTTTATATAAAGCCAAGGCAAAACAACCAGGCACGGACTGTTAATAGCACTCGACGACAGAGAGTAGCTGCCGCAGAAAGAAAGGGTTTAAAGGACTGCCCTATTACAAGAACTGGGAAGTTCAAACCAAAGTAAACATCCAGGGAGTAACCCACAAGCTAACAGGAACAACTATTACAGCCCAGCGACGCCAAACTAAGATCTCCACGCAATTCTAAGCAATTCCCCTCTTTGGTGGTCCAAAAGCAAGCACCGGAGAAGTAGCGCACCCTGAGCTTCTGAGCATAATATTTTCCATTTCTTGATCGTCGCCCCCAACAGGTCCAAGACACACCTCAAACTTCGCCATCTTCGCCCCTGGAAAACAAAATCATTCTGAAGACGCCATAAGCTCCACAAGGCAGCAACAGAAACAATGTTCAAGACTTCATAATGTTTTCTTCTCTTCCAGAAGGAAGTTAATTGATCAAAAGAGTTAGGAACATCAATCACAAAGATATCAGCAATTAAACTCCAGACAGGATCTAGCAACAATGCAATTGAAAAACAGATGTTGGATAGATTCAGGTTCAAGACAAAAGACACAGGACATGTCCTCAACATGCCTACGCTTAGCTAAATTATCTCTGGTTAAGCTTTTGTTGTAATAAACCAGCCATAAAAAAACATGTATATTCGGCGGCACTTTGATTTTCCAGATATCATCTTTAATGGCAGAGGGAATCCCTCCAAAATTAATTAGCTTATAAAAGGATTTGACAGAGTATTTGTTGGAAGAATCCAACATCCAGACAGGTTGATCCGAAGAGTCAGACAGACAAACAGTCTTAACAACCTCGGTAAGTTCCTCCCATCTTACTAGTGTATTTTCTGTGACACACCTCCTAAAAGTTAACCGCAGCTCACCATCCACCCAGACCTGAGCTAGGGTAGAGTCTTGCTGTTGGCAAATCGTAAAGGTCCCAAAAGCAGTTTTTAAAGAACAATCTCCTGTCCAAATGTCATGCGGAAGGCAATCGTTCCCATCTCGAGGACCCATCTATAGAAATTCTTAGCAGCTGCAAGAGCCCAAGATAAACTTTTCATGAATGGAGAACCAAGAACCACCCTAGTATTAAAAAAATTAGGGCAAGTGGTGTTATATTTATATTTTAGCACTTCCTTCCAAACACTGCTCCTATCATCATAAAATCTTTTACCCCACGATGCCAAGAGGGCCATATTAAAATCTCTAAGATTGGGTACCCCCAAACCACCAAACTCCCTTTTCCTAGAAATCAGCCCCCAATTAGCAAGGTGGTATTTATGAGAATCCCCCATATTACCCCAGAAGAAGTGGGACATTTGAGAAGTAATCATATCAATTGCCCATTTAGGAAATTTCATAATAGACATAAGATAAGTAGGAATACTAGCAATGCAAGTGGTAAGCAAAATCAATTTTCCTCTGTAAGATAGAAATCTTCCCAACCAGCCTGAGATGTTCTTAATAATCCTATCGATAATGGGTTGAAGGTCCTCCCTTCTCAATTTTTTAAAGTGAATGGGGACACCTAAATATTTAAAGGAAATCCCCGATTGACAAAGAAAAGACTTGAGCAAATTCATTGGACAAATTGTTCAGAGATATTAATAGCATGCAAATCACTCTTCCGAAAATTAATTTTTAATCCGCATGATTTTCAAAGCATGAAAGAATCCACTTCAAATTCTTGGCATATTCGGTGAGTTCTCTACAAATAGGATGGTGTCATCGGCATATTGCAGTGACCACACCACTGGTAAGGCCTGTGGCGAAGCCCACGAATCAAGCCAATACTTGTAGCCTTTTGAAGCATTTTTGAAAACACATCAGCAACCAAATTAAAAAGAAGGGGTGAATGAGGGTCGCCCTGTTTCAAGCCTTTCCCCCCAGAGAATTGGGGACCATTAGAATCATTAATCCTGACTTGGAAAGTGCTTTGATGTATGGTGGAAATCACCCAATCCACCCATTTAATCCCGAAGCCTCTAGAAAGAAGCATCTCTTTTAAGAAATCCCAACTAACTCTGTCATAGGCTTTTTCATAGTCTAGTTTAAGAATCAAGCCAACAGAACCAGACCTATGAACTTCATGAATGACCTCATGGGCCATAACCACACTTTCCAAAATGAATCTCCCCTTGATAAACGCAGTTTGATTAGAGGATATTAGCCTGTCACACAAGGGAGAGGCCCTAGTTGTCATAGCTTTAGAAAAAATCTTAACATCACAATTACTAAGGCTAATGGCCCTGAAATTCTTCATGTCTCTTGCCATAGGGATTTTGGGGATAAGAGTAATAATGGAATGGTTGAGCTTATATATATCAAGGGTGCCTCTTTCAAAATCTCTAACCATCCACATAAGGTCTTTCTTAATCAGGTCCCAAAAGGCTTGGTAAAATAGAAAGGACAGACCATCAGGGCCAGGGGCACCACTAGCATAGGAGCTCATCACAGCTTGCCTAATTTCCTCCTCAGAAAAAGGTCTCTCCAGGTATTCTCTCTCATCAGCACTAACCAACTCATCCTCAGACAAGAAGTTAGTATCCAAATGGATATTAGGTTTGGGTTCAAAGGCAAAAAGCTCTTTATAAAAAGAGGTAGCCACCTCAAGCATCTCTCTGGTCGAAGTGACCACACCATTGGGGCTATTCAACTCACCTAAATGGTTCTTTCTGTGTCTATGATTAGCCAGTGCCTGAAAATAAGCATTATTCCTATCACCTTCTAAGATTTTTCTATCTCTGGACCTCTGCCAAAGGGCAGTTTCCTCTTTCTTCCACACATCATCTAGCTCTTTCTTAATCTCTTTCATCCTATCAAACTCAAAGAATGAGAAAGTTGATGGGTTTGAACATGACATCCAAAATATCAAACTCCGGAAGGAGTTCTTTCTTCTTCTTTTAAGAGCAGCTTCCTATTAATACTCCACCCTTAGTTTTGTTCACGAGATTCCTAGTCTTAGCCATCCAATTATCGGTAGAGGATTTGTGCGAAGACACGGAGTTCGAGCTTCCACCACCATTTGGTGAAAGTAAAATTTGTGAGAGCCACCATTTCTCAAACCTAAATGGCTTGGGGGTGGTTGGGGCTCTGGCACCAGTATCCAGGCCCAGGGGGGTCTGGTCACTCCCCACCCTGGGAAGATCAACTAAAGTAGAAAAAGGAAAATGTGTATCCCAGCTCACAGAAATGAACACTCTATCCAATACAGCAAAAACAGGGGAAACCTGGTTGTTAGACCAAGTAAACACCCTATTGGAGATAGAAATCTCCAGCAATGCCCACCTATTGATCCAATCATTAAATAAGAAAGCAGTTTGCTGATTAACCAAACCACTACTCTTCTCCTTATCATTCCTAACCAAATTGAAATCTCCATAAATCATAACCGGATAAGAAGCATTAGATAAAGTATCATGTAGCTCAGTGATAAAGTCTATCTTAAATTCAGGGTAAGCAGACCCATAAACCAATACCAATTGCCAAATGAAGCCATCAGATTTATTTTTAATGGTAGCAATAATAGAGAACTTCTGGTTAACAAAAACCAACTACTTCAAAGCAACAAAATTTGAGACCCACAAGGATCCCTCCTGCAGTATTATCAGCTGGCAAGAAGTGCCACACAAAATTATCAAATTTATCTATAGACTTGAGGAAGCCCTCAGAAATGATCTCTCTCTTAGTTTCTTGAAAACCAATAAAATCAGGATTAGACTTAGCAATGGTATCACAAAGGCACTGAATCTTCCCAAGCTGCCCTAAACCTCTAATGTTCGAAATCAGACCTATCATTTAATTAATTTTGAAAGGATGGGACAAGCCACAAGGCTTAACTTTAGTTAGAACCATTGGTGTCCTCCTGGAAGCATCAGCAGTGCCCACTGGTTCCAGGGAAGGGGCATCAATAGGTGTACTAACCAAATGACTGGCATCAAAATCAAGGTTATTAGGAAGCACAATTTCAGGGTTATTGTTGGCAAAAACCAAACACCTTTCCTTCTCTACCTCTATCATCTCATCTATAGTAGAGTTCTTTTGAATGTCATCCCCCCAAATCACCAAATTCATTTGACATATCTGATTAGCAAGAATGTTTTTATCCATAGTAGAGAAGGATTTACCTTTGAATGTGGGTGGGATTTCCAGATTCTTCTTCCTCTTATATGCTGCAGCTTTTTTCATGATGTTAACATTGCCATGGCCCCTGGTAGCAGGTCTTTTTGCAACAACAGGGCCCCATCTTGACTTGTTTTCATGACCAGCCTCTCCATCTTTAACTTGAGTAAGTGATTCCATCAGAGACCTCCTCCAAGTTTCACTCTGGAGAATTTGGACAGCCTCAGGAGGGAGAACCCCCAGCTCATCTTCTGTTCCCTCATCTTCAGAATCACATATGTCCACTGATCTTAACAGATCCTCACAATATTCCATATTCTCAGTATTCTTCTCAGGAGTCATGCTGACAGAAATTTCCTTAGTTGGAGCAAGAGTTTTGCAAATAGCATCCTTCTCCATTCCACCACAGTTTAGGACTTGAGTTGTAAGCTGACTCATATGCCCAGGAGCACATCCATGTCTATCAGAAGATGAACCCTCAAGGTTGACTTTTGTCAAAGCACATTTCAGAATAAATTCCTCCTGGTCAGTGTTAATATCCTCATTCACGGGTGCATCCACCACCCCCTGGTCACTAGATCTTTTTGAAGAGTTTTGTTTGGAAGAGAAATTGGCCTTGTCCAGCTCATCAATAGCTAGGTCACCACCTCCTGAACCATCAGAAGCATGGTCACCCCGTGCTCCTTCATGCCCTTCTGTCTGATCCTCCTCAGCCTTTCCATCTTCCTCAAAATCATCTTCATCCCCATCAACATCAATGACAGAATCAGCCCCACCTGTTTGTTCAAAACCTTCCACAGTAAAGCCAAGTAGAAACAGCTTCTTCTTCATCTCAATCAGTCTTTCAAAAGGAATTTTGGTGGGGTCTCTGCAGGCAATCTTGACTCTGACATTCTCAAAAAAAGTTCTAAACATCCCATTCCAATCCACATCTGTAAGGGCCCAAAACAATGAAGCAATCTGAGCAAATACTTTCCACGTGCACCACTTTGGAGGAATTCCCTCAATCAAAACCCACGCTTCAATCAACTCACCAAATGGCTCGCACCCACCTTTCCATTCAGTTAGAGTCACATTAACATCTTGTGGCAAGGAAAACCCAGGCAACTCAATAAGATCTTCCACTTTCTTCCAGGGAGGAAACCTGACCAAAAAGGTCTTACTAGACAAGCCTCTGATTTGCTAAGGCCAATGTTTATTTTTACAGAATGCAGCAGATAGTAATTCCCTCAACTTAGCACCATTCACTTCCCCTCTCAAGATGTTAACCACTGCACAATTCTGGAAGTTCAGCCAATTGGACTCATTTGCAACAGGGACATCAACATGGTAAAAACCAAGACCTTGAGCTCCACTACCAAAAAAGGCAGCAGTAGGTTGAACCTTAGACCATGCTGCACAATTGTTGACATTGTGATTCTGCTGACACATAAAGCAAGCCTTCGGCTTCACACAGTTTCCAACATAATGTCCTGGTCCACCACAGTTAAAGCAAATCATGTCCTTATACCTAGGGTCAAGAACCTGTTCCACCTCAACCTCCACAGATTGGGATGACTGTACCTGAGCAGATCCAGCGGTAGATGCTGTGGATCTGGTAGGCTTGGGAGCAGGAGCCTGCTCCTTTGTAGCAGGCGCAGCTGGTTTCCTCCCAGCAGGCGCAGCAGGCTTCTGCCCAGCTCCTTTGGTTGGGACAGCAGGGTGGCTGCTTCCTCCGGCACGACGATCTGTCATCTTCACCCCACGCTTAACAGCCTCGGCGAAGGAGATAGAACCAGGGCCGATCCCCTCACGAGCAACTCTGATTTGTCTGGGAGGAGGATCGAACGGGCGACGGGTTGCAGGAAAACAATCCGCAGCCGAAAAGGCTTTGTTCTCAACTAGGTCTTTCCGGATCCAGCAAAGGAGCCCGGATTTTTGGTGGTCTTGAGGTCGAGAGGTAGGGTTTCTGGGGGGGCGGCGGCGAGGGGGAGAGGGAATGAGCCAGAGCTGGCCAAAGTGCTCCTCAACGTTTTCTAGGGATTCAACTTTACGTAACCCCCTCGTTCTTTCCGCTTTCTCTCCAACGACACACAACTTGACCGTGGGCCCCGGCAAAGCCGGACTCACCCCGTGGGAACATCACAGCGATCCCGTTTCTAAAACCGGGTTGGGGTTAAAAACCTGGCCGAGCCCTTCGCCGGAAAAATCCTCCGACGAGGTCTCGCCCGCCGCAGAAGCAGCCACAGAATCCTTACTATATTGAGAAACAAGAGGGAGAACCCCCAGATCTATCCCCAAATTTTGAACTAACCCACTAGGAACCGAACTGCATCGTTCAATCGAACACACAGCCTCATGCATCCCCCGGCGGCGCAATTGAAAATCCCTTAGCCTAGCCTTAAGAACTGAACTAGCACGAAAATGTACACCAAACTCACCAGGCCATGGGGGAGGATCGATGACTCGTCGCTGTGTCTGCACCGGTCGGGGAAGACGATCTACTGACGACGCGGAGGCCAGACGGTCCCTGCAAGGAGGAACTCCGGCGGGATCCTGGCAATCCCCTCCCACGACGGCGACCTGATGTTGAGCCTCGAGGGGTTCGCCGTCCTGAAGTTCTCCCAGCGGGCGGCCTGCCGCGGATCTGATGATTCCGCCTCCTGAATCGCCCAGAAGAGAAGCTCCACATCCTCGCAGCCGTCGTCTCCGATGAAGCACGCGCGCTCGATGAAGTTCACGTGGCGGATGATGTGCAAGTGGATCTCCCCCCACTCGTCGCGGTCGGGGAAGCGCTCCATCAGCACCCGCTCCATCTCTCGGCGAGCCTACGGTGAGAGCGGATCGATCTCGGGCAGCGGCGCCGCAAACTGGGGGCGGAAGTGCCCGCGGCTCCGCAACCCGCGCCACCGGCACAAGCCGGCGAACCCGCACGCCGCGGCGTCGCGCTCCAGCCATGCGTCTTCTCAGCTGCGGATTTGGAGCGGGGAGAGCTCGGTGAGGTGTGGGGGCGGGTGGGGAGCTGTGGATTGGGCTTTAATGGCGGCGTCGGCGCTTCGTCCGAGGGGGAGGGGAGGGGGCGGGAGGGGGGCATCTCTCTCTTCTCCTCCTCATTTCATACCATTCCAATCCAGCAACACAGCAGTCAGCAGGTTGAGATACGATCGTACTGCAACGAAATAAGAATTGTGTACACTAAAAATAAATGCCCATGCTGACAATAGTGAATCAAAAAATCAGTCCTCTTTAGCACCATTCATTCATAGGACAGGTGCTAGAGAAGCTAGTAAAAAGGAAAGAAGAAAACACGTGGGAGGGAGCACTGCACATTCTCTCTTCACTATACATTCGATCTTGCTACAAAGAGAGATACAGGGTACTGTATGATTTATCTCAGCCTTCTGCCTCCCTTGCAGACTCCCCACCCAAGGGGAAAACAGTATATGCGGACCGCAGTACATGGCATGGCAGACTAAATTTCTTCACAGGACCGCCGCTCCCGAATAAGAAGCGCCCGTGTACTTCTAAAGCTTAGCATGGAGAGACTGCAAACAAGTGCTCATGTGCAAATTATTACTGAAATCCTCATAGACTTCGGACAGAGACACAAAAGACAGATGTACTTATACAATGCTAATAGGTGAATCAATCAACTAAGTTGAAGAAGAAGTAAGAGTAGTTTTTACGACTATATAGGGAGCTTCTGTACATGGATGACAGCAGTGGCAACAGCATAAAGCTGAAGCAAAGCGAGCCTTTACATTGATTCTGTTACTACTGTCAATATAGCAAAATTTAAGCTTCTGCTGTCAATAGTTACACCTGAATTTTGAGTGTGAGTAAAATCTCAGAAATTAAACCACCAGTTGGGACAATTCTGGCAGAGCAGGCGTTCATCTAAAAAATGAAGATACAGAGCTGGGTACGATGGCCCCAACCAACAGATACGATGGAACTTAACAAATGGCTGTCAGCTAAGAAAATACAAGACTGAGCTTCAAATCTCGCACCCAAGTCTTCATCGCTCCTCACATGGCAAGGCGTTGCTTTTCTGGGGTTCCTTCCTGATCTGGACGGAGAAGACAGCATGGGCACGTAGACAGAGAAAGCAGAGCAGACGTACGTCGCGAAACTGAAAATGGGAGACTTGGCTCGGATCTAGCGCGTGGTTAGTAGAGTTTGCTCGTTCAACATGTTCCCCTGTTCCTGGTTATTAATGGCCGCAACTCAATGAGTGCTCCCTGATGAACGACCCTTACTCCTAGGGTGCTACTTCTTCAGTAAGGGCCCAAAGACAAACTCAAATCTCAACAGATCGATCTCCCCTAGACAAGACAAGCACACTCATACCCTGTGCTCTGCTCACAAGACAAGCAATAGGTGTGTTTCGTGCATTCGGATCTTGCGTTGTAAACAGAAATTACAGTGTCTCAGAAAAGAAAAACAACATGGCAACAGTGATTGGTTCAGATTTCCAGTTGGGTATCAAAAGGCAACCATGAAGATTCTGCAGTGAACCATTACAGTGTCTTTTATCTAATTATGCGTTAGCACAGGCAACCTAAAATTGACAACCAAGCATAGGTTCAGAAATGAAGATACTATTGCAAAGAACTGCATTTCATTTCAAAACCTGCTACAGGTTGAAGCTAAGGAAAAAAGTAGGTGTGAAAAACCATTCTCTCTTCCTTATAGCATTATTAGGGAGAAAGTTTCTACAAAGAGAAACAAAAGGTATGATTCATCTCAGGCTTCTACCTTTTGGATTCTTCCCTCGAGAAAAAGAGTCTCCGATCGCGGCGAGATGATTTAGGCTCCTGATTCGACTTGCCCCGTGCTTGTGAAATACCTGAAAGCTTAGCATAGCTAGATTGCAAACAAGTGCTCATGTGCAAACAATTACTGTCATCCTCATGAGCAACGGACGGAGACACCTTCCACAAACTTATCAAAGTAGCAAGCTAGCGACTGAGCACCACCTTAAATAACTACTCTTATTCATTGCCAGTAGGGAATAGATTTCATTTTTTGAGATTAACCAGCATCAACAATATAGCTATTAAAGTTTATGAACACTAATCACTTGGTTGTTTGACTTCAATGTCAAGAACAACAGAAAACAAGAGTAGCCAACAATTTTATTCCTTTGCAAAACCTTCCAAGAACAGCAGGTATCTAGTGAGATTACCTCGTCATGATCCAGAATTACTCTCATCACATAATTATAGTCCTCACTGGCCAGTGGCCTAAGTTTTCTATCTACTTTATATTTGTGGAAAGCTTATTTGGAGCTTGGTTGGGTAATTCAAAGATTGAGCAAATCTGAAATCAAGATTGTAAAGCTAAATAAGAGTTCAACTCCAGTACAAAGAAGTCTTCACATTCCAGTCATTGGAGAAAGGTAGTGCCCAGGGAATGTGGAAGGGAATGGTCTCACGCCAAAGAAATGATTGAGATGCCTATGCAGTGCAAGGTGGTCCCGGGATGCTAGTAATGATCCCGCTATCAATATTGCATAGGTAGTAGTTTGATTAGACATTCTGCGCATGAATATGGAAGCGGCGCAGACTATTTCTTCCTCCTTGAGGATAAACCCTTGAATGGTGCTCCTCTCTCTTTTTCTTTTTTTTTCCTTTTTGTGTGAGAGAGGTGTCATTTCAGAATGATGGAATTTGGAGGGTTGATGATGATGACAATAAAGCTCTTTCGAATCTTCTCGAACTTTCATGAGTGTGAGAGAGATTCGCTATATAGGTAGGTATGGTGTGAACACATGGAAGAAATGGTTAAATTTTTGAGATTTGTGTATATACACCAGCGGAGTATGTGATATCCTGATGAAGGAATGCAATGCCAAGTGTTCAAGAGGCTAGCTGTTATGCAAACAGAATGACTGGCTTTCAAGACTTCAGACTAGAGGAACATCAAACTTAACAATACGCACTAAATATTCAAAATGCAATAATCAAGGCTCAAGAAATCTGCTCAGTTTTTGGCATTGGTAGGATAGAAAAAAAAAACACTCCAGATCAATAAGAGAGTAAAATCACCTTCACCATACTTAGCTCGGGAGGTTCTATGAATAAAAATTAGCAAGCTCGAGTCTTTTGAACAAACAATGTTCATCAATCACATAGTAACAAGTGTTCACTACCTTTATGACTATATGTATCAGCTGAAAACTCTCTTGTGCTATTTAGTTCAGCATGGCAATGAATTCAGAGATTATGAGCGTGCTCAAAAGCTAGACTGCTAACTTAGAAAGAAAGCAGCAAGTTCTCTAACCAAGGTCTCATGAGGCAATAAGAGGTTGACAATTGCACATTGGATACAATCTAGCATAGCTAATGCGACCATGAATTTCAGCAGGAGGTTGCTAACCTTTCCAAAGACCTGCTAATACTTCATTGCTGAATCCAAACTTGTCCACGGGCCACATCTGTCAAGCAACAAAGAAGCTTAGTTCATTCAAAAAAGTTTGGAACTTAAGATAAATACACAAGTTATCTTTTAGACTTCTATATGGATGCAAAAGGAGAGCATTGGCCGTACCAATTGAAGACAACAGGAGATCTGAATTAGCTGCACACAAGCACTGATCTGATCGAGGGATGTTCTTGTAAAGTTCCTGCATTCATTAAATTTCATTAAGCAACAACAATTATGATGAATGCAAGAACACCTTCTATCGACATCAGTGTAGCACCAAATTTAAAAAACTGCAGACCTTAGTTTCAGTAGAAAGTCACTGGATCTCCTTGCTTCCACCATTATGCCATGGTGATCTTTTGGCCATCACAGCCAAATAACCCAAGCACACTATCAAGACATCATGAGAGACGGACATATTGTAAATGCAAAGTATCTAGAGAGCAAACAGAATGAGCAGAAGAACACCTGCACAGGAAAGAAAAAATGTTGAGTACATGATAAATTTCGTGAGTGAGACAAAGGAACTTTGAAATGGTATTAGGTATACGGTGAACAGATTGGATTTACCCGTACTAACCAGATTTATGGATTTTCATGTAGGATGAAGATACCACACAAGACCCTCATGTGCCACCTGTGTGTGTGTGTGTGTGTGTGTGTGTGTGTGTATGTAGAAAATTTTGCAAGGCTAAAAGAATGTACAACTCCAAGATGGAGAGCCCTGCATAGTAAGTAGAATAAACATTTTGTCAGACTTCAGGTCGTGCAGTAATGAGGTAAAGCAAGAGAGAAATTTGACTTGAAACATCGGATTAAGAAGAAGCAAGGTAAATACTAACATGCATTAACTATGTTACAGAGAGTAAACTGTGATATTACATACACATACCATAACTGAGTATCATTTACGCTCAGAGGGAGGAGCCACTCAAGGCTTTGACGTCGGAAGTCAGAACAGTGTGCCAATGCGAAGAATTGTTCAAAGATGGAAGATTTACAACTCGGTGACTCAGCCTGCACACTGCACGTACAGTATATAAAAAAACCCGCACTGTTTAGGCTTTTACAATAACAACAAGAAACGAACTGGAGAAATAATTCATGATTAATGGTGGGGATTGTGGATGTATAAAAAACAAGGGGTATTTTTTCAATTTTTATTCTAATAATCAGCAAACCATATATTTATCTTTTTATAATAAATGGACGGGAAATACAGCAGCACGGGGTAATTAATTATGCACGTACTAACCAACTTTACGTGCAGGTTGGGAGAAACAAACTGAGGCCATCATGCTTGCGCTGGCATCCTTGCTCGGAACCATACAGAGAGAACTGTAGGAGGCTAGAAGAATATGCAGATTGAAGAAGAGCCCTGCAAAGTAGATTAAAACAACCCAGTCGCTTTTTAAGATGAAACAGCAGTAACTGCAATGAACCAAACAAAACAAAAGGAAATGGCTTCGATTCTTACAAATTTAGGAAAAAGCTAAGGAAGGAACTGGAAAAGAGTAAAAGGATTGAGGGGAAGTGTTTGTTTGTAAGTACCTTGGATTGGTCAGGTTATGACAATCGGAATGGTTCCTATAAACTTCCGGCATGCCCTTTTTAGCTCCTCGCTATTGCCCCAACAGACATTTAACTCTCGCATTGAACTTGGAAGGCCGGCCTTGGGCAGCGACTTGATGGCATCACACATGGATATGATCAATATTTCCAAAGAACTCGGGAGGCTGTTGGACAGCGACTTGATGGATTTACAGTGGGCGAGTTTTAATCTTTGCAGAGAACTCGGAAGGTTGTTAGGAAGAGAATTGATGGCAGCACAGTGCTCAATCTCTAATTCCTGCAAAGAGTTTGGAAGGCTGGGAAGCGACCGAATGGCCAAACAACTATAGATCTCTAATTTCTTGAGGTTGACAAGATTGTGTAGCCCTGCCGGGAGACTCTGCAGCTTTATCCCACCCATAAACATGAGGCTCTCGACGTAGGTGAGGAGCTGAAGGGCCTCCTCTTGCTCCATAGTCAAGCGCACCACCTCCAGGTCAAAGCAGAGGTTCAATTTGGTGATGGTGGAAGAGAGGAGGCTGCAGATTGGTGCAGTAAGGACTCCTGTCGTGTTGACCATACTCAGATGGAAGAGCTTTGAGGAACGGGAAAAAACCTCTTTGTCCTGCGGCCGTGAGGGGTCGGTAAAGAAATCGGAGTCAGTATGGAGGGATAATTCTGTGAGGCAGCCGGCGGTAAGAAGAGGCCATAAGCCTTGGTCTCTTGAATTCCCCAGTATATTCAAGCATAATTTGGTGAGACTGGTTAGGTTTGAAAGGACTTGCAGTGTCTCCATGTACTTCACTACGATCAGCGACAGGTGCCGCAGACAGGCTGGGAAAGGGAAAAAAGAGGAAGGCGAGGACAAATAGGAAGAGAGCAACTCGGGGCAATCATATACATACAAGATGCGGAGGGAGTGGAGACGTTGGAGGCCCCCTCCCCTTTCTTCTCCGGCATTGTGAGAGTGGTCGCCGGGGAGTATGCTCAGATTTTTGCAGTACATAATCACCAACACACGTAGCTGGTGTGGCAAGAGCAGCAGTTCTTCTGTTGCCGCTGCTGTTACTATTTCCTCTTCTCCGACTCTTGTCAGTTGCTGCTGCTCTCCAGAAACAGTTTCTGCATCCCCCACCACACCCAACCTAGTTATATTGTCACAGGAACTTATGTGTAACTTTGAGAGGTTGGGAAGGAAAGAGAGCAGCAGTGTCAATTCTTTCCCACTAGTTTCACACTCCGAGATATCAAGTTCTTCAACCGGGAACCGGTACATGCCATGACTCTCGCCTTCAACCGGCGGCAAGAAGCTGCTCGCACCCTCTATCACAATCTTCTTCAGAGATGTTAGCATCCGGAAGTCATCCAGCGGCAGGGGAGGGATTTTTTTCATATACAACCGTTCTAGATCAATTAGATTATAGAAATTCAACCCCCTCCAGAACACATCACCCTGATCACCCTTCCCCTCAATTTCCAAGCTGAACTTTGATTCGTATTTTTTGGGGTAAACCAGCTGTTCAAAACCTGATCCCGCTCTTATTACCTTAGCAGAGCACGGAACACCAGTCCGCCAAGGGATAGGAGGCAACGATGCTAGTTTCGGGCAGTCCACAATGACGAGCTGTCTTAGTCTAGGAAACCAATCCAGTTGCTCCTCCGACTGTGCTTGACAACTAGTAGGATGTGAAAAAGGCAACTCAACAAGTTCGGGGCAATCAATGATGACAAACTCCTTCAAGTGGGAGAAAAAAGGGCAAGCGCCATTTCCAATCCATTTTTTCAACCTAGATATCTTACTTAATTGTAGCCTTTTCAAATTATGAAAGCTTGCAGGTGAGATACTACAACCGACCTGATACTCTTCGCCATGCTCATCAACCATCCACGTCTCTCCCAGAGGTGGAAGATTCTTCCAAGATACACCATCCAGACAAAGAGATTCCAAACATCTAACTGAGAGATTCTCACATAGCCATGATGGGCAATTAGTGCCCCCATGCCCTCTAATGCACAACACTTGAAGATTGCTATGTGGTACGAGACTTCCAAGAACATTTTCTTCTTTTACAGGATCCTTATTAGATCGGTCAATATCCCATTCTAAGATGAGTTCTTTTAAGTGGTTCTTGTGTAACAGTTTGGATTCATTTGCTTCCTCTTTTGTTTGCACATTTTCAAGATTATAAATGCTAAGTGATCCTCCAATCTCTGTCAATGGCCCGAGCTGACTAAGTTCAAAACCATGACTCTTCTTTCCCACTCTAAATTCTCTTAATTCCTGGAGGAATTTTACTTTTCCCACCTCATAGATGTCAGACTGAAACTGAAGCTTGTCTTCCGGCACAAGAAAATGATGCAAATTTACAAGGTTGTTTATATTTCTAGTTGAACCAACACATTTCAACACACTTTGCAGATCAATGACCTCTAAATGATACAATCTAAACAGGACATGTGGTAAGCACAAGTCCATATAGTAACCCGACTTGATCCTTAGGTAGCGAAGATGGACAAGTTTAGAGAAGTTGTGAAATATGTCCTTCAGATTATACGATGCTTCGGACAAAAATATGGCGCGAAGGGCCGTAGCATCACTAAACAAACGACTAAAAGTTTTGGCAAAGCTACCATGGTAATATCCAAATAACATTAAAGTACGCAGGTGTTCAACTTTCAGTCGCTTATTTAGTGCACTTAAATTCTCATCATAGTCTTCGAAAGACATCCTATCCATTACATCTGTGTTATCTATGATGATAGACAAGTGACGTACAGATGAGGGAATTTGTATGTACCTAATGTTAGAGCTAGAGATGCTAAGATATTCATATGATGAAACCTTCACTGCCAGCTCATGCAATAAGTCATGTATGACATAATAAGGACGTTCATCTTCCTTTTTATTCATTTTGAAAAATCCATGATTTACCAAGTCATTTAAATAGCACAGTCCAACGTCTTCAATTCTTTTTCTCTTCTGATCACGTGAATGTAAAATATCTAGTCCAATCCAAAAGTGAACCAACTCTTCGCTAGCAAATTCATAATCTTCAGGAAACAAAGCACAAGAAGAAAAACATTGTTGTAGATGAAAAGGAAGATAATCATAGCTGAGCTTTAGAGCTGGCATAATATCATTGTCGTTGATTTGTGCTTCCCATTCTTTACTTTCCAAAACATTTCTCCAGTGATACAATGCAAGTTTGTTTCGGAGTAATCTACCGACAGTTTTTGCTGCAAGGGGGGACCCCTTCAGCTTGTACACTATTTCACTCCCAATATCACATAATTCTCGATGTCCAACCCATGGTTCTTGGTCACCAAATACACATTCTTCAAAAAAAGACTTAATATCTGCTGGACACAGACTCTCTAATTCAAGGGAAAATTTAGTTGTCTTAATCATGTTTGCTACCTCAGGTATTCGAGTCGTGACTATAACCGTGTTACCTTTTGCCCCCTCTTTTTTAAATAGAGCTAATAGTTTTTTCCACTCATCCTCGCGATGTTTCCACACATCATCCAAGACAAGTAAAACCCTCTTCCCTTTTATTCTTTGCTCGATAAGTTGTTCATCACTACAATTTTTGTTTTCATTGTCAACTTTGGGGATCTTTTCAACGATATCTTTTGCCAATCTATTTGCATTAAAATCGAGAGAGACACATGTCCAAATGGGAACCTGGAAATGGCCCTTCATTTGTTCATATATGTGTTTTGTGAAAGTTGTCTTCCCAATACCCCCCGCGCCAACAATTGGAAGCACAATAAGTTCACAACATTCACCCTTAATAATTTCATCTACAATAATTTGTTTTTGTCTATCCCTCCCATATAACTTAGGCTCTATGATTTCAGGGGTGGTTTCGGCTCTATTCATGATAGTCTCCTGTCCAGGGGTACTACTGGAGCCCAGCAGCTCTAAATTAAGAATGGTGGAGACCATACCACATACGGGCTTCAATTGTTCTATGATGTCCCTAATTTTCGCAGACATTTTTACCCTATCAAACTTTAAAATTGGTGCTTGGGCAGCATGATTTATTTGTGGTACCTTGGAGGACAGCCAAGAGCCACAAAGAAATCGTCTACTCCCTGGCATGTTGGAGGATCCCAACATGCTAGTGTTAGGATCACAATCGTGGATGTTAGGAAAAGAATAGCATGGAAAGTGTTTACCGACTGTGCGGGTAGCTTCACGAGCGTTGGAGGCAACCTTCGGCATGCATCCACCCTGAACCTCCTCGACAACCTGGTTGGCGGGTGATGGGGGTGAGGAGCTCATCTCACAACCACCACAAAAACGGAGGCCTGAGAGGCATCCTTGTTTGCCACTGTTGTCTTGCTCATCGCGGCTGGCAACACGCAAGCATGCCGGTAGCTTGAGCTTATTCACACACGCCCTGGCTGTGTGGCGAGCATTGAGGGAGAAGTCTTGGATGCAGCCAGCAGCATGTACATCGGCAGCATGGTAGGTGCCGTTGAGCTCATCCTGGATGCGGAAGTAGTCGAGCTCATCCAACACGTCCTCAGCCCCATATGCAAGCTGCCGCAGCTTGTCTAGCAGCTCCCCTAGAGCAGGGTTGTGGATCTCCCTACACCGGACGTTGTTGAGCATGGCCTGTGCGTACAACAGCTGCATCTTCAAGGCCTCCATGTTGGACCCGAGCATGGAGCTTGCACCCCATGCCTCCAGCACGCCACCAGACAGTGGGCCCAGCGCCTTGCCCACCACCCACGTTGCCGCCTGGATCCCGGCCGTCTCCATCACTGCATGGGGATCAATCAAGAATTCAAGATTAAGCTGAAGACATCGAAAGGGCCAGACTGTATAGCAATTATGCTAGAGTAACTCAGTTTGGAATCAGATTAATGCTGCAAGAGGACATGTATGTAGAGGGAAGTCAAGATATATGTAAGTACCGGGTGCCTGGACGCTACAGATGCAGTTGTCACCTGAACCTGCTGGTACCGAACTGTTGCTCCCAGAGGAGTACTAGCTAGAGGAAAGGTCAAGGCAAAAGTGTGGAGATGCGATGGTGTAATGCAGGAGCGGATTGGATGCAGAGAGACAGCAGGTAGCAGATGAGTGAGCTGTGTAGTAGTGGGGCGTGCAGGAGGGAGGGGGGGGGGGGGGGGGATATATAGAGAGAGAAGGGAGCAGCTTCAAATCAAGTCAAACTAAGCCCTAGATGGCGGGAAATTAAAATCAAGACCTGGCTTAAGATGTGGTGTGTGTTTTTTTATGCGGGCTTCAGATTTGGTGTCGGGTCTCGTAATTTTAGTTACCAGTGGGAAGTAATGTAGTCGTTGGGATTTGGAGCAAGCCGCTGCTTGCGTTAGTGAACTTTGTGTGATTACAAAAAATACAGAAAATACAGAGATGTGACTGTTCCCAATGGATCTGATAAGCTAAACTAATGTACTATTCCCTTCGTCCCATAATATAAGAACGTTTTACAGGCTAACAGTGGCGCGAAGGGAGTAGTTGCTAGGCAAGCGGGCAGGTCCGGTGGCGCGAAGCTCATGCTTCAAAGCTCGCGCTGGTCAGCCAGTGGCATCGCGCCCTTCGCAGTGCTGGGTGCAATTGTAGAGGAGTTGACGCCGGAGACATGGAGAGCTGCGGATATGGATGTGAGCAGCAGCACGTGATGAACCAACACTCCAAAGCAACGAGCAGGAACCACTATATTTAGCAACCGAATCTTGGATGCGCTGCACGTACAGGGAAGCCAAGTGCCATACTATTGTAATGCAACTGGTGCCCACAGCACAATCGCATGCATAGGCAGAGGGAGAGGGAGGCACATGGATTGATTTCACACCAAGCATAGATACTTATGCAGTGCAGTGGGCTTACAAAGTTGCAAGCCAACGGTTCAGACCAGAACCCAGTTGGCTGTATATATCATCAACTGACCTCATGTAAGGTTACTTCTGGTAA
Source organism: Aegilops bicornis (assembly GCA_021605145.1). Taxonomy (NCBI): domain Eukaryota; kingdom Viridiplantae; phylum Streptophyta; class Magnoliopsida; order Poales; family Poaceae; genus Aegilops; species Aegilops bicornis. The sequence continues at coordinate 769,730,703 of CM038670.1, read as the reverse complement.
AGGAATAAATAAATCAAATCCTTTCGGTCTGTTAAATAAACAAAATACAAAAACGGGCTAATGAGGCAGGTGATGAACAAGGTGGTAGGAACATGGCGCTAGAAAATTCAGAAACAGGCTAAGAATTCTAGTAGCACTCCATCCAACGTAGCTCTGCTTTTGTTTTCCTTTTTTTTTGTTCCTAATCTTGATTTGTTTTTAGTTTTATCTGTGCTCTGCATTGTGTTTCTCTATTTTTATGGCCATTCCTGCAGAAAACGTTTTGGTTTGCAACATCTGCCATGCAGCCAAATCCGCTAGAAGAACATGGCACCATGTCCTAGTGGCATATTAACAATGATGTTCCCTCCGAAGATGAATAGATGATGGTTTGTATGACTATTTAGGACAGCAGTGTAAAAAAGCAAAGAGACGAAGCAAATCGAGTCTTTACTTTGGTTCAGCCACTAGTGTTGTATGCCTCTGCTGTTCCCGGTTACTGAAGACAGTTGCAGGTGTACACTCGAATTTTGAGCATGTAAAATCTCCCGAAATTAAACCAACAGTTTAGTTTCAAATTCTTAGAGAGCAAGTGATCATCTGAAAAAAGAAAAGATGGAGCTGATAGCGCAGCGAGGGTGGATCCGTCGGTGGAGGAAGATGCGTGAAGGGAGTCGGTAAGCAGTAGAAGGGTTGACCAGTGGCTGTGCGAGACTCGGCTTCAAATCTCTCACCTAGTCTTTGATTCAGTCTTGAGCCGCTTACTTCACTCCTCTCGTGGAAAGGCATTGTTTTTCTGGGGTTCCTTCCTTCCCGGTCTGGACGGAGAAGAGGCACGTGAGCACTGCAGTTCCAACGGGCCGGTGCCCATGTCGGCGCCGCGGCATCGCGTCAGAACTCACGCCAAGAGCCGTAGTTTAGTGATAGTAGTGGCGTCGGCAGGACGGGCGCGGGGACAGAGGAAACAGACGTGCGTCGATTGGCTGGTGCGAAACTGAAAACGGGAGACTTGGCTTCGGATCCAGCGCCAGGTTAGTAGTAGTAGAATTTGCTCGTTCGAGATGTTCCCCTATTAATGGCCGCAGGTCAAATATCCCCAGCGGACCTGATGAACCCAACAAACATAAGTGGGGAGCGAAACTACAAGGAAGAAGAGTCGGCCTCAGATCTCTCGCGCTGCTGAGCATCCCAGATCCAGATCAAGGATTGAAAACAAAAAGGGGCACCTCTGTACTGTATGCAATACACCAACACCACGGGAAGCAGAGCTTGGAGAGGGGCGCGCTTACGGATTCGGGGGCGGAGGAGGTTGGTGCCGAGGGGCACATCAGCGGCTGGTGAGGAGTCCCGAAATGCAGCGAGGGAGAGCGAACGGAGGTGGAGGTCGTAGCTGCGGTTGCCTTGGTGTTTTTCTCTCGGGCGAGTGGGTGGGGTTAGAGAAAGGGCGGCTTTGGGCTTTGACCCGCCCCTGGGAAGATGCCACTTCTTCTTCTGGAGTATTACCCACTACTATAAGGGCCCAACCCAAATCTTTGAGCCCACAAAACAACAGAACACAGCCCAGAATCTCAAGCTCGGAAAGCAGGGAAAACTTTATGGATGAGCGCTGAATCCTCCCAAGTAGCCTCCTCCATTGGCAAATTGTTCCATTTGATTAACCACTTGACCACTGGAATGCTGATATTTCCTTGCTTCCTTGGAATAAGTGTTCTTTCCAGCATTGCTTCAGGTTCAAGCTTGATTATACCATCAGGGCCAACCAGTGGTAACTTAGGTGAAGGAACGACTGCTGGTCCAATGTGCTTTTTCAACTGGCTGACATGGAACGTGTCATGGAGCAGACAGTCCTCTGGCAACAACAGCTTGTAAGCATGGTTTCCAATTCTTTCAAGGACTCTGAATGGTCCATAGAACTTAGAATGAAGCTTAGGATGCCTATGCAGACTCAGAGATGCGTGTTTGTAAGGCTGTAACTTTAAGTATACCATTTCTCCCACTATAAACTCTCTTTCCTTCCTCTTCTTATCAGCAAAGTGCTTCATTCTAGCTTGTGCTTTAAGAAGATTCTATTTGATTACTTCAAGTGTCAGCTCCCTATTGTGGAGAAGATCTTAATTATCTTCACAAATAGCATCAGGCAGTGTTGATTCTGCTATCATTGGGGGAGGAAATCCATACAAGGCCTGAAAGGGTGTCATTTTCAGAGAGGTGTGCACTAGTAGAAAAAGGGTCTAATGTGCAGCTCATTAGTCCCGGTTTGAAATTGAGCCGGCACTAATGTGACCATTAGTGCCTATTCCAACGGCTAGGCGGGCCGCTCCCTTTAGTACCGGTTCGTGCGGAACCTTTAGCATCGGTTCGTGCCACGAACCAGTATTAAAGGGTTTGATGACAGGATGTTGTCAGACTGGGGCCCGTCCAGCACCTTTAGTGCCGGTTCTTGCCACAAACCGGTACTATAGGTCGCCCTGCATATAAACCCTTCGTCCAGCTCGCTCTGTTCTTCCCCATTTCCCCTCTCCTCCTCTCTGTTCTTCCTCTCTTCTCCCCTCGAGCTCATCACACATTTTTCCCAAATTTTGTCAAGATTTGAAGGCCCCCATCCATTCAAGTGATCACAAAGGTTAGTAACTTTGTCCTTTCATCTCTCGTTGCTAGATTAGCTCTTGCAATGCTTTATATAGTGATTAATTTGTGGGTTTTAGTAAGTTGGGAGGAATTATATGTGGTAGTATATTTTATTTATATGCAATTTGAGCTTAAAATAACTCTTAGTTTGCATATGTAGGTGTGGGTTTTTACTTAGTGCCTTCCCTGCCTCCGGCTGTAACCACCGGCCGATCGTCCGCACCGACTGTCGCTGCACCACCACCTTGTGGTGAGCCTCTTGTTCCTATCTTTTTTATATAAAAAATCATGTTTGTGTGATATAGATATATAGTTACTTGTATAATTATCTTACCCGTACGTTGTTTGTTATACATAGTGCCATGGTTTTGACATCCGTCCCCGCCGGCCCTCGTCCGTGTTATGATTCGGATGTGGTATATTCTCTTTTAAAACTACTTGTTGCATTTCGTGTTTATGACAAATTGTGCCCATCAAGTTGACATAGATCCTTTTATCTAGGAGGTATGTGAACCGGAAATTCCAACCGACCCTATTGTCGAGAGGTTAAATTTAGTTGAAAGAGAAAACGAGTATTTGAAATAAAAATTGAAAAGAATTGAGGGGAGAAGATGGAAATGGACTTGCATGTTGCCGATGTCGTCGATGATCACAAGATCAAGATGGAGAAAATGTGATTGAAGATTAGAAAGATTAGAAAATATATCATTGATAGTGTGGCTTGGTATCGTTATGCTGTTGGATCAATTGTTACCTTAGTTGCGATCTTGATCGCATTTGTTGTTGCATTTAAATTCTTTAGCTAGAGAGTTATTTGTATGTTGCATTTAAGTGTTGTATATGAATTTTATGTATGAACTTTATGTATGAACTTGTATTAATTTGATCTATTCGGTGGTGTGTACTAAAGATGCGCCGGCAATGGATGTACGATGACCGATGCTCTCCCCAGTTCATTAATGGCGTGCATACTTTTCTGATTGCGGCTCAGGAAAACAAGCGGGCGGATGGTTTTATGCCTTGTCCATGTGCTGGCTGTAAGAATGGTCACAATTACTCTAACTCAAGAACCATTCACGTCACCTGTTTGAGTCCGCTTTCATGCCCCACTATAATGTTTGGACCAAGCACGGAGAAAGAGGGGTTATGATGGAAGACAATGAAGAAGAAGACGATGACGATAGCTATCCTGGCCATGGGTTCCCTGAATACGATGATACAACAATGGGGGAAGAAGTTGAGCCGTCCATGCAGGAAGAAGCTGAAGAAGAGGCATCAGATGAGCCCGCTGATAATCTAGGTCGGGCCATTGCCAATGCAAAGAGAAACTGCAAGTGAAAAGGAGAAGAAGAAGTTGTAGCGCATGTTAGAGGATCACAAGAAATTGTTGTACCCGAATTGCGAAGGTGAAAAGAAAAAGCTAGACACCACACTGGAATTGCTGCAATGAAAGGCAAAGAATGATGTATCTGACAAGGGATTTGGAAAGTTGCTGCTAATGATAAAGAATATGCTTCCAAAGGACAATGAATTGCCCGAGAGTACGTACGAAGCAAAGAAGGCCGTCTGCCCTCTAGGTTTAGAGGTGCAGAAGATACATGCATGCCCTAATGACTGCATCCTCTACCGCGGTGAGTACGAGGGTTTGAATGCGTGCCCGGTATGCGGTGCATTGCGCTATAAGATCAGCCGCGATGACCCTGGTGATGTCGAGGGCGAGCGCCCCAGGAAGAAGATTCATGCGAAGGTGATGTGGTATGCTCCTATAATACCACGGTTGAAACGTTTGTTCCAAAACAAAGAGCATGCGAAGGCGATGCGATGGCATGGAGAAGACCGTAGGAAAGACGGAAAGTTGAGAGTACCCGCTGACTGGTCGCAGTGGAGAAAAATTGAGAGAAAGTACAAGGAGGAGTTTGCAGGTGACCCAAGGAGCGTATGGTTTGGTCTAAGCGTATATGGCATTAATCCTTTTGGGGAGCAGAGCAGCAACCATAACACGTGGCCTATGACTCTATGTTTGTATAACCTTCCTCCTTGGTTGTGCATGAAGCCAGTGCTCATCCAAGGCCCTAAGCAACCCGACAACGACATTGATGTGTACCTAAGGCCATTAGTTGAAGAACTATTGCAGTTGTGGAATGGAAAAGGTGTACGTGCGTGGGATGAGCACAAACAGGAAGAAATTGACCTAAAGGCATTGCTGTTCGTGACCATCAATGATTGGCCTGCTCTCAGTAACCTTTCAGGACAGACAAACAAGGGATACCGCGGATGCACGCACTGTTTGGATGATACCGACAGTATATATTTGGATAGTTGTAGGAAGAATGTGTACCTGGGACATCGTCGATTTCTTTCGAGCAGGCATCCCGTAAGAAAGGCAAGCATTTCAAAGGTGAGGCGGATCACCGGACGAAGCCTCGCCACTGTACTGGTGCTGATGTACATGATATGGTCAAGTATTTGAAGGTAATCTTTGGAAAGGGTCCTGGCGGACAACCTATTCCGGACGCCGACGACGCGCACCCATGTGGAAGAAGAAATCTATGTTTTGGGACCTGCCATATTGGAAAGACCTAGAGGTCCGCTCCGCAGTCGACGTGATGCACGTGACGAAGAATCTTTGCGTGACCCTGCTTGGCTTCTTGGGCGTGTATGGGAAGACAAAAGATACACCAGAGGCATGGGAGGACCAGCAATGTATGCACGGAAAAGATGGCATACATCAGGGTCAGACCAGCTACGCTCTTACCAAAGAAGAGAAGGAAATCTTCTTTGAATGCCTGCTCAGTATGAAGGTACCGTCTGGCTTCTCATCGAATATAAAGGGAATAATAAATATGGCAGAGAAAAAGTTTCAGAACCTAAAGTCTCATGACTGCCACGTGATTATGATGCAACTGCTTCCGGTTGCATTGAGGGGCCTTCTACCGAAAACGCTCGATTAGCCATTGTGAAGCTATGTGCATTCCTCAATGCAATCTCTCGAAGGTAATCGAGCCAGAAATCATACCAAGGTTACTGAGAATGATTTGGTGCAATGTCTTGTCAGTTTCGAGTTGGTGTTCCCACCATCCTTCTTCAACATCATGATGCACGCCCTAGTTCACCTTTGCGAAGTGATTAACGTTTTGGGTCCTGTATTTCTACACAGTATGTTCCCCTTTGAGAGGTTCATGGGAGTCTTGAAGAAATATGTTCATAACCGTGCTAGGCCAGAAGGAAGCGAATGGATCATACGATGAGCCAAAGCGCCACATAGTTCTTTCAGGGAAAAGAAACATCATGGGAGTGGATGACAAGACATACATGTCTGAAGATTATGAAAAGTTTGATGAAATTGTTCCATTCAAAGTGAATATTAATCCGAGCATCTAGTTAAATGATGAAGATTGTCCATGGTTACGGCGCAAAGGGACACACGCGAAGAAAAAGTTTCACACCCAAAGATCCCACACTGGCATGTGATAGGCTTCACTTTCTTCTGTAGTGACTTTCCAGACTTATATATCTGAAAAGTGCCGCTTCGATCAAACCGGAGGGAATCTTTGTAATAGTTAGGGTACTTATGTGTTTTGGTATTTAAAACACGAAGAAATTTTATGTACAAAAACTGGATGCACTTCGTCTACAAATTAGTTCGTCAAATAATTCAAATTTAAACTATTCAAATTTGAAAACTACTCGCACTAACAGAAAGTTTGTAATTTTTTGTAACTACAGAAAAAATATTCAGAAATAAATAAATTAAAATAAATAAAGTAGAAAAGAAAAAAAACTAAATTTTTGTTGAGACAAAAACTAATAAAAAATATTTAAACTATTCAAATTTAAAAACTACTCGCACTAACAGAAAGTTTGTAATTTTTTGTACCTAAAGAAACAATATTCAGAAATAAATAAATGAAAATAAATAAAGTAGAAAAGAAAAAAAACTAATTTTTTGTTGAGACAAAAACTAAATAAAAAAGCCCACCTACTGGGCCATAGCGGCCTGCATACGACTAGAAACCCAACTTGTAGTTGGGCCAGGATGCAGGCCGGCTAGCCTAGTAGGCCCAACAGGGCAGAGTAGAAGGTAGGCCCAGAAGGCCTGCATTAGAGAGGAGCTCAATGCAGTGCCCGCGCCGGGGCTTATAAACTGGCCTGGGCGGTCCTCGATTAGCGAGGTGGGTGCCTTTAGTACCGGTTGTAGCCACCACCCAATACTAAAGGAGGTGCGCTTCCCGCCGCTTCGCCTGGCCAAAACAGACCTTTAGTACCGGTTAGTGGCTCCAACCGGTACTAAAGATAGGTTCTATATAAGAGAACACTTCAAAAAAAATCGTCAGTTTGTTCCCTCTGCTTCTTCTCCTCATCTGCCCCGTCGCCGCCGTCCCTCGTCACCGCCCACATCGCCGTCCCCATCGCCGTCCGTCCCCGTCACCGTCTGTCGCCGTCGCCCCCGCCCCCGCCCCGTCCCCAACCCCGTCCCCTATGCCTCGTCGTCCCATCGCCTCGCTGTCGCCGCCGCCGTCGGCCGCGCTGTGAGCCCCTTTCCCTGGCCCCTCTCCTCCCTCCAATCGAAGCCGCCGCGCCGCCGGTGCCGTAGGTGCACACGCGCCCGCGTGCGCGCACACACACACGCACACACACATTTAGTTTTAGTTTTTAGTTTTTTCTGTTTTTAGTTTTTTTCTGTTTTTTCTGTTTTTTATACACATGTTTTAGATGAATTAATTAATTAGATTAGATTAATGTCAAATAGTATATAGAAATGTTAGAAATGTTATAGAAATGTTAGAAATTTTAGAAATGTTAGTTTTAGCTAGATGAATTAGATTAATTTCAAATTGTTATAGAAATGTTATAGAAATGTTAGTTTTTAGTTTCTTATAATTTTAGTTATACAAATTTAGAATTTGCATATAAGAAATCACATTCCAATCATTTAAAAAAATGTTACTTTTGCAATGTATAGTATTTGTTCTCGACGATGCCCAACCTGCATCCTCGCCGTCGACCCGTTCGCGACGACGTCCTGCTTCAGAGGTATATTTATATAAGCAAGCATCTGGTGATCATCACCTGTTTTAAATGATTTGAAGATATATTAACGAATCGATCTTTCTTCTTTTCAGCCCTCCGGATCGAGCAAATCTTCTACAGGCAGAGTGCGAGGCAAGGGAAAAAAGTTGAAGCAAGGCGTAAAGTACAACATCGAGGCCACCAAAACTAATGGCGAACCAATAGCGCCTAAGAACATTGCGAATAAGTTCGTTCGTCAGTGCAGAGTTCTTGTGAAGGACAAACTCCCGATCTCCCTTCAAGAATGGAAAAAGCCATCAAATCCCCGTCCAGATCTTACTTTTGTCGATGACAGAGCAAAAAATGCGCTTTTGGAAGAACTCATGGAACATTTCACCCTACTACACCATTTCAAAGTTGCAGATGTGGAGAAAGTCAAGGACGCCGCTCTTAGGAAGATGGCAATTGCATTCAACAACCACAAGAAAACTGTATGGAAGGACTACTTCAAAGCAGGAAAGAAGACTCCAGAATTCAAGGGAACACTGGAGAACTAAAGAGAACACTGGGACAATTTCGTGAAATTCAAAGAATCATGATTATCTAAGGAACGGTCCAGAAAAAACAAGGCCAATGCCGCTAAAAAGGAGCAATTCCATAGGCTGGGGCCAGGTGGCTACACGGTGGCAATGCCTAAGTGGGATAAGTCTGAACAAGAGAACATTCGCATGATGACGTCCGAAAGGACCAAAACTGAGAGACAGCTATGGGTACGCGCGTTTGACAGAACACTATTCACAATTTTTACGTCATTATCGATATCTAGTCACATAACTAATACACATGCATATTGATCTCCTTCTTAATAGTTCGAATTGGTGTGGGAGACGCTCCTACCAGTGGAGAGCATACGAGCACTTCAAGAGGAAATAGCGGGGCTTTTGCTCGACGAGGTCATAGATCCCAAAGGGGAATTCTACTACCCGCTACCGCCCCAATGAACTACTCCCAATTGTCATCGTGTTCCGAAGGCACCAAGGCAAATGCCATTGGCTCTGAAAGGCTACATGTAGGAAAAACTGTATATATATGCATGTGTATGTGTGAATTAGTGGTGCGGTTGTGAGACATTCGATGATATATATATATATATATATATATATATATATATATATATATATAATCGGTTCTACGAGAAACTCTATTTATTTATATATATGCATAACGTGTACAATATGTATTATCATAAAATAGCAGCAAACGAAAAAGAATTAAATGGAAAACACAAAATTAAAGGAAAAATAAATAATAAAACCAAAACCCCCCAAACTTTTTAATACCGGCTGGTAACACCAACCGGTACTAAAGCTCTCCCCACACCCGGCCCTGGCTCGTGCCACGTGGTGGCCCTTTAGCTGCGGTTCGAGCCGAACCGGTACTAAAGGGGGGGACCTTTAGTCCCCACCCTTTAGTGCCGGTTACAGAACCGACACTAAAGCCCCTTACGAACCGGGACTATAGCCCGGTTCTGCACTAGTGGTGGAAAGAGGTGTTGTACCACCACTACTTGGGAAAATCTTATACACAAAACTTTAGCAGTAGCGCGTGTCAAAAAAGCACGCTAGTGCTAAGTAGCAGTAGCGCATTGGCGTAAACAGTGCTATAGATACAATTGTAGCAGTAGCGCGCCTGAAGATAAAAGCGCTACTACTAAAACTTCCACTGCTTAGCCGATAGGCTACATATAATAGTAGCGATCTACAGCGAACAACGCTACCGCTATTTGCTTTGTAGTAGTGCGTTTACACAAAAAGGTGCTACTGCTAAAGAAAATAAAATTAAATGTAAAGCAAATAGAAAAGTAAATGAAAATGAAAGAAATAGAAAAAGGAGAAAGGAAAAAAATAAAATGTAAAGAAAAATAAATGAAAAAGGGAAAAAGGGAAAGGAATAGTAGTAGCGCATACTCGGGAACGCGCTATAGCTACCTTAGCAGTAGCACACTTCCTGGAATGCGCTACTGCTACTTTTGACTTCACCGCGCGGTTCGTTCTTCCCACGGCCACTTCCTCTAAATCCCAACTCCTCCGCTGTCGCCGCCGCCGTCGCTCGTCGGCCGCTGCGGGCTCTCCCGTCGCTCTCTGCACACCCTCGACGCCTCCCCCGACCCCGACCTCGACGCCGCCCCCGACCCCGACCTCGACTCCGCCCTCGGCCACGCGCCCGAGCCCCGACCCCGATCTCGACGCCGCAGGCACCCGAGGTGAGCATGCCTGCTCCTCCCCCTCCCCTACCTCTGCCTAGGGTTCTTCAAATTTTAATTGCATCAAATTAGTTAGGGTTCATCTTTGGGTGGAAATGAATCGGATGCGGATCGGATAGTGCTCTTACCACTTCCGTTTTCATATTTACAAAACGAATACGAATGCGAATACGGATGTTATCAGATACGGATGCGGCTCGGATGTTTTCTTGATTCGGAACGGATACGAATAATAGCGACATATTGCTTAAGTGTATTAGTCAATATCTATGTGACATGAAGTATTCAACTTGTGACATACAATAAGTCAATGATAAATAGGTTTATGAATAAACACTAGTGTAATGCATAATAATTTCTAAGATTAATCATAAAATTAGTAAAATTTAACCACTTATTTGACTTTTAAGTTGGATAATTGGAATATCCGATCGAATACGAATATCGGATATTTCGGATTATCCGCTACCACTTTCCACCCCTAGGTTCATCAAATTAGATTTGAATTAGGGGAGTAGTTCCTAGGTACTAATTAGTTAGTAAGAACTAGGTACTAATTAGGTACTGGTTTATTTTTATTTATACTAAGTTTATTTTTAGTAAGAACTAGTTGAATTAATAGAACTAGTTGAACATGTCACATTTGTTGTTATTTTTTTAGTTAAAGCAATTATTCCCGCATCAACGTCGACGATGCCTATCCCGCATCCTCGTCATCAACTTGGCGGAGGACACCTGCTTGACCAGATGGGCCATGTCTAGGACTGGGCTCCGCCGGGCTGGTACTGGGAGGCGCTACCTACGGGGGGCACAACTTGGTGAGGAGTCAGCCCGTCGTTGAACCGAACCTTCTTTGGTGGCGGTCGCGTGGGCTAGTGACGGTCCAGAGGCTTGAGGACCCCGCGAAGGTGGTACATCACTGTGTCAGCGAGGAGGACGCGCACGTCTGTCGCTACTTGGTTGCGTTGGAGCACAGGTTCTCCAATACCTGGCAGGTTCTCCAGGGATCTCACTGGAGCTATGATCCTGTGGTTCCTTCTCTTTGGGTGTCCATCGCCCGCGCCGATACCGTCGCTCGCTAGGGTTTTAGTTGTATTAGTGATGTTATATGTATGATACTATTCGGGATGTATTAGTGATAATATTCGACGATGTACGGACGCAAGAGATGATTTACTTTTGCTTATTGAATGCATGCTAATTTGAATACTTATTTATTTTACGATTTGGTTTTTGCTTATTGAATGCTCATGTCAATATGAGTCCTATAAGGTATTTTGAAATATATATCTTGTGTTGCTCAAATAGGACATGTGCTTGCCCAAGTGGTCGGTCATGTTTGCAGGTTACACCTCCGAGTGGCCTATGTTTTGCCGGAGTGTTGATTCATTTCCGTTCCGGCAAATTTCAGGCGCTCGATACGTCCTATTTTAGCAAAGGTCATGCCGAATTTTTCCGTGAATTTTGGCATGACTTGTGCCAGAATATGTAGGAAATATCAAGTGACCCGGATTTGTGTGTTGAGTATCCTGGTAGTTGCCTTTGATTGATTTTCAATTAATGTTTCAACTATGAACATTGGAAATGTCTGACGAAGAAAAGTATTTCGGTATTTGCGAATACTGCTAAGACGAGCACGACCTGTGCGACAGAATCTTCGTGATGATGATAGGCGCTTCAGCATCAAGCTGGACGAGAACTTCGAAATGGGCATAGTAAGTAACAACGACAAGTCTTTTTTTGTAATTAAGCATGACATCTGCCTCATTTGCTTCAACTTATATTTTTTTTACTATTCTACTAGCGTATCCCCTGCCATGCAAGAGTTTTTGTCTTGGATAAGATAGGTTTCAGTCCTATGAAAACTACTATGGAGGTAAAGAGAGTTTACTTGAAGACGGAGCATGGTTATACTTTCAACGCAAAATTATACAACGCAGACACCTACACCTATTTTGAATGCAAAACTCCGCAAGCACTATGCAAGACTTATGCATTTAAGCCTGATATGGTTATCACCTTTGATATTCGTCCGGAAGATTATATTGAAGGTAATATCGACATCTGGGTCGATGTGCAGACACTACAAAAAAAAGACACATCCGTGACATTTTGGGCCGAACGATTTTTTTTTCTATCATACTTATGACACTTCTATGACGATAATTGTGACAAAACCAGGTATCATCATAGATGTGGTGGGCTCCTACTTCTATGACAAAAAATCATGACAGAAAATGGGCTTTTCGTCCTGGGCAGGCCAGAGAGGCAGCTGCATGACATTCTTTGGGTCGTCCATGACGGAAAAAACCGTGGTAGAAGCGAGGGCGAGGAAAATATTGGGCTGTTCCCGGTTACGGTGGGTAGTCTGGGCCGAGCGATGCGTGTTTCTCTCGTACACGTACGCACGTGTGTGTGAGGCATTGGGCTCTAACTGAACCCGAGCGAGGCGTTGGGCTCTAACTGAGCCCGAGCGATTGCACTGCAGGCTATGTGTTACTGAACCCGAGCAATCGATCGATGGTTGTTAACTAAACCCGATCGAGCGATTCCTTCGCTACTGCTGCTAACTGAAGCCGATCGATGTTGTCTCTGGATGAACAGTGAGCGTTGCGGGGCCGGGGGGAGGGGGGGGGGGGGTTTGAATGAACAGTGAGTGGTGGGGGTGGATGAACAGGACCCCGTGGTGTTGTCTCTGGATGAACATGACCCCGATCGATCGAGCCGGTTGGGGCTAGATGAACATGACCCTGTGGAGGCTGGATGAACAGGACGACCCCGTGGATGGCTGGATGAACAGTAGACGGTGGAGGGGTGGATGAACAGTAGCCCGTGGAGGGGTGGTTGAACAGGAGCCCATGGAGAGGGGTGGTTGAACAATAGCCGGTGGAGTAGCGCGCGGTGGAGGCTGGATGAACAGGAGCCCGTGGATGAACAGTCGCAGGTGGAGGCTGGAGGAGGTCGACGGTGGAGATGAACAGTATCCCGTGGAGTCCCGTTTTGTGGTACGCCACACCCCTCCCGATGAACAGGACCCCGTTTCGACCGTAGCGCTCCAACACAAGTCCGTTTCATCCGTTTTGCGGTACGCCACACCTCTCCCGATTAACATGACCCCGCTTCGACCATAGGAGGTCCAACACAAGTTCGTTTCCTCCGTTTTGCGGTACGCCAGACCCCTCCCGATGAACCGGATCCCGTTTCGAATGTGGCCGGTCGAACACAAGGCCGTTTCCTCTGTTCTGCGGTACGCGAGGCCTCGTTTCCATCACCTGTTCCGTCCAAGCCCTCCCGATGAACACGACGACGCATTTCATTCCGACCCAGCCGGTTGGCTCCCCATGAACACGACGACGACGCTGTTTCTCCGTTCCGACCCAGCCATGTACACGAGTCTTGGCCGTACGTATGCGCGAGTAGGCGTTCGATACCCCTCCTGTATGTACGTACGTGGCCGCATTTTCTTTCTTGCACACTGGCCGCTGTACGTACGTGTACATGCTACGTACGCGCCTCTACAATGACACGTGTGCACCTCTACATCCACCAGTATGTACGTACACGTTCGCGACCGGAATGACAATGCTACGTACGCTTCGATCAGGTGGGTCCCAACTTTTAGGCACTTCCTTGCATGCGAAGATGTAGCTGGTGGGTCCCAGTAGTCAGGGGGAGAATCGTTTTATTTTTGCCCGGATGCACTTCCTTGCGTGCGAAGATGTAGCTGGTGAGTCCCAGCAGTCAGGGGAAACGTTTTTTTCGCAAAATACAGTGGCCCGTCCGGTGGGTCCCTGCTGATAGGTGGAGGTATCATTATTTTCCGCGTAATAAGGAGGCACTTCCTTGCTGCGGTCAGGACCCAAATCGGCCACCTCTTCACGTACAGTCCATGTCCGATGGAAGGCGTTCCTTGACCATGTTGTCCACGCCGCGTCGAGAGCACCAGGGCGGTGGACGACGGCGAGGCCTAGGAAGGGGACGACGCGGAGCCGGGAAAGACGCGACAGTGGATGCCCACGCGGAGAGGAGTACGAGGGTTCACTGGTTCGGCTATGGTGTGAGGCTGCCGTCGCCGCAGAATAACAGGGGGTGTGGGTGAGTAGAGGCATGGCCTGGCCAGCGGCGGGAGTAGTATGGGGGCGGTGAGGCCTCCGCGGTAGCACAACCGACCACGGGAGGCAGGAGCAGGCGACACGACCGCCGCTGCTTTGGGCGGCTGGAGCAAGAAGACCAGAGGTTGAAGAAGCACTATGGCCGTTGGATGGACATCATACGGTCACTGGAGTATTGACTAAGTTGACAAAGTCCTTCGTCCCTGTCAACTTAGTAGGCCCACAAGGCAGCCACCCACTATGGTGGGTCCCAGTTAGTGGGGGGTATTCATTTTTGTGTGCGTAATAAGGAGGCACTTCCTTATGTGCCAAGATATAGCTGGTGGGTCCGACCTGTCAGCGGGGGGAACATTTTTTTCGTGAAATACAGAGGCCCTTCCGGTGGGTCCCAGAAGTCAGCTGGAGGAATCATTATTTTGCACGTAATAAGGAGGCATATCCTTGTGTGCGGTCGTGGACCCAGCTGTCAGCCTCTCCACGTATAGTCCACGTTCGATGGAAGATGTTCCATGACCACGTTGACCACGCCGTGCCGAGAGCACCAGGGCGGTGGACGACGGCGAGGCTTAGGAAGGGGACGACGCGGAGCCGGGGAAGACGCGGCAGTGGATGCCCACACGGAGAGGAGTAGGAGGGTTCACTGGTTTGGCTGCGGTGTGAGGCTGCCGTTGCCGCAGGGCCTGGCTAGCGGTGGGAGTTGTAGGGGGAGATGAGGCCTCAACGGCAAAGACAAATGACATCGGAGGCAGGAGCAGGCGGTCTCGCCGGCGCTGGTTTGGGCGGCTGGTGCAAGAAGAGCAGCACTTGAAGAAGCAACAGAACCATTCGATTCAAATGCAACGGTTACTGCTGCTACAATCGTTTGTTGACTAAGTTGACAAGCCCTGCGTACGCGTCAACTTAGTAGGCCCACAGGTCAGCCTCCCAACCGGTGCGCCCCAGATGTCTGTCAGAGGAATCATTTTTTTCGCGTAATAAGGAGGCAGTTGATTGCGTGCGGCCAGGCCAGCGGAGGGAGTAGGGTGGGCCGGGAAGCCTGCGCGGCATCACAGCGGGCCACAAGAGGAGGGAGCAGGCAGTCCCGCCGGCGCTAGTTTAGGCGGCTGGAGCAGGAAGATCAGAGATTGAAGAAGCACGTCGGTCGATGGATGGACATCCAACAATTACTGCTACTAGAATCGTGTGTTGACTGACAAAGCCTTGCGTAAACAAGTCAACCTCGAAATCTGTGGTGTGTACAGCCCATTTGCTATTATTTTTATAATTTTTACTCATTTATTGCAGCCCATTTTCCATTTATAGAATTGCAGCCCATTTTCTTGTCAGTACTAGGGTTAAAAAATATTAACTAAATATGTGCGAAATTTTAAAAATTCGCAAATTTTTGTTGGGGAACAAAATATTCTTAATCCAAAAATTAGTAGCCATACTAAAACAAATCTAAAAATAAATTAGTACTATGTCATGTTAAATCCAATGAAATACTATAAAATATCAGTGAAGAATAAAAACAAAAAAAGAAACTAATATCCCATTTGCTATAATTTTTCTGGAACTTTCAACCCCTTTGATATTACTTTTAACAGACACTGACCAAACTCTTTGGCCAGGCCGGAATGCATCCCTCCTCGTCTTGAAAGATTTGCTGCCCAGTATGTCGAAGAGAACAAATAGGTCTAGCTTGGGTATTCTTCAAAAAGAAATAATGGGCTACCTATTTTCCCAAAGAAAAACCTGCTGGGCTGGTCATGTTGTTATACGGGCCACAGAGACCGTACAACCCAGTTTATAGCCTGCTCCTCCGAATTACTACTCAAAAAAAGTTGAGCAATTCTGTCGTTAATTGACTATACGTTAAAAATGACGTGGGTCCCAGATATCAGCAGGGTGGATTAGAGTAAAAAAACGAGGGGTGCATCTGAGTAGTAAAAGAGGCGCTTGCTTGTGTTCGGGAGTGGACCTGGTGGGTCCGTACTTTCATACTCACAACTACAGTTCTCTCCTGATTCACTATGTTGACAGGGACCATTTAGAAAAAAACTATGTTGACAGGGCCGGACGGCGGCACCGCGGCGAGCGCACCAAGGCGGAGGATAAAGTGCTGTCGCCAATTTGCTGGGCTGGGTTGGACATTCTTATTGAAAAATAAAAATGGACCGGAACTATTTACGACGTTGACTACGATTTGCATGGGTCTTCTGGTTGCAGGAAGAAAATGCTGGGAGAAAGAAGACTGGTCGCTATCTTTTCCTAAGAATAATATCGACTGAATGTAACGACACTATCATAGGAAATAATATCCTCCTGTTAAATCATGAATTTAAAGAACTGATGCATGAGCAATTAGCTTTATTTATTTATTTACTTATTTATGTTTAGGGGACCATGAGCATGTACCTGGGCTGGATTCATGTGAGAGCCTCCCTTCCAGTTAATTATGGGCTCCTCTATTGGGCCTTCATCAGTGGGTTGCGTGTTATCAACGAGTGGAAAATGTGTTCCGTACAAAAAATAGTATGCGTTACGTACGGTACGTGGCACTAAGGATCGAACCGTGCAACGACTTCCAAAACATTGTGTTTGTCGTTCTAACAACACATTTATTCAACCAACAGTCGAAATATACTACTAATTGTACATTGAAAATAGGAGCAGCAATAACCAGGGCCGGGGGTGTAACAGAAGCAGTAAGAAGGCCAGAAGAATGAAGACACAACTCTCTCTTCCAAACCAAACATCAGCCATTATTACAAAAGGGCTACCAAAAAAGAACAAGTGTGTGAAACAAACTAAATAAAGATCCTACTACACCAAGTGGAGTAGTATATTCTAATCTAAAATAGTTACAAACTTCAATGCCCGAGCGTGGAACGACTACGAACCGTGCTAACTCCAATCCCCAACAAATGTTCCCTGGGAGACATGGCAGTTGCAAACGCCAGCGACGCAGTTACAATACGTGTGTATGGCTTAAAAA
Source organism: Aegilops bicornis (assembly GCA_021605145.1). Taxonomy (NCBI): domain Eukaryota; kingdom Viridiplantae; phylum Streptophyta; class Magnoliopsida; order Poales; family Poaceae; genus Aegilops; species Aegilops bicornis. Next base: position 769,713,734 of record CM038670.1, on the reverse strand, counting down.
CAGGCCGCCGTTGGATGGAAATCTGACGGTTACGTGGGATTCGCTGGGATTGAGCTCGTGCCAAAAAATCGGCAGATATCATTACTAAAAAAAGGTTAAAACACCCGGGGCAATAACTTGCACCGGCTGACCACTAACAATGATACTAACATCCCGTCAAGAAAAAAACAATGATACTGACATAGTTGTAAAATGGTCAAAGACCGTGTCTACGTGGTGTTTGAAATTATATGCAAAAAAATAGCAAGATGCCCGTGCATTGCATGACACACCATCATCATCAACTCGGTTTTTTCTCTACTCCTACTCCTATAAAAGACTCAGTTGGTGATGATGGAGGCGAGGAGGCGTGTTTAGCCGAGTGTGCAGCGGACGGCGCAATACTATTCAATTTGTTATAAAAACAAAGAAGAGTAGTAGAGATAGAGATAAGAGTAGAGATATAGACATAGGGAGGAGCACGAGGTTGTGGGAGATAAGGATGAACGAGGCAAGGCCTTATCTGTAAATATGGAGAAAGGAGCGGGTATCTTTTGTAAAATTGTCATAGTTGGCTTTCTATCCATCAGATATAGATCGGACGGTCTATATTACAAGAGGGCAGGCACACCATCATCACCAACTCGGTTTTCTATAAGAGTAGAGACTAGGGAGTACTAGTAAGGACACCATCTACTGCTTCGTGTGCTACTCCTGCGCTCCATTCGGCAGCCGCAACGTCCCCTATAGCCACTCCCTCCTGCGCTCCATTCGGCACGCGCTGTTGAAATTTGGGGAGTGCACTCTCGCGACTGCTGGCAGCCACGACTTCACCGACGACGACTTCTTCCCCGACCTCAGCAACCTCTTCCTCAATGACATGGGCGACAACCTCAACGCCAACGGTGCTGCTCCCGCTCCATCGTATGTGTTTCTGTCCTTCCTGTTCGAAATCGTGGTAGAATTCATGTTTCTACTCTGTATCCTACTACTATGCTAGTCCACATGATTAGTTTCATCTCTATTATAGGCGTCATGATTTATTTTGTGCTTATTCGGATTAAATCTCATAGTAACTTGCTCATATATTCAACTGGCACAATGTTCCCTACAGCCACTCCCGTTTCATGGACAGCCTGGTCGATGCCTCCAAGGAGCCCTTTGTCTACTGCTATGAGTGCCCGATGCCGTTTTAGGGCTCACCGGCGGACATTGTGCATCACCTCATGGATGCGTGCATCAGTCACTACTAGCCCTTGGCGGAGAACATCAAGTACGAGACGTGCTACCCGTTCACCATGCCAGAGTCGCTGGAGGATCACCGCCGCCTGCTAGTCTCGGAGTAGGACGCAGGCCGCTGCCCCGTCTCTGTAGTGTGCGTCAGGGGCGACGCCGCTGACGCTGACACTGACACGAGGCCGATGTACGGGTGCATGCTCAGTGTTACTACCCCTCCGGGTCACGTGGGTGGCGACACCAACTACATTGAACTAACTTGGACTCCGCGGAGCTGGGACCTTCCCGCCGATGTGGACATGGAAAACCCATGGTCTTATTTACCCGCCAACGCGGTGCATGGGGACTCCAAGGAGGTTCACGTGGACATACACATTATCAAGTTAAATGTTGATCATTAGTCTTTGCTCAATGTAATCCGCTGTTTAAGCATGTGGAGACTTCCATGCATGATCTTGCTCTATTGGAGTATCGCGCATGAATAAAAGTGTATCTGTTTATGGTTTAGTCTAGAATCTTCCATGTATGAACTTTTACTACAGTATTGGTGAAAGACTTACTACGAACCATTTCTTACATCTCCTCTGCCCCTTCCAAGTCATCCTGATTTAATCCCTCCGTCTAGGTGTATAAGGGCATGGTTAATACTTAATAGTATAGCCGACAGTTAACTACAAGAAAGTGCCATGTCATCTATAGCCAACATGTATAACAATCGATTCTCAAAAACTAATTCTTAAAGATCATTTCTTGCAAAGCACAATAAGTGTTATATGTTCACAAGTTTTGGATGCAGGTTGAACAGTTGAACGCTTTTGTTTGCAAAAGATACCTTTTTATCTATTTCACCCGGATGTTTGCGAGCTCTAGAGATGAAATAATATCCGAAGAAACCTATCGATACCCGTTACACATGAGATGACCCCCACATCCTTTGTCAAAATAAACAACTCCCCGATCAATGCATTTCACTCTTCCGTGCAACGCACGGGCACCTTACTACTATAGATTAGTACGACCAAAAATTGAACTAACATTATATATAGTACGATATATGCTGATGCATGTCACCTAAAATTATATTGTTGAAAACTATGTTCAAATACGAATCCAACGATATAGTTTTTGTTGACATGCACTAACATTTTGTCAGTTAAATCTTCAGTCAAATTCAATGGGGGACTAATAAACCACGACCGATGTAGTACAAGTGTAGAGGGTATTGCTGTACGGGAGTCTCACCCCGCTCGTGGCGCGGCAGTAAAGCCGTCATTTCACAAAACCCAACCACTGCCAGTAATAAGTGGCTTGGTAAAATAAACAGACAAGCAACCATCACATCCCTCCGTCTTTTTTGCATTTCATCTCTCTGCATTTACTTTCTCCGGTTCATCTCAAGACACTCGATCCCTAGCTACTACTCCTAGTATCCCTAGCTACTACTCCTAGGGCCTGTTCTTTTGGCGGCTTAAAAAATAAGCCGTCTCTTCCCCAGCTTTTCCCATAAGACTAGTCACAGTGGAGAGTAACATTAAGGCGCCTCACTCATTTATTTGGACTTATAAATAGGGATGAAAATGGAGTGGAACTTTCTGTTTTTTCAGAGGAAAAATGAAAACGGAGAGGAAATATGAAAACGGAAACGAAAATTTGCAAAACGGAAGTGGAAATGGAATTTTTTATGCGGAAACGGAAACAAAAACGGAACGGTGTTTTCCGGTGGAACATGCATGGAAATGGAACTTTCCGTTTCCGTGAATATGGAATTTATGTTTCTATTATAGACCTATAGCCGCTTTGTAGCCCAACCACCAAAGATAACACAATGACACAATTAGTAGAATGGATCTAAGGCCCAACTTCTACTACCACACATGTACTCAGCTTGACCCTATACGCAATTGTTCGGTACTACTACAACACTACGCTAAGTTGCTAACATAATGATATTATTTTGTAGCCATGTTAACAACTCATTAAATTTGTTTGTTTTTGTGTGTATTTCTCTATGATTCAAGGGGTTTTTAAGTTCCGATCAATCCCTATTGCTGTTTCCGTATCCGCTTTGTATTCGCTCCGTGTCCGTTTCCGGTATTATCTGTTTCCATTTTCATTTCCGGGGTTTCTTTATTCGTGTCCGCTTCTGCAAAAAAATATGAAAACAAATATGATAGCACTCAGTTCCGTCCGTTTCCGCTCCGTTTTCATCCCTACTTCTAAACTACTACTAGTACTCCCTTCATTTTTATATACAAGGCCACAAACTCAAATTACAGGTACCAAGATAAAAATCAATATGTGCTTTACAAGTCAATTTATTTTCTCGCCATCGGGTTAATTAATAGGGTGCATGCACATTAGAAGAAATTGAGTGGCCGTGAGAGAGGAAGTAGATGAGTTTGTCATTATCATCCACTACATGCATGCTAGTAATTAAGCCATGGGTTACTAGTACGAGGAAACATCATAAATATTTGTCTCGATTACTGTTGGTGGCCTTGTATTGATGCAAAATGTATTTTTTATAGTGGCCTTGTATACAAAAATGGAGGGACTACCTCCGTCCTGGTTTATTCGTCACCATTGTAATTTGTGGTAAATTTTGACCAAAGATTTAACTGATAAAATGTTAGTGCATGTGACATCACAAACATTTCATTAGTTAAATTTATGATCAAAATTTGACACAGATTACAATGGGGACCAATAAACTAGGACAGAGCTAGTACTAATGGGATTACTACTAATCTAGAAGCCTAAACGAACTGGCCCCTGGTATTCCTACTAGTAGTACTAGTACTCAAGTTGGAATTCCAATTGCACGACACAACTTGTTAGGAAAAAAATTCGATATAGGGTGTAGGAAGCGGTTTGGGAATTTGCATGCATTTCCGACCAGTGACATACTCCGTACAAAGTACGACAGAGAAATAACCACAGAGAAGGAAGCTAAAAGTAAACAATCAAACGAGCATTTTTGCATTTGTTTTGCATTGAATCGTTTCACAAGCTTGACTAGTGCCGTTTTTCTACTTTTATAAAAAACCGCATCGTAATGTTAAAACGTGAATTTGCCCGTACATAAGTAATAGTAGTACTCCCTCCGTCTCGGTGTATAAAGTCTTCCCTCCTTCTTGGTCACGGTGCACACCAAAGATGACTTATTCACTTGGACGGAGGGAGTAGCACAGTCTGCAAGCATATATAGAGAGAGACATGTAGGGCGATAGTATATAGTACTAAAGTTTGTGCTGTATGCACCTACTTACAAAATGCGTACGGATACATAAGGTTTCCAAACTTTCCCTCTTACATACTTAATTAAGGATGCTAATAATTCCCGAACGTTCGGGATTATCATTTGCGTCCCAAAACTAATGAGATCACCTTATGAAACTAAATTATACTCCTACTAAAAGCCACGACGCTCGTAGGAGCGCTTGCGGCGCACCACGAGCGCCCTGGTGCGCGGCTGTTTCCCAGCACGCCGACACAACGCCTCTTCCTCAGCCTCGCAACTCGCGAGGTGCTGATTGGCGGCTTGCCAGCGGGCGAGGCGTGATCTCACCGGTGTGGTGATCCGGCGCCAGCAGGTACTCCTCCTCGCTGGAAGCGTGCACCCGGTCCACGTACCGCCAAGCATAGATGAGGCGCTTGGGCCCGACTGCACTCAGGGCTTTGGCACGGGCGTCCTCCGCCATCCTCACGGCCCTTGCACGAGCCTTTTGCCAAAGAACCAATTGCCTGACTCTCTCGGACGCGACATAGACCTGCTAGGAAGCTTGCCCCGCGACGCGCTTATCTTCCTCGGCCTTCTTCTCCGCCTCTATTTTGGCGTGCTCTGCCAGCGGCAAAGCCTCCCACATGGCGACATCCATTTCTTTCCAATGCTCCTCAAGGCTGGGGGGGCTCAGCAGGAGGCGCGGCATTCTCCTCGTAGCGGGGAGCTGACGCGTCCTCCGACGCGAGTGCTGGCGAGATTGGAACGCCGACGCGTCCACCTGGACGCGTCGCAGCGAGGAGTGGAACGCCGATGCGTCCTCCTCGACTAGTGGCGGTGAGGAACGGAACGGCGATGCGTGACCGTCCGGGTGGTGCAGCGAGGGGCGCTTAGGGCTTGGGAGGGGCGATGCCATGGTGGTCGACGTGAGAGGGATGGGGTGGAGATAGCGATGAACGTGAGCGTTCTTCCGAATGCCGTGGGAGGCGCGGTATTTATAGCGAGCAATGGCACACCAACATAAGATATGGGCTGAGCTGCACCGACTTAACTGCAGGTCCAGTTGCATCACTGACATGTGGGCCAGACCCTTGTTGGGCCCATATGTCAGTGACACAATGCACCTGCAATTAAGTAACTGAAGCAGCGTCCCCGAAGATATGTTGCGTGATTAACGTAACAACTACGTGGGCATATTTGTTGGAGTAAATTATGGGGGAGGGAAGGGGTGGAAATATTGCTGGTCACAACGGATTGGACGAGCGTGGGGGAAGGAGAGTCATGCATGCAGATTTTTTCCACACGGGGTGGAGTGGTGGGACCACCGGAGGGAGAAGGAGAGTCTGGCAGGCATATTGTTTCCACACCTGGAGAGGAAAAGGTTTGGAGACGAACGGGCTTCCTGCAGGTATGGGGAACGGTGCATAATAAGTCATCTTGCATGCCGAGCTAGGTATAGTCTCAAGTCATTAAAAACATACACACCCCGCACATGTTCATATTTCAAGGTGCACTAAATTATTGCATGCGATGATTAAGGCTGGCCATAATGGTGGTATCTTAGCTGGTATCATGCACACGGGAATAGCAAAAATGCTGATGTGGCAAATAATTAAAGAAGAGAGGGGGGTTAGGGTAACTAGTGTTCATGCATGCATTGGTAAACATAGTTTTTTGTGAATAACGACAACATTAGTTGAGTACTTTTGCAGACTACAAAAACTATTCCACCGCCTCTATCTTGCTAAGAGTAGGTGAAATTTTTGAATCGAGCCCTTTAAACTAGAAGGGAGGTAGTAGTACTCTAATAGATAACCTTGTTGTGATGACAAGATAGGACATGGCACGCACCTGGACGGAGGAACTAGTCTGCATTGTGCATTTAAGTTTTGTCTGGAGTCAATGTACCTCTACTTTGAACAAACTTATAGAAAAATGTATCAACATTCACAATGCCAAATCAATATTTTTATACTCATTATAAAACGTAGTTCTTATACTCAATGTAATCAGTATTGTAGATATTGATATTTTTAGTACAAATTTGGTCAAACACTTTGCAAACGGTTGAAGGAAGTAAAAAGGACCAGAGGGAGTATCATGCATGCGGAGTAGGCAAAAGAAATTGCTCATTTATAGCCGGTCGAAGTCTCAGAGGGCGTGATCGCGAGAGAGAGGCAAAGGCCGTGGGAGGCGCGACGTTGACAGAATTAAGTGAAGTTACATCCATGCGCCGTCATGGCGTGCGAACAGGCAGAAGCTATACCGTCAGGCCTACAATATGGGTCTAGTAGACATGACATCTAGTGGGTCCCGCATAGTTCTCGAGAACTCTTTGGGGGCTTGCAGCTGTTTCCATTGGGCAAGCCAGCAACCCCACACCATTCACACGCCCTACTCGTCCCCGTCTTCTACCTTACAACAGTTCGCTCCCAGTGATCCCGTCCTTTCACATTAGTTCGCTCCCAGTTTTTTTGGGGGGGTACAACAGTTCAACTTCTCATAACCCTCCTCCAAAATCCATGGCCTCCCAAATCTCCATGGTCGTCGCTGAGTACCAGGTTAGAGCCATCACCGGCGATGAGTTCATCGTCATCTACACACGTGGATCCGCGACGGTGAAAGCATGGCTTGCTCGCTTCCTATGGATGTTCAACAGTTCAACGGATGAGTGGGTCGCGGGGCTAGATGTTGAGTACACCACAGTCCTGGAAAAGAGAGAAGATTCTAAAGGAGGCAGAGAGGAAGAAGCCTACCGTGATCCAGGTTTGCGTACATAACGTTTGCTTGGTCTACCACATATGTCATGTCGATGTTGAGTGCCAGGATTTTAAGAACTTCCTCAAGGACGAAAGAGTGAAATTCGTTACTGTAGACTTTAGGAACGACAGGGATGTCCTGCGTCGGATAGGTCTCATTGTAGGCTAGCCCTTTGATCTCTAGAAGGCAAGCCTAGTGTCCTCCTCTCATCCTTCAATGCTGACCCTGGCAGTAGCCCTGATTGATCCTGCGTACACTAAACTGAAGAAACCTCATCACGAGTTTCATCATGCATGGGAGTCGAAGACATTAGTTGAAGATCACATCATGTACGCAGCAATGGATGCCTACCTTGGTTTAAGTATCTACAAGGATTGGATGAAGAAGAAGAGCCCAGTGTCCGGTTCAAGCAAAGAAGCGTCAGCGAAGAGGAAGAGGAAGAGGGACGAGGACGAAGTCGAGGACGTGGACTCGGACTCCGAGTAGGTGGCAGTGCCGTCGCTCATGCTGGTTCTACTGCAGTGTCAAGCGGACTAGTTGCTTAGTTTATTTCAAGGGTGTGTTGTGCTGAGGCCCCAACAGAACTATGTTTATGTTCTTTCTCGTTATTTGAACTCTTTAGTACGTATAGTAGTACTACTACTATGTCTTACTACTGTTCTTCTTGTAGTTGGTACTACTGCTCGTATCTTCGTGTTCCTACTATACTTAATACGTTTGTACTAGTAGTATAATTTGGGTCAGTAAATTTGTGAAAGAAGTTCGACGGAGCGAAGGAAGAAGACGATAGGAGAGGTGGAAGAAGCCCTTCTAGCCATCCATGTTGCATCAAACAGCTCACAAGAGTCGACTGACCCAAATTTCTCCTTCAGATTGCAGGATCCACGTGGCATTCAAGGCCTCGAAGGTAGATTGCACGTCCGCACCCGGTTTGCGGGCTCGAAGCGCGTGAGACCGGCTTCCGCCGCGATAGCCACCATGCGCGCCTCCTCCGCGCGGGCGGAGACGACAATGACACGCTAGTTCCTCCTCGGCGGCGTGCTGGAGCATGCGCTCGTCCTCCTCTTTGTATGTTGCGTGCATAGACGCGGCTCCACCAGCTACTCGCGTACTTGGCAGCGCGGCGGCATCGCGAGGAGGGACTCCAGACGATGTGAGCGGGCGAGCCTTCGCCTTCATGCCACAGGGATGGCGATGACATGGCAATGATGGGCGAGAAATTGTTGGCCGGAGCAGGCGGGCGCCGTCATACGCAATGGCGGCGGCCGCATATTGATGAGTGCGCGTATGGGAGCTTACTTTAGTTCTATATAGGGTTGGTCCAACTTAAAAGAAAACCGTACTAGTACACGTAAACATTAGACTTAGGCAACACTTTTATTAGTTAGTACCACATCCACCATACGGAATCATGTGCAAGTGCGTGAAATGTGGCCGCGCGGGTGATCGAACGGTGCGTCACCATGTCGTGCTCGAAGGACATCCACCGAACCTTTTTGTGTGTGTGTGAAAACAATCCCTGAATATTACTCAACTTTTTTTTCCTGGAAAAGTTCTTGACGCTACAATATTCCATATATTTGAATTTAGCTCCAGTTCATGTTTATTTGGATTTGGACGTTTTAGGTGCGCCCTAGTTTTTTTAATACTGATTTTGTGTGTGTGACTGAGAGAGAACGTGTGTATGTGTCCATATGTGTGTTGTGGCGGAAGGGCAATGTGGAGACGGTGTGCGTGTGATACAGACATAGAGAGGTGTGAATGTGCAAATGATCATGCATGAGTGAGACATAGACATATGCCGATCGTTGTGTATACATGAGAATACGGTCTTCTAGTTTACTTGTGTGTGTGTGTGTGTGTGTGTGTGTGTGAGAGAGAGAGAGAGGAGCATCCGTGACACAACAACCATCTCTCTCGATTCGTCCGTCCCTCGCACGATCGCATGTAACACATGCATCAACGCGCACATTTTGACACCCTCACCCGGCCCCTGCCCACCTCAAGGCCCACACAATCTCTTCGTGAATACCCATTTCTCTCCTTAGGTTTGTTTTCTCTCAATATCTGACACACACACACACACACACAACACTACACACACACACACCCTCCCCCGAGCACACAATTCATCCCCATCCAAGGTTATATGGCGACCACTCTCGCTTGTGCTTATTTGCACCCCAGCATGCACTACACCTCAATCTTCAAAGAGGGCATCGAGGAGATCGAAGATGGCGACCACACCGCACTAGAGAATGCGGTGCCATTTGGAAGCAGGATGATGTGACGACGGCTGACTGACTCCTCCCCCACCCTCTCTCTCTATCTCGCACAAAATTACCAATCCCTCTCTCCCCCGCACAAAATTATCAATCCCTCAACCCACGAGATCCTTCCCCTCTCGTCCACGTTTTTCTAGCTCCCTCATCAAACCTGGTGTCTCTTCTCCTTACATGTCTCCATCTTTCTCACAGACCTAACCTCTTCCTCTCTCTTTGCCTCTCTATCTCTCTCTCTGTCTCGTTAGGTTTGTCTCCTACTCTCTCGTCCACATACATTCAATCTTTCCCGCCCTATCTGCTCCATGTTCGCAAGCTCTCTCCGCACGTTTCATTCACACATTGGGATATGTTCAAAATGTTGCTTCTATAATGGCTGATGTAGAGGTATGGTTGGTTTTGTTGCATCCTACAAAGTAATAACTATGAAATGCATTTAGATTCTCATTTGACTGGGATTATGTGAGTTTGAGCATGTTGTGAAGTACTATAGACCTTGTATACATCTTGGAATTCAACAATGATTGTAAGTATTGAATTGTATAGACCATTACATTTGAAGTCAGTAGCCTAATATATTTGTTTCACAATTTCAACAAATTATTAGTTCACTACAAACTAGGAAAACAAATGTGTACTCCCTCCGTTTTTATTTAAGTCCGCTTATTAGCATTGGTCAAAGTCAAGTTTTGTAAACTCTCAGAAAGCTTATAACAAAAAATATTAACATATACAATAACAAATAAATACCATTAGATTCATTATTGAATGTACTTTCACACCATACATATTTTTTATTGTAAATGTTTATATTTTTCTATAAACTTGGTCAAACTTTAGGAAGTTTGACTTCGGTCACACCTAATATGCAGAGTTTACTAGTACTACTCGCTAGTTGCTTAGCCGAATCACTCAACACGCCACACGGGGAGTTCAGTGTCACAAAATTTTGAGGTTGGCGGGAAAATCTCCCGCGCCCTGATTTGAGCAGTGGGAAGTTACCATCATAGCCTTCGGAACAGGCCTACGGATGACACTTGGTAGGGGGCTGTTTTCGTCACTTCAGGTTCACCCTACCCAGCCAACCCCACCCCGACACCTAGAGTAGTACACCTGAATACTCCCCATTTTCTATCCCCATCGCAAAATAGACTTCTCCACGGCACCGCAGCCTTCGTGCTCTTCCCCTTCTACATTTGCGCACTCGTCGACCGCAGCGCATCCGCCTCATCGACGACCTCGTACGGCGCACTGGAGCCGGTCCACCGTCGTCATCGTACACGGAGCCTCTTCCCCGGCACCGTCTTCCACGGTCTCGGATCTGCTTCCCGAAAGCCGATGCCAAGCGCAGAAGCACCACCGTCGTGGACAATGAACTGACTCCCGTTGCCGACCATGACTCACAGAGGCCGCCGCGACCATCGTTCTCCTCCTCGATTGGTAATGTGTGTATTGAATCACTTAGCAGTACATGTGCAGTTCCAATTTTGTTCATACCTACCCTTCAAATTTCCTGGGTGCTATTGTTCCCGTAAAAGTAATTGGTTATAGCCTCCATTGTCCAACAGAATATCAGCTTGTAATTGTCCATCGCTCCTGTATCGCGCTGTGCTTGGGTAGGTTTTTCATCTGCAACCAGTAGTGTGGCAAATGATGGGAAGTTTTTTAGAACTAGCAAGATGCCCATGCGTTGCACGCATCAAGATGCATTTGTATGAGTAGTTTATCTTGTGGGAGAAAAGGATGAACGAGGGAAGGCCTTATTTGCAAATCTAGAGAGGGGTATGGGTATCTTTTTGCAAAATTCCCATTGTTTCCTTCCTATCTGTCAGATATAAATCGGACGGCCTATATTGCAGGTTGGCAGGTGATGTCTACTACACAACCTTCTTCTTGTAGACGTTGTTGGGTCTCCAAGTGCAGATGTTTGTAGGACAGTAGCAAATTTCCCTCAAGTGGATGACCTAAGGTTTATCAATCCGTAGGAGGCGTAGGATGAAGATAGTCTCTCTCAAGCAACCCTGCAACCAAATAACAAAGAGTCTCTTGTGTCCCCAACACACCCAATACAATGGTAAATTGTATAGGTGCACTAGTTCGGCGAAGAGATGGTGATACAAGTGCAATATGGATGGTAGATATAGGTTTTTGTAATATGAAAATATAAAAACAGCAAGGTAACTAATGATAAAAGTGAGTGTAAACGGTATTGCAATGGTAGGAAACAAGGCATAGGGTTCATACTTTCACTAGTGCAAGTTCTCTCAACAATAATAACATAGATAGATCATATAACAATCCCTCAACATGCAACAAAGAGTCACTCCAAAGCCACTAATAGCAGAGAAAAACGAAGAGATTATGGTAGGGTACGAAACCACCTCAAAGTTATTCTTTCGGATCAATCTAGTCAAGAGTTCGTACTAGAATAACACCTTCAGACACAAATCAACCAAAACCCTAATGTCACCTAGATACTCCATTGTGACCTCAAGTATCCGTGGGCATGATTATACGATATGCATCACACAATCTCAGATTCATCTATTCAACCAACACAAAGTACTTCAAAGAGTGCCCCAAAGTTTCTACCGGAGAGTCAAGACGAAAACGTGTGCCAACCCCTATGCATAGGTTCGTGGGCGGAACCCGCAAGTTGATCACCAAAACATACATCAAGTGGACCACGTGATATCCCATTGTCACCACAGATAAGCACGACAAGACATACATCAAGTGTTCTCAAATCCTTAAAGACTCAATCCAACAAGATAACTTCAAAGGGAAAACTCAATTCATCACAAGACAGTAGAGGGGGAGAAACATCATAAGATCCAACTATAATAGCAAAGCTCGCGATACATCAAGATCGTGCCATAGAGAGAACATGAGAGAGAGAGAGATCAAACGCATAGCTACTGGTACATACCCTCAGCCCCTGTGGTGAACTACTCCCTCCTCATCATGGAGAGCACCGGGATGATGAAGATGGCCACCGGTGATGGATTCCCCCTCCGGATGGGTGCCGGCACGGGCTCCCGAGAGGTTTTTGGTGGCTACAGAGGCTTGCGACGGCGGAACTCCCGATCTATCTTCGTCTTCGATGTTTTTAGGGTATGCGGACTTATATAGGCGAAAGAAGTCGGTCGGGGAGCCTCGAGGGGCCCAGGAGACTGGGGGCGCACCTAGGGGGGTGGGTGCGCCCTCCTACCTCCTGGCTTCCTCGAACCTTCCCTGGCTTGAACTCCAAGTCTTCCGGATCATATCCTTTCCAAAAATCACGCTGCCGAAGGTTTCATTCCGTTTGGACTCCGTTTGATATTCCTTTTCTTCAAACACTGAAATAGGCAATAAAACAACAATATGGGCTGGGCCTCCGGTTAATAGGTTAGTCCCAAAAGTAATATAAAAGTGTATAATAAAGCCCATAAACATTCAAAACAGATAATAATATAACATGAATGCTTCATAAATTATAGATACGTTGGAGACGTATTAGCAAGCACACCATCATCACCAACTCTGTTTTTTTATAAGAAAAAAGTATAGAGAAAAAAAGTAGACAATAGAGAAGTAGAGATAAATATTAAATATAAAATAAATATAATAGTAGAGAAGATAGTAGAGATAGCAGAGACGTCGGGAAAGGATCACGCGCGCGGGAAAAAGCGGCCGGGCGTGTGCTAGTTTTGACGCGCGGCGTCCGGCGCGGTTTATAAAATCCAACGCCCTCCCATCGCTCTGTGCCTAGCCACCACTCTCTCCCCGCTCTGTGCCTCACCACCGCTCTCTCCCCGCTCTTCCTCACCTCGATGCCGCCGCGCCACCATGCCGCCGTGTCACCGAGAAACTTGGGGATACCGCCGCGTCCGCGCGCGCCCCTCCGGCGGCTTCTCCATCGAGATCCAGTTCCACGGGATGCGCCTCGGCCTCGGCAATTTCGACACTGCCAATGAGGCCGCCCGTGCGTACGACGCGACGGCGTGGCGCCTCCGGTGGCCTCATAAAACATTGAACTTCCCCAACGTGCCGATGCGGGAGCGGGCGTAGGAGCTCATGCCTGTGCCGCGGCTTAGCACCGACGAGGATCGTCGTGACAACCGGAGGTGGGAGCACCGTCTCAGCATCACCGAGATGGACGAGGAAGCCATGGCACTGTGATGCCAATGCTTCCTGCAGGACATCATCAACGAGCGCGAGTTCTACGCGCAAAGGAGGGCGGAGAGGTATAAGAGGAGGGCGGAGCGAGCCGCCTATCACGAGGACAAGCGTAGGCGAAAAGCGAACGCTCAATTCAACATGAGGATAGGAGCTGCGTCGCCCTGGGAATCCGGCGATGATCGGTATCTTCACTTCTATAGTCATACATCGGAGGAGGACATCACCGAGGAGGAGTCAGACGACGAGGAGTAGTTGAATTATCTATTTTTTTATCTATCAATGCTCAGAACTACCCTCTACTCTCTAGTCTCTCTACTTCTCGATCTCAGCACTGTAAACGCTTTTTTAAAGCGCCGCGCGTTGCGATTGTATTGGAGATGCTCTAAGATGGTAGACGAGTGCTTTAATGTTGCCCACAAGATGCGTGAGTATTACTAGTAGTATATTTTTCTTGTCATGTTGATATTTTAAAACCATGAGTGCGAACATGCAGAGTAGCAATGAAGACCAAACACGGGATATTGGGGACATCTTCAAGGAGCGTGGCAAGTTAAAGAGGAGATGCACCGAACCTGTAAAACGAGCTTTGGTTAGTAACACCCTTTCAATTACTTTCGTTTAGCCTCATGTTCTTCGATGTGTATATGTTGTAGTTTCTGTTTCTCTTGAGCCTCATGTTCTTCGATGTGTAATAAGAAGAGTCTTAATCGTCCTAATGCTTTCGTTTTTAGCTTGATGTAGGAAGTGGGTGTTCTCACCTTGTAGTCTGTTTTTATATTTTTTTCCTTTTGAATTGACTTCTCCGAGTTCTGTTTATCTGGCTTAACGTAAATGGATCTGGGTTGCTGTGAGTATTGATCTAAAAAAGAAGTAACTTCATGTCAGGATGCAGTTCCTGCGAGGAGGGAAGTATGGTCAACCTCGAGATCATGTTTCCAAAATGAGGCTGGATTACACATAAAGGTGCCAGTTCCCTAATGATGCTGGATTAGACACAAGGTGCAAATTCACAGATGATGATGGATTACACACACGCCAGGTGGAGTCGTCAGCTGTTCGTGTCCTCATGGCTCTAGTAAAGGCTGAAAGAAAGCTTGCAACAGCCCTTGAGAATGTACCTGAGTTCCTGAAGAAGCGAAAAGAGCAATCAGATGCTCTCTTCACCCAAGCCAAAGAAGAGATGGAAGAAGCCAGAAATAAGCTAGCAGAGGCAGAGCAAGCTAGGTGTCTCCTGCAATCTAAAAATGTTGTCAATACAAAAGTTCCTTCATAATAGCTAGGTTCAAATGTTTATCCAGTCAGCGGAGGGAACATTTTTTTCGGGAAATACAGAGGCCCTTCCGGTGGGACCCATATGTCAGCTGGAGGAATCATTATTTTGCGCGTAATAAGGAGGCATATCCTTGTGTGCGGTCGTGGACCCAGCTGTCAGCCTCTCCACATATAGTCCACGTTCGATGGAAGTCGTTCCATGACCATCTTGACCATGCCGCACCAGGGCGGTGGACGACGTCGAGGCCTAGGAAGGGGACGACGCGGAGCCGGGGAAGACGCGGCAGTGAATGCCCACGCGGAGAGGAGTACGAGGGTTCACTGCTTCGGCTGCAGTGCGAGGCTGCCGTTGCCGCAGGGCTTGGCTAGCGGTGGGAGTTGTAGGGGGCGATCAGGCCTCAAGGGCAGCACAGCCGGCCACTCGAGGCAGGAGCAGGCGGTCTCGCCGGCGCTGATTTGGGCGGCTGGAGCAAGAAGAGCAGCACTTGAAGAAGCAGCAGGACCGTTCGATTCAAATGCAACGGTTACTGCTACTACAATCGTTTGTTGACTAAGTTGACAAGCCCTGCGTACGCGTCAACTTAGTAGGCCTGAGTCAGCCTCCCAACCGGTGCGCCCCAGATGTCTGTCAGAGGAATCATTTTTTTCGCGTAATAAGGAGGCAGTTGATTGCGTGCGGCCAGGCCAGCGGAGGGAGTAGGGTGGGCCAGGGAAGCCTGCGCGGCATCACAACGGGCCAAAAGGGGAGGGACCAGGCAGTCCCGCCGGCGCTAGTTTATGCGGCTGGAGCAGGAAGATTAGAGATTGAAGAAGCACGTCGGTCGTTGGATGGACATCCAACAGTAACTGCTGCTAGAATCGTGTGTTGACTGACAAAGCCTTGCGTAAACAAGTCAACCTCGAAATCTGTGGCGTGTACAGCCCATTTGCTATTATTTTTATAATTTTTACTCATTTATTGCAGCCCATTTTCCATTTTTAGAATTGCAGCCCATTTTCTTGTCAGTACCAGGGTTAAAAAAATTAACTAAATATGTGCGAAATTTTGAAAATTCGCAAATTTTTGCTGGGGAACAAAATATTCTTAATCCAAAAATTAGTAGCCATACTAAAACAAATTTAAAAATAAATTAGTATTATGTCATTTTAAATCCAATGAAATACTATAAAATATCAGTGAAGAACAAAAACAAAAAAGAAACTAATATCCCATTTGCTATAATTTTTCTGGAACTTTCAACCCCTTTGATATTACTTTTAACAGACACTGACCATACTCTTTGGCCAGGCCGGAATGCATCCCTCCTCGTCTTGAAAGATTTGCAACCCAGTAAGTCGAAGAAAACAAATAGGCCTAGCTTGGGTATTTTTAAAAAAGAAATAATGGGCTACCTATTTTCCCAAAGAAAAACCTGCTGGGCTGGTCATGTTGTTATACGGGCCACAGAGACCGCACAACCCAGTTTATAGCCTGCTCCTCCGAAATACTACTCAAAAAAAGTTGAGCAATTCTGTCATTAATTGACTATACGTTAAAAATGACGTGGGTCCCAGATATCAGCAGGGTGGATTAGAGTAAAAAAATGAGGGGTGCATCTGAGTTGTAAAAGAGGCGCTTGCTTGTGTTCGGAAGTGGACCTGGTGGGTCCTTACTGTCATAATCACAACTACAGTTCTCTCCCGATTCACTATGTTGACAGGGACCGTTTCAAAAAAAAACTATGTTGACAGGGCTGGACGGTGGCACCGCGGCGAGCGCACCAAGGCGGAGGATAAAGTGTTGTCGCCAATGTGCTGGGCTGGGTTGGACATTCTTATTGAAAAATAAAAATGGACCAGAACTATTTACGACGTTGACTATGATTTGCATGGGTCTGCTGGTTGCAGGAAGAAAATGCTGGGAGAAAGAAGACTGGTCGCTATCTTTTCCTAAGAATAATATCGACTGAATGTAACGACACTATCATAGGAAATAATATCCTCCTGTTAAATCATGAATTTAAAGAACTGGTGCATGAGCATTTAGCTTTATTTATTTATTTACTTATTTATGTTTAGGGGACCATGAGCATGTACCTGGGCCGGATTCATGTGAGAGCCTCCCTTCCAGTTAATTATGGGCTCCTCTATTGGGCCTTCATGAGTGGGCTGCATGTTATCAACGAGTGGAAAATGTGTTCCGTACGAACAATAATATGTGTTACGTACGGTACGTGGCACTAAGGATCGAACCGTGCAGCGACTTCCAAAACATTGTGTTTGTCGTTCTAACAACACATTTATTCAACCAATAGTCGAAATATACTACTGATTGTACATTGAAAATAGCAGCAGCAACAACCAGGGCTGGGGGTGTAACAGAAGCAGTAAGCAGGCCAGAAGAATGAAGACGCAGCTCTCTCTTCCAAACCAAACATCAGCCATTATTAAAGGGCTACCAAAAAAGAACAAGTGTGTGAAACAAACTAAATAAAGATCCTACTACACCAAGTGTACGCATCTAACTAACTGGCTCAGTTAGACGTTACTATTTATTAAGCTGTGGAGATTGGCTGACGGCTTGAACCAGATGGGTGCCTGACGGGGGAAACTCTAGCCAGCAGGTCGAAGTCTGATACTTGCGACCCTCTCTCCTACTTTGGGCTGCAGAGCGTGGCGGCACATATCAGGTTATGGTGCATGCAGAGATGCATGGTACACTGTGTACACACAGTTTTGCCTGATGAACGAAACCGCGCTGCCATCATGATCCTTGCCATCAGTTATCTCCTGGTTAATCGGATAATTCAGGACAAACAGAGAGCGTGTGCCAAGGCTACTTACCAGCCTCCAGTCAAAAATTCCTGAAGGCCCAGAGAAGCTGGGATCCTGCTCAAAGACCTCGCAGTGACTGTGATTGTATTCCGCGAAACAACACGTCCGGTACGTGTGAACAATCATCAATCGTTTGCCGTCATCTGATCGAGCCAGGAACACCCTGCAACTGCCATGCCGCTTTTCTTTGAAAGGTTCTAGGGTTAGGAAGGGTAGGGACACCAGGCGGCCTACAACATCATATCAAGTTGGAGTCAAATAAAAAAGGGCTCTTGATGTAGTCAATCTTAAGAACAGCATGTTATGAGCATGAATATTTTTCAGTAAATGTTAACAGTAATATAAGCAAGCCATCATGATACCATAGGAAAGTAACATACTACTGTAACAGCCGTTTGTATCGATGACTGGAGTAGGCCAGCAATACGTCCAACCATAGAAGGAGTCGACAACGTAAATGAAGCCCTTGTGTTCAATGGCATCAGAGAACCATGGAGGATGTATGATCCTGCGATGGACGTGCAGATTTATCCACTTACCACAATGACCTGTCAGATAGGCGAGACCGCGGTTGAAGAACGCAATTAGCCTGAAGTCTTTATAGTTCGCAGATCTTGTGGGCACTTGGCAGATTACAACCTTAAGCAAATCAAACTTGGTATCATGTTGGCTACTGTAAGATTCTGAGTATTCTGGGCCGCGGTGCCTAAGCAGTGCAGTGTTAATCAAAGGAAGGGGGGGTCAATCGCCGGGTGTAGACCTCCACGAGCATCCAGCTGCCGCGACCGTCGACGAGCACCATCCAAGACGTGTTCATGCCAACCCAGTACATACCGTTAATGTAGTTGAGGGTGACGGGGATCGGATCGCAGTCAAGGGGGTTAATGCTCGCCACCCTACGATCGTTATGCTGCGTGGCATGCCGTTTCTGAAGATCAGGCGACATCAGCAAGCAAGGAGCTAGCTTAAAAAGCTCCGGCCTGAGGGCTTTGAGTAAACGGTACAACCCCGACGAGCACGCGACGAGCGGCATGGTACTGAGATTGTCCACATGCGAAACAATTAGCTTGATTACCTTTGTGGGGAGCGAATTCCAGCCACTCTTTCGGCGGACGCTGCTCGGTTTTGCCATTGTTAGTGCTTATGTTTCGGACGAGGGGGGGGGGGGAGGCACCTTAGCGGGGATGAAAGATTGGACGAGATTATGTGCGGACAAAGATGGAGAAGCGAATATGTGCTGCGGGAAGTGGACAGGTGATGATGACTACAACATGTTGCTTGACTTACGAGACACATACCAGCAGTGTAGGGTCATATCGATGCTAGACAACTTGCTTGAATGATCACAGTACTGGTACTCCCTACAGTACCTACTACTATGCCCTAACTTGCTTGAGTAGAGTAGTAGAGTAGGACTCTGCTCTACTACTAGCACCGGAGTAGTATATCCTAATCTAAAATAGTTACAAACTTCAATGCCCGAGCGTGGAACGACTACGAACCGTGCTAACTCCAATCCCCAGCAAATGTTCGCTGGGAGACATGGCAGTTACAAACGCCTTGACGCGATTCTGAAGACGTGTGTATGGCTTAAAAACAGGCCGCCGTTGGATGGAAATCTGACGGTTACGTGGGATCTGCCAGGATTGAGCTCGTGCCGAACAATCGCCAGATATCATTACTAAAAAAAGGTTAAAACACCCGGGGCTATAACTTGCACCGGCTGACCACTAACAATGATACTAACATCCCGTCAAAAAAAAACAATGATACTGACATAGTTGTAAAATGGTCAAAGACCACGTCTACGTGGTGTTTGGAATTATATGCAAAAAATAGCAAGATGCCCGTGCATTGCACGACACACCATCATCACCAACTCAGTTTTTTCTTTACTCCTGCTCCTATAAAAGACTCAGTTGGTGATGATGGAGGCAAGGAGGCGTGTTTAGCCGAGCGTGCAGCGGACGGCGCAATACTATTCAGTTTGTTATAAAAACAAAGAAGAGTAGTAGAGATAGAGATAAGAGTAGAGATACAGACTTAGGGAGGAGCACGAGGTTGTGGGAGATAAGGATGAACAAGGCAAGGCCTTATCTGTAAATGTGGAGAGAGGTGCGGGTATCTTTTGTAAAATTGTCATAGTTGGCTTTCTATCCGTCAGATATAGATCGGATGGTCTATATTACAAGATGGCAGGCACACCATCATCACCAACTCGGTTTTCTATAACAGTAGAGACTAGGGAGTACTAGTAAGGACACCATCTACTGCTTCGTGTGCTACTCCTGCGCTCCATTCGGCGGCCGCAACATCCCCTACAGCCACTCCCTCCTGCGCTCCATTCAGCGGGCGCTGTTGAAATCTGGGGAGCGCACTCTCGCGACTGCTGGCAGCCACGACTTCACCGACGACGACTTCTCCCCGACCTCGGCAACCTCTTCCTCAACGGCATGGGCGACAACCTCAACGCCAACGGTGCTGCTCCCGTTCCATCGTATGTGTTTCTGTCCTTCCTGTTCAAAATCGTGGTAGAATTCATGTTTCTACTCAGTATCCTACTACTATGCTAGTCCACATGATTAGTTTCATCTCTATTATAGCCGTCATGATTTATTTTGTGCTTATTCGGATTAAATCTCGTAGTAACTTGCTCATATATTCAACTGACACAACGTCCCCTACAGCCACTCCCGTTTCATGGACAGCCAGTTCGATGCCTCCAAGCAGCCCTTCGTCTACTGCTATGAGTGCCCGATGCCGTTTTAGGGCTCGATGGCGGACATGTTGCATCACCTCACGGATGCGTGCAGCAGTCACTACTAGCCCTTGGCGGAGAACATCAAGTACGAGACATGCTACCCATTCACCATTCCAGAGTCGCTGGAGGATCACCGCCGCCTGCTAGTCTCGGAGGAGGACGACAGCGTCTTCCTCTTGATCGTGGGCACCGGCGAGGCCCGCGTAGGCCGCCGCCCTGTCTCTGTAGTGTGCGTCAGGTGCGACGCCGCTGACGCTGACACTAACACGAGGCCGATGTACGGGTGCATGCTCAGTGTTACTACCCCTCTGGGTCACGTGGGCGGCGACACCGATTACATTGAACTGACTTGGACTCCGCGGAGCTGGGACCTTCCCGCCGATGTGGACATGGAAAACCCATGGTCTTATTTACCCGCCAACGCGGTGCATGGGGACTCCAAGGAGGTTCACGTGGACATACACATTTTCAAGTTAAATGTTGATCATTAGTCTTTGCTCAATGTAATCCGCTGTTTAAGCATGTGGAGACTTCCATGCATGATCTTGCTCTATTGGAGTATCGCGCATGACTAAAAGTGTATCTGTTTATGGTTTAGTCTAGAATCTTCCATGTATGAACTTTTACTACAGCATTGGTGAAAGACTTACTATGAACCATTTCTTACATCTCCTCTGCCCCTTCCAAGTCATCCTGATTTAATCCCTCCATCTAGGTGTATAAGGGCATGGTTAATACTTAATAGTATAGCCAACGGTTGACTACAAGAAAGTGCCATGTCATCTATAGCCAACATGTATAACAATGGATACTCAAAAACTAATTATTAAAGGTCATTTCTTGCAAAGCACAATAAGTGTTATTTCTTCACAAGTTTTGGATGCAGGTTGAACAGTTGAACGCTTTTGTTTGCAAAAGATACCTTTTTATCTATTTCACCCGGATGTTTGCGAGCTCTAGAGATGAAATAATATCCGAAGAAACCTATCGATACCCGTTACACATGAGATGACCCCCACATCCTTTGTCAAGATAAACAACTCCCCAATCAATGCATTCCACTCTTCAGTACAGCATACGCACCTTTACTACTATAGATTTGTACGACCAAAAATTGAACTAACATTATATATAGTATGATAAATGCTGATGCATGTCACCTAAAATTATATCATTGGAAACTATGTTCAAATATGAATCCAACGATATAGTTTTTGTTGACATGCACTACCATTTTGTCAGTTAAATCTTCAGTCATATTCAATGGGGGACTAATAAACCACGACTGATGTAGTACAAGTGTAGAGGGCATTGCTGCACGGGAGTCTCACCCCGCTCGTGGCACGACAGTAAAACCGTCATTTCACAAAACCCAACCACTGCCAGTAATAAGTGGCTTGGTAAAATAAACGGACAAGCAACCATCACATCCCTCCGTCTTTTTTGCATTTCATCTCTTTGCATTTACTTTCTCCAGTTCATCTCGCACACTCAATCCCTAGCTACTACTCCTAGTATCCCTAGCTACTACTCCTAGGGCCTGTTCTTTTGGCGGCTTAAAAAATAAGCCGTCTCTTCCCCAGCTTTTCTCATAAGACTAGTCACAGTGGAGAGTAACATTAAGGTGCCTCACTCATTTATTTGGACTTCTAAACTACTACTAGTACTCCCTTCATTTTTATATACAAGGCCACAAACTCAAATTGCAGGTACCAAGATAAAAATCAATGTGTGCTTTACAAGTCAATTTATTTTCTCGTTTATCGGGTTAATTAATAGGGTGCATGCACATTAGAAGAAAGTGAGTGGCCGTGAGAGAGGAAGTAGATGAGTTTGTCATTATCATCCACTACATGCATGCTAGTAATTAAGCCATGGGTTACCAATATGAGGAAACATCATAAATATTTGTCTCGATTACTGTTGGTGGCCTTGTATAGATGCAAAATTGTAACACCCCAAAAAAATTAACCATGTTTTGTTTGTTAAAATTTTTGCTAGGAAATTAAATTTTTATTTTCTGGATTTATCTTGGATTTCAGAACCTCTCTTTTCTTCAGAGTTGTGGAGTTTTCACTCCAAGTAAAAAACTTTTCAAATGTTGTTGGACTTGTATACCCCCTCAAGAAACATTTCTTTTATCAGTGGATTTATTTATATAATTATTTTCCCTGAGCTCTATTTCTCTAAAAATGATTTTTTCATAAGATTTAGGGTCCCATTTGCACTGCAACCCTTTGATAAATTCATTTAAAAATCCCACCAAAATTTGGAGATGACATATGATGTCCCTAAAACACTTTTGTGCAGAAATCTTCCTTAGTCATTTGGAGATTTTGAGTTTTACCACAAGTTTTCAAATCTGGTCCAGATTTCACTTTTGCACTACAACCTATTTAAATATCCTTTTAAAACTTCCACCAAAATTAATATATTATTCATCTTGGTGCAAAAACCCACTAATGTTCTTTGAAAAAGTTGAGCAAATCATCTTCTTTTGCTCTCTGGTCCAGTTTGACATTTTCTACTGCAACCATATTTTAACTTGCCCTTTTTCCCATGATTCTTTTTCCTACTTATAGACAACCCTGCAAAAACCCTTAAGTCCAGGGGAATGGACCTATTGGAGTGTTTTTGGTCCATGGAATGATAGCTTTTAGTTTCTGTCTAGAACTGGTTTTCTCAAAACCTTGCACTATCAAGTTTCTAGTCTTGACCAACTGACCTTGCCACCATCACCTACACCTAAAGAGACACTGGTCTAGAGCTTTTGGCCACCCCAAGAGTTGCCTAGATGCACATGGCATTCTGTCAAATACCTTGAGTGCATGCACAGGCTTGGCATGATCTTTTGTTTGCATTGTAAACTTGATCTTCTGACCCAACAAGCTTGTCCAATAAGCTCCTAGCTAACCCTAACCGAGGCCTGCTAATCCCCAGCCTCATCCCAATCCTCCAGCACGCTCTGGCATTGCATCAAGCACGTAGCGTGCATGCGCTGGGCGCGCCCAGAGCACGCGTTTTGCACGTGCGTGCGCACGAGTCGCCAAGGCCTGCCGCCGCCTCCGCCGCCCTGGCCCCTCCCCACTCACCGCCAGCATGCCCCGACCCCTCCCTTGCCACAGGGCCGCTCCTGGCGCCCTACAGCGCTACCGTCAGGTCGGCCATGGCAGCCAGCGGCCGGCCACAACAGCCCTTGCCATGGATGGCGCCGCCCAAGCCACACGCGTGCGCCAGCTGCCCTGTGGAGCAGTCCGAGCTCATCCACAAGCTTGTCTGCAAGCGCTCATCGCCACCACATTGCTCGGTAACTACAAAACGGCGGTTCGCCGTTGATCTTATCCCCGGCCGCCACGAAACTGACCTAATCGCGCTATAAAAGGGATCCCGAGCTCGACCAGGCACCCAGACGACCTCAAGACACTCCACCAAAGCCCCCACGGCCAGTAGGCGACGGCGGGAAGCCTTCTTCCCCATCTTCGGCAGGTTCTGCCGCCGTCACGCTCCGGCTCCATTCGTCGCGAGCAGACCCTCCCCTACCCTTCCAGCACCACTATTCGAGTCGTCTCGATCTTGCGGAGCCTCCCAACCACTCAACTTCGACGGAGAGCCACCATAGCCCAAACCCCCAACTCACCCGAAGCCGCCGTCCGCCGCAGAGCTCGCCGCCGGCGACTCCCTCCACCCCCGCCACCCCCTCGACCATCGGGAGGACCGCCCTGGCCTGGCGGATCCATCCCTGCCCTCCGGAGCCCGCGGGGAGCTGCCGTTCACCGGCGTCGATCGCCGGAGCCCCGCCTCTGTTCGGCCAGAGGAGGAAGGAGGCGGGGGCGACCGGTCAAACCTGACAGGTGGGCCCCCTGGACCCACTGCCAGTGACCACGGGCCGGTCCACGCTGGCATAAGTGGAGGCGTAAACACAAAGTACGTCTTCGACGTGTACTCATTTCAAAACGTTTTTTTTCTTTTTCTGTTTTATTTTAAAAACAGAAATTTGACTGGCTATAACTTTTTAAATATAACTCCAAATGAGTTGATTCTTTTTCCTACCTCTCTCAAATATTGTCTAGTTTATTTTCACATTTATTTGAAAAATTTTCAGACAACTTTTTTGTACTGTTTTGAAACTATATGTTAATTTGAATATTTTAAAAAATATGATTTGTTGGAGAGAGAAGATGACTTTAAAAAGTTTTGGAATGCACCCTGCCTCTCCACAACTTGAAGGCAAGCATTCTGAACCCTGGCATAATATTGTCGTGTGTTGTTTGATACGGCTACAACACCCTCGTTTCGGTGGTTTCGTTATTTTATGGGATGATATGAACATACTCATAAGTGCATATTGATGATTCCGTGCTATTGGAATTGGACACGTTATGATAGTAATCACCATTGTATGCCTTTCATGCATACCGGAAGGAATCCAGGAAAGCCTCTGTCTTGGGTAGACACGGGCTTGTCTCTAGTCCTCCGTCGAGACGGTTGTGTCCGGTACGGTGTGATGAGGTGTGACGGGTGGTGATTCTGTCTGTTGATTGAAATATATTTGTTATGCTAATCTTACAGGGAATACTTAAACCTCCTGAGTCGACCGTATATCGAGTCTTGTTCCAGTAACCCCCATACTTGTTTCGTACTACCACGTGTCCCTGCCATAGGTAGGGTACGGTTCAGTAAGTTGTCAACCCCTTCCTAGCACACACTGTACAGAGAGGCCATGGTGGAAGATACCGGCTGCATCCGGTAGGCATGCCACCTGGTCTGGGGGCATGGGTGTTTCCGGTTGGGACCGAGAGGGGGGCACCCCTTAGAGCGCGCGATATAAATTTGATCCCATGCTACGCGAGGTTGTAGCCTCCCCACTTAGAGTTTCGCTTAACAGGTGTCGTGGGTGATTCCAGACACCGGTGAGTTAAGCTGGTGTGTGCGGGTCAGGTGTGTTTTCAATTAAAAGACCGTAGACGGAATTAGTCCCGATGGACTAAAGGAATCCGTTACTCGTGGGTAAAGAGTACACCCTCTGCAGAGGTTAAATCTATTCGAATAGCCGTGTCCATGGTTAAGGACTACAATCTGGGATGGGTCAAGTGTCGGTCTTCGAAGGAGAAACTGCTAAACCTGAACATGGATCATGACTTGTGACTTATGATGATTATGATTATTATTATATTGGACTAACCTTTTTTGTTACTTGAATTATTGAGTATCCCTGGGATGGTTCTACCTCCTGGATATTCATTGTGATTATTTTCTTATAAGCCCTTTATGTGGTGTCGCTCAGACGCCCAACTGTGGCATGCTTGTTATTTATTTACCTTATAAGCCCTTTATGTGGTGTTGCACAGACGCCCGACTGTGGCATGTTTGTTACTTATTTCACCTATAAGCCCTTTATGCGGTGTCGCTAAGACGCCTGACTGAGGCATGCTTTATATTATTGTCCTTTCGAGGCGTCGCTTCAGACACCCGATCGGTGCATTCTATTTTCATTCTCTGATTGCATATTCATGTTTTATATGAACAACCTGCTTGCGTGCATCATGGACTTCTATTTCGTGACCGATGCTGTGATCATAGAATATTTCAGAGCATGACTATCATTGGTTATATTATACCCGTGTTCATAATGTTTGCGAGTACATTCAAAGTACTCACTGGCTTGTCCCTGGCTATTGTCTTGGCCAGATTTCTTGCTTGGAGAGGAGCATTGCGATGACAGCCCCGGAACCTAAGCAATGGTGGTAGCAGCCTCGCGAAGATAGGAGTTATCCAGGTCAGCTGTTCCTGTGGGAAATGGAGTCCCATAGACGCTGATGATCCACAAACCGCTTCCGCCTTCAACCACTAGAAACCATTTGTTGTACTCATAGGCCAGAATGGTCTTGTACTGCATATTATGTAATTTGCTTGGAATTTCTGTATCGAGTTGGTGCCTCATCAACTAACAGTAATCCTGGGGCTGATGAGCACAAGGGCCATTTTCTGGGAAATTAATATCCCGAAAATCCGGTCCTGACAAAAATGTATTTTTTATAGTGGCCTTGTATACAAAAATGGAGGGATGAAAGTGCGTTATATCGACTAGAGGGGGGTGAATAGGCGATTTTTATGAATTCTTCACTGAGGAATTTGCCGGTGAGGAAATTCCTTAGCGAAGAACTACTTGTAGTGGAATAAGTCCTCAGAAGTAAGCATAACAGAATACATGCATGGTCATCATGATGAAATGAAGACAAGCACAGAGTACAGAAAAGCGTAATCACAGGATAACACAAGATGAAGACAAACAGATCAAGAAATTGAACTGAGGAAATTGAGAAAGTCTTGATCAAAGTCTTCAAACACAGATCCGATGAAGCACTTAACACAAAGAATGAGGAAATGAAAGAGTTGAGGAAATAGAACCAAGAAGCTTGGTGAAGACAATGATTTGGTAGACCAGTTCCAACTGCTGTCTGGGTTATGCGCTGGTTGAGCGGCTGAGTATTTAAACTCGAGGACACACAGTCCCGGACACCCAGTCCTGAGCACGCAGCTCAGGACACCAAGTCCTCACCGTATTCTCCTTGAACTAAGGTCACACAGACCTCGTCCAATCACTCGTGGTAAGTCTTCAGGCGACTTCCAAACCTTCACAAACTCGGTCACTCGGCGATCCACAATTCCTCTTGGATGCTCTACACCATGACGCCTAACCGTATGGAAGAAGCACAATCTTCAAAGGTAACAAGCGTCGGATCCACGCAGGATCAATCTCTTCAGTGATGCTTAATCACTTTGGGTTTGTAGGTGTTTGGGTTTGGGTTTTCCTCACTTGATGATTTTCATGATGATTTTCACTCAAAGTCCTCGGAGGATGGGATGCTCTCAAATGACAAGTGTCAGTTTCTATCGAAGCAGCCAACCAGCTAGTGGTTGTAGGGGGCGGCTATTTATAGCCTAGGGAGCAGCCCGACATGATAAGACATAAATGCCCTTCAATGATATGACCGTTAGGCGGATAAGATATTTTGGGACAGCTGGCGCGTAGCACAGCAACGGTCGGAAATTTGAGGTTCAAATTCCTCAGGGCTATCATGTTCCTTAGTGTGTGGGCAATCCGCACTGGCGAATTCCTAACTCCTCAGTCAGAACAAATTCCTCAGCGACCAGAAGAACTTCGTCTCTATCACTTAAAAAATTGACTGAACTGTATGAGATTTCCAATGGCTTCACTCGAAGGGATTGGTAGGTGTAGGATTTTGAGTTAAGCATCACATGGAAATTTTTCCTTAATATTTCCTCGACCCCCTTTAACAGTACGGTGTTTCCTATGACTCAAGAAAGATAAAACGAAACTACGAAAACAAAATTCTTCACGCTTCATGTTCC
This sequence comes from Aegilops bicornis, assembly GCA_021605145.1. Classification (NCBI taxonomy): domain Eukaryota; kingdom Viridiplantae; phylum Streptophyta; class Magnoliopsida; order Poales; family Poaceae; genus Aegilops; species Aegilops bicornis. The sequence goes on along the minus strand of CM038670.1, from coordinate 769,685,875 downwards.
TCAAATGAATACCAAGTCTTCAAGGTCACACAAATTTCTTCACTTTCAAAGTCTTCAGAGAGTCTTCAGAATACCAAAGTCTTCAGTCGAAGAACTTCATTTTTAGGGGTCGACTTTCTCTGTAAATATCAAACTCCTCATAGACTTATAGACATGTGTACACTCATAAACGGATTAGACCCTTAACCTAGAAGTCTTCAATACACCAAAATCACTAAGGGGCACTAGATGCACTTACAATCTCCCCCTTTTTGGTGATTGATGACAATATAGGTTAAGTTTTCAATGGGGATAAACATATGAAGTGTAAATACTGATATCGAGGAATTTGTTTGCAAGATATAGAAGAACTCCCCCTGAAGATGTGCATAGTGAGGAATTTGCTTTTGAGGCAATGCACACTTGAAGAGTTGAATCATGGAGATCTCCCCCTATGTCTTGTAATTCATACACGCATTTGACATATAACATGAAGAATTTGAAATGCATGATGAAATATGGTGACTGAAGAAATTCAGCATGCGTGCAATAACATTAACGAGGAATAAGCATGCAGAATAACACATCAAAAGTATCAGAGCACCATCGGGTTTAAGTTTACAACTTGATCCAGCAAAGTCATCAGAAGAACGAGAGTTGTAACTTAGCAAAAGAACGCCCATATAATAGACCCGCTTGAAGACTAACTCAACTTTCTCCCCCTTTGTCATCGAATGACCAAAAGGATCGAAACTGAGGACTAACGCCTCAAGAATATCAAGTTGATGGAGGAGCACCGGTGTTGTCGGGGTCGCTTTGTCGTAGTAGGGCCTGCCGCCGATGTCGCCCAAGTCTTCATGTTCATCGATGTCGCGCAATGAAGAATAGGAGCTGGCCACCAAGGAAGGAACCTTGACCTTCTTGTATTTCTTCGGTGGAGGTGCAGACCAGTCAAATACTTCCTTGAGACCCATTTTCTTCAGATCTTCTTTGTTGTAGACATGATACAAAACAGCCCAGGTACGGTTGAATGTTTCATGGAGGTAGTATTGATTTTTCTTCACTGCGTTATGGGTTGAGGTCATGTTGTGAAGAATTGAACCAAACTGACGCTTGACCCATTTATGATTGCGATCAACCTTCTGATGAAGACTGGGGAGAAGCTCACGATCAGTCATCACCCTGGGTGCTGTGCCTTGAGGATTTGGCTTGGTTGTGTTGGCGGCAGAGTCATCATTGGTTGAGTAGGATGCATCCTTGCGAAATTGACCATCCAATGGACGAATGCCTTCATCTATCACAGCAGCGGCCTTGCCTTTGTCATCAGCTAAGGAAAATGTCCGTTTAAGGACTTCAATCGGAGGCATGTAGCTGCAGTGATTCAGAGTATCAGCTTTGTAATTGAGTGAAGACCTTGTTCTGATGAATCTCATAATCCAAGGTGCATAAGGCTTCAGCTCAAAAGGTGTCATAGCGACATTGGCCAGAGTCCTCATGAAGAAATCATGGAAGTTGACGGGAACACCAAGAATGATATTGAAAAGCAGGTTCTTCATGATGCCAACGACTTCTTCTTCATTCGAGTCGTGGCCTTTGATAGGACTCAATGTCTTCGTCAAAATGTGATAGGCGATACCGAGGCACATACAATAATTCCTTGACGAGGAATTTGGTTCGTGGGGCCTGTCCTGGCTTCAAAGGCTTCATCAGAACTTGCATGTAGTGATTTGTAAGCTCAGGTTCACTGTAGACGCAACGAGCACCTTCAAGGGGAGGACTGAGTGGTAGGGAATGAAGCAATTCAGTAGCTGGTGCTTTGTAGTGAGTGTTTTCTGACATCCAGTCCAGCACCCATGAGTTCACATCTTCAGAATTTCCTGTGATGTGCAGCGTCGGAAAGAATTGAAGAATGAGTTCTTCATTCCAATCACATATGTCAGTGCAGAAATTTAACAGTCCAGCGTCGTGAAGAACACTGAGGACTGGCTCGAAGCCCGGCAGAGATTCCATGTCCACGTGAGGAATGTGTGCATGATCAAAGACTTTGTCTTTGTTGAACAGCACTGAGGAATAGAAATTGGCCTGGCTGGCCGTCCAGAAACGCCTCTTCCTTATCTGAGCAGAGTCATAGGGGTTGTAATCTGTGAAGAACACATGCTCGCCGAAGAAATCTTCAACCTTGAACTTTTTCTTCCTTGAGAATGGATCCTTTGGCTTTGGCAGTGGAGTGTCAGTGAGTTGCATCACGACTTCAGGAATCGCAATCTCAGGTTCTTCAGGCTGAGGAATTTCTAGTTCCTCTTCAGTGGCAGTCTACGTGGTCAAGGAATCAGCAGCAGCAGTTTCTTCAGCAATAGTGGCTGGAATTTCTTCATGCACAGATGAAGTGGGGTGAGTTTCTTTAGAGCCCAGTTGAACGGTTGGTGCAGGGGACTGAGGCATTTGTTGTAAAGGGGTGAAGAGTGGAGAATTGGGGTGCTGACTGACGGTGTCCTGGACTAGGGGTACTCACCACGTCGTCTCCCGATCAGTTGGATTGGGCCGAGGACCCCCATGGCCGTATACTCATGGGCCAGTCCGGACAGCTGCCGCATACAAGGAAGATTCCACAAGACTTGGCGATCAAGACAAGGACTCCTCCCCACCGTCGTATTCGGCTAGGACTCTTGTTATCCTAGGCCTCTGGTGCACTATATAAACCGAGGTCGGGCTAGTCGATAGAGAGACAACAATCATACCATAGGCTAGCATCTAGGGTTTAGCCTCTATGATCTCGTGGTAGATCTACTCTTGTACTACTCATATCGTCAATATTAATCAAGCAGGAAGTAGGGTTTTACCTCCATCGAGAGGGGCCCGAACTTGGGTAAACATTGTGTCCCCCGCTTCCTGTTACCATCAGCCTAAGACGCACAAACCGGGACCACCTACCCGAGATCCGCCGGTTTAGACACCGCATTGGTGCTTTCATTGAGAGTTCCGCTGTGTGTTCGACAAAAGGTCGATGGCTCGCCTGTAGATCAACTGCGACTTCGGCATCTTCGTCACCAGCTCGACTGGTCACCTTGGTTCGACCGAGGACTGCACCCTACCTCCGATCATCATGTTCGGATGAGGGCCTTCATCAACATAAACTCCGATATCTATCAAGATCATGAAGGAATCATCCAGGGTGCCCGGGGGCTCAACGTCAACATTGCCCTCAGGCGACCGTGCTGTTTTTTGGACAGCGAACTTGTATCCGCCGCCACCGCCTCCTCAAGCGTCGTTTTAACGATTTCTTCGGTGGAATTGTGCGGAATTGAGTCTACAACAACCCTGGAAAATTTCCTCGAGTTCCGATGGAGGAATCTCTGCCAATCCGTGATATATCGGAGCCCTGTCAAATCTGGACGGGAATTTGGACGAGTTTAGGGCGTGGTGTCCAGCTTCTAGCTCGGACGTCCTTTGGAAGATCCAACCGTTGATCGGCTGCGTAATTCCTATGCCTACCACCCCTCAAAATTTCATCTCGATCCGACCGTACAAACTCCGGAACCTTCCGATTAGTGCATCACTTTTCGGATCTGTTTTCTGCGCGAGAACGAATACGACCTGAGTTCGTCTTTTTTATGAACGGGATTTCGGACATCCTTTTTGAAGGAAGTTTTGTATGGGGTATTGTGTTTTGTTCCCGAACACATCCCACTAACTTTAAAATCTTTTAATCATGATCTTCAACATCATGCTGGTGTCAAACCAGTCCGGCAACATTGCTCCACGGCTGCCGACCTGCGCTAGACACGTTGTCGCTTTGTTGGGCCAAGCTCAACTTCTTCGGATAATCATCTCGGCAAGCCGAACAAGAGTTCGGAATCGTAAGGGATGAATCATCACCAACATCGGCGCCCCACAGATCACACAGAGCAGGCACACTGGCATCACCGCACGGTCACTTCATCAAGCCGCCATTGACCACGTCACGACCTGCATCGGCATCGCCGCACTGGTGCTTCTTCAAGCCGATGTCCATCACGCCGAACTGCTTCAACACCTAGGCTGACATGGCGGCTGCAACGTCTCCTTACCGACATGCTCCATCACCCCGTCTGGACCGGGGGCTTCATTATCTCTTCATCAACCTACTCCGGTAACTTTGGCGTCACCAGCCGACCAGCTTCGTCACGATTAGCTGGACCGAGGGCTTTGCCTCGGCAAGCCAACCTTGCCAAAGATTGCCATGCCTTCGCTTTATCGCCCATCAGGCAATGGGTGTGCGGATCGAGTCCCAATTTTGGGAATCACCTTCCTTCAGATTGCTACAACAAATAAACCAGGTGCTACTAATCCTAGTATTTTTTGCTTGTTTGGGTTCATCTTTCCCAAGGAATTATTACTCTGGTTTGTCCATCATATCTACATAGATTTATCAAATGGTGGCCGCATTAACGACGGTCGCATGGTGGTTCGGTCAATCTCCGTACATAGTCCGGCGGACGCCGCACCCGGAACTCAGACCAACCTGTGAATTCAGGCTTTGCCATGCCTTTACCGCATCACGGCGACGCCCTGCATCGATTGACTTCGGCGCCAGGCCATATTTCTTTTATTACTCACTTTGCATAAATTATTTATTATGCAACGTTTTTTTATTATTACTATTATCTCCGGTTTGCACTATTTTTTTTGCACATGAAAATGATCCAGTCAGACTATATCCTTTGGCGTCACTTCGGCTGGATGGGGGGCTTTGTCAACACTTCATTACCCCATGCCGGGAACTTTGGCATCACTCTGCCGACCCGCATTGATCGTGCTATGCCACCACTTCGGAGTGCCGAGCTCTTTGCTCCGCCACCTCGGGACCGGCTTCTCCCTCATCAACCTCGGACAGCGTCATCAATGCTGAACACATTAACCAGCTAAGTAGCCTTCATGCTCAAAGTTTTAAATTTTTAACTCGTGTTTGGTTTGACCAAGCATTATACTTTTTTTGGAAAAAAGTTGCTTGTAAAAAATCTTCCTTGTCCAAACTCTGTTTGTGACATACAAATTCAAATACCCCGTTTACTTGGGGGCTTCCTTTATGAACCATTTCCTCTTGCATATGATTATACTTGTACGGCTTCGTTCCTTGTTCGTGTATTACGCCACAATATGCACCATGTTGACTTAAGCGATTCGCAGGCTGGGTTACCTCGCTCCTGTGTTTACCCCTACGTTCCCGATTGTTCGGCTAGGGAGTAAAGGGAGCACCTCTGCGATTGTCACGATCGGGTCATCCGAGCCGGACCTCAGACTGGGTGAAGCCAAAAGCTAGCGCCCTTATTGTTTTCAATTATGGTCGGCACACAACGGAACTCATGAGTACAAAAAATCTATTACACAAGTCTCATAGTAACAATGAGCACCGAAGAAAGGTATCGGTGGGGGTACTATTTTCTTCGAAGATGCTTCTTACACTTTGTCGTAATATAGCATAAGTTCCCCGAGCGTGCTTTATGTCTCGTTATGACCTTATGGCCTGATTGCCTGGTTATCGGAAACACCGTTGATGTTCTCGACAGGTGGAGTACATAACACTTTTCGGTCCTTGACCGAAGAGGGAGAAGCCGACGATTGGTTAAGACGCGTTTAAAGTTCGGGTGAATAAAGATATGATATTAGTACTTCGGTACATACAATCATTATACATAAAATTCTTTTAACCAAGTCACGTGGGGGCTCTTAAATTAGTATGAGCTGTTTTTCTTCTTGGTCGTTACAAAGTCTTTTTTTCTATCACTCCTTTCTCGATGCAAGTGTGTGGTCAATAGCTGGATAGCCTTACTTCTCTCTAAATCCGCTCGAGTACAATTTGCTAAACTAACCTCGGAGAAGCACTCCGCCTTCGGGATAAGGAGGTTGAAGCCATAGGCTGACCCGCTTGAGGTCTTGAGATAGGATGTGTCATGTTAAAGCACGACAGAAGCCACCTTTTTTTCTCTAAAGTCCAATTTTCGGATCGGCACCGAACACTTGATCTAGTTCGGACATTAAACTTTTGAATAAGTTTTTTGGCTTTTCGAGCCTAAGGTACTTTTAAACTATTTGTGCGTTTCCAGCATTAGTCTGGCAGTGTAACGCCGGACACCTTTAGGGATTCGGCAAAAACGTTCTCGGATATTGCTTTATATGCATCGGTTTCAAATTGTGTCTTCGGTCAATAGTTGGGTTGCCCGGCTCCTGTGCTTACCTCCTACTTTCCGCTTTGTTCGGCTAGGTGTGCAAAGGGAGAACCACTGCGATTGTGCTTCGATTCGCATGGTCAAGCACCTCGATGGAGAAAGCCGAAAACTGACTGTCACAATAGGCGAAACTGGGTCAACGATCCGATGACTATGTTAAATGACGGGCCGTTCATAACATTGGCCGAAGTGTTTACGGCTTGACCTCGGATGTCGCCGAACACTAACCGGGGGCTCATAGCTAGCTTCCCCAGTTTAAAGCTCCTATGACTAAGGGAAAGTTATAAAGCCCGCATATTTGGTTGCCTCATTTCCGCTAACACAACCGCCTTCGGGCACCGAGACGTCGGCTAAGGGTTGCTTTGTTATTGCGGAAACACCCTGTGTAGTATCTACCAAGGGGTAGAAGCCGACGATGGGCCACTTTCAACTGATAAAACGGTCACAATGGAGTCAAAATAATGATGTAAAGTACTTGGATACATAGAATCATTACACATAATCTGTGATCTTACTCTGGATATCGATCCTTAATTCGGCCACCCGTGCCCACATTAAGGCTCAGGGGCTACTGGGCTTTGCGCTCATTATTTACAAATGTTAAAGGGGCACATCGATCCCTGATCTGGTGTTGCCACCCGACCAGTGTCTCGGGGGCTACTGCATTGCCTATTCAATGCAGAAAATTCAAAGGGCTCAGCGTACGGCTTGATCGAACTATGGGAAAGCGCGTGTTCGGACAGCAATAAGTACCATCTGGACGTATTTGGCATCAAGCTATATATCACGGCGACTTCTCACGACCCTCTCTGAGGGGCCCGTTCGCCGAGCTAGGAATTGATCCTCAGGCCGATTTCGCGCGTCGACCTGAGTCTCAGGGGCTACTGGGAACATCAGTTTTTATGCTTGCCTTCAGGTGCATCTCGGGTTTTAGACTGATACACACCTTGAGGGCTACTGGATATACATCGGCAGAGAATAAACTGCACCAGTTAAAAATATTCACAAAAATCAGCCCGCGGTCGGGGTGGTGCACCACCTTTGGAAGCAGTCCGGCATAAAGCTCGGGCGCTAGCGGCTAGCTCCGTAGAGGGCATTTCCGGCATTAAGCTTGGCTAAAACTCCTTCAAGTTTTTTGGACCAAGATGATCTATGACTTCTTGGATATAGTCTGGCGTTGGAGCTTGGACACAGTCTGGCGTGGGAGCCCGGATACATTTTAGCATTGGAGCTCAGAAGCAGTCCGGCATTGGTGCTCGGCTGCAAAAGATACCTCGAATGCAGTCCGGCGTTGGAGCTCGGACGCAAGAGGACACTGCCTCCCGGGAAAAACTTCAAACCCGAGGTAGGGCATAAAATAACAAGGCATTGATAAAGGCCGGAAACTTAAAGGGGCTCGTCGGATACCCGGCGTATAAACTCTTCGGATGCACTTCGGCGATCCTCAAGATCGAAGATGAGAAGATTTGTTGAACCAGTTTTCAAGACAGGCGACCAAAGATGAAGAACAGTTCGGAAGAATCGAGGAGCGTCCCTAACTTTAATACCGATTCAGGGGGCTACTGACGGTGTCCTGGACTAGGGGGTACTCACCACGTCGTCTCCCGATCAGTTGGATTGGGCCGAGAACCCCCATGGTCGTATACTCATGGGCCAGTCCGGACAGCTGCCGCATACAAGGAAGATTCCACAAGACTTGGCGATCAAGACAAGGACTCCTCCCCACCGTCGTATTCGGCTAGGACTCTTGTTATCCTAGGCCTCTGGTGCACTATATAAACCGAGGCCGGGCTAGTCGATAGAGAGACAACAATCATACCATAGGCTAGCCTCTAGGGTTTAGCCTCTACGATCTCGTGGTAGATCTACTCTTGTACTACTCATATTGTCAATATTAATCAAGCAGGAAGTAAGGTTTTACCTCCATCGAGAGGGCCCGAACCTGGGTAAACATTGTGTCCCCCGCTTTCTGTTACCATCAGCCTAAGACGCACAGATGGGGACCCCCTACCCAAGATCCGCCGGTTTTGACACCGACACTGACTTTCCCAAAAGTCATCATTCATCACTGGCGTAGTGCACCCAATATCCATGTCTTCATCTTCTATTTCTTCAATGCCAGCCTCTTCAGCTGTGAACTGAGGCATGTGCGAGGAGACAACAGGCGTTGAAGGGATAGCATCCACTTCAATTTCTTCATCAATCTGCTCGGACGAAGCAGCAGAATGATTTTCTCCATCAGATCCGCTAGGGATCACATATTCTTCACCAAAAGGAACAAGGTCCTTTGATGGCATGGTTGAGATCGGAACAACATCAACTGGATTTGCAAATGAACTTTTCATAGGATTCATTTTCTTTGGAGCTGAGGAATATGAAGCAGCTGATGCTTTCCTTTTCTTCACAGCTGCACGCTCTGCATCCTTGGTCTTGTTCACATCTAATGAAGATGGAAGGATTGGAGTTGGTGTAGGCGCAGGAGGAGCAGAGGAATCTGTTTGATTTTCTTCAGGCACAATTGATGCATTTGCCCTGACTCCTTCATTTTCTTCAGGCGCACCACTAGTGGATGCCCTAACAATGTCTTCAGCGGCTGGAATGTAGTCATCAGCCCTGGAACTAACATTTTCTTCAGCAGTCTGAAAGTCATCGTGGTCCGGCATGTTCTTCAGTTCTTTGAGCGAAGCTTCAGCCTGAGGAATTTCCTGTTGCGATGGAGCTGCAACATTGGAGGTGAATTTCTCAGTCAGTTTAACAAATCTGACTTTGGCACCTTGCCAATCAGCATAGTAGGCAGTGAATTTATTGCTGAGGGCTTTGATTTCAGACTGGATTTTGATAAGCTCATAAGTTGTCATAGAGACAATGTTGGTCTTCAAAAAAATTTCTTTCTGATACCGTGCCTTGTTGATCTGCCTGGCCTTCTCAAATTTCCATTTTTCTTCAGAGATGAAATGGGTCAGCATGTGACTTTGGCCAGGAGTCAAATGGAAATCAGGCATAGGAGTGTCTGGATCCTTGTGCCAGAGATCAATATAATCGAGAATAAGCTTAGGATCCAATAGCAGTGGCACATTAGTGCCTTTGGCTCTAGCGGCCCTGACTTGCCTGTCTCTGATGATTTTAGCAAGTTCATCATCATCAGCTTCGTCTTCTTCAGACGACACTTGGAAGGCGACTTGATTCTTTTGAGGACTAGGGCGTGGACCTCGTCCAGCAGTTGCCTTTGTCTTCAGCAGGGATGGTCCCGTTGAAGAATTTGGTGCAGCTGAGGAACTAGCTAAGACACCTGAGGGAATGGAGATGCCTGCCGTCCTTTGGCACGTGGAAAGATGCACAGGTGCAGAGGACTTTGTCGGAGCGGCCGAAGAGTTTGGCGGAGGAGCTGAAGATTTTGGAGGAGCAGGAGCAGCATGAGGAATTGGCTGTGAGGGCTTTGAGGATTCTGGCCGTGAGGGCACTGGAGGTGAAGTACTTGGCTTGCGCGCGGGCTTCTTTGTCATAGATTTCTTTGGCTTGACAGCAGTGGCCTCAGCAGAGGCAGCAGCAGCAGAGTCCTCATTGAATTTCGTCACTGCTTCTTTGGCTTGCCTGGCCAGCTTGGCTTGGCGCTTTGCCCATTCATCAGGATAATCCTCACCGCGCTTGAGGCTGGTGGGATCTGCTACTTGGCCAGGTGCCAATGGTGGTCTTGGGCATGGAGGATTGAGTGCGAATTTCTTCATGTACTTTGGAGTTACATACCTGTACTCCCTCCATTATCTTGTCCATCTCCTTTCTATCCTCTGGATGCGCACCTTGCGCTGATTTTTGTTCTCCTTACCAAACTTGGCCTCACCAGGAGTGCAGTAGTCTTTGTATATGTCATCAGGGATCTCAAAGCTAGTACCTCATGCTTCTTTCCTCCTTTCTGTGGCTTCTTACCATCTGCCATTTTCTTAGTTGAGGAATTTGAACAATCGAATTCTCTGAAGGAGTATGCAACGTTTCTTTGAGGAACGCTGCAAATGAGTTAAGTTGATGAGAACCTAGTGATTCAAAGAATGGGCATGAGTACCGTGAATGAGTATAGTTGCGAAGAATTTGGAGAGGTCATATGCGTTCTCAGAAGGTTTTTCAAATAGAACAAGTTTGAGGAATTTTGACCAGATGAGTCTTGAAGAATTTCACTAAGCGTTCTTTGTCTTAGGTTCCAGAGTTGTATAGGTCGAAGATCCACACAATTGAGGAATCTTGAAGAAAAATGATGCTTAGAGAAACGAATCAAGAACAGATGACATGTGAGGTGTTTAGTGTGTGAGGATTTGAAGAATAAAACACCTTCGAGGATTTTGTAGAAATCATTTGAATCAAAGAGGGCAGTAAAAGTAACTTTTAATTACCCTGGACGAAGAACACGACGAACTGTGAGATGGAGAGGTGAAGTTCATCACTGCAGATCTTCCACGCCCTAATTCGGCGGAGGAAGATGGCTACGGCGGCGGTGGAGTGAAGATTTCCGCGGCCGGCGCGAGTACAACGGCGACGAGGTCGAGGTAGTCAAGGTCTTCCTCACCAGCGATGATGGAGTAGCGGCGGCGCTAGGGTTTGATAAGCTCGAGCGGGAGATAGAGGTCGAGCAGAGTAAAGGAAGTGAGGAAGGGGAGAGGGGGTATTTATAGCCATGGTGAAAAACTGTTCGCCCGAAGATTTTGGACGAACGTGCCCATGACCCTTCTTATTCGCATGACATGTGTCACCCACGTACTGAAAAGTGGAGATCGTGTTAGATCGTGGGTGAATAGATAAGTCTATCGTGGGAAGCGGAACGGTTTGAGCGGCAAAGACGAAAATTTGGATAAGATAAGTTAAAAGTTCCGTTCGCAAATTCTTCAGCTGACAAGGACACAGTGAAGATTTTGAACGAGTTTCAAATAGAACGCACATGAAGAATTTGTGAATAGATTGGGTTGAGTATAGCATAGAGGGGGAAGGGTCCGATCACATTCACTTAGCAGAAGAACAACTTGAAGAAATAGCCATAAGTGAATGCTGTAGAGGACATAAACCCATATATATATATATATATATATATATATATATATATATATATACATATATATATAGCCAATGAAGAAAACGACGGAACCGGTGAAGATTTTGCAAAGTTGAAGAATTTGAAAAACTGAAGAATTTCAAAACTGAGGAAAAACTCAAATTGAAGATTTTCAACTTTGGTGGTGGCGTAACCCACCGTATAAGAATGATGATTTTAGACACCACGTACAATTGTCATAGGGTTCTGAGAATCAAATTCTTCATTAATTTGTTCACACTTAGAGTGTTGTTCTTCATTGATTGAAGAAAAATGTTTCTTCATGTGTTGCACATCTAAGTCATCAATTTTGCATAAGTGTTAGGATGAGTGTCCTATTCAAAGAACATTCAAAGATTCTAAGCTATTTAGCTCACACTGCAAGTTGCTAAATCTCTTCTCATCCAAGGGCTTTGTGAAGATATCGGCTAGCTGTTCTTCAGTCTTCACGTGCTCGATGGAGATGTCGCCCTTCAACACATGATCACGAAGAAAATGACGACGAATCTGAATGTGCTTTGTCTTCGAGTGCTGAACTGGGTTGTGAGCAATCTTGATGGAACTCTCATTGTCACAGTCGAGAGGCACATTCTTCACATTGATGTCGTAGTCCTTGAGAGTTTGCTTCATCCACATCAACTGAGCACAGCAAGAACCAGCAGCAATGAACTCAGCTTCCATAGTAGATAGTGATACGCAGTTGTGTTTCTTCGAGGACCAACAGACTAAAGATCGTCCGAGGAAATGACAAGTACCAGATGTTGACTTGGGGTCCACACGATCACCAGCATAGTCAGAGTCAGAATATCCAATGAGATCAAAAGCAGAGCCCTTGGGGTATCATAATCCTAGTGTTGGTGTGTGAGCCAGATATGGAAGAATATGCTTCACAGCCTTATGGTGTGATTCCTTCGGTGTAGCTTGAAATCGGGCACACACTACAAAAAAAATACACTTCCGTTATGATACGTGTTTGTCACAGTAGGTCGTGTTTTTTTGTCATGCATGTACATCCATGAAAAATTTATGACAGAATCAAGATAGTCATACTGTCTTTGTCAGAGAAGTGTTCCATGACATTACCAAAATTATCATCACGGAAGTGTCCACTTCCATGATGATAAATCGCGTCACGTAAGTGCTTTCGTCCAAGGGTGACCGACACGTGGCATCCACCGTAACGGAACACCGTTAAGCTATCGGGTCGGGTTTTGGATCCGATAACCCGTTAACAGCCACGAGCAATGGGAAATTTCCACGTGTAAAATTCTTATTGGCCGGACGAAACACGTGTCAGCTCGTCAGTGGGTCAGATAGGCGCCTATGATATGTCGACACGTGCCACGGCCCATCACTGGCCCATTTAGCTTACAAAGCCGGCCCATTTGACTTGGTCGAAAGTTAACGGGTTGGCCCATGAAAAGCCTGTTAACGGTCTCTTCGCAAATAGCCCATTTTACGGCCCGTTAGGCACTAAAGGAAATCGGCCCAACAACGTCATGTGGCCCGTCGAATATAACACCAGCCCATTTCACTTTCGGCCCATGTATGGCCCACGACGCCTTTTCGGCCCATATGAGGCCTTTCAGATCTTTCGCCCTTTACAGGCCCACGGTGACTCTAGCCCATAATGAACAGTAATTTTCTTTGTACCCGTTAATGGCCCGTGATTTACATGGGCCGTTTCCAGCCCGTGTTAGCTTTCGGCCTATTGACGGCCCATACGTTCTTGGGCTCCTTTTCGGCCCTCGATTACTTCCAGGCCGTTACTCGCATGTTCCCCTAATGGGCCAAATTCTGCCCATGGCAAGAATCGGCCCGTTACTGGCATGTTCCCCAAATGGGACAAATTCGGCCCATGGCAAGAGTCGGCCGTTACTGGCCTGTTACCCTAATGGGCCAAATTCGGCCCATGGCAAGAGTTGGCTCGTTTCTGGCCAGCCCGTCCTATATTCTGGCCCATTAACGACCCGTTATGCTTGTGACAGAATTAAGCTTTTGCAGTCCTACGGCCTGTTAACGGCCCGTTACCGTGCTGGGCCGATACCAATTACGCCCGATTACGGCCCATGTAGCCCTATTTATCCGATGGCCCTAGGCCAATTTATCGACGGCCCGAGGCCCACCGATTATAGGCCCATTTATCGACGGCCCGTAGGAGACCCATGGATCCTACGGCCCGTATATGGCCCATGGGTAGTTGCGGCCACTAGCAAACCAGGGAAAAAGAAGACTAGGAAATAAATAAGGCCCAAACTAACGCTAGGCTATTAAGGTGATTGCACAGATTACATCTACTCGGCATCAAAGACCGCCACCAGTGCAAATATAGGGAACACCCTACACTATGCAAAAATGGCTTGCTGTTTTCTTCAGCCGGTGGCTGCACGTTAAGAATAAATTTTGTATTGCACCAAAAAAATTACAACTATATAACAAAAGGAAGGTTTGCATAAAACTTAACAGTCTAGCAGATAAATGCACCACCAGAAGTTCAGAAGCTCGGTTCATTTGACCTGAATGTTATAATTTCATGCTGTATTGACCGATGGAACACCATAACCCTGGCCTTCATTTCCCCTAGTCTCCTGAACAACATAGAAAATGTCTGATAGTCTGGTTTCAAAACCATGCATATCTTGATGACATTGAGCAATGTTTCTCCTTGTTTCACAAAGAGCCTCTGTTAGGGAATGGACTTGTGTCTGGAGCACATATACAACATTGCTTTGAGCTTGCATATCTTGATCATGAGGCAGTTTGGACGATATTGCCTTAACAACCAACCCAAGATTACGCAGAACGTGCTTTTGGCCTCGTTAGTGGACAATCTTGACCCATCGCAAAGAAGAGCTGACATTGCAGTTATAGTTGCCTCGCCACCTTCTGAAGGTGGCGGTTCCACCATTTTTTCCATAGCTCGCTGAAAAGTTGAGGTTTTACATTAGTAGTACCATAACAGAAGATATTAAGGAGGCAGCAAAACCAAACAAAATAGCTTTGGTCTATATACATAACTTATTCTGGTGAACCCATGTAAAATATTAGTTGTATTTTATTGCAAAGTACATAATAAAACCAGGTTCCAAACATATGACCATGTACCATCGCTAATGTATTGTCTATTTCTTCACATTGTATTGAGGGCTAAGGATAAAGAGACGAAGTTTATAATACGGTAAGCATAGTATGACATCATTCATATCACAAAACAACCGAGAATAGACAAACAGGGCAATTGTAATTTGTGTGGGCAAGTCTAGCACGGAACTAGATTACGGGTCAAGATCAAAGGAACATCAGTCCTCCCTTTTAAACCTTGTAAGGTGCAATGATACGCTAAGACAATTGTGTATAAAATTGAAAAGAGTAATAGACATTGGCTGCAAACCATGCAGTTCAAGGCACAAGTCAGAGTAAGTAGTAGTTAAAAGGCATGAGGATTAAGGACTTACAACAGCGGCTTTGACTGGTGTAGTCATGCCCTTCTTCTTGCTGGTGTGACAGTCCTTGAAGATTTCCACATCATTTGGTTCAAGTACTTTTTGGTCCTTGCGGGCTTTCCTCTCCATTTCAAACAAGTCAATATAGATCTGATAATATGGTACAGCGAAAAGAGTGAAACAGCAGCTAATTACAAGAGCCTCGCAGTGTGCAATATAGCTAGGAGATCCTATAAATGCATTGGAATTTCACTTTCAGACGGTAGGCCTTGTTCTTTGAACAGTTCACCTACAAGAAGATAGTTTTGTGTGGCACATGCGTCAATAGGACTTCAACATGTGATCCGATCACATATATATAATGTACACGATACTTGGATCGGACCGGTGTTTAACAAGGCCCCTCCGCCTTTCATCCGATATATTTTCCACTGGAGATGTTTGGGAAAGTTCACTGTTTGCCTTGCCTTCAAAGTGAGTTTTCCTCAAGTTATACCGATACTGTCGCAGAGAAGACTTGAAAACATGGGTGCAAGCTTGTCTGGTTGCATCATCTTGGGTATCCAACTTGAACCTCATCTGTTGAAAATTATGGGAGTCTCATTATCAGCAACCTAGAAAGTATGGGACAGAGCAAGACAATATTACTAGTTTCCATACATAACCATACTTACAGATAAATGGTCGAGGAAGGTGTTGAACTGGGTTTCGTCTTTGTCATTCCTGTACTGAATCCATGTTGGGAGGATACGTACATGACACCTAACGGCAACCGCTGCCTCTAATACTAACTTGGCTGACTCTGTAGCATCACGTGGCCTTTTTAAACCTACCTCAAAACCGATCTCCATTCTTCCTCCTCTAGATTTAGTTAACCTATCGAGCATTATCCCTGATGTTTGTTTCCTCTTGCGCCTAGGTGCTAGTCCAACAACAAACATAGGAAGTGTTAGTGTACATCAAACAGTGAGACTACATATAAAGAAGCATGCAACTGTAACTTGACTCCAGCAACTACCTTCTTGCTGTTGAAGCTCACAAGGTTCATCTGATATTGCCAACTCGTCTTGTGTCAAGAGTGCTTGGGAAGTAGTGTCGTGGCAAGGGAGCTTGGGAACGTCTTTGCTAGCTTAGTTGGCCTTGCAGTATGTCGTGCAGCTGGTAGTACTGTGGTAGGTGTTGCAAGAACTAGGGTTGTCTCTGCTTGTTTGGTGGCAGCTATTTGTTTTTGTTTGGCTTTTTTTGCAGTTCGTGTAGCATGGGATGCCGTGTTTGTAGAATTTTCCACTGGACTTTCACCTTCTAGTGCACCATCAGTACCAATGAGAATCTGCAGGATTCATCCGCTTCTCATTCCCTGCCATTCTCTGTTTCTTCCTCTTTCTCATGCCATGTTAAGTCAAGCCGACAAGAAAAACAAATAAAATTTAGTTCTTCGTAACAAATTGATGCGTGATGACATTTAATAAAACTTTGATGTTAGACAACCACATGATAGGAGGATGTAATATGTATCAAAAACAGGACGGAAGAGATAACCAGAACTATGATGTGTAAACTAAGAAGAAGACATTTCACCAAATTAGAAGCAATGCAATGGAAGGTAGACACCATACGAAAGATGCTACAAATATCGCTCTGCCAAGTTAACAGTGTCTCAGCATAAGTGGCGTTTAAACAAATGTGAAGCGATAAAAGAAATAAATCATATGCAAGATGCAAACAACATCACACTACCATGTTAGAGGTCTCTCGTCATTAGTGCCATTGCATATTCACAGCATTGCATATTCACAGCTTATGATGTGTAAACTAAGGAGAAGGCATTTCAACAAATTAGAAGCAATGAAAGCTAGACACCATATGAAAGATGCAAATAATATCACTCTACCAAGTTAAAACATCTGCGTCATAAGTGCCATTTCAAAAATTAGTAGTACAAGCTAGAAAAGAATGTGAGATGTAACCTATATCACACTCCGAAGTCAAACGTGTCTTATGATAAGTGATTGTTGAAGGTTACACAACAGTAGTAATTTGATGTAAGAACATGGTGTGATAGACATATATTGTATGTTCTAGAAACAGGAACACGTGTCTTATTCAAATATAATGTGTAAAGTAAACAAATGGAATTCAACAAAATTAGAAGCAATACAAGCTAGACATCACACATAACATGCAACCACATATAACATTGCCAAGTTAGAGGGAGCACGGTGATCTTTGCACTAGGGGAGACGTGCTCATCATAAACACAGCTTTGTTGAGTGTCTATGCATGTGTTGTCCTGGAAATCATCTTGGGGGTGTGGAGGAGTAGAAACTGTAGAGGCCCTCCGTTTGGAAGGAGCACCTTTATCCGCTGCCTTGCTAACTTCCTTCCGCTTTATTGATTTTGAATTGTCAAGTAAAACCGACAAGAAAAAGCAATAAAATTCTCTCTTCAGAACTCATTCATGCATGATACTGACAATCACTACTTTGATGTAAGGCAAACACATGATACCAGGATGGAATATGTATGAAAAACAGGACGGCATGGCATGTTCACAACTGTTTGTGTAAACTAAGCAGAAACCATTCCAGCAAATAAGAAGCAATGCAAGCTAGACACCACATGAAAGATGCAACCAATATGACTGCCAAGATAAAAGCGTCCCATCATAAATGGAATTTCAACAAATTAGAAGCAGCGCATGCTATAAATCATATGAAAGATGCAAATAATATCGCACTGCATATACTAAAGGTGTCTCATCATGTTGATTGATGCGGGATACAAAAAAAAACAATAGTTTTATGTAAGGACATGCTTAATAGAAAGATGTACTATGTACTAAATACAAGAAGGCATGTCACATTTACAGGAGTATAAGCTAAGCAGACTAGAACATGCAGTTTAACCAGATTGGAAGAATTACAATCTAGACACCATATGCAACATGCAACCACATATCACGCTGCCAAGTTAGAGCAAGCACCTGCAATGCTAGTGTAGGGGAAATGCTGTAATCAACTACAGAGCTACGTTTACTATCTTCATCTAGCATTTCTGTTTCTTGAGAATCATGTCGGGAGGCTTACGCTGCATTCTTTAAATGAGGAGTAGTCCCCTTGCCTGCCTGCCTCGTCATAAGTGATTGATGAGGGATCCAGAAGAACATTAGTTTGATGTAAGAACATGGTTAATACACAGATGTACTAGTATGTACCAAAAACAGAAAGGCATGTCATATTCAAAGGTGTAATGTGTAAGCTAAGCAGATGCAATTTAACCAAATTGGAAGCAATACAAGCTAGACATCCGGCTGGAGTGGTGAGCATGATCATCTAGGACACGAGAGCCTGGTGGGAGGCGGGCTGCTTTGCCACCATCGCAACTTTTTAGTTGGCTTCGTGTGATGCCTATCTTTCTTTGGGCTTGTCACTTTGGCTCGGCCAAAGGCTACGACTAGCTATTTTTCTTCTGGTGCACACGGGATGGTGGTTCATGTAAAAAAATATCTTTCCTTATCTTACCGACTTCGGCCTTTCGAATACACACTAGACAGCATATGCAACATGCAACCACATATGACACCGTGAAGTTAAAGCAAGCACACAGGTTGGTGGTTCACGGCGGCGAGATCATCAACTCGAGCTACGTTCCTCGTCTTCATTTCTTGACACTACACCCTTTAAAGCCTTGAAACGCGTTTTTGGCCTAGCCGCATACCACTGGAGCAACTTCTCTCTATTCTTTTACGCTTCACAAGGCAGGGTTTGAAATACCCTTGCATAAAAACACAATAGTGAGAGTAAGGGTGAAGTGTGTGCGTAACTAGTGCCTTGTAAAAAGTAGCGAGATAGCAGGTGGCTAAAAATAAATGACAGGAGACATATGATAGCTCTACAACATAGCATGGCAAACAAAATTAGATTCTACTCCGCATGATTTTGTAATATATGAGCACAGGAAATGCATGTATTCCTCCAGCACACCACCACATGTGGTCATATCTAAGATAACAGTCGACTGAAAATAAATAGGTCAGTCGATTTTTTTAATGAACCGTCCGATCTATAAGGAACGGGCAGATGGCCTTCGTCTTCCTCCCGCCAGTCACTGTTGACGATCTTTCTCGAACCGCCAGCGACCACCGTCCCAAACCCCTGCCTCCGCCGCCCCGCCCTCCCATCGACCTCACACCACTGCCATGCTTGGCAACGCCCCCAGGCCATCCATTTAATCCCGACTGACCTCCAGATCGGGCGCCAGTAGCTCTAGGCCGCACACGCCCCTAAGATAAACACCAAGGCGCTACTTCCCCGGCGTAATAGGCGTACTAGCGCCTGTTACGCCGAGGAATGCTTCCGTTAATTGGGAATCAACTGGCCAGAAATTGAAATTCAGGGGGGCGACGGACCTCTAGCTAAGGTGAAATAGTATATGAGGAGAAACCTTGTGCATCGCGAGTTACTAGGAACATCTAGTATCAAGAAGAAGCAGTCAACTAGTGTCTTCTGTGGGATGAATACCGTGCAAGCAGAGACGTAAGATTTGCACGAATAAGGGAAGAGGAGTACATTCTTCGGTTGCCGGTGTGGTCACCTCCACATGTCGCGCCGATCTTCTTGTTTTTACAGGGGAAACCGATGTTCTGGAGGGTGCAGGCTTGGACGAACCCATGGCCAAATTGTTGACTGTGTTGCCATGGCTGTATGTCGGCGGAGGGGAATCAGATCCGAGGCGGCGAAGGACGGCGTAGCAGGAATAGCTCCGGTGCGGTGGAGGGTGGCGACGTTGGAGCGGCAGCGGTGAGGCGCAGGACGGCGTGGTTGAACTGGCTCGGGTACGGATGGCTCGGCCTCGGCTTCAACTACTAGCCGTGGAGGGCGTTGCGTTTGAGGTTGCGGTGGACGACGACGTCGGGGTATCGGCTCCAGCGTGATGGAGGAGGGCGACGGTTGATGGGTGGGATGGGGTGGCGGCACTACACCACGGTATAGTATTCCCTACTGACGTGTGCTGGAAAAGATGTCTATTACCGACCGATCTGTAGTTGAGAAAACTCTCGTCGGACCGTTGGTCGGAAAAACCTTCGTACGCTAAAAAATTATCGGTTGGGAATGCATGCACATTTGCCATCGAGCGGTCGATCGGGAATTCTCCTGTACCCATCGAACTGTGGGTCGGCAAATAACGCCGACCGACTGCCTGTGGCTAAATGGACCAAGCGCGCGCAGACGTAAATTTTTAGCGCTAAAATTTGGCCCAGCTCGCGAACCTCACTGATCTTTTCCTACAGGTCCAGTGGAATCCCTAATTCCCCATCCACGAGCCACCACTCGCGCCACACATCACGACGCTCACTATTCTCTCTCTGGCGGGCCGCTGCACCACGCCGTCGTCCTCAAACCCTCCCGCCGCCCCACACTGCCCACCCCCCATGAACTCGTACCCTCTCCTCCCCCAAGGTGCTCCATCCCCATCCCGTCACCAAGAACTCCGGCCTCGTCGTAAATCACAGGGCACCGGGCAGATCCGTCGAAGACCAGGCTCAACCAAAGGCCGGAAGCTCCTGTCGGCCGTGGCGGGGAACTTCTCCACGCCATCTTGCTTCTCCACCGCCGCCCCGCATCGTCCCGCCTCTCCATCGGTGCCCCAAACCGGCCTGCTCCCCGCCTTCCCGTCCACTCCCTGCTGCCGCTGCCAGCAATTTCCCACAGTGAGGCAACTCCTCCCCTCCCTCTCCCCGCCTCCGCTTTCTCGAACACGACAACCAAATTCATCTCCCAGATCGGAACACATCAAGATCAAGGCGGTTCTTCTTCAGAAGACCAGACGTCTAGCATTCATCTTGAAGAGACCATATCCATTTGACGTGCAACCACACTCTGGTGATTTTCTCTGCCCCGAGTCCTGACGACCTCCTTATGTGTGGATGTCAAAAGATGTGTGTTGTTTTTGCAACTGTGCAATGACGGGCGAGGCAACTCTCTTAAAAATCCTTCGACATTATGTTTCTCGTCTGTGATTTAGTGCACTGTATGTGGTTGTTCTTTTCTTAGAAAACATTATCATCAGATCTGCTGGTATATGATGACTTGAACTAATTTCAGTTTCAGATGAATTTTGTTCATAAGATGTGGTGTGTCCAAGCTGTTTTTCTTTCTTTCAGTATATGATGTTGTGATTTAGTAGCTTGGAGCCTGGCACTTTAATTCAAAAGTGATGTGAATACCTAAAATAAATAAAAAGAGCAGGAAATGGTGGCTAGCAAACTTATCTATTTTATAAAATCGACGAGCTGAATGTCCAGGTAATTCTTTGTCTATAACTAATTTGGCTGCTAGATTTTTTGAAGTTGTTAGACTGTAGTTTGATGGTTATATATTAGGTAATGCTTTGTCTATACTAATTTTCCTGCTAGATCTATTGAAGTTGTTAGACCGTATTTTTATGGTTATATATTAGAGCTAAAGAACAATATGTACTGAACAATAAAGAACAATATGTCCTTTTTCTCTTATGAGAGCTTCTCTAAGCTTTTCTAATATGTTATCCTAGTTTATTCCTATTAGCTCCCAGCCAATGCAGTGTGTGAACAAGTACAGAATGTTTTATTTAGGCTTTGGTTCTTATGTGATTTTTTATTCAGAAAACTACACCGTGGGTGTTCATCTTCAAGTGATTATCCATCTAACGTGCTTGTTGCAACCACTTTGGTGAGTTTCTCCACCCCATGTATTGAGGCCCTCCTTAAGTGGGGATGCAATTAATGTATACAATCCATTTTCACACTTTGGATTTTCCTTAAACACAGATCTTGCATGTTTATTGCTGAAGTAGATTACTTTAGTATTGCAATTTGCAAGTGTTTTCACCTACATGTCACATCTGAACTAGCAGTTTTGTAGTACAATCTCTCTTTTAAAGCTTTGAAATTTCCATTGCAGCCATCAAACCCTGTCCACCCTATGATTCAACTTCTAGATATTTCTCATGGTAATCATAATCCAATTAATTATGTTGTTCATGACCATGTCCTGCTAGTGAGGAACAGTTTGATTCGTTCCTGGTTTAGTGTCTTGCTTACATGCTTGCTTGAGTTAAGTGTACAATAAAGAAAGGGGCCTCAGTCTGTTATTTAGATATGTTTTACATCTGCGCTTCTCTGAAATAAATGAAATTTAGTGTTGAGCTGAACCATACTACTTGGTGAGAAATGGTAAGCATCTGCTCTATGGAACACCATGTTTTTGTTTGTTGAATTGGCAATCATACGCTTGGTCCTCCTTGCCAAATAACAACTTGTGTTCAACTTGTTTATTTCAGATTTTGATTTCTAATAGTTATTCTTGTATCGAAAATGTGACACCACGTGTAAAACCTTGTAGGTGAACATTTAAAACACTGCCCAAAGAAATGAAGGGTGGAAGCAGTACTAACCAGGAATGCCACTATTCAATGGGATCCGAATGATGCCCGGAATCCTGAAAGGTGGGTTATTATGCTTTGTTTGGCTATTAAGTCGCATTACTGCAGGATCAAATATATGGACATGGTATAGTTATCCCTGCAGGATCATGCTTGTTTAGCAATAATACATTCTAGGGCAAACAAATACAAGAGATTATACTGATATTATGTATGTACATTCATAAAAGGGGAACTTGTGTCTTTGGCCTTTTTTTCTCTTTCAATAAAATTTATCAGGTAATTTGGTTATCATTCAATAAAGTTCCTTGACATTCACTTGCTATTCTGTCACGACTTAGAGGCGGTAAGAGTTCGCCGGCGGCAAGGAAGGGTAGGGGGAGATCTCAGAGAGCGAGCAAAGAGGTGAGAAGCTAGGAGAAGGCAACGAGAGGAGGAAGAGGAGCCTGTGGCTCAGAATATTTCATTTCAAATTCTCCATGCCTATCCACAGTGACACCCCTTGCTTATATACTCATGAAAGTGGCACCAGACACACACGGCCCACGGCCCACACCATTACAAGGCTCACGGCCCGTCACGCACACATTCGAATTCAAACGCTCCCGCGACGACTTTACGCTTTCGCCGCACCTTCTTTCCGTCTCCCCTGTCTTGCCCGCACCTTTGCCACTTCCAGAGTACTGACAATACCTCCCCCTGAAGAACCAGCTTGTCCCCAAGCTGGTGCCGCTGGATAGCGATCCTTGATCGCCTGATAGTCTTCCCAAGTAGCTGAGGACGCGGGAATTGTGGTCCACTTGACCAAGATCTGAAGATGTGAAGCGTTCCCTTTTTTGACCAGGCGGCGATCCAGGATTTCTTCTGGTTGCACACCAGACAGCGACAAGTCAAGCGGCACAGGCAGTGTAGTGAACACCGGATATGATCCGGTACATGAGCTTTGAGCTGGGACACATGGAAAACTGGGTGAACCATATTGCCTCACGGCAACTCCAGCCTGTAAGCTGTGTTTCCAATTTTCTCCAGAACCTTGAAGGGTCCAAAATATTTGAGAGCCAGTTTTGGACATGGACGATTAACGACAGACGACTGAGCATATGGTTGCAGACGCAGATACGCTGTTTCTCCCACCACAAACCAGCGATCAGACCTTTTTCTGTCAGCAAACTGCTTATACTTGCACTGAGCTCTTGCTAAATGGTCTTTGAGCAACGATGTGTGTTCATTCTGAGAGGCCAACCAAGTCTGAACATCCGGATTCATGGAAATAGACTGACCTGCCAACTGTCCTACATTCGGTTCTTGTCCATATAAAGCTTTGTAGGGAGTGCATCCCAAAGAAGAATGATATGTAGAATTATACCAAAACTCTGGCTGAGGGAGCCAGGCCGCCCATTTAGCTGGAGAAACATGAACTGCATAGCGTAAGTACATTTCTAAACACTGGTTCACACACTCTATTTAACCATCCGTTTGTGGGTGATATGATGTGCTCATCTGAAGTTCAGTGCCCCAGACTCGGAACAATTCTTTCCAGAATGCACTTGTAAAAATCTTATCTCTATCAGAAACAATGGACAAGGGCAGTCCATGAAGTCTGACAATGTTATTGACGAAGACCTTAGCTACTGATGCTGCTGTAAACGGATGTTTCAGAGGCAGAAAGTGACTTACTTTTGTGAAACGATCCACCACCACTAGGATAGCACTAAATCCCTCTGATTTAGGTAATCCTTCAATGAAGTCCATACTAATGGCTTGCCATGGTCGATCTGGTAAAGGAAGAGGTTGTAACAACCCAGGTGTTTTGCACAGCTCATGTTTAGCCTGTTGACAAGTACTGCACTACTTCACTAAGTTTTCCACATCTGTTTTCATACCAGTCCAGCGAAACAATTGCTTCACTCTGTGGTAGGTAGGAAGTATACCAGAGTGGCCTCCCACTGGTGATGAGTGGAAAGCCTGGATGAGCTTTGTCTGCAGACATGCATTTGCTCCAATCCAAATTTTGTCCTCATGTTTAATTAGCCCCTCTTGCAAGTAAAATCCAGGACAAGCCTTGTTATCCACTGCTAGCTTTTGTAACATCTGTTGTGCAGCAGGGTCCACTGTATAGGAGTTCAGCACTTCCTGTATCCAGACAGGCTTGCTTGTAGACACTGTTTGAATAGGAAATAAATGAGCTACTCTGGAAAGAGCATCTGCTGCAGTATTTTCCACTCCTTTTTTGTACTGGATGGTGAACTACAGTCCTACCAGTTTTGTCGTGGCCTTTCTCTGCAAGTATGAAGTGAGAAGTTGATCCCCTAGGTGACAGAGACTTTGGTGGTCTGTTTTGATTACAAAAGGTGCTCTGGCGAGGTAAGATCTCCACCTGTCTATTGCCATCATGATTGCCAGAAACTCTTTCTCATAAATGCACAGTTTCTGACTAGCTACTCCAAGTGCCTTGCTATAGTAAGCAATAGGATGCCCCTCCTGAGAAAGAACAGCTCCCACTCCAGTATTACAAGCATCTGTATCTACAGTGAAAGTTTTTGCAAAGTTTGGTAAAGCCAAAACAGGAGTAGTGGCCATGGCCTGTTTCAACTGCTGGAAAGCTGCTTGAGCTGTGTCAGACCACTGAAAGGCTTGTTTCTTTAATAACACAGTGAGAGGCCTAGCCAATGCACCATAGTTCCTCACAAACTTTCTATAGTAACCTGTTAGCCCCAAAAATCCTCTCAACTCAGTCACATTAGTTGGCACAGGCCAGTGAACCATAGCTTCAGTTTTTGCAGGATCAGTAGCCACTCCTTTGTCAGAAATAATGTGACCCAAATATTCCATGGATTGCTGAGTAAAAACACACTTGCTCTGTTTCACATATAACTGATTTTGTGCCAGAATTTCAAACACAGACCTCAAGTGTTGAACATGATCTTCCAGAGTGAAGCTGAACACTAGGATGTCATCCATGAATACTAACACAAACTTTCTGCTGGGCCCTGTCATAAACACATTCATATTACACTGGAATGTGCCTGGAGCAGTAGCCAGTCCAAAAGGAACCACTCTGAACTTGAACTGGCCATGGTGTGTTTTAAATGTTGTCTTATGCTCATCTTCTTCTTTCATTCGAATCTGATGATATCCAACCTTTAAATCTAGTTTGGAGAACGACTTGGCACCTTCTAATTCATCCAGTAACTCATCAATCACTGGTAGAGGAAACTTGCTTTTGATAGTGATATCATTCAACTTTCTGTAATCCACATAGAACCTCCAAGTGCCATCTTTCTTCTTTACTACGAGAACAGGAGAAGCAAAAGGGCTAATGCTTGGTGTGATCAAACCAAATTTTAGCATTTCGGACACTTGTCTTTCTATTTCATCTTTCTGTAGTGGAGAATATATGTATGATCTGCAATTCACCGGAACAGCTCCAGGAATGAGATGAATTTCATGATCCAATGGTCTGTGAGGAGGCAATGTCTGAGGATCTTTGAATACAGTGTGATGATGTTGCAATAACTCTTGTACAGCAGGAGGAGCTGGAGTTTCAGGTGCCATCACAATTCTGTTCAACACAACAGTTGCCCAAACCTCATTGCCTTTATCCCATTTTAACAATTGTTCAGCTGTTACTTCTGTAATCTCTGTTGGTATTACAGGTAGCACACCCTGTAACTTCACCTCTTGTCCTGAATATTTGAACTGAATCCATTTTTCTGCCCAGTGACATTGCATCACTTCCCATTGTTCTAGCCAATCCATGCCCAAAATAATGTCATGTCCCCCAAGAGGAAGCACCTGCATTGCATTTGTGAAGTTATGTCCTTGAATCCACCAGGTTAAATGAGAAACCTTTTCAGAACATTTTACCAGTTCTCCATTAGCCACCTTCACTTTCATAGGCCTATTTAGTGGCTCCACAGTAACATTTATCCTGCTGAGCAGTGCTTGATCCACAAAAGTGTGGGTGCTCCCTGAGTCCACTAATATGAGCACCACCTGATTTCCCACTAAGGCTCTTAGTTGTATGGTTTTTGGGTGAGCTGCGCCTGACAAAGCAGTAACTGAAATAGTAGCACAGTCTGCTGTAGACTATTCAACTAGAGCATCCAAAAGAGCATAAGAAATTATCTCGTTCTGCACCACTGTTTCAGCTGTTTTCAGTTGAGCCCCAGTCGCCGGTAACTGACTGCATTCCTGCCCTGGAGTGAACTTCTCTCCACATTTATAACACAGGCCATTAGCTCGTCGATATTCCTTCAGCTGTTTGGCCTTCCACAGATCACCAGTAGCCAATGTCGGCCGAGTGTCAGGTTTGGTGAAGGCAGACTTCTGGTAAGATCCTCTGATTGTCTTCTGCTGCAGTAACAGGCCTTCCTGAACAGAAGCATACATCGCTGCCATGTGGACATTTGTTGGTATCTGAAACTCCACAACTGATCGTAACTCTGACTTGAGCCCCATAATGAAACGAGTTACCAGGAAAGTATCACTGATGGATGGTTCATACAACTTAATGGTGTAGACCAACTGAAGGAACTTTTTCTTGTACTCCTCCACTGTTTCCCCTTGTTTAAGTGACATGAGGTCCTTCATCTTCTGCCTGTATACATTCACATCGAACTCCTGTATCACTGCTGCACAAAACTGCGGCCAAGTGTGATATGCACTGTTTTGTTTAAAAGCCTGATACCAACTTGCAGCGTTATCAGTCAGATACAGGGATGCGGAAGTGACCTTGAAATTTTCAGGTATGCTGTATAACTGGAAGAACGCCTCGCACTTATCTAACCAGATCCTGACATCATTCCCATCAAAACGGGGGAAATCCATTTTGGGCAACCATCGCCTCTTGCCTGAATTTTCCTCCTGGACTGACTGCACAACTTGCTGGGACAGAGCGGTATTAGGTGGTACCTGGAGAGGACGAGGCAGCTCCTGAACAACGAACGGTGGCCCTGGGCCCAGGATGCTGGCCGACACCTCCGACGCTGTCGGCGACGAGGTCTCCGGTACCTCTGGTGGTTTCCCCTTCTGAGCGACATGGAATTGGCTCTGCTGAACCTGCCCCAAGGTGTCGCAGGACAAATTCACCTTCACTTGGACTTGGTCGAGCCGCGCTATTTGCTCCGTAAGCTTGGCGTCGAGCGCCGCCAGCTGCGCGCAGATCCCATCGACTACCTCCGACTATGCTATGCCTACGATCTCGGCGAACTCCTTCAGCATGCGCTCCTGGAACGCCTCCATCTCGTCCACGATGATTCGCAACTATGGGTTAGGCTTGAATGTCGTTGTGGTGGACAATTAATCCCAAATCAACCCACCTCAAGTCGGAATTTACACAGATCAAGCCCACAGGCGATCCGCTACCGTCGCCTCGGATTTGCCAGGTACGATTCAGAAAAAAAATTCAGCGCACGGCGGAGCGAGGAGGTGGCTCTGATACCAGATTGTCACGACTTAGAGGCGGTAAGAGTTTGCCGGCGGCGAGGAAGGGTAAGGGGATATCTCAGAGAGCGAGCAGAGAGGTGAGAAGCTAGGAGAAGGCAGCGAGAGGAGGAAGAGGAGCCTGTGGCTCAGAATATTTCATTTCAAATTCTCCATGCATATCCACAGTGACACCACTCGCTTATATACTCGCGAGTGGCACCCGCACACACACGGCCCACGACCCACACCATTAAAGGCTCACGGCCGGTCACGCACACATTCGAATTCAAACGCTCCCGCGATGACTTTACGCTTTCGCCGCGCCTTCTTTCCGTCTCCCCTGTCTTGCCCACACCTTTGCAAACTTCCAGAGTACTGACATATTCCTGCTCCTCCTCCTCCTGTGAAGACCACGGGCAATATATTTAAATTATGGCATATATGTCATTCCTGGCCATTTGCTGTTAATGCCATGGCATACTAATCTCAGGTGTTAATCTGAAACTACCACAGTAATTGGTATGGCTGGTATGTCTGAAAGTTCATCCCAGAAATAAACAAAGAGAAAATTGGGTTACATTAAACAGGACACTCTAATATACTTTCCTACAGTCTTCTAATTACTACTATCCAAGTGCTGAGGTTGCATTCCTTGCATCATGTTCCCCTTACTCCTGGAGTAAAAGGGTTGTGTATATGAAGAATTGTCAAAGTTTCTGCGATCGCTCTCTTTGGTATTCCTATTATTTTTACAATCTGTACAAAAAACAAAAGCACCAAATATATTCTTACCTCTTCCATGTCAGGGACACTTAGACAAGAAAGGAGATGGTTTTGGATATGAAGGTATAAAAATATATAGTGCATCACCAAGCAATGGAGGAAGCTATAGCGGATCTGAATATCAACAAAAAAATGCAGAACTTAACTAGTTCCTGGAGCATATACTTAATGATCATAGATCATGCAGGTTCATAACATGGAAATGCTCTTAGAAAGGTGGTTTACGTGGATGTTGTCCTCTATTTGTCTAACCAAAAGTCTGGCGAATGTTACTACAATGTAGTAGTTACACTGTCGTTCACTTATAGTACGTATGATAGTAAGTGATTCTTTTTCGCTGTCATTTTTGTGTATATTTATTTCTTTCTAAAAAATAGGGTACAATCTGGAATATTAGTATATTGGTTCCATCCTACATGCTGTAAATGCTTGATTTTGATGGATTTTGTTCATGGCTTTGATTATACAAATCTGAATTTTACCCTTTTGGGACAAATTCAACAGAGTATACAATCCAATACTAATGATTTCAATTATCATGGTGTATTCAGGTCAGACCTAAATACTAGTCTGCATCCGCCTACCTTGGCAGGGATACCAGGTTAATCTACTTTGGTGTTGTATCCTCTTTTCTTCTTACTCTTATTTTTTAGGAGCTAAGACGATACTTTCGGGCATTTAGAAAGAGTCACGTCTACAATTAGCTACCAGGTAGCTATATCCGATGTGAAATACTAGAAAACTGTACATCTCTTGAAAGAGTCACGGTGATATTTATTTATATTACAACTCATTTTATAGAATATCTTTAAATTTTTTTGTTTATTTTTTTTTGGAAACAAGTGTTGGAATATTGGCTAGTACCTATGTACAGTAACTTAAGTATATCCCCAGCACACTCTATGATCAGCAATCATACAGAGTAAATGATGCATTTCCTTTCAAATGGATAGATAGAAGGTGGTCAGAGGGCTTCTATGCCACATCCATGCATGGCTACTGCTGGATGTTGATTGGCGGTCTTCACGACCAGAAATGCTAGTTTTGTAGATTAGGTAAGTGTATTCTTCTTTCTGCTGATGCACGTGCAGAGTGTAGATGTGAACTCTGGCCGCATTCAGTTTCATAAATTAATTTATCATTCTAATGAGACTTGTTTAACTTTTGTAGGAAGCAAACATAAGGACTCGACTCACAATGACCCATGAAGCGAGCGATCCACGTCAACCGAACGTTTTACTTTTCATTTTGTACAACTGGTATCTCATACTTGCAGTCTTTTAGCTGTCCTTTGTTGAACCTGATGTATGGTGTATTGGTGGTTATATTTAGAATAGAATAATGTGTATGTATGTGACCATTAGAGAATGGAATAAAAAATGTTTGGTGCACCTGATGTATGATGTCTTCGTGATTATGCTTAGAACACATGAATTATATGTATGTGACAATCAGTACCATATGTTAGTTAAAGTTGTGATTGGATAAACAAAATGTAAATGAATTTTTGGTCGCAAAAGAAAACACCGTCTGATTGTTGGTTGGCAAAACAAACCCTGCCCGACTGTCGGTTGGGAAAGGCTAAAACCAGGCCCAACAGAATGTTGGTTGGGAAAGAATTCCCATCCGATAGTTGGTCGGGAAAGGCCCACGGCTACCCCAACGGGCTGTTGGTCGGGAAAGGCCCATGGCAAGCCCAACATATTGTTGGTCGGGAAAGATTCTCCATACCCATCAAGCAGTCGGTCGGGAAAGATATGTCGGTCGGGAAAGGGTTTTCCCGTCTAGACTTTCCCCAACAGACACGATCGGTCGGCAATAGTGTTTCCCGACCGACTGTTTGTTGGCAGAAGTTGTTTTCCCGACCAAGTAGGTTGTTGGGAATGTAGTGTTGTGGTGTAGTGCGGACGGAGGACGCCGGGGTTTCGCGGTTGGTGGAGAGGTAGTTTTGGCACCCACGGAGTACGAATGGGGAATCAGACGGGTGGGGGAACCATGTTTGATGCAGGGACGTGCTTGTTTTTGGCTTTTTTGAATAGAAGATGGGACGCGCTTGTTTGAAATTTGGGGAAAGTACAAACTTTGCCCCCCTCTTAAATTTTGGACCTACTTCGGGTCGGGGGTAGGATGGTAATCCTAGGTGTCCCAAATAGTGGGCGGGCGATTTCGTGGCGCATGTGTGCTTAGGCGGCCATTGTGTATGAATGTTTTTCAGAGGCGGTTGCGTGGCGTCTAGATGATGCTACAAACCTACCCTGGTTTAGACCTTTGGACGTCGGGCCGGTAGGTTTCACAGGTCGGAGTTATTAGAAAAGTAATTTCCTTGTACTACCAAACATTGGTCTCACACGGTTTCGGGCGAGTAGAGGCTCTTTTGGCGCTTCGTTTTAAAATTTTGAAACACAAGCATTCACGTTTAGAGTACTCTTAAACTATGAGGATTGACCTAAATAGACTACGTTATATTTGACCTTGTATGTTTGAAAACCTCATTAAATTATCCGCTTCCTTTTGAATTTTGACACTTGAAAATCCTATAACTACGATTATTTTGGAATGGTGGAGCTAAATTTGAATCTATTTTGTACACGACTACATATGCTATTATGTACAAAATCAGAGCAAAGATTGGTACCCCAATAGTTTAGGTATGGTTTACAAATGCCATGATATCAAATTCAAATAATTGAATGGACTTCATGTTGAATTCAATTTTTTTAAACCACCTTAGGTTGAATTCAAATGTATACTAGTTCATAGGTAGCTATTTATAAATGTCCATTGTGTAACTTTTGTTATGTATAATGTGCTTTACACACACAACATGAACTATACTCACGTTTATATTCGATTGCTAAAGTGATGCATTGTCCGGAGTTCAAAATACTAACTATGTGGATCAATTGTGTCGAATAATAACATAGACATGCTCAAATTCGATAGAATCTAGATGTACGATGGATCAATGACCGCTCCTTACATAAATTGCAAATATCATGATCCCATCCTAATATTTGGATACAATTTATATCTTTAATCAATGTGTAGAGTAGTCTTTACGTGTAGTTTCACTCTCCATCGGTGGTCTCTCACACATGCTCACACTCTCTCTCCCGAGGTGTCTTTCTCGCACACATTCTCTAGATATAACCCTCCCTCCTCTCGTAACCATTTACAACTGTTTTCACTAACCTTTATCACAAGCACTCTTCCTCTCGCAAAACATACACACGCACAATCCTCATCGACCCTTTCTATATACATGGACCTGCCTATGTGTCTCATGTAATGCACATTATCTTTACGCCTGTCTCTCACGCATTATCTCACACCTCTCTTCCTAATCAACGAGTATGATTCTAGCAGAGCATTCTGTAGGATGCCCCTTAAAGTTAGGTTGGATGAATAGTAATATCAAAGATATAGGGGTTACCTTAGTCCGAGAACCTAGGGTTACAAATCCTAGCCGGCTTTGTTAGTGGACACAGAGTCCTTCACAATTCTGCTATCTTTGTCGTGTACAACTAGTCATCCATGGGTCTTCCTAAATGTGTCATGGGCCGACCAATGTGGCGCAGGACGGAACCGAACAAAGGGCCTCACCTCGACCCACCGGACCTCACGCGGTGACACACCCTCTGCCCCCACGTCTCATTATCTTCTCACACCCACACATACTGACACAAACACCACACACACACGGAAAAATTCTCCTGGTGCCTCTATTCCCTCCCCCCTTGCATATACACACTCAAGGGAATGGAATCTCTTGTCGTGACGTCATATTCGTCTCTCTCTCTAGACCACCCTCATTTCTCGTGCTATCTCATCCACCCCGTCGGCCCCTCTATCCATGCCTCTCTCGAATACGTAATACACACACATAACTCTCTAGGCCCCATAAATGCATCAACTACACATTCGGACATGTTACATCAAAATTCCCATTGATCTAAAAAGCCCTCTCTTCACGTTTATTTTGCATACAACATTCCTTTAGAATAAAGTGTGGCCAAAAAATTATTTTAGAGTTTCTACATATATACAACATTACAAAGTCATATGGAGGAGTACGAACGCTAATTTGCATTGCATTGTGCCCACAATGATATTTATTCCGCACTATGAATTTGTATATTATTATACTATATACAAAGTTAGTCAAAATAAAGAGAAACGAAGAGCATCTATCTCTCCATCGCATACCCCCCTATACGCCCCTTTCACGTATGCACACAAAACTATCTCCATGTCCTCTAAATGTAAGCCCCCAGAAAATTCACGCGTGTTTCATCTTTCTCTCGCGATATATGCAATGACGATCATTGTATTTGAAGTGAAAGCACGACACATACATTGGACTTCATAATCCACTCAATACGGTCACCGTTTATGTTTAGTGGTTATTATACAGTCACGGGCTCACCGCACAACTTTGTATTTGCTCATGACATGACTAGTTGACCAGTTGAACGCTCCACGTGGCACCTAATCTAGTGTTGAATCACATTATCTCACTAACATCGTGCCCAATGCCGACTTGTATCTACTCTATATCTACACTATTATAAAATACATAAAATACACTCTTATAAAAAACAGAGTTGGTGATGAAGGTGTGCCTGCCATCCTCAGAATATAGGCCGTCCGATTTATATCTCGACGGATAGGAAAGAAACTATGGAAGTTTTGCAAAAGGTACCCACACACCTCTCCACATTTGCAAATAAGGCCTTCCCTCATTCATCCTTTTCTCTCACAAGATAAACAAGTCATACAAATGCATCTTGATGTTACGTGCAACGCACGGGAATCTTGCTAGTAAGAATGAAAAAAACGACAAAAAAATATTTTGACGGTGGTGCGAAGTCATGACCGCGGGCACAACGGACAAGGTGGCCTTGTATTGGTATGCTGAGCCGTCTGTTTTAACACACAGGAGCTGGTGTGGTGATTATACACACATGCACGCATGCACACAAACTCCATCCACGCAACACTCACACAAACACATGCACCCACGCACGCACGCAACACTCACACGTACACACGCAGCCACGCACGCACGCAACACTCACACGTACACACGCAGCCACGCACGCACGCAACACTCACACGCACACACGCACGCATGCTTGCACACACCAGTACACCACACGACCAACACACACTCTCACGCTCAAGTGCTCAACCTACACGGCATGCGCACACATCAGGCCCTCGATGCATACACATACACAACCAGGTGATTCAGCAAGACGGGTTGGAGACTTGTCGCCTGCGTACATTTGTGTTTATCTGACCTTTTCCCAATGCGAACTGACAGGTGGGACCCACAAGGAACGTGGTCAATTTAACTAGTCAACATGGCGCCACACAGACTATTTAGTCGGTCAACAGAGTGCAATCCGATGCTGAACTGTGAGCAAGTGACCCGATAATCACCGCAAAACGTATATAGTGACCGTAATCAGCTTATTCTAAAGTTCGGTGACCATACTACGCTTTTCTCTCTGTAGGCCCTCCAAAACTACATCTCTACATGTTCTCGCATGTTACATCTAACAACTATGCAATACAACACTACTACTACACTCTAACACAATAAATCATATGTGTTTTTAGTTTTACTAGATATCATATTGTTACTTATAATTATTCAGTTTGCATACATTAAAATTGCCTTTGAAATGTATGGCCAAGATCATCTACCGCATGGGAAAAATCCGCCCTTTCTTGTTTAATCGGGTTTGTATCGATGGATAAATGCGAAACAGCAAAACTATAGTACTATACAGTACAAGTGACAGTTCACCGGGCCGTCAGGTCGCCTACTCCTCCGTCAGAAGAGTGGAGCGCTCGCTTTCATAAATCTTCTAGTCCCTTTCACCGACATGTGGGATATCAAGCTACCGGGTCCACGTGCCATACCGGAATACAGTGAAGAGCAGCCGGGGTGAAGCACCCCAGTCATGGTGCCGACGTAGTAATGAGCAATGAGGCGTCAAATCACAAAGTTGCACCTTTCCCGCAGTTAAGTTGGAGGGACGAAGTAATAATGCTAAAAAAAAGAAGTTGGAGGGACGAAGCAACCATCATTTCACTCGTTGCTGAATCCTCTTCTCCCTCATCTTCTTCAACTTAACCACGTGTTGCTTCTGCCGTTGTTCTGCCTCATGTGGGACGCGGATCAGCTTGGTCGCTTCTCCCTCATCTTCTTCAACTTAACCACGTGTTGCTTCTACCGTTATACTGCCTCATGTGGGACGCGGATCAGCTTGGTAAAGCACTAACACGTGGGAATGCATGTTAGCAAACCGCCAGGACAACGTCCTCCGAAAATAAGAAACCTCCCCTGCCATCTGCGCGGCAAAATCACCTCCTTTTTACTAATCTTTGATTCTATAATTTTTAGATCAATATAATTGAGATTTGTATAGATAGCAGACAGGAGCAAAACCAAGTGGTACGGTTAAGGGCATCCACAATGTGTAGCCAAATGTGAAAATAGCTTTTGGCATCGTGGGAACTATTGTGGACGTTGCCAAAGCCAAAAAGATGGAACCGAAGCTCCCTGATTGATTGATTGAAGGAATAGAAAAATGCAACGTCTCTCCTCTTTCTCCCATGCTTGGACGCATGTAGGAGTAGTACAGTATAGAGCATAGAGTCTACTCCCCTGTCCCTTCTATCACAAATCACAAAGCAGTGAGGTGCCAAATCACAAAGCACGGACGAAGCAACTATCATTTGACTCTTTGCTGACTCCGCTTCTCCATCGTCTTCTTCGAGAAACCATCTCACAGCACTAGTACTCCTAGTAGTAGTACTAGTAAAGGACTTCCTGGATGCAAATAAGGCGGTTGTCTCGGCTTGCAGGCGGCACTTCATGAGCGACTTACCGTGGTCTCCTCAATGGTGTTCTCCGTCGAACGACTTCGCCAAACCACAAAAAAAAAGAAGTTGTCGACGCCACCGCAATGGGCAAGGAATTCAAATATAGTTACTACCTCCATTTTTTTGTACACAAGGCCAGTATATCAAAATTACAATTTGCAAAGGGCCACTAACACTAATCGAGGCAAAATTGATGGGGTTAGCAACCAAGGACATTAATATCCCC
This sequence comes from Aegilops bicornis, assembly GCA_021605145.1. Lineage (NCBI taxonomy): Eukaryota > Viridiplantae > Streptophyta > Magnoliopsida > Poales > Poaceae > Aegilops > Aegilops bicornis. The sequence continues at coordinate 769,650,418 of CM038670.1, read as the reverse complement.
GCATGCATGTGGAAGTGAGAAGGTTCGCTTTGCATGGCGCTGCATTAATCAAGCGATGAGGAGTGAGATGGTTAGCTCTTTGGTCTTTCGAGAAAAAAATACGCATTAATTGACACGTGAAACGAGGATTTGTAACGAAGGAAAACCCCGCCTTTGTTTTTTAACACTAGTACTCCTAGTACGTACTACCTCCGTCCTGGTTTATAGGTCCCTTTTATAGTTTGTGCCCAATTTTGACTAAGGATTTAACTAACGAAATGTTAATGCATGTCAAGAAAAATTATCTCATTGGATTCATATTTGAACATAGTTTTGAAAAATATAATGTTTGGTGACATGCGTGAACATTTTCTTAGTTTAATCTATGGTCAAAATTTTGCATGAAATATAATGGTGACCAATAAACCCGGACAGAGGTAGTACGTACTTATCCTGTTTCGGTCTAGGCCTTGCATTGCCAAACTTCGCCATACATTTTTTCCAAGCTTGCCTAAAGTTTTCAAAATGAGAAGGAGGTACACTTGTGCATGGCTGTCGCGGTCGCACCGCACCCTCACACGGTTGCTCTTGCACGCCGCGGTCGCACCGCACCCTCACACTTCGCTCCTGCATGCCGCAAACCCAACCAAGGGAACGCACCCTCACTGACACGTGTTGTCGCATGTGAACAAACCAAACTCAGCCATCCTATCGCTGACACATAATTTTCGTTCATAGATTATGTTTATCCAACCGGAGTATCCGTACGGCCCGTGCGGTGGTCTGTTGGGGAAGAAGAAGAGGTGAGGAATAAGGAAAGAAGGGTTAGGAGACGTAGGATATTCATCCAACCGCCTGAAATGGTAGACTCAGGCGACTTGCATAACAAATAGTATGTTTTTACACAGCAAAAGTGTCACATCCCTAGCCTTACCCTGCACTAGGCTAGCACTTGTCTGTGGCATCATGTTTAAATTCTTTTGAAACTTGAAATGGGGATTGCCTAAACCCTAGCATCAAGGGAATTCACTAGGTTTAACTAAAATATTTTCAGTGAATCCAACTAGCTTTAAAAAAATGTTCATCATTTCTGGAAAAATGCTATAAACCATAACCAGAGGTGTTGCGCATTTTCCATGACATATTTGGTCACTGGATTGAATCATATAGTATTTGCATTTGGGCATTTAAATACTATAAAATATTTTAAATGCTCAAATAATCATAAACTAAAATGTTTACTGATGATTATGTTCTAAACAGTATTCATGATTAGTTTCATGATTTTTGGGAATGCCTTGACGTTTTTAATAAAGCCCAAAACAGTATCACAAAATAGAAAAACAAAAACAATTAAAAGAGAGAGAAGGGAACCTACCTAACTTACCTGTGTAGCCACCTAGCGGCCCAAGTGGCCAGCCCAGCCCACTGGCCCCCCCCCCTGTCGCCTTCCTTCTCGCGCCAGTAGGCACAGGCACGTGGCCGACGCACGCAGGCGCGCCCGGACACCTCCTGTTTCGCCGTGTCGACGCCTCCTTTTCCCCCAACCCCGCGCAAGGAGACGTGGACGAGGCCGTGCCGACCCCCCCCCCTCCCTTCTTCCCTGGTCATTTTCCCCCTCTCCCTCTTTGTTCTTCGCCCGAACAGAGAGCCGCCGCCGCCGTTCACTGCCACCATGGCCACCGGCTAGCCCTAGCCCCATGGACGCAGCCCCGAGCTCCGCCGTGCCTCCCTCGTCCTCCCCGACGGCTCACGCGACCGTAGGAGACCTGAAGTGCCGCCCCGACACTTTTCCCCTCCTCGGCCGCCGGAGATCAGCCTCGCCGCCCCGCTCGCTCCGGTGCTTCCCCGAGCACGCCGAGGACATCTCTGCACTCGCCGTGAGCTCCTGCCCCTTCTCCCCCTCTCCGTTCTCGCTCTCACACGCCGTAGCCGCCGCCTTGTTGACGGAAACCGCCGCCGCCAAGGCTGCCGCCGGTGATGCTCCAGTGACCATTTGGTCCCGGGCATGCGCCCATCGTACTCGCCGCACCCCGTAGACGCTGTAGGTGCTAAACACACATCACCACGGCCACCGTAACGGCGGCCCCGCTCGTGTCCGAACTCCGGCCGCCGCCCAAGTGGTCGTCGCCGTCGACCCCGGCCTCCCTGCGCCCAGCTGCGTGCACCCCTGGATGCGCGTGAGTGAGGGCTTCCTCGTGGTGTCACCAGTGCGTCCAGCCGGCGCCTGTAGCGCGTTCCCGAGCTTCGCCACCGCGTTCGCGTGCTCGCCGGCGTTCAACTCCGGCGTGCTGACGTGGCACGGTCATTAGCCACTAATGACCCAACTAACTAACCCTCCGGGCCACTGACGCATAGGCCACATGCCCTAATTAACCCCAGCTTTATTTCTGCTTAGTCTAACTATAATCCAACGGGACCCATTTGTTAGGGTTGACCCTGCTGACGTGGCCGTTGACCAGGCCCACCTGTCTGCGACCCTAACCAGCCCTGAGTCACTGACCAGTGGGCCCCACTGGTCAGATTTGACCCGGACCAGCCCTGTTGACTTGCTGACATCATCATGACGTCAGGCTGACGCAGTAATCCTTTTCTGGAATTTAAATAAATCTTAAATGATTTGTTTAATTCAAAAAATAGCCAAAACTTCTAAAAATCATAGAAATTCAACCGTAGCTCAGAATGAAATAAATTATATATGAAAAATGATCAGAAAATTCCAATCTATCCATCTGTACTAGTTGCATGCATGTTTAAACAAGTTAACTTGCTGTTTAGTGCAAAACATGATAAAGCACTATTTAAGATCACAAACGTGTTTGAACTTTGAACCTTTGGTTGAAAATAGCTCAAACCCATATGGTTGTAGTTGCATTAGCCCAACACACTCATTTTGCCATGTCACATTCATGCATCATATTGTCGCATCGCATTGATTGTGTTCTTCCTTGTTGCCAGTATTTGTCCACTCTCAGTAAACGACGTACCGACGATGAGTTCGATGACACCAATGAAGAACTATATTATCTTCAGAAGTGCCAGGCAAGCAAAACCCCCTTGTTCATTCCGATATAATCCCACTCTCTCGCTTCTTTTTACTGCATTAGGACAACAACGAGTCATCTGTTACTTGCTGCGTTAGCTGAACCCCTTTATCCTTTGCATGACCTGTCATTCCACAGTAAATAGATGAAACCCACTAGCATGAGTAGGAGTTGTTTGAGCCCTGTTTCGCCTACTCATTCATTCTTGTTTGTCGTGCCTGCTACTGCTTAGAGTTGAATCAGGTCTGATTCATCGGGGATGAATCGGAGGTGTGTGAACATGTCCTACTGTTGAGAGCTAAGTGCGTGAACATGATTTGGTAAAGGTAGCGGTGAGAGGCCATGTAGGAGTACATGGTGGGTTGTCTCATTGAAACCATCCTCAGGAACTGACTTCTTTGTTTGTGATCCATGAACAGTTACTACCACACATTGGGTTCCGGTAACTCGACCCCTCTCGACTTATTAATCAACATGATCTATGTCCAAGAGTTGCAACTAGTTTCTGGTGTTTGTAGGTAGTGTTAGTAGTCTACCATGTGGCACCTGGTACAGGTGGGCTTGGGACAGACTAGGCACCGTGGCATGGTGTACCAAGCGTAGAACCACCCGTCGAGGTGGGCTTGGGAACCCTGCACACATCGTTTGGGGCCGTGAGCGACACCCCGGCCGGATCTCCTTGCGGATGGAACCCGAATAGGCGATAAACCTGGACTAGAGACTTGTGAGGTTAGTCAGGTCGTGGCCGACTCCCTCGCCAGGCTTCCGCTTGAAGGTTGCCGAGATACACGTCGTGTACATGGTGGTAAGTGGCGAGAGCGTGTGAAGAAGTACACCCTGCAGGGTTAATATGATATATTGAATAGCGGTGTCATGGTAAAGGACTTCTGGGTTGCTCATACGGTTCATAGACAAGTGAAAGTGGATACTCTAAAATGTGCAAGATAAGCGTGAGTGCTATGGATGGCGTTCTCGTGAGGGAGACGGAGCCGATCCATAGTGGTGTATTGATATGGTGAATATGTGGACTCGTGTGCGCCACCTCATAAGAGTTATTTGCTGACGTAGTTTAGGATAGCCACCGAGTCAAAGCTGGCTTGCTGCAGTTAAACTCCACCACCCCCTTTGTTGATAATGATGCATATTTAGTTAGTTCTGATGTAAGTGTTGCTGAGTACATTTGTACTCACGTTTGCCTATTTTATGTTTTTCAGAGAGACTTCCGTCTCGCTAGTAGTTCCGCGTGGACTTCGACGTTTAGCTTGTTACCTCAGCTACGATCTTGTGCCCTCGGCAGATCTCGGTAGATAGTCGGGCTTCTCAGCCTTTTTCATTTGTAGATGTCTATACTCAGACATGTTAAGCTTCCGCTTGTGCTTGTTGCTTGTATGCTCTGTATGTTGGGTCATGAGACCCATGTTTGTAATATCTCGCTCCTCGGAGCCTAATGTATAAATACTTGAGTCGTAGAGTTATGTTGTGATGCCATGTTGTATTTACACATATCGAGCATATTGTGTGTATGTTTGAAATGCTTGGTATGTGTGGGATCCGACAATCTAGTTGTTTATCCTTGGCAGCCTCTCTTATGGGGAAATGTAGTCTAGTGCTTCCTTGAGCCATATTAGTCCGCTACAGCCCGGTTCACCGGAGTCCTGCTAGCCCAGCACTACCGCTCAGGACACTTGACTGGCCGGCATGTGTTTCACTTCGTTCCTGTGTCTGTCCCTTCGGGGAAATGTCACGCGGTGACATCCGGAGTCCTGCCTAGCCTGCTACAGCCCGGGTTCCCAGAGTCCTGTTAGCCCAATGCTACAGCCCGGATTCACACGCTGCTGACCGACATGCTCGATGTGATTCATGTATGCCTGTCCCCATGGGTTAGTGCCGCTTTGGGTTCACGACTAGCCATGTCGGCTCGGGTTCTTTGTCATATGGATGCTAACGACACTATCATATACGTGAGCCAAAAGGCACAAACGGTCCCGGGCCATGGTAAGGCGAACCCCGTGGGAATACCGTGCGTGAGGCCGCAAAGTGATATGAGGTGTTATCGGCTAGATCGATGTGACTTGGAATCGGGGTCCAGACAAAAAATATCCATAATAATAAAAACAACAACATAAAGAAAAACTATCACTGCTCGCGGAAAGAGACGGCCTCGTCGTCTTTGGCTGCCGGCGCGAACCAGCCGTCGCTGCTGCGTGTGTCTCCGCACCGTGGTTGTCCTCGGCCTCCAGCTACTCGTTCAAGCGGAGCGTGCGGGTGCTCTGCATGGACGAGAGCACAGCCTGGTTCAAGTCGAGGACGTCCGGTTCCGCCTACAGGAGGGCCTCGATGGCAGCGGCATCCGCGCACTCCGCGTCGAGTCGAGCCTCCGCCGCCCGGTTCAAGTCCAGGACTCCCGGTTCCGCCTGCAAGAGGGCGTCGATGAGAGCGGCATCCACGCGCTCCGCGTCGAGTCGAGCCTCTGCCGCCCGGTTCAAGTCCAGGACTTCCGGTTCCGCCCGCAGGAGGGCGTCGATGAGAGCGGCATCCGTGCCCTCTGCGTCGAGTCAAGCCTTTGTCGCCCGGTTCATGTCCAGGACGTCCGGTTCCTTCTGCAGGAGGGCCTCGATGGCAGCGGCATCCGCGCGCTCCGCCTCAAGTTGAGCCTCCACCGCCCGGTTCACATCCACGACATCCGGTTCTGCCTGCAGGAGAGCCTCGATGGCAGCGGCATGCGCGCGCTCCGCGTCGAGTTGAGCCTCTGCCTCCCAGTCCTCCTTTAGGAACTGCTCGTTTGGAGATCCCAGAAAACGCAAAAGCTGGAGTTCACTTTTATTACGAGGATGTGCCACCGCCAAGTGACATACCTATTCGATAGATAGGCTGGAGAAGTCTCGATACATCTCGATCCCCATTCTCCTCCTGCCGTATCCCCACCGGCTAGTCCAACCCTAGCCGCCAGACATCCCGCCGGCGCATCCTCACCGGTCAACTTCGTCCGGCAACCTCGACCCCACCCTGAAGAAAGTCTCGTCCTCGAGCAGCCCTTCTTCGTGACGCTCGCGACTCCTTCAAGCTCGCCCCATTCCGCCCCCACCTGACAGCAGCCGGCACCCCCGCCGTCAGCGACGCTGCTCCTCTCGCTTCGCTGCCGCCGAGAAGCTCAAGGTGAGCTCGTGCATATGTGCAACCTCACCACTCTTCATTCAGTTTATTTTACATTGAGTTACAGGCCATTTGGTCCAGATTTTTGGATGTCCAGATGCACAATCTTTTGTAAATAAGATGAACTTTTCAGAATGAGAGCATACATATTCGTAGACGAGAGCTATCATTTGGTTCAGATTTATAGATGGGAGCTATGATTTTTAGATTTATAAGTGAAATAGAACATGTACAGAATTATAGATGTAATAGACTCTGTATATGTTTATAAATGAGATATTCCATATACATACGTACCGATTTATAGATGAAATAGTCTCTGAATATGTTTATAAATGACAGACATCTGATTGTTTTTATGACATGAATCTTTATATATATGAGAGCATACAAATTTATTAGCACACACAAAGTGACATGGAATTTTATATAGAGTTGTTGAAAATGGTTGCTGAATGGACTATTGAGAACACTCGGATTATCACCGAGTTGTTTGTCCAGCAAGTGAGAGCTGGAAATAGGCCAAATACTCACTTGACCTCCAATGCATATGATGAGGTGGTGAGGCAATTCAAAATAAGAACAGGGTTGGAGTATACAAATGATCAGTTGAAGAACAAATGGGACAAACTAAGAGGTGAATATGGTGTATTCAAGAAACTTAAGTTGAAGGAGACAGGAGCGGGATGGGACACAGAGCGCAACACTGTGAAACAAGATGCTGAGTGGTGGAAGAAGGCAAAGATAGTGAGTTTTCATCCTCATGTTGTGCATATCATATCTTTCTTCATATTACTTGTTGTTGACAAAGGTTGTCTTGTTTGTATATTTACAGGACATTCCAGGTTGTTACAAGTTCAGGAAGCATGGACTTCGCAATGAAGAGAACTTGCGCATCATGTTTGAAGACATCACAAGTGACGGTTCCGATCATTGGAATCCGACTTCTGGCTTCCCCCCTACTTCTACTGCACTAATATCAAGTGCCATAAATCTTGAGCAAATAGAAGATGCTGATCTGTTGGAGGATCCCGATGAGGCACCATCTCCTATTACACCAAAGGTTAATAAGAGGCTTGGCAAGATCATTTGTGACACAAACAAGAAACCCAAGACCGCACAAGTGATGCAGGAGCAGATTACAATGATCGGGGACATTTGTAAGGAATCACATTCGTCGTTTCAGTCGTTCTTTAAGCACGATGACACTACCTCTGTTGCATCGGTTATGAAGGAAGCAATTGCTTGTGGTGCAATAGAAGGCAGCGATGAGCACTTCATTGCCTCTGAGCTTTTCATCAAGAGAGAGCAAAGGGAGATGTTTCTGAGCATGAGTGTTCACACTCGTTTGGGTTGGCTAAAGAGGAAGTTCAATGTCAAGTATGGGAACTAGTAGTTCCCAGTTTATGCCATATGTGTGATGGTTGCTTATGTCCTATGCTACCGAACCATTTTATTTACTATGTCAGTGGTTGAACAATATTTTAAGTACTCACTCTTGAACAATTGTTTCCTATATGGCTTGTAATAACTGGATCGATAATATTTATGTATGGAGTGGAGTTTCGTCTTCATATTTCTTGTTCTCCATGCTAACCATTGTTTGTTAACTCATTGGCTTTGTATGTGCAGATGTCATCTGACAGTGAAAGTGACAATGAAAACTATTATGAAATGAAGAAAAGAATGATGCGTGCCCATGCACAAGAAATGAACATTATGTATCTGAGTGCATCAACCATATTTGGGAAGTATTGTGACAATTGGGTGATGAAGGCCAATCCTAGGACATCTATCTTGAGTGGATTTGGATGGTTGCAGGAGACTATCGGTACACCCGGAGAGACATTCACCATGCTGAGAATGAAGGCGACGGTATTCTTTGAACTCCATGACTTGTTGAAGGATAAGTATGGGCTCGGCCATTCCCCATTCGTTAGTAGTTATGAGTCTCTTGCTATGTTCCTGTGGACCTTGGGTGGGTGTGAATCAAATAGAAGAACCCAAAACCGTTTCAAACATTCTGTAGATACAATCCACCGCAAATTCCATGAGGTATTACTTTGTGTCTTGAAGATGTCTGCTGACTATATCAAGCCTAAGGACCCAAATTTTAGGACCATACATCCAAGGATTCTGAATGACAGGAGGGCTTATCCACATTTGAAAGACTGCATTGGTGCAATAGATGGGACTCACATTAGGGCTTCTAATCCTGAGGCCGGACAAGTGAGGTACATCGGAAGAACCGGGGCAATAACTTCGTAATGTGATGGCAATATGTGACTTTGATATGCATTTCACTTATGCTTCTATTGGTCAACCTGGTTCTATGCATGACACAACTGTATATATACCGCAATGCATATGGACAAGGAAACCTTTCCCCATCCTCCAAAAGGTGAGCTTTTTTACTTGTTGCAAGTTATGGCATATATCCAACAACTTACATTCATTACTCTGTATGTTATTTAGGCAAGTACTACCTTGTAGACGCTGGCTATCCTAATAGAATTGGATATCTTGCACCCTACAAAGGAGAAAGGTATCATGTCCCTGACTTTCAAAGAGGCGCACCACCGAATACTCCTAAGGAGAAGTTCAATAGGATCCATTCATCCAAACGCAATTGCATAGAGAGAACCTTTGGAGTTTGGAAGATGAAATGGCAAATACTTTTGAAGATGCCAAGCTACTCAATTGAAACCCAAAAGATGATAGTTCTTGCTACTATGGCATTGCACAACTATGTTAGCTTCCATGACAAATCAGATCTCCACTTTGTTCGATGTGATAGGGATCCGGATTATGTGCCAACAATTCCTGAACGGTATAGGAAATTTGTTGTTCCGACAAATGCTTCAGATACATCTACTTCGGAGGAAAATGGTGTTGACATGGATCTGTTTAGGAACCAACTTGCTACTGACATTGCTCTAGGTTGGTGAAGTACATGTTAGGAACATGTACCACTTTTGTTTTGCAAATTTATGCAAATATTGTGCCCTTTGTTATATGAAATACGTGCAGACTGTCTTGGTCCTTAAGATATGTGTTTCCATATATGTATTTTCATTCAAAATACATTTTTGTTTAATAATTTATAATTTATATGCAGAAAGTATTGCAAACTACCCTTTATAGTTCTCTGTTAGTAAAAAATGCACAGAAAAGAAAAGGCAACTCTTTGCCCCAGCGAATCTGGCCATCTTTGTTAGAGAAAGAAAGCAAAGGAAAAGGAGAAAAACGCTGCCTGCCGGCGAACTAGGCTGAAAAATGCGCCCCAAGCACTCCAAACCAGGCCTTTAGCCATCTTTTCAGCCCCTAGGAACATGGCCTCACGTGGACTTCCATCCAGCCTCCATCTTGGGCTCACTTCGGCCTCTCCTCAATGTCCAATAAGGTCGAATCCCACTGAAGATGGCTGGCAGCCCATCTATGACGATCGAAACCTGGAGCTGAGACACCGAACGGATTTACGAGCGCTTAGCGCCAAGCGTGGGAAGTCAAGCGATCGAAAAGAGAAGCCGGATTTGAGGATTTATTGGAGTTGGGGAGCTACCGAACATGCCCTAAGGTATGATCATGTTTTTGCTCGTGAGAGAAGTTTAGTCAACGGGTCTATCACATTCAGAGCCGTATGTATTTTGCAAATATTCTATGTCTACAATGCTCTGCACGGAGCTACTCTAGCTAATTGCTCCCACTTTCAATATGTATCCAGATTGAGACTTAGAGTCATCTGGATTGGTGCAAAAGCTTGCACCGATGTAACTCTTTACGACGAACTCTTTTATTACCTCCATAATCGAGAAACATTTCCTTAGTCCTTAGTAAGGATATTCTTGACCGCTTCCAGTGATCTACTCCTAGATCAAAATTGTACTCCCTTGCCAAACTCAGAGCAAGGTATACAATAGGTCTGGTACACAGCATAGCATACTTCATAGAACCTATGACTGAGGCATAGGGAATGACTTTTCGTTCTCTTTCTATTTTCTGCCATGGTCGGGTTTTGAGTCTTACTCAACTTCACACCTTGTAACACAGGCAAAAACTCCTTCTTTGACTGTTTCATTTTGAACTACTTCAAAATCTTATAAAGGTATGTACTCATTGAAAAATCTTTATCAAGCGTCTCTATCTATCTCTATAGATCCTGATGCTCAATGTGTAAGCAGCTTCACCGAGGTCTTTCTTTGAAAAACTCTTATGCAAGTATCCTTTTATGCTATCCATAATTTCTATATCATTTCCAATCAACAATATGTCATCTACATATAGTTTTAGAAATGCTACAGAGCTCCCACTCACTTTCTTGTAAATACAGGCTTCTCCAAAAGTCTGTATAAAACCATATGCTTTGATCAACTCATCAAAGTGTATATTCCAACTCCGAGATGCATGCACCAGTCCATAGATGGATCGCTGGAGCTTGCACATTTTGTTAGCACCTTTAGGATTGACAAAACCTTCTGGTTGCATCATATACAACTATTCTTTAATAAAATCAATTAAGGAATGCAGTTTTAACATCCATTTGCCAGATTTCATAAAATGTGGCAATTGCTAACATGATTCAGACAGACTTAAGCATCGATACGAGTGAGAAAATCTCATCGTATTTAACACCTTGAACTTGTCGAAAAACTTTTTGCGACAAGTCGAGCTTTGTAGATAGTAACACTACTATCAGCGTCTGTCTTCCTCTTGAAGATCCATTTATTTTCTATGGCTTGCCGATCATCGGGCAAGTCCACCAAAGTCCACACCTTGTTCTCATACATGGATCCCATCTCAGATTTCATGGCCTCAAGCCATTTCACGGAATCTGGGCTCATCATCGCTTCCTCATAGTTCGTAGGTTCATCATGGTCTAGTAACATGACTTCCAAAACAGGATTACCGTACCACTCTGGTGCAGACTGTACTTTGGAAGGCCTACGAGGTTCTGTAGTAAATTGATTTGATGTTTCATGATCATCATCATTAGCTTCCTCACTAATTGGTGTAGCAATCACTGGAACTGATTTCTGTATGAACTACTTTCCAATTCGGAAGAAGGTACAATTACATTATCAAGCTCTACTTTCTCCCACTCACTTCTTTTGAGAGAAACTTATTCTCTAGAAAGGATCCATTCTTAGCAACAAATGTTTTGCCTTCGGATCTGTGATAGAAGGTGTACCTGATGTCTACTACGCAACCTTATTCTTGTAGACGTTGTTGGGCCTGCAAGTGCACATGTTTGTAGGACAGTAGAAAATTTCCCTCAAGTGGATGACCTAAGGTTTATCAATCCGTGGGAGGCGTAGGATGAAGATGGTCTCTCTCAAACAACCCTGCAACCAAATAACAAAGAGTCTCTTGTGTCCCCAACACACCCAATACAATGGAAAATTGTATAGGTGCACTAGTTCGGCGAAGAGATGGTGATACAAGTGCAATATGGATGGTAGATATAGGTTTTTGTAATCTGAAAATATAAAAGCAGCAAGGTAACTAATGATAAAAGTGAGCGTAAACGGTATTGCAATGGTAGGAAACAAGGCATAGGGTTCATACTTTCACTAGTGCAAGTTATCTCAACAATAATAACATAGATAGATCATATAACAATCCCTCAACATGCAACAAAGAGTCACTCCAAAGCCACTAATAGCTGAGAACAAACGTAGAGATTATGGTAGGGTACGAAACCACCTCAAAGTTATTCTTTCGGATCAATTTATTAAAGAGTTCGTACTAGAATAAAACCTTAAGGCACAAATCAACCAAAACCCTAATGTCACCTAGATACTCCATTGTCACCTCAAGTATCCGTGGGCATGATTATACGATAAGCATCACACAATCTCAGATTCATCCAACCAACACAAAGTACTTCAAAGAGTGCCCCAAAGTTTCTACCGGAGAGTCAACAAAACGTGTGCCAACCCCTGTGCATAGGTTCATGGGCGGAAGCCGCAAGTTATCACCAAAACATACATCAAGTGGCACGTGATATCCCATTGTCACCATAGATAAACACGGCAAGACATACATCAAGTGTTCTCAAATAAAGACTCAATCCGATAAGATAACTTCAAGAGGGAAACTCAATTCATCACAAGAGAGTAGAGGGGGAGAAACATCATAAGATCCAACTATAATAGCAAAGCTCGCGATACATCAAGATCGTCCCATAGAGAGAACACGAGAGAGAGAGATCAAACACAAGCTACTGGTACATACCCTCAGCCCCGAGGGTGAACTACTCCCTCCTCGTCATGGATAGCGTCGGGATGATGAAGATGGCCATCGATGATGGGTTCCCCCTCCGGCAGGGTGCCGGAACGAGCTCCCGAGAGGTTTTTGGTGGCTACAGAGGCTTGCGGCGGCGGAACTCCCGATCTATCTTGATATCCGATGGTTTTAGGGTACGTAGGCTTATATAGGCGAAAGAAGTCAGTCGGGAGGTGCTCGAGGGGCCCACGAGACAGGGGTTGCGCCCTATAGGGGGGGCACCCTCCTATCTCGTGGCTGCCTCGAGGATCTTCTAACGTGAACTCCAAGTCTCCAGGACCATATTCTTCCAAAAAATCATGTTGCCAAAGGTTTCATTCCGTTTGGACTCCGTTTGATATTCCTTTTCTTCGAAATACTGAAACAGGCAATAAAACAACAATATGGGTTGGGCCTCCAGTTAATAGGTTAGTCCCAAAAGTAATATAAAAGTGTATAATAAAGGCCATAATCATTCAAAACAGATAATAAAATAGCATGAATGCTTAATAAATTATAGATACGTTGGAGACGTATCAGCATCCCCAAGCTTAATTCCTACTCATCCTCGAGTAGGTAAATGATAAAAGAAAGAATTTATGAAGTGTGAATGCTAGAAGGTGCACAAGTTTGATCAATGATAATTTCGATCACATTTTCTAGCATGATAATATGTCATAATAGTAGTTCATCTCATAAAACTTCTCACGATAAAGTAACAAGCAATTCACATGTCAAAGCATAGACCATAAACTTTCTTGAAAACTAGCAAACTTCATTCTCAGTCATCAAATAATTGCAATTCATCTTATTTTCAGGAATAGCAAACTTCACATACTCAACCATCATATAGTCTTATATAATTGCTAACACTCACGCAATACTAATGGTTATGAAGTTTTAATCGGACACTGAGAAAGATAGGGGCTTATAGTGTTGCCTCCCAACGTATTCACCTTTGGGTGATGTCAACAATAATAGTTCATGCTAATTTACATCTAAGTGGATATCTATATATCTATATATATATATATATATATCTATATATATATATATATATATAAGTATCACCCCAACACAAAGTGCTTGTCAAAGGATAAAATGAAAAAGGGAAAGGTGAAGATCACCTTGACTCTTGCATAAAAGTAAAATACATAAAGTAAAAGATAGGCCCTTCGCAGAGGGAAGCAGAGGTTGTCATGCGCTTTTAAGGTTGGATGCACAAAATCTTAATGCGAATGAACGTCACTTTATATTGCCACTTGTATATGGACCTTTATCATGCAGTCCATCGCTTTTATTGCTTCCATAGCAAGAGATCGTATAAAGCTATTTTCTTCACACCAAAAGATCATACATATTTAGAGAGCAATTTTTATTGCTTGCACCGATGACAACTTACTTGAAGGATATTACTCAATCCATAGGTAGGTATGGTGGACTCTCATGGCAAAACTGGGTTTAAGGGTATTTGGAAGCACAAGTAGTATCTCTACTTGGTGCAAGGAATTTGGCTAGCATGAGGGAGAAAGGAAAGCTCAACATGTTTGAATGATCGATGACAATATACTTTAACTGAGATGTCGGAAAACATAAACCATTACGTTGTCTTCCTTGTCCAACATCAACTCTTTAGCATGTCATACTTAATGAGTGCTCCCAATTATAAAAGATGTCTAGGATAGTGTATTTATATGTGAAATCTCTCTTCCTTCAATATTCTTTCATGAATTGTTCAAATGACCAATACAATGCTTGCTAACCTTCAATAAATTTACAACCTCTACTTCTTAGACGTGAAGTCATTACTCCCCATGGGATAAGAAAATGAAACATATATAATTTAAAATTTATGACAATCAACTCATTCAACAATTTACTCATAGGATATAAGTGAAGCACACGAGTAAATGACAAACTACTCCAAAAAGATATAAGTGAAGATCAATGAGTAGCTAAATAATTATGTAACTATGCGAAGACTCCCTCTCATTTAAGAATTTCAGATCTTGGTATTGTATTCAAACAGCAAGCAAAACAAAATAAAATGACATTGCAAGGATAGCACAACTCAAGTGAAGAAGCAAAAACTTAGGCTCAACCGATACTAACCGATAGTTGTTGAAGAAGAAATGTGGGATGCCTACCGGGGCATCCCCAAGCTTAGATGCTTGAGACTTCTTGAAATAGTATCTTGGGGTGCCTTGGGAATCCCCAAGCTTGAACTTTTGTGTCTCCTTAATTCCTCTCATATCATGGTTTCTCTTTTTATCAAAAGCTTCAGTCACAACAAACTCAACAAGAACTCATGAGATAGGTTAGTATAAAACAATGCAAAACCTTATCATTTTCTACTGTAGAAAATCACTAAAATTATTATTCAATATTGAATACTAAATGCCTCTTCATATTTAATACTCCTATCCTCAAATAGAATCATTAAGCAAGCAAACATAAGCAAACAATGTAAACATAACAGCAATCTGCCAAAACAGTACAGTCTGTAAAGAATGCAAGATTCATCATACTTCCCTAAATCCAAAAATTATGAAATAAAATTCCCACTGTAGTAAATTTATCATATCGCATTATGCAAAAAGTTTCAACATTATATCATGCTCTGACTTTTCTAGGGAATTTTTGCAACAGCGGCAAACTTTCTGTTTTCAAACAGCAACATGTATACTAGCAAAATAAGCATGGCAAAGGCTATCCTTGACCTTTTTATTGAAAATAAAGATGCAAACCATTATTATAAATAACAGCAAGCAAAAGGTAACAAAATAAAATGACGCTCCAAGCAAAACACATATCATGTGGTGAATAAAAATATAGCTCCAAATAAAGTTACCGATGAGCGAAGACGAAAGAGGGGATGCCATCCGGGGCATCCCCAAGCTCAGGCTCTTGGTTGTCCTTGAATATTAACTTGGGGTGCCTTGGGAATCCCCAATCTTAGGCTCTTGCCACTCCTTATTCCATAGTCCATCGAATCTTTACCCAAAACTTGAAAACTCCACAACACAAAACTCAACAGAAAACTCATAAGCTCCGTTAGTATAAGAAAATAAAACCACCACTTAGGTACTGTAGTGAACTCATTCTAAATTCATATTGGTGTAATATCTACTTTACTCCAACTTATCTATGGTTCATACCACTAATACTAGCCATAGATTCATCAAAATAAGCAAACAACACGTAGAAAACAGAATCATCGAAAGCAGAGCGATGCAGAACAATCTGTATCAAACGTATACTTCTGGAACTCCAAAAATCCTACCAAATTAGGAAGTCCTAAGCAATTCGTGTACAATCCAGAGCAAAAAGAATTAGATCAGAAGCATGTTCCTGTGAATTAACAAAACTAATTTACTGGGTGCAAAAGTTTCTGATTCTCAGCAGGATCAACACAACTATCACCGTAAGCTATCCTAAAGGTCTTACTTGGCACTTTATTGAAATAAAAGATATAAAACATGATTACTACAGTAGCATAATCATGTGAACATATAAAAACAGTAAGGATAAATATTAGGTTGTCTCCCAACAAGCGCTTTTCTTTAATGGCTTTTAGCTAGGCATGATGATGATAATGATGCTCACATAAAAGATAAGAATTGAAACATAACGGGAGCATCATGAAGCATATGACTAGCACATTTAAGTCTAACTCTCTTCCTATGCAAAGGGATTTTGTGAGCAAACAACTTATGGGAACAATAATCAACTAGCATAGGAAGGTAAAACAAGCATAGCTTCAAGATTTTAAGCACATAGAGAGGAAACTTGATATCATTGCAATTCCTACAAGCATATATTCCTCCCTCGTAATAATTTTAAGTAGCATAATGAATGAATTCAACAATATAACCAGCACCTAAAGCATTATTTTCATGATATATAAGCATAGAAAATTTACTACTCTCCACATAAGCAAATTTCTTCTCATGAATAGTAGTGGGAGCAAACTCAACAAAATAATTATCATGTGAGGCATAATCCAATTGAAAACTAAAATCATGATGACAAGTTTCATGGTTTTCATTATTCTTAATAGCATACAAGTCATCACAATAATCATCATAGATAGTAACTTTGTTCTCATAATCAATTGGAACCTCTTCCGAAATAGTGGAATCATCACTAAATAAAGCTGACACTCTTCCAAATCCACTTTCATGTTCATCACAATAAAATTCAACATCCTTCAAAATAGTGGGATCACTACTTCCTAAAGTTGACACTCTTCCAAACCCACTTTCATCAATATAATCATCATAAATAGGAGGCATGTTTTCATCATAATAAATTTGCTCATCAAAACTTGGGGGACAAAAAATATCATATTCATCAAACATAGCTTCCCCAAGCTTGTGGCTTTGCATATCATAATCATAATCGCTCTCATCATTAATAGTATGGATAGCACCAATAGTATAGCAATTATCATCATCACAATGAGTAGTAGGAGCAACATCATTTGGGAGGGATGCCTTTTTACCTTTGTTGCCCCTTCTTTTCCTTTTTTTTCACATTATGTGTGGGTTCAACCTTCCTCTTTGAGCTCCTTATTGACGAGATTGGTTGAATAGAAAGCTCCTCCTCGTTACCTAATTCATCACAAGAAATAATAGGAGGATATTGGGAAGTCTCTTCCCTTTCATTAGTATTCTCATCATCTTCTATTTGCTTTATTTTCTTTACGTAATTGGCAATATAAGGATTTTCAATGCAATTCACCGCACGATACATATAAATCTTCTCTAGATCAAAATCAAGAAATCTATAAAGATTAAATTTTGGAATACTGTCGCGACAGGTTTTCCGGGTATTAAATTCTAGAAAAATGGCCGTTGTGCTCACCAGCCCCAGGATAACTGTTAGCTGATGAGGCACCAACTTGATACAAAATTTCCAAGCAAAACACAAAAAATATGTAGTACAAGACCATTACGGTGCGTGAGTACAACAAATGGTTTCTAGTGGTTGATGGCGGAAGCGGGTTGTGAAACATCATCGTCTATGGGACTCCATTTCCCACAGGAACAGCTGACCAGGTTAACTCCTATCCTCGCGAGGCTGCTATCACCGTTGCTTAAGTTCCGGGGCTGTCAACACGGTCGCTCCTCTCCGTGCAGAAATCTGGCCAAGACAATAGCCAGGGACAAGCCTGTGAGTACTTTGAATGTACTTGCAAACCTTATGAACACAGGAATAATATAACAATGATGTGCTGAAAATACTTTATGCTTATGACGTCAGTCACAAAAGATAACAAAAATCTTGATGCACGCAAGCATGTTATTTATGAATATGCCACAACATAGTAGTATTAAAATTATGAAGTAAATAACAAGCATTCCACAGTCGGGCGTCTTAGCGACACCACCTAAAGGGCTTTAAAAGAAATGCCACAGTCGGGCGTCTCAGCGACACCATAAAGGGCTTTAAAAGAAATGCCACAGTCGGGCGTCTCAGCGACACCACATAAAGGGCTTTAAAAGAAATGCCACAATCGGGCGTCTTAGCGACAACACATAAAGGGCTTTAAAAGAAATGCCACAGTCGGGCGTCTTAGCGACACCACATAAAGGACTTTAAAAGAATCACAGTGAATATCCAGGAGGTAGAACCGTCCCAGGGACATTCGATAATACCAATAATATCACGGGTTAGCCCACAGCAAAAATAATAATCATCATTATCACATGTCACAAGTCGTAATACCATTTCTGATTTAGCAGTTTCACCTCCGAAGAACGACACTAAGACCGACACTTGACCCCTCCCAGACTGTAATCCTTAACCATGGACACGGCTATTCGAATAGGTCTTAATCTCTGCAGAGGGTGTACTCTTTACCCACGAGTAACGGATTCCTTTAGTCCATCGGGACTAATTCCGTCTACGGTCTTTTAAATGAAAACGCACCTGACTTGCACACACCAGCTTAACTTACCGGTGTCTGGAATCACCCACGACACTCGTTAAGCCAAACTCTAAGTGGGGAGGCTACAACTTCGATTAGCATGGGATCACAAAATTTATACCGCGCGCAAATCTGGGGAAGCTATCCCCTCGGCTACAACCGAAAACACCCATGCCCCCTGACCGGATGACTGGCTTTAATCCATGGCCGTGGTACCCTCACCCCGGCCCCTCTGTACGGTGTGTGCTAGAAAAGGGGTTGACAGATTACTGAATCGTACTCTACTTGTTGTAGAGACGAGTGGTAGCACGAAACAAGTATGGGGGTTACTGGAACAAGACTCGATCTACAGTCGACTCAGGAGGTTTATAAATTTCCCTGCATGACATGTATAACAAAAATATTTCAACCAACATAATCACCGCTCACTATACCTCACTATGCCATACCGGACAAAACCGTCCCGACGGAGACCGGCGACAAACTCATGCCTACCCAAGGCAGAGGTTTTTCCCGGATTCCTTCCGGCATGCATGCAAGGCACATGAGGATGATTATCATCACCAGTGTGTTCATTTCCAACAGCATGGAAATCACTAATATGCATTGATGCATACGATCATATCACATGAAATAACAAGTTCTCCGAAACGAGGTGGTGTTATAAACGTGTCCATGAACACACCAAAAATATTATGCCGGGGTTCAGAATGCTTGCCTTCAATGTGTGGAAAGTCAGGGTGCACTCCAAAACTTTTGAAAGTTTGCTTCTCTCTCTCCAAAGTCCTATTTAAATAAAATTTGAATTAACACACAAATTCAAAAACAGCACAAAAAGTTGTTTGAAATTTTTTCAAATAAATCTTAAAATAAACTAGGTTAAATTTGAGAGAGGTAGGAAAAAGAATCAATTCATTTGGAGTTGTATTTAAAAAGTTATAGCCAGTCAAAGTTGTGGTCAAAAATCAGTTATTAAAAAAAACAGAATAAAAAGAAAACGATTCGAATATACGTACACGTCGAAGACGTATTCCGACTATACACCTCCACTTACTCCAGCGTGGACGCGCGTGGGTCACTGACAGTGGGTCCAGGGGGCCCACTAGTCAGGTTTGACTATTCTCCCTTCCCTCTTCTTCCTCTGGCCGAACAGAGGCGGGGGCTCCGGCGATTGTCGCCGGCGCTAGGTGGCTCCTCGCTGGCCCCCGAGGGTGGGGATGGATCCGCAAGACTGGGGCGGTTCTTCCGGTGGTCGAGGGAGTGATGGGGATGGAGGGAGTCGTCGGCGACGAGCTTCGCGGCGGCCGGCGGCGTTGGGAGTAAAGTGGTTTTGTGGTTGTGGTGGTTCCCGATCAAAATCGGCAGGGAAGGGTTCACGGGAGGAAGGGAGAGCTTCTGGTGGAGAGAGTGTAGAGGGGGAGGCCCTGGTGGCGCCGGAATGGCCGGGGCAGTGGCGGCGGCTGCGATTGTCGGAGATGGGGAAGGAAGCCTCCCCGAGTTGTTTGGCTGCCAATGGGGGTCCTAGGGAGATGGCTTGAGACTGCCTGCGTGCGGGGATGAGCTCGGGGCTCCTTATATAGGCGATCGGAGTCGGTTCCGTGGCGGCCGTGGATAAGGTCGCCGGCGACCGTCTTCTGTAGCTGCAGGGCAACGTGGCGAGGCTGGGGATGGTGGCATCAGCTAGCGGACGAGCGGCTACTGCTCCAAGGGCGAGCCGGGCGAGCGAGACGGCAAGGGCGGCGCTGCTAGTGCAGAGCTGTCGGGCGGCGGTGGCGGCTAGCCCTTGGCCTGCCGGGGACGCGGCGAGGGTCTGCCTGGCGTTTTGCGGTGAGGAGGGGAGCGTGTGGCGCGGCTCTGCAGAGCGGTGGCGAACCAGGGGGCGACGCGTCGGCTCGGGCGCACGTGCGGGCCAAACGCACGCTCTGGGCGCGCCCAGAGCACGCCCGGGACGTGTTCGATGAAATGTCGGGGCATGCTAGGGGTCTCGGGTGAGGTTGGCAAGCAACAGAACTAGACTAGTGATAGAGGGAAGATCAAGGGACAAGGTGGTTTGGTCCGGAGACCAAGTTCACAATGTAAACTTGAAATCATGCCAAATCTGGCTATGCACTCAGGGTGTTTGTCAAAATGTCAAGGGCACCTAGGCAAAGCTTGGGGTGGCCAAATTCTCCAGATCAGTGTCTCTTTGGGTGGAAGAGAGGGTGGTGAGGTTAGTTTGTGAAAAGCACAAACTTGCTAGTGTAAGTTTTGCAGAACTTCAAATCTGAACAGGAGGTAAATGGCATCATCTCATGAACCAAAAGTATTCCAATGGTTGCATGCTCATGGACTTAGGGGTTTTGTAGGGTGGTCTACAAGCTGGGGAAAGAATCAAGGGCCAAAGAGCAAGCAAGAATATGGATGTTGTACAAACCATCATGTTGGACTAGAATGAAGATGAGGTTGATTCACTCAAAATTTTCAAAGAACAACACTGGGTTTTTGCATAAAGTTGAATCATATGCTACTACCAACACCCCATAATTTTGGTGAAAGCTAGAAAGAAATATTTAAATGAGTTGCAGTGCAAAATTGCCCACTGGACCAGGGAAGAAAATTGGGTGTAGAGCTCAAAATATTTCATGAATAAAAGATACTTTTGCACAAAAGTGATTTTAAAACATCACCTGACATCTACAAATTTTGGTTGGAATTTTAAGTGAATTTATCAAATGGTTGTAGTTCGAACATGGCCATATAATCTTGGAAAAACTATTTTTCGAGAAAATAAAGATCAAGCAAATTAATTATGTAATTAGTTCTAATAATAAAAGAAATTTTTTTCTTGAGAGGTTAAACAAGTCCAATAACATATTTGAAAACTTTTCTTTTTGGGGAAAACTCCATAATAACAAGAGAGAAAAAGGTCCAAAAATCAAAAGGGAGCCTAGAAAATAAAAAATTTAATTTCCTGGCAAAATTTTTAATGTTTAAAACTTGGTTAAATTTTTGGGGTGTTACAAATACCCTCAGTTATACGTTTCATTTCTTCATACCCCAAAAGTAAACTAAGTTCATTATGATGCGCAAGGGTAATCAAGTTATCACAATTTTTGGACACGATTCGATCATGAAACAATTTGCATTGGAGATTTAAATGACCATGTTCATTGCAAAGTTCACAAGGGGCACGAAAAATATTAAATCTTTCAGCACATTCATCAAGACTTTCTTGCAAACCTTTAGTTTTAAAATACTTATGCCTCTTGCAATATCTATTTTCTCTATTTGGGGTGTCCATGCAAACCCATTCTACTCCACAAAAATCAACATGCATATAAGAGACATTTTCATCATAACTAGTGCAATCATCATTAGTACTATGGATATTCAAAGAGTTCATACTAACAACATTGCAATCATGCTCATCATTCAAGGATTTAGTACCAAGCATTTTAATGCACTCTTCTTCTAGCACTTGAGCACAATTTTCCTTTCCATCATACTCACGAAAGATATTAAAAAGACGAAGTGTATGAGACAAGCATAACTCCATTTTTTTGTAGTTTTCTTTTATAGACTAAACTAGTGATAAAACAAGAAACAAAAAGATTCGATAGCAAGATCTAAAGATATACCTTCAAGCACTCACCTCCCCGGCAACGGCGCCATGTAGACGTTGTTGGGCCTGCAAGTGCACAGGTTTGTAGGACAGTAGCAAATTTCCCTCAAGTGGATGACGTAAGGTTTATTAATCCATGGGAGGCGTAGGATGAAGATGGTCTCTCTCAAACAACCCTGCAACCAAATAACAAAGAGTCTCTTGTGTCCCCAACACACCCAATACAATGGCAAATTGTATAGGTGCACTAGTTAATGAAGAGATGGTGATACAAGTGCAATATTTATGGTAGATATAGGTTTTTGTAATCTGAAAATATAAAAACAACAAGGTAACTAATGATATAAGTGAGCGTAAATGGTATTGCAATGGTAGGAAACAAGGCATAGGGTTCATACTTTCACTAGTGCAAGTTCTCTCAACAATAATAACATAGATAGATCATATAACAATCCCTCAACATGAAACAAAGAGTCACTCCAAAGCCACTAATAGAGGAGAACAAACATAGAGATTTTGGTAGGGTACGAAACCACCTCAAAGTTATTCTTTCGGATCAATCTATTCAAGAGTTCGTACTAGAATAACACCTTAAGGCACAAATCAACCAAAACCCTAATGTCACCTAGATACTCCATTGTCACCTCAAGTATCCGTGGACATGATTATATGATAAGCATCACACGATCTCAGATTCATCCAACCAACACAAAGTACTTCAAAGAGTGCCCCAAAGTTTCTACCGGAGAGTCAAGAAAACGTGTGCCAACCCCTATGCATAGGTTCATGGGCTGAACCCGCAAGTTGATCACCAGAACATACATCAAGTGGCACATGATATCCCATTGTCACCACAGATAAACACGGCAAGACATACATCAAGTGTTCTCAAATAAAGACTCAATCCGATAAAAGATAACTTCAAGAGGGAAACTCAATTCATCACAAGAGAGTAGAGGGGGAGAAACATCATAAGATCCAACTATAATAGTAAAGCTTGCGATACATCAAGATCGTGCCATAGAGAGAACACGAGAGAGAGAGAGATCAAACACAAGTTACTGGTACATACCCTCAGCCCCGAGGGTGAACTACTCCCTCCTCGTCATGGATAGCGCCGGGATGATGAAGATGGCCACCGGTGATGGGTTCCCCGGCAGGTCTTGGGAACGGGCTCCCGAGAGGTTTTGGTGGCTACAGAGGCTTGCGGCGGAACTCCCGATCTATCTTGATATTCGATGGTTTTAGGGTACGTAGGCTCATATAGGCGAAAGAAGTCGGTCGGGAGGTGCTCGAGGGGCCCATGAGACAGGGGGCGCGCCCTACATGGGGGGCGCCCTCCTATCTCGTGGCTGCCTCGAGGATATTCTGACGTGAACTCCAAGTCTCCAGGATCATATTCTTCCAAAAAATCACGCTGCCGAAGGTTTCATTCCGTTTGGACTCCGTTTGATATTCCTTTTCTTCGAAATACTGAAACATGCAATAAAACAACAATATGGGCTGGGCCTCCGGTTAATAGGTTAGTCCCAAAAGTAATATAATAGTGTATAATAAAGCCCAAAATCATTCAAAGCAGATAATAAAATAGCATGAATGCTTCATAAATTATAGATACGTTGGAGACGTATCAGTACCCAACAGTCTCCTTTGGGTATCCTATGAAGACGCACTTCTCCGATTTGGATTCGAGCTTATCAAGTTGAAACTCTTTCACATAAGCATCGCAGCCCCAAACTTTAAGAAACGACAACTTTGGTTTCTTGCCAAACCACAGTTCATAAGGCGTCGTCTCAACGGATTTTGATGGTGCCCTATTTAAAGTGAATGCAGCTGTCTCAAATGCATAACCCCAAAACAATAGTGGTAAATCGGTAAGGTACATCATAGATCGCACCATATTCAATAAAGTGCGGTTACGATGTTTGGACACACCATTACGATGTGGTGTTCCATGTGGCGTGAGCTGTGAAACTATTCCACATTGTTTAAATGAAAGCCAAACTCGTAACTCAAATATTCTCCTCTACGATCAGATTGTAGAAACTTTATTTTCTTGTTACGATGATTCTCCACTTCACTATGAAATTCTTTGAACTTTTCAAATGTTTCAGACTTGTGCTTCATTAAGTAGATATACTCATATCTGCTCAAATCATCTGTGAATGTCAGAAAATAACGATACCCGCCACGAGCATCAACACTCATTGGACCGCATCCATCGGTATGTATTATTTCCAACAAGTCAGTAGCTCGTTCCATTTTTCCGGAGAATGGAGTTTTAGTCATCTTGCCCAAAAGGCACGGTTCGCAAGCATCAAATGATTCATAATCAAGTGATTCCAAAAAGTCCATCTTTATGGAGTTTCTTCATGTGTTTTAGACCGATATGACCCAAACGGCAGTGCCACAAATATGTTGCACTATCATTATCAACTTTTCATCTTTTGGCATCAGTATTATGAATATGTGTATCACTATGATCAAGATTCAATAAACCATCAACATTGGGTGTATGACCATAGAAGGTTTTATTCATGTAAACAGAATAACAATTTATTCTCTGTCTTAGATGAATAATCGTATCGCAATAAACATGATCTAATCATATTTATGCTCAAAGCAAACACCAAATAACATTTATTCAGGTTCAACACTAATCACGAAAATATAGGGAGTGTGCGATGATGATCATATCAATCTTGGAACCACTTCCAACACACATCATCACTTCACCCTCAACTAGTCTCTGTTTATTCTGTAACTCCTGTTTCGAGTTACTAATTTTTAGCAATTGAACAAGTATCAAATACCCTAGGGCTACTATAAACACTAGTAAGGTACACATCAATAACCTGTATATCAAATATACCCTTGTTCACTTTGCCATCCTACTTATCCACCAAATATTTAAGGTATTTCCGCTTTCAGTGACCATTTCCTTTGCAGTAGAAGCACTTAGTTTCAGGCTTTGATCCAGCTTTGGGCTTCTTCACGGAAGTGGCAACTTGCTTGCCATTGTACTTGAAGTTTCCCTTTCTTTTCTTTTGCCCTTTTCTTGAAACTAGTGGTCTTGTCAATCATCAACACTTGATGCTCTTTCTTGATTTCTACCTTCGTCGATTTCAACATCACGAAGAGCTCGGGAATCGTTTTCGTCATCCCTTGCATACTATAGTTCATCACGAAGTTCTAGTAACTTGGTGATGGTGACTAGAGAACTCTGTCAATCTCTATCTTATCTGGAAGATTAACTCCCACTTGATTCAAGCGATTGTAGTACCCAGACAATCTGAGCACATGCTCACTAGTTGAGCAATTCTCCTCCATCTTTTAGCTATAGAACTTGTTGGAGACTTCACATCTCTCAACTCGGGTATTTTCTTAAAATATTAACTTCAACTCCTGGAACATCTCATATGGTCCATGACATTCAAAACGTCTTTGAAGTCCCGATTCTAAGCCGTTAAGCATGGTGCACTAAACTATCAAGTAGTCATCATATTGAGCTAGCCAAATGTTCATAACGTCTGCATCTGCTCCTGCAATAGGTCTGTCACCTAGCGGTGCATCAAGGACATAATTCTTCTGTGCAGCAATGAGGATAAACCTCAAATCACGAACCCAGTCCACATCATTGCTACTATCATCTTTCAACTTAGTTTTCTCTAGGAACACATATAAAACATAGGGAAGCAACAACGCGAGCTATTGATCTACAACATAATTTGCAAAATACTATCAGGACTAAGTTCATGATAAATTAAAGTTCAGTTAATCATATTACTTAAGAACTCCCACTTAGATAGACGTCCCTCTAATCATCTAAGTGATCACGTGATCCAAATCAACTAAACCATAACCGATCATCACGTGAAATGGAGTAGTTTTCAATGGTGAACATCACTATGTTGATCATATCTACTATATGATTCACGCTCGACCTTTCGGTCTCAATGTTCCGAGGCCATATCTGCATATGCTAGGCTCGTCAAGTTTAACCCGAGTAATCTGCTTGTGCAAAACTGGCTTGCACCAGTTGTAGATGAACATAGAGCTTATCACACCCGATCATCACGTGGTGTCTCGGCACGATGAACTTTGGCAACTCAGGGAGAACACTTTTACCTTGAAATTTAGTGAGAGATCATCTTATAATGCTACCGTCAATCAAAGCAAAATAAGATGCATAAAGGATAAACATCACATGCAATCAATATAAGTGATATGATATGGCCATCATCATCTTGTGCTTGTGATCTCCACTTCTGAAGCACCATCATGATCACCATCGTCACCGCGCCGACACCTTGATCTCCATCGTAGCATCGTTGTCGTCTCGCCAACTATTGCTTCTACGACTATCGCTACCGCTTAGTGATAAAGTAAAGCAATTACAGGGCGATTGCATTGCATACAATAAAGCGCCAACCATATGGCTCCTGCCAGTTGCCGATAACTCTGTTACAAAATATGATCATCTCATACAATAAAATTTAGCATCATGTCTTGACCATATCACATCACAACATGCCCTGCAAAAACAAGTTAGACGTCCTCTACTTTGTTGTTGCAAGTTTTACGTGGCTGCTACGGGCTGAGCAAGAACCGTTCTTACATAAGCATCAAAACCACAACGATACTTCGTCATGTTAGTGTTGTTTTAACCTTCTCAAGGACTGGGCGTAGTCACACTCGGTTCAACTAAAGTTGGAGAAACTGACACCCGGCGGCCACCTGTGTGCAAAGCACGTCGGTAGAACCAGTCTCATGTAAGCGTACGCGTAATGTCGGTCCGGGCCGCTTCATCCAACAGTACCGCCGAATCAAAGTATGACATGCTGGTAAGCAGTATGACTTGTATCGCCCACAACTCACTTGTGTTCTACTCGTGCATATAACATCTACGCATAAACCTGGCTCGGATGCCATTGTTGGGTAACGTAGTAATTTCAAAAAGATTCCTACGCACACGCAAGATCATGGTGATGCATAGCAACAAGAGGGGAGAGTGTCGTCCACGTACCCTCGTAGACCGTAAGCGGAAGCGTTAGCACAACGATGTTGATGTAGTCGTACGTCTTCACGATCCGACCGATCCAAGTACCAAACGTACGACACCTCCGAGTTCAGCAAACGTTCAGCTCGATAACGTCCCGCGAACTCCGATCCAGCAAAGCTTCACAGGAGAGTTTCGTCAGCACGACGGCGTGATGACGGTGATGATGTTGCTACCAACGCAGGGCTTCGCCTAAGCACCACTATGATATGATCGAGGTGGAATATGGTGGAGGGGGGCACCGCACACGGCTGGGAGAGATCAACAGATCAATTTGTGTGTACAGAGGTGCCGCCTGCCCCCGTATATAAAGGAGTGGAGGAGGGGGGAGGGCTGACCCTCCTATGGAGCGCCCTGGAGGAGTCCTACTCCCACCGGGAGTAGGATTCCCCCCTTCCAAGTAGTAGGAGTAGGAGTCAAGGAAAGGGAAAAGAGAAGAGAAGGAAGGAGGGGGCACAACCCCTCCCCCTAGTCCAATTCGGACTAGGCCTTGGGGGGGCACGCAGCCTCCCATCCCTCTTTCCCCTAAAGCCCAATAAGGCCCATATACTCCCCGGCGAATTCCCGTAACTCTCCGGTACTCCGATAAATACCCGAATCACTCGGAACCTTTCCGATGTCCGAATATAGTCGTCCAATATATCGATCTTTATGTCTCGACCATTTCGAGACTCCTCGTCATGTCCCTGATCTCATCCGGGACTCCGAACTACCTTCGGTACATCAAAACACATAACTCATAATATAAATCGTCACCGAACGTTAAGCGTGCGGACCCTACGGGTTCGAGAACTATGTAGACATGACCGAGACACGTCTCCGTTCAATAACCAATAGCGGAACCTGGATGCATGCTCATATTGGCTCCCATATATTCTACGAGGATCTTTATCGGTCAAACTGCATAACAACATACATTGTTCCCTTTGTCATCGGTATGTTATTTGCCCGAGATTCGATCGTCGGTATCTCAATACCTAGCTCAATCTCGTTACCAGCAAGTCTCTTTACTTGTTCCGTAATACATCATTCCGCAACTAACTCATTAGTCACATTTCTTGCAAGGCTTGTAGTGATGTGCATTACCGAGAGGGCCCAGAGATACCTCTCCGACAATTGGAATGACAAATCCTAATCTCGAAATACGCCAACTCAACAAGTACCTTCGGAGACACCTGTAGAGCACCTTTATAATCACCCAATTACGTTGTGACGTTTGGTAGCACACAAAGTGTTCCTCCGGTAAACGGGGGTTGCATAATCTCATAGTCATAGGAACATGTATAAGTCATGAAGAAAGCAATAGCAACATACTAAACGATCAAGTGCTAAGATAACGAAATGGGTCAAGTCAATCACATCATTCTCTAATGATGTGATCCCGTTAATCAAATGACAACTCATGTCTATGGCTAGGAAACTTAACCATCTTTGATTCAACGAGCTAGTCAAGTAGAGGCACACTAGTGACACTATGTTTGTCTATGTATTCACACATGTATTATGTTTCCAGTTAATACAATTCTAGCATGAATAACAAACATTTATCATGAAATAAGGAAATAAATAATAACTTTATTATTGCCTCTAGGGCATATTTCCTTCAATGGCGTCGTCTATCGCTTCTCTTGCTCACACTTCTCCCCAAAATGGCAAGGCCGAACGTCTCATCCGTACAACCAACGACATCATCCGCACCCTTCTTCTCCAAGCAAACGTCACTCCCCCATTTTGGGATGAAGCACTACACAGCCACATATCTCCTCAACCGACGCCCCTCTCGTGCCATTGCGGCTCACACGCCTTTCTTTCTTCTCCACGGTGTTCATCCCACATATGACCATCTTCTCGTATTTGGTTGCCTCTATTTTCCCAACACATCCGCAACCATGCCATATAAACTCTCCCCTCGCTCCACACGATGTATTTTCTTGGGTTACCCTCTCGAGCATAAGTGATACAGATGTTATGATCTGGCTTCTCGTCGCGTAATTTTTTCTCGTCACGTCATTTTTTATGAAACCACCTTTCCTTACATGCCACCCCCTGCATGGCCACACAGTCTCCCGGCCACACCAGATCTCGTGCAAGACAGCCCAACCCAAAGAAAGATCCTCCTCAGATCCGCCGCCCTCTCCCACCTTGTACTGGCCTCGCCACCCACCTGCGCCCGCATGCACCGCTCCGCCCCCCGCAGGCCTCACATCACCGCCTGGTCCCACCACTTCTGCCGATCCAGTCTCCTGCACCACCTCGCCCGGATCCCGCGGCGCATCGCCCTCATCCTCCGCGCCTGACTCCACCCCAACCCCCTGGCGCGATCCACCTCGCCTTCCGCGCATGTCGGCTCTACCGGCCCTGACTCCACCCCAACCCCTTGGCGCGATCCACCTCGCCTTCCACGCCTGTCGGCTCTGCCGGCCCTGCCTCCACGGAGTCTGCACCCGCTCCCTCTGCTCCATCAGCCGCGGGCCCCACCGAATCTACCTCGGCCTCCAAGGCATGAACGGCCAGTACTCCCTCGCCACGTCTCCCTCGCCATGCAAACCCACTGAGACCCCACGTATCTCACACAAGATGATCACCAGGGCCAAATGTTGCTACTGTATGCCTAAAAAGCTTTTTCTCGCTGACTCCTCCACACCACCCATTTCTCCCGTACCTCCCACCTACAAATCTGCTCCCAAGGACCCCAATTGGCGCCATGCAATGGAAGAGGAATTTAATGCTTTAATCAACAATTCTACTTGGTCTTTGGTGCCTAAACCTGCAGGTGTGAACATTGTCACGGGGAAGTGGATCTACCAACACAAGTTTCATCCAGATTGCTCCTTGGCACGGTACAAAGCTTGTTGGGTTGTCTGCGGCTTCACTCAACGAGAGGGCATTGACTATGATGAAACATTTAGCCCGGGCGTCAAGCCAGCCACCATTCACGTTGTGCACTCTCTCACCACATCCAGCTCCTGGCCAATCCACCAATTGGATGTCAAAAACGCTTTCCTCCACGGCGACCTCAAGGAAACAATGTACTGCTCGCAACCAGCCGAGTTTGTTGATCCCTCTCATCAAGATCACGTATGCCTCCTGCGTAATTCACTCTATGGCTTGAAACAAGCCCCACGTACGTGGTTTCTTCATTTCAAGTCATTCTTGTTATCTCTTGGTTTTTCTGCCGCCAAGTGTGACTCTTCATTGTTCATACTTCATTGTGGTTCTTCCCTTGCTTATTTACTTGTGTATGTCGACGACATCATTCTTACCGCCAACAGCACGCACACCTTATCCACCATCATTGATGCTCTCAAGCGGAGTTCTCCATGTCAGATCTTGGTCCTTTACATCACTTCCTAGGCATCAATGTCACACCCAACTCCTTCGACATATTTCTCCACCAACAATAGTACACCCTTGAGATCCTTGAACGGGCTAATATGCTTCAATGTAAGCCAGTGTCCACTCGTATCGACACCACATCCAAACTGTCTTCCCATGCTGGTCGCCCCCTCTCCAACCCAACATACTACAGAAGCTTAGCTGGAGTGCTCCAATACCTAACGCTCACTCGGCCAGATATAGCCTATGCGGTGCAACAAGTTTGTCTCTTCATGCATGAACCTCGTGACACACACATGCAGCTCATCAAACGAATTCTTTGGTACCTCCAAGGCACTTCGCATTATGGCATCCAGTTCTACAAGTCCTCCTCCACGGACCTCCTCGCCTATATTGATGCTGATTGGGCGGGTTGTCCAAATACCCGCAAGTCCACCTCGGGCTTTTGCGTTTTCCTTGGCACCAACATCACGTCTTGGTCTTCTAAGCGCCAACCGACCGTGTCATGTTCGAGTGCAGAGGCAGAATACCGTGGTGTTGCCAACTGCGTTGCTGAATCTTGTTGGCTTTGTCAACTATTACATGAGCTCAAGCGTCCGCCGATGCATGCTACTGCCGTCTACTGTGACAACATCAGCACCTCCTACCTAGCCTGCAATCCGGTGCAGTATCAGCGGACTAAGCACATTGAGATTGATCTACACTTTGTTCGTGATCGTGTTGCCTTAGGCAAAGCTCGCGTGCTCCATGTCCCCTGTAGTTCCCAGTTCACGGATCTCTTCACCAAGGGGCTACCATCACTGGTTTTTCATGAATTCCGTGCCGGCCTGAACGTCCTACCAAACGGCGTTCCGGCTGGGGGGGGGGGGGGGGTGGGGTGTTAAAATGTACATGTACACTTCGTATACTTTCTATTGTAAGTTGCTAAGTCCACCCCTACTTTCTAGGATCGGCAGCACTCATGCCTGCGTGCCTCAATTATGGGAGCGCTAGCCTCCCATATATGTGTAACTGATTCAATCAAGGAAGGAAATCATCTCTCCAACTTATTGTGTTCATACAAAACAGTGGATTTGTTTCTCAGAAAAAAGTCAGAGAAAACTTCAAGCCAGTTCAACATGACATCATATTGACACAATGTTTTGAGTAAGCGATGTCAAGGGCGTGTTTGGTTCAAGTTTGGAACAGTAGGCGCATTGCATACACTTCTCCATCAAGCCTGGTTGAGGAAAAACAGGCCCTAATACGTCATATGCAACTTGTTTGGTTGCCTGCATCCGTAGTCCCATTACAACAAAATAACCATGTACGATCGCTTTTTTAGGGACGCTCTTTGTATTCGTCTCTATGCTCATGGACACTAGCAAACTAAAGACACTTTTAAAGACGCTTTTTAAAACGCTTACAAAGCGCCATAAACTTTTTATGATAACTAGGCATTTAGAAAATAAATATGCATTTGTATCGAACTTAGAGACGATCTTTGAGACGTTTTAGTATACAGCTCTATTCTTAAACTTGAGAAACTTTGAATACCATTTTTTATCCCGGATAGTCATCAAAATTAGGTTTGCTCGCTCACAAGACCTGAGTAGTTGTGCCATCTAATGATCTTAAAGGCATTTTGATTAGAGTCAATTACACCACCGGTGCTAAAACTTGGCATGAAAAATCACTTTAGTGTCAAAACTTGCGGCATAAGATGAATTGGTCCTACAACTTGGCTTTCGCGTGCATATACAGTGCAAATCATGTTTGTATACGGACATAGTGCTTACTAGGCGTGCCACATGGCGTGGGTCCCGCTGCCAGCCAGCGAACAAAGGAGATAGGTCGCGTGGCCTGTTTATTTCGTGGAAAACCCCTCGGATTTTTTTCTTTCATCTGTTAGCAACCCAACAAATTATCTGCAAAAATGTTCTCTGGGGCATTCGAACCGGTGAGGCCATAGCCTGCTGCGTGGAGGGTCTTGTGCGTAACCAACGCAGCAAGAAGCGTTTTTTTGTTTAATGTCGATACGTACTCTATATCATTTAGGAATTAAGTGGGCTGGAGAGAGACCCTACGCTCGTTGAAAATACTCCCTTTGTAAACAAATATAAGGCGTTTTACATATCCTAGTATAGACTACGTACGTACTGAATTGGGTGAACTATAATATACTAAAATACGTCTATATACATCTGAATAAAAAAGAGTTAGAACGTCTTGCACTATTTATTTACGGAGGGAATACTATTTATTTAAAAAAGAGTTAGATCGGATAATTAAGGTACCCTGCAAAAATACATTATTAAGGGGCTCATATTTAGCATTTATTTTCAATTATTTAAAAAAGACTAAAAATTTGGCACGCCCAAGCTATTTTTCGCTTTATCAAATTTGGAATTCCTATTTTTTTGTTTACCGCCTAGGGTTTCCCGCGTTTCTGCTAGATTATTGTTGCTCCACATAATCCTTCCGCATCTTTTCCCCACCCCACGCCGCCATCTCCCCACCTCCGGATCGGTTCCAATCTACGCCGGCACCAGCCCACCCCGTGCGCCGCCCATTCCCACATACGACACGATTGCAGCCTCACCCAATTGCTGATCTCCGCCGCCAGCTCAGGCTTTCGCCGGTAACTTTCCGTTCTCCCCCGTCATCGATCTTGCTAGTTGGAGCCCCGTCGGCGTCCGTCTTCCTCACCGTCGCCAAGCCGCGGTCCTCACGGACGTCATCTTCACCGTCACCAAGTTGCATGATTGCATCCATGCCGGCGTCATCCTCTACCCGAAGCTCCGCCGCGTGTTGCGTCGCTACACCGTCCACAAGCAGCTCTTGGCACCATCCTACATCTTCAGACTTCCGCCCCGTCAAGCAGGTGATTCCTTGAATCCCATCTCCTCTATAGTTTTAGCATTAAATCTGTGAAAGTAGCCTCCTTCATTTAGGGCCTATTCGGTTCTTGGGGTCTGATTCCCCAGGCCAAGGGGAATCAACACCTACGGTTTCAGGTTAACCCCTCCTGCTACTCTATTACCCATGGGGTTTCAGTTTCCAATCCCTGTGTATTCTTCCCATCCAGTCTGTTTGGTTACCGAAGTGATCAAAGGTGGTTTTGCAGTGACAACTCTAAACTTTAATCATCCATGACTTAGTAATTTGACAGCGACACACTAGTAATGTGACAGTCAGATGACATTTTTTCTGCATAAGAAACTACTGAATTATATGGTGGACAAGTTGCAGTCAGATGAAAAGCTACTATGTAACCAAGAGCCACACACATTGCAGAGATATCATGGTTTTAGTTAACTTGTAAAACGAAATGATGCAATTTGTACAGCCATATTTTCACCCAACACGTTTCGTTCATATGATCCTCTCACAACTGAAATAGACGGCAGTAAAAATAGTTCAAGCAACAGGTGCACGCAGACATGCAGACCACTCTAGCGAACCAATTGTTTCACTATACAACAAATTTAATCATGCAATCTCAGTACACCACTGTAATATTTAGATATTCCTTTCTGAATTTCACAAATTTCTTTCTGTACACACCTTATCTTTTTACCTTATATCTAGATCCTTCTCTGTATAATTGTGTTTTCGAACACCTAGATCATACTCTGAAAAACTACTGGGCATTTATAATAGCCAAACACCCTGAAGTGGTTATTAAGGAAAACGGATTAGTTGTGGAACATATAAATGAGGTATTTGGGCTGAACCTACAAAGAGACGATTTATCCCTGATTGTTAGTACTATTACCTAAGAAAACAAAAGGTTGAATTTCATGTGTTTCTTTTAATTTCCTAGTATAGCTAATGTTGGAAAAAATGGAGACATTCTATGTGGTTGCTCTATATTCCTTGCATGCTAGTAAGAAGATGGCTCAAGCTGTATGTATGCAGTTTTCTGCTACTTTCAGTTTTTTTTCCTATTTGATCTGACATGGTTTATTTATTTATTAGATAATGCAGTGCAATGCATGACCTTGACATATGTTTATATGCACAAGTTCCCTTCATTATCTTGTTGATTAATTTATGATCTTAACATTGTTTTGGCAAATATATAATGTCAAGGATAATGTAGAGGACTTCAGAGACGAGCTGAGTACGATGAATTTGTTCATGAAGCAAAAATTCGTTGGCGAGAAATGGAGAAATAAAGTTGTAACCGTGGGAAGTGATGAAGTTGGTATATGAACAACATCTCTTGTTGCAAAGATAAAAGTCTGGGTATTAATATAATATTATCATGTCCTTGTTTCAGGTTGATTTCAGCGGAAGAGTTGTTGGCAGTGACCTACCACATGAAGAATCACCTGACAGTGTGCATGCTCCACAGAATGTTATGCAGATGATGCAATAGTTTCTTCACTAGTAAGTTAGCGCTAAATTTTTCTCATACTTAAAAACAATTGTTCGTCATAAGTTGCAGGAATTGCATCCTAGCAGTTGTGCAAGAACCAAAGAGAGTTACACCAGATCCTCTTTACGACATGAACACATCGTTGCTAAGGTATCAAACAATGTCTGTGTGTACAGAAGTTTCTGCTTCGTTATTAAACAATGCCTATTTTTGTACAATTTTACTTACAACTGAAAGGAACCTCAACTGTAGACGCCAAGCACATTGAAAAGTTTGATAGGGCTAGTGAAGGTGCAGAATCAACTTTACCAAGACGAGCAGTTCACTAGCCAGGTATATTCAAACTACAGATCAGAAGAAATGTGGTGTCCTGTTTTGTACAAGAAGGGTATTTGCCTGCTGCTTTTTTTTTTGCAAGCAACATGATATCGTGATGGAAATAATTATTTCCAAGATCTTGGTTACAAGTGTTAATACTATTTATTTTCAAAGAACTGCTAATACTAGTTTCACAAAAGAGTAAATGGTACTCATGAACTAGTAGCAGCAGTAGTAGCAGGTAACCCTAATGCAACAAAATGGGGTAATCATGGAAATCCAGACTACATGATAAGATGAGTTTGCCTCTTTGTCATGGTAATAATATCAGTGATGAGCAATTGCACTATATAATATCCTGGAGCTGGCATATATAGAAAAGAGTTCAGTTTACAAGTGTCTATAGTACAACTAGGAACCAGATAGAATCAATATGTACATAATAAGGTTGATGATTTAGTGCATTTGTTATTCATGAGAAAGACGTGTAAATTATATTCCCTGATTAATGTCTCCTTATACCCATATTTTTA
Source organism: Aegilops bicornis (assembly GCA_021605145.1). NCBI lineage: Eukaryota > Viridiplantae > Streptophyta > Magnoliopsida > Poales > Poaceae > Aegilops > Aegilops bicornis. Next base: position 769,614,836 of record CM038670.1, on the reverse strand, counting down.
CTGAAATAAGTATGTTATTTCTTGAAATAATAGAGGAAATTGAAGTAATTCTTTTTGATTAAATCAAGGTAAAAAAGTTAAGTCGTGGCCAAAGGAGCTTTAGTGAATAAAGATATAACATATGTGGTTAGAGGAAACTTGCTTGGGGAGCAATATGTTGGTGTTTCTGTTCGCCGCAGCATTTCAAATCTTGGAGATGAGAGACTGATTAGACAGTATGAAAAAATCAATCCAGACATTAAGGGATGCTATTGGTTATATTATTGCTTGGCCTTGATTACATGCATGTCCACTTCCATACAAGCATTGGGTATGCTCCAATTTCCATTAAGGTTTATCATTTATGAAGATTCTTTGTAGTTTTTTAGGTCAAAATACCTAAGCCAATCGCTCCAACAACACCACAAAAGATTCGTACTCCAACATGACCACAAGACATTGGTGTGGTACATCTCTTACAATTCATCGGAGAACATTTCATTGGGCACTAGTCCAGAAACTTATGTTCATGTAAACTTTTCTTTGTTCACTTTCTTTTCCAGGGTATGCTAAGGCTTTAGAGGTGTGCATTGCAGGATCCAGGAGCAGATGCAGATGGATTAGTTTTTAAATGAACAAATATATTGAATTATGTATATATTTTAGCTTCATAGGAAAACTTAGTTCTAGTCGGTAGGGATTTTTCTTAATCAATTATTTGTATTTTTCATATGAATGTCTGATTTCATTCAGTTGTGAACTCCACACACTTTAAAAGATGTATTTGTTCCTACTAAATAGTCCACTGGATTTGCTACCGAGGATGCTAATTGTGCGAATACGATTGGTGATGTGGACCGAGGCCTTCATATAGTGACATTTGATCAGATTGCACATGCATATGTGTCATGATTTGAATTTGAAATGATGAAATACAAAATTGAAATAAACCAAATAATATTTAATATAAAATAATTCATAGCGAGAGAAAAAACTTGTGTATATGTAGGAACGAATATAGCGTCGCTAAATAGCGTGCATAAGCATTGGTCTCATGATGAAACCTCTACTCCCGTAGAGACGTGGATGAGCGTGTCTAACATAACGTCTCGGACATGTTTAGAGACGATTTTGAACGTCTCAATAGAACATCTCATGTCATGTACACACGCTTTAGCAAGCGTGTCTACATGTTTTGAGACGGTCCGTGGGAAGATGCTCCAAGGACGCTTTATCAAATCGACTCTACTATTGCCTAGAGATGAAATAACACGTCTCTAGCTATGGAATTTGACGTCTCTACATGCAGATTTTCTTCCCTGCATTAGGCAATGCGCAAGTGCACTTTGTTTGGTTGGCTGCATTGGCCCTAGCGGCACATGAACACGGCGTTTGGTTGCATACGGCGTACATGTTGTGCTTACCTTGTATCCTAGTTGGTGAGCTTACCCACAATGATCACACCTAGCACACCAACGCCACAACACAGCAATGGTGACGAACTAGGCGAAGATGATGAAGTTCTTCAGCTTCAGGCCGAACTGACGATCCACCTTAGCAGCTTCCACTTTGACAGCTCCAACCTTGGCATTGTCGACACTGCTGCCTCCATGCTTTCGCACCCAGGCGGAGTAAGCTTGTTCTGCTGCCTGCCTAGTCTTGAACCCTCTATAGTTGTTGTTGCTATACAATGCCACTTGTGCATTGGCTTCTTCCCATGAACTATAAACCCCTGGAACCTCACCGATGAACACGGTATACCACTTGCCCTAGCAATGCACAAGAGCAAGAGTTGAAGCAGCAAAACAATGGAGCAGAAGAGAAGTAAAGCATGCATGATCATACGGCATAGCAAGTTCAACCTAGCACTACCTTGGTGTTAACCTACCACACATCCAAAAGAGGGTGTCGTCCTACCACCGCAAGTTCACCATCAGCGTGAGGGGTTAGTATATACCACCTCACCAAAATATAAAGACCATCAAATAGTTTTTGAGCCCTAGCTACACAAAATGTACGTCGTCATCGTTGTCGTCGTCGCCGCCGCCATTGCCGTCGAGGATCATGCACGCTCACAGGAAGCACTACTCTAATAGTAGTGCTTGCCCAGCCAGCTCCTGAGCCACAACACCCTGTGAGCGTCGGCCATGGCAACGAACCCAACACCCTGGGCCTTGTTGTCAAGCAGGTGGCTGAGAGCTGCCATGAGAGCCTCGTCGCTGAAGCCACCCTGGGTCATGACAGCGCCATACAGGTCAGGGTGGACGTCGAGGGGCTTGCACTCCCTGATGGTTGTTGCCACCTCCTTCACCGCCTCAGTCATGCTGCAAAAGACATTGATCTCCTCCTCCATCAGGCCTCCTCTCTCCGTCTTCCTATCATGTACGGGGTCAAATGGCTTGTCGAAGGGCTTCACAGCGGGCTTGTCAGGTCCATCAAGGACCTCGACGTCCGGTGTCCCAGGGAAGTCTGGCATGGGAGAACCAAGAGGCTCACCCGAGCCCATGGCATGCTTCCCAGTTGCTGCCCAAGGAGAAGATGTCTTTGCATCTGGTTGTAGTTCTGGGTGGATGTGTTGAGGAACTCAGCGTCCCTTGGGTGGTCCTAAGAATGAAACACAAGTGTTGTTAGTTGCGATTAGGAGTAGGCAATGGTGGACAGTATGAAAAGGAAGAGGGCTGTGAGCTAACCGCGACATGGCCGGCGTAGATGCTCTGCCTCTAGAACTATGGAGCAAGTGTTCTCATCCCATGAGGCGCCGCTAAGGTCTCTCAGCTTGGACACTTGGATCCATCGACTTCTCCACTTCCTTAGGTGGTTGTACACCTGGGTGGCAGACACCTCTTGCCCACAGAACTCGAACACCTGCTTCGCAACGGTGTTCAAGTGCACCTCCTTGAAACCCTTGCTAGTCCTAACTCCACTAGAGATGAGCTCACACATCTTGTTCAGCACGAACGTGGACATGAACGACTGCCACTTCATGTTGTTGGACCTACCATCCTTCTTTGCCTTTGCTACTGTTAGCTTGATTGCAGCGGCGGCAACAGCAGCAGCCGGAGTTGGCTCAACGAGCACTACTGGCACATAGAGGGAATAAGACTCGAACACCTCTGAATCCACTACTAGGGAAAACCCTAGCAGTAGCGCTAGTTTTGTGCTCACTAGTAGCGTGGGTAGGTGCGCTACTAACAAGGCGCTACAGCTACTGCTTAGCAGTAACGCTGCGTTCAAGACGCTGCCATCGCTAGGACGAATAGCTGCAGCGTTTGTTCACACCAGCGCTACTGCTAATGTAACTACTGGCAGCGTGTTTTCTCTCCATCGCTACTAGTATTTTTTTTTATTTTTTCATTTTAGTTTATTTATTCGCCATCATACAAATATTGATACAATACCAGTTATGAGATTTATATCATTATGTCCATAACAGTGTCAAATAAAGGTGGATTAGGTTCAAGTGGAGGCAATATGTGGTGCATGTCAAAAGTATACTACTAATCCAAACTTGATCTAGTTTGGACTAGTAGTACTTTCGATGTGCACCACATGTTGCCTCCACTCAAGATATTTAATCATCATCATGGTCATTACCACCAACAGTATTTATTTAATCACCACTAACACTAGCTAATAATAATCATCATAGTCATTACCACCAACACTAGCTATTTTATCATCATAGTAATAGTGTAGCACATCATCATCCTGAAACTCATTTCTAGCTAGCTAATCACTCCTGCTGCTCTCTCTTAGGTAAAACAACATAAAACATGTGTAGCTCTCCTCCTTGATCAAGCTGGAGCATGCAGATGAACCTGTCTCCTAATCGTGGGTAGCACCTCTATTTGCTCCCTAGTACTTCTCTGCGCTCCCCCATCACATATTTGGTCCATTCTTGCATTATTAAGCATCCGTCGCTAATCTTGAATGCACTAAATTAATCTGTAGGATATCTTGGCCGTAAGCTGATAATACTCATGGTACCTTTAGTCTCGATCCCATAAGGCACAACATTCATCGGGAGTCCCTGTTAAAGAACATCGTATGGTAACATACTTAGCAATGAAGTTTAGCTTCAAAAATAATATATGGAAAAGATGCACTGAGGACAAATAGTAAAAATCTTACCATCCTTCCTAAATAGATGTGACCGTAGTTCATTACGAACACTATTGGTCGCACGTTTTCAGTACTAACATTTCTGAATCCAAGAAGAAAATTTGTCTTGACAGTATCAAGATCCTCAAGCCATGAAACATAATGACTTAGCTCCTCGCAATTTAGTTCAGCCTCGGGACAGTAGTAGGTCCTGTCTACCAAGCGCTGGACATGTTTGCTTACACCGAAATAAGCTGACAATACAAATTAGTTGTCAACTATTTTTGAATAAACAATATCAAAGACATAAGTATGGTTGAGAAACTTACATAATGGTATAACTGGAGGCGTCTGCACATCGACCCAGATGTCGGTATTACTTTCAATATCATCTTCCGGACGAATATCAAAGGTGATAACCATATCAGGCTCAAATGCATAAGTCTTGCATAGTGTTCGCCATGTTTTGCATCCAAAATAGGTGTAGTCGTCTGAATTGTATAATTTTGCATGGAAAATATAACCATGCTCGGTCTTCAAATAAACTTTCTTTACCTCCGTAGTATGACTGAAACCTATCTTATCCAATACAAAACTCTTGCATGGCAGGGGATACGCTAGTAGAATAGTAAAAAAAATAAGTTGAAGCAAATGAAGCAGATGTCATGCTTAATTACGAAAAAAGACTTGTCGTTATGACTTACTGTATCCACTTCGAAGTTCTCGTCCAGCTTGATGCTGAAGCGCCTATCATCATCTAGGAAGATTCTGTTGGCGTAGTGAGTCGCTTCATGGAAGCACCCACGACAGAACATTGGGCAGCTATGAAACAAATACTCAGGTACATCAAAGGGACGACTAACTTCGGTTGTGTCTATTTGAGAGAAAAGCGGAAGGAGATGGTGGAGCTACTTGGCTACAGTGATAGCGACTTGGCAGGAGATATTGACGACCGTAAAAGTACCTCGGCGTGGCATATTTCTTGGGAAGAAGCATTGTGAGTTGGCTATCACAAAAGCAGAAGGTGGTCGCATTATCATCCTGTGAAGCGGAGTATATTGCAGCTGCAACCGCATGCAGGTCAAGGTGTGTGGCTAGAAAGGCTACTCGGTGACCTCACCGACAAGGAACCGGAAGGAGTGGTGCTCTATGTTGACAACAAGTCCACGATTGCTCTATGTAAGAATCCGGTGCATCATGATAGAAGTAAGCACATTGATATAAGGTATCATTACATACGGGATTGCGTGGAAGAAGGCAAGATTGAAGTCAACTACATTTGCACCGACGATCAGCTTGCAGATATCCTGACCAAATCTTTGGGACGACAGAAGTTCACGGAGATGCGGGGTAGGATCGGCGTCCAAGCTGTGAAGTGAGGACATCGTGGTTGGGGGGGTGATTGTTGGAATCAACCACGGTTAAACCAGTCCGGTACGGACTTGGTGCAATCAACCGAGTAGGATTTGTATTTGTACTTAGGACTAGGAATAGGACTAGTAGGATCAATATAAATACTGCTGTACCCCCTGTAATCAAATCAGATACAAGCAATAAGAAAACACAGGTGCGACACGCACCTGTTGCCATCATCTTGCGTATTGTGTTCCGGTGACCTGGTTCGTGCTAGCTAGTTAGACACGAGAATCCATCAAGCTGTGTGCTTGCCTGCTTAGCTCCAAGACGTGTGCGTTGCCTGTTTGTACCTTCGCGTACACGCTGCTGTGGCCAAAGCATCGGTCAGTAAAGTTTGTCGAGACAGTACTTCGACGACTAAGCGGCAGCCGGGATCATCGCCAACACTATCTGTATCAATATAGGATCGAACTGAAGAAACTACAAACCTTAATTTCTATAGCAAATCTGCAAAATATCAGTTATTCCCCGCTTATAAGCCTCACAGCTGAACAAGTACACCAGCAAGTTTTGGTGAATGATGACCAAAATGTAACTGCAAAGTATTTTGAAACCAACCAGAACAAGCATAAGAACACCTGCACAAGAAAAAAAAATGTTGAATGCATATTAAATTTCGTCCATGAAAGGAATGGCATTAGCTGAGGATCATGTTAGTTTTCTTGATATTTCTCAGTTCAATAAGGAACATCTAGGTACCGGTAATATGGTTGGAGAAGTTTAACATGTACTTACCAGATTTAAGTACTTTGTACAATAAGAAGATACAACACAAGATCCTCATGTGCAGACTTTGCGTGGATGGGGAAGATTCAACAAGGCTAAAAACTGTACAGCTCCCAAGGTAGAGAACCTGTAAAGTAGATCAAAACACAGAGTGTTTAGATTTTTCAGTTATGAGGTAAATCAAATCCGAAATATGACTTGATATGCGAGACCAGGAAAAAGCAAGGAAACGTTAGGTATTGGGATGAGCGTAAATAGCGAAGCTTATTTTTTACCTTGGTACTCTAGTATGATTTTCAGGATGGTTCCTGATTAACCGCTGTTCTCACAAATCAATGCCAAAATAAGCAATGAGAGCATCGCTGCTGTGCAACCTATCAATGTTCCATCCTAACACTGTTTTCACCACTCAAATGACACTTTGTCAAAACTGTACCGTTCTGAAACTGCCACTCTCTGCAAAATCTCTGCAGATCCACTGCTCCTCTGAACTAATACTGAAGAGACTGCAATTTTCATTTGCAACCTTATGTGACTCTGTCCGTCGACTTGATGAAGAAATGGGACTTTATCTTCTTCCTTCTCTTGTTTCTTTGACTATCTCTCTTTTGGCAGCTACTGGTTATGCAAAATACAAGAAGCCTACCAGGATTAACACAAGAAGACCTACAGAACATGAGAAAACAAATGTGAATACCTTACACGTATCGATAAATTTTTCTGTGGGAAGTAGCAAATGGTAATAATAAATAACTAGTCTTTCGCTATGCCAAAAAGGAAACAAGACAAATAAATAAATAAATTTATAGAATGGCAATAAATTTTGAAATGATTTTTTTTTTTGGAAATGGAGGCGTGCCCCCGAAATTAGACAGGCCCTTCAGTTATTAGTCAATATATATATAAGGTGTCATGAATTTGTTTGGGCTGGAATTACCCATATGGGGCTGAAAGTGGAAAAGCTGTAAAGAACAATGGCAACCTATAGCAAATGAAATAGCAAAAAATAAGTTAAAATAGCAAACTCCATCTTGCATGTACTTACCAGATTTATGTACAGGAAGAAAATACCACACAGGAGACAGGACCCTCATGCGCCAACTGTCCATAGATGGAGAGAATTCCACAAGACTCGTAGAATGTACAACTCAAAGACAGAGACCAGCTGCACAGTATATGCAGTAACAAGGTAGGAAAATGAGCTGGAGTATTGGGAATTGGGATCAGAAATTGTCCATAGATTTGGAGTATTGGGATCAGAAAAATAAACATAAGGGTAACGATGGAAATTGGGAATTGGTAGAGCAAGAAAGTATTTGCTACCTTGGATTTGTCTATAGTATGACTTTTGGGATGGTTCCCATTAACCGCTTGCAGTGCTCTGTTAGCTCCTTGGTACCGCAATCCTCGGCATGTAATTCTCGTAGTGAACTCGGGAGGCCTTCCTTGGGCAGCGAATGGAGGGCTCGACACCGCCAGATCCTTAATCTCTTAAGATTGGTCAGCTTGTTTAGCCCTGCAGGTAGGTGTTCCAGCTTGCGGTAACCCAAAAACTTGAGTTCCTGAAGCGAGGTGAGGCATTGAAAGGCCTCCTCCTGCTCCTTTGTGAAGCGTGTCATCTCATCGTTCCATTCAAAGGATAAGTTGGTGAGCGAGGAAGAGAGGAGGCTACAGAGGGCGGGCGCACCGAGGAAGCCCTCGATGTCATCTGTGTCGAGCGTCTGCAGTTTGGATTCTGTCATCCCCCGCATGGGATTGGGATCCCACCCACCAAAGAAATTGGAGGTTCCTTGGACCTTTAATTGGCTGAGGTGGCCCCGAGTAAGGAGAGGCAACAGGGTAGTTAGGGCTTTGAGAGCATCGAGGGAATGAACTACCAGACCACCACTTCTGATGTCCAACGCCTGCAGAGAGTTGGAGAGATGTGCAGGGAGGACCAACAACCCATTATCCTCCGTGTTTGCCTCCTCCTTCTCCACCTCTGCTATTTCTTGCTGTTCATCATTCGCTTGTGTATCATCCATTGTAACATCTGAAGAGGTTGACGATGATACTGGTGCTCTTGTTTGCTGCAAATCCACACCCACAGCAAACTGTGTTATGTTTTCACAACTATATACTTCCAGTGTGGCCAGCTTTGGGAGGTGACACAGGAACTGTGTCAATTCCTTTCCACTAGGACCAGACCATCCAATACTAATGTACTCAATAGGATGCTGCCATTCGCCAACACTCTGAACTTCTGATGATACCACCCCAAGATTTGAAGACCTTACCGTAAATCTTACCATAAATTTCTTCAATGAGGTTAGTATTAGAAAATACTTCAGTTCCAGAGAAGGGCAATTATTTATCTTCAACTCCTGAAGTTCTGTTAGTTGACTGAATAGTAACACCTGATCTAAGTTATCCAGACCATCCTTTGCTTTAACTTCCAATGATAGTCCAGAAGATGATTTTGAGTAGACCAACTTGTCCAGTAGTTTTGATCCCACACGACTTATCTCGACAGAGCACAAAGATTTGGTCCAAGGGATAGGAGGCAGCAAGATTTCAGGGCAATTTTCTATCTTAAGCTCTTGTAGTTTGGGCAACCAATCTACGTTGCAGTCTTGTTTCAGTGGGTAAACAATGTGGCTTGAACATGGCAACTCCGAGTTTAGGGCAATCCTTAATTATCAGTACTTGCAAACGAGGAAACAAATCACTTTCCTGTGGTGTCCATTTTTCAAAATTTTCTAAGCCAACGAAATTTATCTTTACTAGCTTGCAAAAGCTTTGATCTTGACCAAACTCCTTTATTGTAGAAATATTCGATAATCGTAGTTCACGAAGATTCCACATCTTCCCAAATGAAGGGAAAATATCCCAAGAAACATAAGAGAGACAGAGAGACTGTAGAGCCTGAACAGCAAGTTTACCACCCAGCCATGCTGGACAAGAAGAGCCTCGGTGTCCATTAATTCTCAGCTTCCGAAGATTTTTAGGTGGTTGAAGGCTCTCAAGAACCACTTCTTCCACGCTGGGGTCAGGGTCAGTATTAGATCGTGCAGAGTCCCAATGTAAAGATAACTTTTGCAAGTACTCTTTGTGTATTAGTTTTGCTTCAAGTGCTTCTTCTTTTGTGTGTATTTTCTCAAGGTTACAAATGCCAACCTCCCTTAGTTCCGTCAAATGCTCTAGCTGGTTTAGTTCAAACCCTGTACTTTCTTTTTTGACTGGAAAAGCTTTTAACTCTTGTAAGAGATTTAGCCTCCCCACATTATTAATACCAGAATGAAGCTCATCATCTCGGGCAAGAAAATGGCACAGTTTTGCAAGGTTGCACATGCCTCTAGCCAAATCACAACGCCCACCCCATGTTTTTAGATCCAAAATTTTCAAATGATAAAATATAGATAAGGTTGTTGGTAAATGCATCAGGCTCATATAGGTCCCTAGCTTTAGGTATCGTAGATGGAGAAGTGACGAAAAGTTATGCAACATGGATTCCAGGGGACATGATAATGTGGGCAAACAAAGAACACGGAGAGCATTTGCTTTCATGAACAAATCACGAAATATGTTGACAAAGCTTTCATCTCCTTTTCCAAATATAATTAATGTTTGCAAGTTTTCAACCTTCAATTTTGTCTTAAGTTTCCTCAACTTACTCTTAAAGTTTTCATCAGTTATTCCACTACTATCATCTGGACCATCTATTATGATTGACAAGTGACGGATAGATGGCCGAATTTCTACTGAACTTACATTAGACTGATGCAAACTAAGACATTCATGAGATGCAACCTTCAAAGCTAAATTATGCAGCAGGTCATGAATGATATAATATGGACGCCTGCTAGTTTCATCTTTTTTGAAAAATCCACTGTTCACCAAATCATTTAAACTGTCCAGACCTACATCTTCAACGGTTTTATTTCGACCACCGGGATGTAAAACATCCAGTCCTATCCAGAAATGAATGAGTTCTTCACTATTAAACTTGTAATCTTCAGGAAACAAACCACAACGAGAAAAACATTGCTGCAGATGAAAAGGCAGATAATCATAGCTAAGTTTCAGTGCAGGCATAATATCACGCTCACCGGTCTGCATCTCCCATTCTCTACTTTCTAGGACTCTTGTCCAATGAGACACCTCAAGGTGGTTCCTCAATAATCTACCTACAGTTTTTGCTGCAAGAGGGACCCCTTAAGCTTTTTGCTATCTCATCTCCAATCTTAAGTAACTCATCATGACCTTTTGTGATTGCCCATCGCCAAAAATGCATGCTCGGAAAAAAGTCCTCGAACGCTTTGCCTTCTAAACCCCCCAGATTTATTGAACTATCAGTTGGTTTAACCATTTCTGCTACAGCAGGAAACCGAGTTGTAACTATAATTGTACTACCCTTTGCATGCCCTTTTCCGAGTGTTACTAAAAGCCTTTTCCAGTCCTCAGATTCACACCTCCAAATATCATCTAATATAAGCAAAAACCTTTTAGAATTTAATCTTTGTTCAATCATCTCTTCTGATCTACCCTTGTTTTCACCTTCCACACTAGGTATAGCTTTTTCAATCTCTTCAATCAGCTTATTAACGATGAAATTTTGGGATACACATGTCCAGATCTTGACCTGAAAATGTTTTTGCACTTCTTTATATATGTGTTGCACGAGAGTTGTCTTCCCTATGCCACCCGGACCAATAATTGGCAGTATAGTTATGTCCTTGCGACTATGGTTATCATGAGTGATATTATCTATGATTTTCTTTTTTACAGGGTCCCTTCCGTACAATTTTGGCTCTATAATGGCCGAGGTGGTGGTGGGAGGACTCTTGGGAATGCTTGGGCCAGTAGAACCCAACAACTCTAGATTAAGAATGGTTGTGACCTTTGCACACACGGGCTGCAGTTGCTCAACAATATGTTTCATTCTTTTAGATAGATCCACCCTATCAAAATCCAGTTTTGGGGTTTCTTTCACATGCTTTTTCTGGGATAACTTGGGTTTGCATACACAGCACGTGACTGGCATGACAGAATTATTATCATCGTGAGTTGGGAGGGATGAGCAATTGAGGAATTTACCAACATGACGGATGGTGTTGCAAGCACCAGAAGCAAGCTTATGCATGCATCCGCTAACCTCGTCACCGGCCTGGTGGTTGTGTGATGCTGACGAGGTGTTCTCACGTGCACTCCGCCGCTTGGCGCATGGCCAAGCGCAGCAGAATACTTGTTGTGTTGCATCTTCTTCTGTTGGCTCGCTTGGATCACGTCCTGAGCAGAGCTGCTTGCTGATAGCTCTAGCGGTATGATGAGCGTTGAAGAAGAGGTTGCACACACAGCCCCTGGAATGCTCGTCAGCGGCCTCGCAGGTGCCCTCGAGCTGGTCCTGGATGCAGAAGTAGTCGAGCTCGTCCAGTACGTCCTCGGCATTGTACGCGAGGTCCCGCAGTTTCTGCAGCAACACGTTGAGTGCAGGGTTGTTGATTTCCCGGCGGCAGGTGTTGTTGAGCATCCCCTGCACGAAGAGCAGCTCCATCTTAAGTGCGTCAATGTTGGGGCCGAGCTCCTTGCTGGCCGCCCACGCCTCCAGCAAGCCGTCGGCGAGGGGGCCCAGCGCCTTGCCCACCACCCACCGTGCGGCGCCTACGGCCACCTCCATCGTCAATACCAGTCTCCCTGGCTGTGCCTGCGTGCAGGAAGAGCAGAAAATCATTCGTCGTCAAGTTAGCAATAACAACGAATGATAAAAGCTCCTGCAAGTGTAGTAAAAAGTTTGGTTCACGTATAGTGCACACGGGAGGCGTTGGGATCTGACGAGACCAACATTACTTTGGGATAAAAGCTTGGGAGCTCGCAAGATTACCTTGGGATGCACACGCCTTCTCTTTTTCCTGAGCTGAAGCAAAGCCTCTCGTAGTCGTAGTAATGCCCTTTCTGTGAACAAAGGGGAGGGAAATTTAAAGGCATCACAGCTTCACAAGGGCCAGCTGTGCTCTGCCCTGACCTTAATTAGCACCACATGGCATGTCTCTCTGCTTTCATCCTGACGTAGACTTCCTACCCACCTTGCTGTTTCTCAGGACAATCAGTCACAACCGCATGGTATGATGAGATGCAACAACTGCTTAGTGTGCAGCCAGCGCACCTCTTCAATACTAGTTGTCCTGAATCCCAACTGCATCGTACCTGATCAACAGAGCGGTTGCTTTCAGTGGATGGTGTGGCAATAAACGCACCTCAGCGAAATAAGCCTGCTCCACTTATATTTCATTTACATCACAACTACCAGACAGAAAGCGCGGCAACCACCTCTGTTCCAGCCTCTGGTAATCCCAGCAACACTAGAAAGTGTTCAGAGGCGATGGATGCCTCTTCTCGGGGCATCAAAGGCAAAGGCATAGATTTGGCCTTTTTCCCATTTAACTTATTTCTGGTGGTTCTGTCGTCCTTGGCTCTGATTTATTAACAGATGATGAAGCTTGACTTTTAGCGTATCCACATGCAAAGCTTGATAAGCAGATGATGAATTACCAAAAGTGCTGCAAGTTAGGAAAGGCAACGATGAACTTACGAAATTTATAAACGAACGCATGCATATCCAGTAAAGCACAAACTGAACCTTTATGCAAACACACCCACACACACAAACACACAGACATACTGATCCTGCTTAGAAGAAAAAAGATCTATCTTGTATGGAAACCACGTTATTTCAAATTACATCAACTTTTGGATATTATCTCATGACTCTCTAAATACAACTCAACATACAATCCCTCAAGACACCAAACAAGCATAAAAGCATCATGTGACAAGCTAAGCACATTTTGTTACAGAAAAGTTTGTCCAATAAAGAATTAGGTTATTGCTGAAGATCCAAGCATCTCAATGGCTCGAATTAACAATGGTGTACTCCACAATAAATGGTGTCAGCTCAGCTTTCGGATCAAAACTCCTACTCACTAATTAATAAATACTGGAAACACCTCACCATGGAAGAAGGCAGGGTTGTGTCCAGTAATCAAATGTTTAAGCATCAAAATATGCTAGCTCGAAAGTTACTCAGTCAAATGAGCAAACACCAGTGTAAAAGATCACTTTGTTCGGAAAAACTACTCACCTATAATATGGAAATTGTATAATCCCTTCATTGTTCCTCCTGCCTGATGGAAATCTAGCCGAGAATTAAAATATGAATCCTGAAATTCAATTTTGCAATGCAAAATCAATCGCAAGCATCGAACGAAAATAGTACTGAGATGATGTCTACGCTAACAGTTGAAGCATCATGATTGCTTGTGCCCGTGCAGTATGATGAGATGAAACGACTGCTGAGTGTGCAGCCAGCGCACCTCTTCAATTCTAGTTGTCCTGAGTCCCAACCGCATAGTACCTGATCAACGGAGTGGTTGCTTTCAGTGGATGGTGTGGTGGGCACCGTGGCAATAAACACACCTCAACCACATCAGCCTGCTCCACTTATTTCATCCATATCACAATTCACAACTACTAGATACAAAGCACGGCAACCACATGTTCCAGAAGCTGGTTCCAGACTCTGGTAATCCCAGCGACACTACATAGTGTTCAGAGGATATGGGCGGTGAGAGATTACTGGCCTATTCTCTGAACATCAAAGAAAGGCATAGACTTGTCCTTCTCCCATTTCAGCTGTCCGGGCAAAGTCTGACCAGTTACTAGTTGTTATGCTGGTTCTGTCGCCCTTGCGGTAAGCAGGCCTTCAACTAACATGTTTCGGAACTTCATGAAAATACCAGAAAGTAATGCAAGTGAGAAAAGGTAATGTTCAGCCTTGCGCACATCTTTTGACTCAGCATTTTTTTACGATGCTCCAGGCTACAAAGTTAGGCCTTGAGAAGGCGGAAGCAAACAAATTATGAGGAAAAGGCTGGAACATTTTTGTGTGCCAGTAGGAACTGCATATGCACTTGGTCAGTAGGTCTCTGAGATCACATGATTAAAAAAATGTTATTTACATACTGACAAAAGGTACTGTACAAAATGAGAAGGTGGGTGAATAAAGTTAAGAGCATGCATGATCTGAAGGATGAAGTTGCAATGTCAAAGTACAACAGACTGACAAGGCAATCATCATGCCAACTGTGGCACGGAAGCAACACAACAGAACAATAAGGATGGAGCAAACAGCAATAAAAAGATAAACTAAATAGAATGGTCAGTAAGATCTTACATATGAAAGTTTATGAATTAAAAGCAACTGCTTAAATTGTTGAGTACAAAAGAATGGATGTTTTAGGCACCACAATGTTCAGAAAAAATAATTATGTTAGTATTTGAAGGGAAAAATCACATGTGAAGGACAGGGTGGCCAAGCAAAAAGTGAGATAGAAGGGGTCATATGCATCACATACTCCTTCCTTGTTATTTCAGGAATGCATCACATACTCCTAAATTGAACAAATTGACTAAATTTGGGAGTAAAATAAAATGTCACATTAATTTGTTCAATTTAGAAAGTTCAGGGAAATCAGAAGAGGGAAAGAAAGATACTAAAATAATCATGACAAGTATTTTGGAACGGAGGGAATAGAAAACAGCATGCCTTTAAATTTTACTTGCAGTCAGTTATACAATAACTGTAACATACTAACATACCATCAGAGGGCATATCCAAATCAATAAGGTATGACGGGTTGTCCAAATGAAAAGGTGTGGTAGCAGTCTAGCAGACCCAAAGACGGGAGGAACTTCGTGACGAATGATCCGTCAAAGCCCCGAGAAGCTGATGATACAGAGAGAGAAGAAACCATTGTAAGGTTACTGATTAATCTGTCAAAGGCAGATATTTGAACGAAATAATGGATTGGGAAACCTTTCAAACCAGAGCAAGAGTGGATAACATAGCGATTATGACATGATCTTCCCAAAGGTGAGCAAACAACCTGGCTATTTCTTCCACTTAGGCCGCGCTTGGTATGGATGTAATCTTATACAGGTGTATATAATTTACAGGTGTAAATTACCGGCCCAGCGCTATTTCCAACCGGAAACCAAAACGACGGGCGGACACCTGTATTTTTTATACGAGCGTGTTTAGAAGGAAAACGACATTCCAAACAGGGCCTTAGTTGAACCTGTAAACTACGCACAAAAGATACGTATTAGAATGTCATAATTAGATTAGTACTTGAGCGCATCTCTGTCAGTTGATACATTGAACAAAAAAGAGAAAAAAGAAGAGTGAAATGAAATTGACGAGGCCTAATTTAGAACAGCTCTGCTCAGCTTCAATGAGCGAAACGAGAAAGACGAACGCGTCTGGCTCTGGGCCCACCTACGCGACCGGCCGGGGAGAGAAGAGAAGGGATTGGAGGGAGATGCGCTCACGGAGTAGCGTCGGATTGGAATCGGGGGCGGCTGCCGTCGGCGGCGACTGGTCACCGGCGGAGCCATGGGCGGCGGCCGCCTTGCTTCATCCTCGTTGTGTGACTCGTGTGGGCCTTGTCGCCGACGAGTGGAGTGGAACTTACAGAGTCTGGGCTTTGCCCCGTAGACTTACCAAACAGCCCAGATTAAAGCCCAAGTAAACTAGCCCATGTTCTTGTTGAGGAACAGAGCACCTCGTCCTTTTCCACTAATAATAGCCCACTGATGTTTTTTTTAGTAGAAAAAACATCTAAAAAAACCCACTATTGTTTTGCGAATAACCCACTAATAGTTAATAACTACTAAAAAGTCACCTAAAAGTCTAACCGCTAAAAAAACTAATAACCCACCAGTTTGTTTAAAAAAAAATAAGCCCACTGGTGTGATGCTCCTAGCAGAATTAGTTGCAGCAGCAGCGCGGACAGTCGAGCACTGATGATAGCCATGGTTCGGGGAATCAAGTGGATTTACACTGCCACAACTTTCCACAACATCTTCGACTTTTGCTATACAGAGGAGAATTTCTGTGCCTCGCATGTTACATTTTGCAGCGAAGAACTGTGACATCCAAAAACCGGTTTCAATCTGAAGATATGACAAAAACAAATAAATGCGTACAAAAAGGAAAGAAAGTGAGGAGAAGAACAAATAAATACAAGGTACATATTTCATCTAAAAGGCTTTCTTGATTCTACTAGAAGAGGATCATCTCAATTTTAGTGCCCCATTTCAAGCACACACACGCTCCCACATCGGAACAAGATGTGAAATGCCACTGGTAGTGATAGAGATCAGTGGTCCATTGCAATTGAGACACTAATTTGTTAATTGCATTCACCCCAACTTGGTCCTGCAGCAAGTTACTTCCAAACAACAGACGACTCCAGGTTATTGTGACCGCACCGCACCGTACGTGCAGCGCATGCACTCTTGATACAAAATCAGAGGATTTGCTTCTTTGCAAGTAGACAGCGGAACTAACACGAAAGTACACCGGCGCAATACTTCGAGAGCCAGCATTTCTAGTTTCATATCAAAAGGGGACCGGAAAGGCCAAAACAAAATCAGCGAAGCGTTATATATAGGAGCTTTGTTTATGCTTTTGCACAACAAGCAGGCTGAGGCAAGACGATTTTGCAAAGAATCATGTCTGACTGAAAATACACGCACATACTGGAACGAATGAATGAATGCAAATTTTGGTCTGTATATACATTCGTGCTACAAAAGAGCAATACATGAATGATTTATCTCAGGCTACAAGGACAAGCACTAACAAAGGCTATAAAGGGCAGAGAGATACATGAGATCAACCCATTAATTATCTCTTCACTATGCATTCTTGTTCCAAAGGGAAATACAGCTATATATGACTCAACTCCGGCTTCTCCCACCCTTTGCTGACTCCCCACTCAAGAAAAACAGTATCTGAAACCGTAGTGCATGGCATGGCAGACCAAATTTCTTTACAGGACCTGCGCTCCTGATTCAAACCGCCCATGTCCTTCTGAGATTCCTGAAAGCTTAGCATAGAGAGATTGCAAGCAAGTGCTCATGTGCAAACAATTATTTAAAACCTCATAGACTTCGGGCCGAGACACTTCTCACAAACTCATCAAAGTAGCAACCTAACAATCGAGCACATGCTTAAATAACAACTTTATTCATTGCCATGAGGAGAGTTCTTTTCATTTTGTGAGAGTGATCAGCAGCAACAGTATAGCTTTCAAAGCTTTCGAACACCAAGTCGCTAGGTTGTTTGACTTCAATGTCAAGAGCAAAAGGAAACAAGAGTAGCCAACAATTTTATTCCTTTGTTAACCTTCCAAGAGCAGCTATCTGGTGAGATTGCCTCATCATGATCTGGAATTGCTCTCATCACGTAATAATAGTCCTCGCTGGCCAATGGCCGTAGTGTTTCCTATCTACTGTATATTTGTGGAAAGCTTATCTGGAGCTTGGTAAGGTAATTCAAAAAAATGAGCAAATCTGAAATCTAGATTGTAAAGCTAAATAAGAGTTCAACTCCAGTACAAAGAAGTCTTCACATTCCAGTCATTGGAAAAAGTAGTGTCCAGGGGATGTGGGAGGGAATAGCCTCGCGCCAAAGAAATGATTGGGTGGCCTATGCAATGTAAGGTGATCCCAGGATGTGAGTGATGTTGCCACTATCAATACCTTTTGCATAGGTAGTAGTTTGGTTAGCCATTTTGCACATGAACCATTATCTAAAAAATTTCTGCACATGAATGTGGAAGCGGTGCTGGATACTTCGTCCTGCTTGAGAATGAACCCTTTGGTCTTTGAATGGTACTCTTTTCTCTCTCTTTTTTTCTTTTTTCATGTGTATGTGAGGCATCAATGCTGATGGATATAGCTCTTTTAATAATGAAGTTTGCAGGGTTGATGACAGCAAAGCGCTTTTGAGTCTTCTCGAACTTTGATGACTGCTCATGGAATAGCGACTGCGGAGTGGTGCAGTATATATAGGTAGGTATGGTGTGAACAAATGGAAGGCAGGGGTTTAATAACCGTGATTTGTATATGTACACCGGCAATGTTCATGATTTCCTTATGAAGGAATGCAATGCCGAGTGAAGAGGCTAGAAAATGTGAAGTTACGCAATGAGAATGACTGCCTTTGAAAGACTTCAGAATAGAGGAACATCAAACTTAACAATACGCACTGAACATTCAAATTGCAATAATCAAGGCTCATGAAATATGCTGTATTTTTGGCATTGGTGGGACAGAAAAATTACTCCAAATCAAGAAGAGAATAAAATCACCTTCACCATACTCAACTCAGCAGGTTCTATGAATAAAAAACTAGCAAGCTCAAGTCTTTTTGCTCAATCAATGTTCATCAATCACCTAGTAACAAGTGTTCTCTAACCTTTACGATTATATGTATCAGCTGAAAACTCTCTTTTGTTATTTAATTCAGCATGGCAATGAATTCAGAGATTATGAGCGTGCTCAAGAGCTAGACTGCCAACATATATCAAGATAGCAGCAAGTTCTATAACCTTGGCCTCATGAGGTAATAAGAGTTTGACAATTCCACTTTGAATACAACCTATCATAGCTAAAGAGATCATGAATTTCAGCAGGGGGTTTACTAACCTTTGCGCAGATCTGCTACTACTTAATTGTTGAATTCCAAACTTGTCCACATGCCACATCTATCAAGCAACCAAGAAGCTTAGTTTAGTCTAAAAGTTTGGAACTTAAGATAAATACACGAGTAACCTTTTAGAAATTTATATGTGTGCGAATAGGCAACATTGGGCATACCAATGAATGACAGCCTGAGATCTTGGCTGGCAACAGGCAACACGCAAGCACTATGATGGTATGAAGGGTATTCTTGTAAAGGTCCTGTAATTAACAAAATTTCATTAAGCAACAATAATTATGACGAATGCAAGAACAACTTGAATCGGTATCAATGTAATACCGAACTGAAAAAACTGCAAACCTTATATTCAGTAGCAAAGCAGCAATATATATTCCACCATTATGATCCTCACAGCCAAACAAGCTAAGTACACCAGCCAGTCTTGTTGAGTGACGATCAAAATGTAACTGCAAAGTATCTCAGAAGTCAGAACCAACCAGAAGAAGCATAAGAACACCTGCACAAGAAACAAATAAAATGTTGAATGCATGATAAATTTCGTCCATGAAGGAAGAGAAGGAAATTCTGAAATAGCGTTAACTAAGGACCACGTTGGTTTTCTTGATATTTCACATTTCAAGAGAAAACATCTAGGTATAAGTAATATGGTTGGAGGAGTTTAACATGGTCCTTAGTTCTCGTAAGTCAAAGCCAAAACAAGCACTGAGAGCATCGCTGATGTACAACCTATCAATGTTCCATGGTAACACTGTTTTCACCACTCAAATTGCCCTTTCTCAAAATTGCACTGTTCTGAAACTGCTGCTCTCTGCAAAATCCCTGCAGATCCAGTGCTTGTCTGAACTAACATTGAAGAGACTAGAAATTTCATGTTCAACCTTGCGTGACTCTGTCTGTCGACTTGATGAAGAAATGGGACTTTCTCTTCTCCCTTCACTAGTTTCCTTGACAAACACAAGGAAACCTGCAGCAAAAAACAAATGGTGAATCTGAGGGAACAAAGAACTAGCCCTGCGCTATGCCAAAAAGGAAACGAGGTAAGTTTTGAGAATAATTAAAATTCCCCATGATCTCTGGACAGATACAAATAGAAACATTGTCCTTAGATCAGGCTAACAAGGTTAATTTTGCACAGACGAAAGGAAAAAAAAATCTCACTTTTGTGTATTATTATTCTGCTAGGAACACACTCTTGTATTTGGTGTACTGACCAATTTACATAAGCATAATGGTAATAATTTTCCAGTTGAATAGAGAGGCCCTCCAATTGTTAGTCACATACTCGTATATTAATAAAAAGATGCGCTCAAGAGCAGTGATTTAAACTAAAAGAACTGGGAGCAACTTTGATCAGACAGATAACTATAAGCACATGCTTTTCAGACAATTTGCATGTACTTACCAGATGTATTGACATGAAGAAAATACCACACAGGAGCTCATGCACCAACTGTCCACAGATGGGGATAATTCCACAAGGTGAAAGTGATGCATAGACAAGCTGCACGGTTGATGGAATTAAGTAATGTTCAGAATATGCAGTAGCAAGGTGAACCAAACCGAAAGAAAAATGAGTTGGCGTCTGTGGTATCAGGAAAAAGTAAGGGTAATGGTGGAAATCGGGAATTGGTACGGGCAAGGAAGTATTTGTTACCTTGTGTTGTTGGTCTATAGTGTGATTTCTGGGATGGTTCCAATTAATCGCCTGCACTGCTGAGTGAGCTCCTCGTTGCCGCAATACTGGACATCTAATTCTTGCAGTGAACTCGGGAGGCCACCCTTGGGCAGCGACCGCAGGGCTGGACAATCAATGATCCGTAATCTCTTGAGGTTGGTCAGTTTGTTAAGCCCTGCAGGGAGGTGCTCGAGCTTGTCGCAACCCCAAAACCAGAGTTCCTGGAGCGAGGTGAGGCGTTGAAAGGCCTCCTCCTGCTCCTTTGTGAAGCATGTCATCTCATCGTTCCCCTCAAAGATCAAGTTGGTGAGGGAGGAAGAGAGGAAGCTACAGAGGGAGGGCGCACCGAGGAAGCCCTCCATGTCATCTGTAGAGAGATTCTGCAGTTTGCATTCTGTCATCCCCCGCATGGGATTGGGATCCCACCCACCAAAGAAATTGGGGCTTCCATAGACACTGAAATCGTTGAGCTGACCCCAAGTAAGGAGAGGCAATAGGCCCTCGCATCTTAAATCCTCTTCGCAACTCCATATGCTTAAATGGGTGAGAGAGGTGAGGTTTGAAAGCGTCCGCACGCCTTTCACGGATGAAAGCTTCAGGTCTAGCAGGGAGGACGGGAAAGGGTGGAAGAAAGAGCAATCGTTTAACGAAAGGTTACTTAGGGTTTTGAGGGCATCGAGGGACGAAACTACCATACCATTACTGGCGATGCTCAACTCCTGCAGAGAGTTGTATAGATGTGCAGGGAGGACCAACAGCCCATCATCCTTGGTGTTTGCCTCCGCCTTCTCCACCTCTGCTATATCTCGCTGCTCATTTTTTTCTTGTGTTTCATCCATTGTAACATCTAAAGAGGCTGACGTTGATACTGGTGCTATTTCTTGCTCGTCATCTTTTGCTTTTGTATCATCCATCTTAACATCTAGAGAGGTTGACGATGAAACCAGTGGTGTTGTTGTTTGACGCAAATCCAACCCCACAGCCAACCGTGTTATGTTTTCACAACGATATAGTCCCAGTTTGGATAGCTTTGGGAGGTGAGATAGGAACTGTGTCAATTCCTTTCCACTAGAACCACAGGTACTAATACTGATGTCCTCAATAGGATGCTGCCACTCGACACCACTCTGGCCTCCTGATGCCACCACCCCAAGATTTGAATTCGATGCCCTCAAGTTCTTCAATGAGGTTAGCATTGAAAAATACTCCAGCTCCAGAGGTGGACAATTTTTTATTTCCAAATCCCGAAGTTCTCTTAGTTGACTGAATAGTAAAAACTGATCTAAGTTATGCATACCATCCTTTCCAGTAATTATCAGTGCTGCTCCAGAAGATGATTTTGTATAGAACAAACTGTCTGGTAGCTTTGATCCCACACCACGTATCAAGACATAGTACAAAGTGTGGGTCCAAGGGATAGGAGGCAGTAGCAAGGCTTCAGGGCAATTTTCTATTGTGAGCTTGTGTAGTTTGGGAAACCAATTTATGTTCCAGTCTTGTTTCAGTGGGTAAACAATGTGGCTTGAACATGGCAACTCCAAGAATTTAGGGCAATCTCTAATAGTCAGTTCTTGCAAACAAGGGAACAAATGAGTGGCCCGTGGTACCCATTTTCCAAAACTTTCTAAGCCCACGAGTGTAAGCTTTACTAGCTTGCAAAAGCTTTGCTCTAGACTAAACTCCTTTATTGTGGCAATATGTTCCACTGTTAGTTCACGAAGATCCCACATCTTTCCCAGAGAAGGAAAAACATCCCAAGAAACACCAACGAGACAAAGAGACTGTAGAGCCTCAACAGCAAGCTTATCACCCAACCACAATGGACAAGAACGACCTCTGTCCTCGAATGCACAACTCTTGAAGATTTCTATGTGGTTGAAGGCTCTCTAGAACCACTGCTTCCACATCAGGTTCAATATTGCTTCGCTCACTATTCCAATCTAATGTTAACTTGTGCAAGTAGTTTTTGTCTATCAGTTTTGCTTCAACTGCTTTGTCTTTTGTGCGTATTTTCTCAAGGTTATAAATCCCGAGCTCTCTTATCTTAGCGAGATGCTCTAGTTGATTTAGTTCAAACCCTTCACTTTCTTTATTGACTGCAAAGAACTTCAACTCCTGTAAGAGTTTTAGTTTCCCTACATTATAAATACCCGAATAAAGCTCATCATATCGTGCGAGAAAATGGCACAATTTTGCAAGGTTACTCATGTCTCTAGGTAATACTAAAGAACAACACCATTCTTGTAGATCCAAAATCTTCAAATGATAAAATCGAGATAAGGTTGTTGGTAAATGCATCTGGCTCATAGAAGTCCCTAGTTTTAGGTATCGTAGGTGCAGAAGTGATGAAACGTTATGGAACATGGATTCCAGGGGATATGACAATGTAGGCAAACAAAGAACACGGAGAGCATTTGCTTCCATGAACAAATCACGAAATATGTTGACAAAGCTTTCATCTCCTCCTCCAAATATAATTAATGTTTGCAAGTTTTGAACCTTCAATTTTGTCTTAAGTTTTCTCAACTCACTCTTAAAGTTCTCATCAGTAATTCCATTACTATCATCTGGACCATCTATTATGATCGACAAGTGACGGATAGATGGCCGAATTTCTACTGATCTTACATTAGAGTGATGCAAACTAAGACATTCATGAGATGCAACCTTCAAAGCTAAATCATGCAGCAGGTCATGAATGATATAATATGGATGCCTGCCAGTTTCATCTTTTTTGAAAAATCCATGGTTGAGCAAATCATTTAAAATGTCCACACCTACATCTTCAACTGTTTTATTTCGATCACTAGAAGGCAAAATATCTAGTCCTATCCTGAAATGAATGAGCTCTTCACTGTTAAACATGTAATCTTCAGGAAATAAAGCACAACGAGAAAAACATTGCTGCAGATGAAAAGGCAGATATTCATAGCTAAGTTTCAGTGCAGGCATAATGTCACGCTCACCGGTCTGCATTTCCCATTCTCTACTTTCTAGGACTCTTTTCCAATGATACACATCAAGGTGGTTTCTCAATAATCTACCTACAGTTTTTGCTGCAAGAGGGGATCCCTTTAGCTTTTCTGCTATCTTATCCCCAGTCTCAAGTAACCCATGATGATCTTTTTGTGATTGCTTATCGCGAAAAATGCATGCTCGAAAAAAGTCTGTAAACGCTCCTTGTTCTAAGCCCTTCAGATCTATTGAACTATCAGTTGTTTTAACCACTTCTGCTACAGCTGGAAACCGAGTTGTCACTAGAATTATGTTGCCCTTTGTCTGCCCTTTTCTGAGTGGTACTAAAAGCCTTTCCCAGTCCTCAGATTCACACTTCCAAATATCATCTAATATAAGCAAAAACCTTTTAGAATTTAATCTCTGTTTAATCAGCTCTTCTGCTCTACCCTTTTTTTCACCTTCCACAATAGGTATAGCTTTTTCAATCTCTTCAGTCAGCTTATTAAAATTGAAATTCTGAGACACACATATCCAGACCTTGACCTGAAAATGTTTTTGCACTTCTTGGCTGTGATATATGTGTTGTACGAGAGTTGTCTTCCCTATGCCACCCGGACCAACAATTGGCAGGATAGTTAGGTCTTTGTCACTATATTTAACATGAGTAATACTTTCTATGATTCTCTTCATCGCAGATTCCCTACCATACAGTGTTGACTCTATAATGTCAGAGGTGGTGGTTGAAGGACTTTTGGCAATGCTTGGGGCAGTTGCTCTACAATATGCTTCATTCTTTTAGACAGATCCACCCTATCAAACTCTAGTTTTGGAGTTTCTTTCACATGCTTTTTCAGGGATGCCTTGTGCTTGCAGGCACCGCAAATTACTGGCATGACAGAACTATCATCATCATGAGTTGGGAGGGATGAGCAATGGAGGAGTTTACCAACATGACGGATAGTGTTGCAAGCGCCAGAAGCGAGCTTGCGCATGCATCTTCTGACCTCTTCGTTGGCCTGGTGGTTGTGTGGCGCTGACGGGGCGTTTCCGCGTGCACTCCGCTGCTTGGCACATGGCCAAGCGCAGCAGAGTACTTGTTGCCTTGTATCTTCTTCCCTTGGCTCGCTTGGATCAACACGGCTAGCCGTACGCGAAAATGGACAGAAGCAGAGCAGTTTGCCAGCAGCTCTAGCGGTGTGATGAGCATTGAGGTAGATATTGCACACGCAGCCCCTGGCATGCTCGTCGGCAGCCTCGTAGGTGCCGTCGAGCTGGTCCTGGATACGGAAGTAGTCGAGCTCGTCCAGCACGTCCTCGGCATTGTACGCGAGGTCCCGCAGCTTCTGCAGCAGCACGTTAAGTGCAGGGTTGTCAATGTTCCGGCTGCGGGAGTTGTTGAGCATCCCCTGCACATAGAGAAGCTCCATCTTTAGCGCGTCAACGTTAGGGCCTAGCTCCTTGCTGGCAGCCCATGCCTCCAGCAAGCCGTCGGCGACAGGGCCCAGCGCCTTGCCCACCACCCATCGCGCCGCACCAATGGCTACCTCCATGCTGAAATCAAGGGCGCTGCATGCAGGAAGAGCAATTCATTTCTTTGCAGTTACCCACTAGCTAGCAATAACGGTGATAACATTTGTTGATAGGGTAGAATATTGGCGTACAGAAGGAGATTAGCAAAACAATACCAGATGATTGCAGTTGCGAGCGAGAGAGCAGGGAGGCAGAGATTGGTGAAACACAAGACCAGCCAGATGATTGCAGGCGCAGGTGTTGTCGATGTTTGGGTGAAGAGGATAGGGAGGTATTTATAGACCCGGTGATGCAGGCGGTTGCAAGCAGAAATAGGTGTGGGGTCATCCATTGCGTGGTATTGGCATTGGTGAGCTGATACTTTGCCGAACCTATGTTGGTGCAAACAAAGTAGCAATGGTCGAGAAGGAGCCAAGGCATCTCAGGGCACACGCATTCTGTTTTTCTGGGGTGAAGCAAGGCATGTATACCTATGCTTGCTGTCCTCCCAAAGCAGGCCCTTTGGTGAACAACAAGGAATTAGTAGGTAAGGAAACGGGCACCGGCAGCGGCGAGCTGGTTCAAAGGTCACCGAATGAGGCATCGGCTTTTCTCTCTGAAATGGTTTCCTTATCCCTTTCCCACTTTTCTGGTTTACCTCTTGGCTCTTGCTGTTCCGCAGAGCACAAAGCCACCTGCAAATGACACACAAATCTTGTAGTCTCCAGAGGTACTTGCATTTTGCAGTAGTAACTTAGCATGTACTATTCCAGTAACTAGCTAGTACTGCTCCTAAAAGACACCGTGAGATAAGTAGGTGAGGTGAAGCGCTCATAATTTGTCTGAGATGTTTGCCTTGTTGCTTGTGGCTCAACTCTAGTATGAGATTTGACTGGGTGAAACATCACAATCAGAAGTTCAGAACAGTCCGGTCAATGCTAAGGGCCTAAAAGAGGAAATATTTCTGTCAACATCTCGGTGTTGTTACCGTAACAATAAAAGCGCAGTTCACAAATGTTTCTTCCCAAATGCTGCAGGGGAAATGTAAGATCACACGAGTAATCTACACAATAGCCTCCTCGCCTTCACGCGAACGTATCCAGCAACGCATTTGGGTTCGCACGATGACAGAACAGGACCGGCCGGGAAGGGGAGAGAGGGGCTTGGAGGGAGATGCGTGCCACTTACGGAGTGGAACCGGCTGCGGCGAGAGACAGCAGGCGGAGGTGGAGATCCTAGCTGCCGCCGCCGGCTACTGGTCTCCGGCGAAGCCATGGCGGCGGCCGGCCTTGGTTGGTTGTGTGACCTTGTCGCCGCTGAGGAGGAGTGGGCAGAGACGACGGGTCAGCTTGGGTCTGGGACCTGAAGCCCTGTGAAAGGCCCAAATATGCTAGCCCACATCATTCAACATTTGTTTTGCACGTACGAAAGAAAAACATCTTTTCACGTACAGAAAACCAACAAACTCCGTTCGACCGCTACCAGGCATCGGTTCGGAAGGGAATCGCTTTGGGGTCTTGTTTTTTTTTCCCTATATTGCCTTCCTTTGATTTGTGCTTGTTTTTCTTTTCCTACAGAAAACTGGAGACCGCGGAGGGGGTTACAAACTTACAAAGAACCAAGGGCAACATATCGCTCCACACGATCGGCATCAACAACTTACAAGTAAACTTTGCATAATCATGTGATGCAACATTAGCCTCCTTACTTTCTCAATTTGTCAACAACACTAGTCATGGTGTGCATTTGGTTTTTTCGGTTTGATTCGGTTCGGTTTATACGATGTATGGTTCATATGGTTTTTATACTTTGGTTTATACGGTTTATACATAGATACGGTTCAGTTTCGGTAATAACCATTTACTTTTGGTTCGGTTTTAGTAATAACCAAATTAACCAAAGTTGATGCGAATTTCTGAGCCAACACATAACTTTTCATGTGTAAATAGACGATATATATCATAATGAGGAAAAATAATTAGAAAATGATAAAGAAGGGACGTTGGATAAGCAGCTAGGCTAATCACGTCAATTGAAGGACTAAATGGGCTAGACAGTACTATACTATAGCAGCCATTACACTTTTGAACCCCAAAAAAACCTTAATTTCGGTAAATTCAGTTAAACCAAATGGTTTTCGGTTTCTACTGATAAAAATCAAAATGAAAATGGTTTTCATATTTCAAAACTAAAACCGAAACCTAAAAAAAGTTTGGTTTTTTGGTCCGGTTTGGTTTTTAGTTCGGGTTTGGACACTCTTGCTAGCATGTGAGGTAACATCCATCATCTTTAGTGTGACGTAATTATTAGATATTAATTTATATTTTCTAGACATTTCTATCGATGGTTTTACATTGATCCTAACAGCGGTATTGGAGTGAGTAAGTGAAATTTATAGTTGAGGGGTTGCCGCGTCAGGAGATCAAATGTCTTGAAAACAGAACAGAAAAGACATGATATACCCAACTTCATGCCCAAGTCATACTTAATGTGTTGCTCTTTTCTTTATATGTAGATAATATAGAGGATTACCATGCCAAGGGAGGAACTCGACTAGTTTGAGGAAATTCAGTGATTTTATGATGATGGTGGTGATCTCGACGAAAAACGTTGAAAATCGCCTACATGATATGGATTCTTTGTAAGGTGAGGGAGACGCCCCCCTCTACATTGCCCTTGTTGCCCCTTATATAGCATTGGTTATGGACAACTCCATGCCCGGGCGCACAGGGACAAGAGTCGGACACAATGTCGATATACAACATGTTTGGCCCTTTTTCTATGTTATATATAGCATGTGCATTGTACCATGATGTTTGTCTGATGGATGGACTCTTCTCAAGGCATTGTCGCTTCTACATAGGTCTATTGGTTATCCTTGGACCCTGGGGGCGCTAGAGCGGTGATGGTAGGTGATTTGACTTATCACCAACAACCCCTGTCAATACTCGTAATGCAGTAGGGTCTATGAGTAGAGTTGATGAAGATATTCATGGACTTCTTGTCTTGTCCCTCTTGATGAACTGTTGGGTTGAATCCTCTTTGTTGCTTCTTGATGTTGTAGATTGTCTTGTGATGTTTGGATTCTATAGTGGAGCAAGTTTTGGCTGTCACGAGCGGTCTTGGCCCTTGCATGAGGTGTTGGGTGGCTATTGTTCTTTGGCCAGGTTGAAGGTGTTTGCTCGGCCACGCTTCTCTTTGCCATGCGGTCTGTCGGTGGTCCTCGGTTTCCCGGCTACGATGAAGAGGTGCTGCAGTGGCAGAGGTGCGAGGCTACATTTATGATATGCCAATTTCTTTGAGGTGTGGAGATGTGTGATGATCAGATGAAAATCTTATATGGCTTTTGTCGGGGTCGGTAGTGATGGTACCCGTGGTATCCGCTTGCCACCTCCTCTCGGGCATACAGGGTGGACGATGCGCCGACAAGCGAAGTTCAGTGGTAGTTGGTTGTCTTTGGAGGTGCCCGACATCGGTCGAGACGCGATGTTGTTATCGGTTAGGACATGCTCTTTTGATTTGTAGTTTTGTTTGATCATTGGTGGCTATCGTCGGATGTGTCCAGGCATGGTGATCGTGCTACGCTCGTCGTTTACAGTGAATGGTAGTCCTTTTATACTTACAATTTTGTCTTCTATAAAGCTAGGACCTTGACAAGTCCCACACGTGTGGTACGAAGCAATTCCGCCTTGACGTTTTTTGATGGCAACTTTAGTTATCCGGGGATGGCAACTTTAGTTGTGAAGCATGGCAAATTTCTGTTTGGTTGACAAGTTTCAGTTTCTTTTGGGTTTCTTTTTTTCGGATGGCAATTTTAGTTGTAAAAATGTCAAGACGGTGTTACTTCATGCCACATGTGTGGCACTTATCATTTGGGTAAGGGAAATCCTTCCCTTCAGTTGGCAGATTACAACGCAGGCGTTGACCTCCTCTATCGAACGTCACGTGTCCCTGTTTCCCAGCAGTCGTTTATTCATCCTAGCATTATGAAGGAAATATGCCCTAGAGGCAATAATAAAGTTGTTATATATATTTTCTTATATCATGACAAATATTTATTATTCATGCTAGAATTGTATTAACCGGAAACTTAGTACATGTGTGAATACATAGACAAACAGAGTTTCCCTAGTATGCCTCTACTTGACTAGCTCGTTAATCAAACATGGTTAAGTTTCCTGACCATAGACATGTGTTATCATTTGATCAATGAGATCAAATCATTAGAGAATGATGTGATGGACAAGACCCATCCATTAGCTTAGCATAACAATCATTTAGTTTTATTGCTATTGCTTTCTTCATGACTTATACATATTCCTCTAGCTATGAGACTATGCAACTCCCGAATACCGGAGGAACACTTTGTGTGCTATCAAACGTCACAACGTAACTGGGTGATTATAAAGATGCTCTACAGGTGTCTCTGAAGGTGTTTGTTGAGTTGTCATAGATCGAGATTAGGATTTGTCACTCCGTGTATCGGAGAGGTATCTCTAGGCCCTCTCGGTAATGCACATCACTATAAGCCTTGCAAGTAATGTGACTAATGAGTTAGTTACGGGATGATGCATTACAGAACGAGTAAAGAGACTTGCCGGTAACAAGATTGAACTAGGTATGACGATACCGACGATCGAATCTCGGGCAAGTAACATACCGATGACAAAGGGAATGACGTATGTTGTTATGCGGTTTGACCGATAAAGATCTTCGTAGAATATGTAGGAGCCCATATGAGCATCCAGGTTCCGCTATTGGTTATTGACCGGAGATATGTCTCGCTCATGTCTGCATAGTTCTCGAACCCATAGGGTCCGCACGCTTAATTTTTGATGATGATTTGTATTATGAGTTATGTGTTTTGGTGACCAAAGTTTGTTCGGAGTCCCGGATGAGATCACGAACATGATGAGGAGTCTCTAAATGGTCGAGAGGTAAAGATTGATATATTGGAAGATTATATAAAGACACCGAAATGGTTTCGATAAGGTTCAGGAATTTATCGGAGTACCGGGAGGCTACCGGAACACCCCGGGAAAGTTAATGGGCCTATTGGGCCATAGTGGAGGAGAGGAGGCAGGCCACGGGAGGTGGCGCGTGCCCCCTTGCCCAATCCTAACTGGACAAGGGGAGGGGTCGCGGCCCCCCCCTCTTTCCTTCTCCCTCTCCCTCCTTTCCCCTTTCCCCCTCTCCGTTGGATGGAAAGGGGGGGGGGGTGGCAAATCCTACTAGGAACGGAGTCCTAGTAGGACTCCCCCTGTCGGTGTCAAAACCGGCGGATCTCTGGTAGGGGGTCCCGAACTGTGCGTCTAGGCGGATGGTAACAGGAGACAAGGGACACAATGTTTTTACCCTGGTTCGGGCCCTCTCGATGGATATAAAATCCTACTCCTGCTTGATTAATATTGACGATATGGGTAGTACAAGAGTAGATCTACCACGAGATCAGAGAGGCTAAACCCTAGAAGCTAGCCTATGGTATGATTGTTGTTCGTCCTACGGACTAAAACCCTCCGGTTTATATAGGCAATCAAGAGGGTTAGGGTTACACAGTCGGTTACAATGGTAGGAGATCTACATATCCGACGCCAAGCTTGCCTTCCACGCCAAGGAAAGTCCCATCCGGACACGGACGGAGTCTTCAATCTTGTATCTTCATAGTCCAGAGTCCGCCAAAGGCTATAGTCCGCCATCCGGACACCCCTAATCCAGGACTCCTCAAGAGCCCTCGAACCAGGCTTCAATAACGATTTAGTCCGGGCGCATATTGTCTTCGGCATTGCAAGGCGGGTTCCTCCTCCGAATACTTCATATAAGATTTTGAACACAAGGATAGTGTCCGGCTCTGCAAAATAAGTTCCACATACCACCGTAGAGAGAATAATATTTACACAAGTTCAATCTGCTGACGTATTCAGCAGCGTGATATCACACCACAACCAGGCCTTTATTCGAATCGTTTTTACTGTCCCACCTCAGCGCGTTTAGCGTGGCGGTTTCCTTGGCACGTCTTGTCAAAGCAGAGATCGTGTCCCCTTATTCTGAGATTCTCGATGTCACGGCGTGGGTAACCCGGTCGTGCCGCTGGCACGCCTCCTCTATCGGGCGAGTCCCGAACGGTCACGGGAGGGCTCTGGTATTCAACCTATTTATAAAGAGACCAAGGCCCGCTCCTTTTCTCAATCTCAATCGAATCCGCCCCTCGCCTCGAGTTCCAACACCCAAAGCTCCAGATTCAGGCGCTTCGGACCTTCGATGATGTCCGGCTCCGACCTTAAAGGCCGGTGGATGCCTTCCTCCATCACGGAAGAAGACGTCCTAAAGCTAAGAGATGCAAGGTATCTAACCGGCGAAATCTCGCATAGGCTGCCTGCCCAAGGGCAGGTTATTCCCACTCCCAAGCTTGGTGAAAGCGTGGTGTTCGCGTCTCACTTCCTTCGGGGGCTAGACTTCCCGACGGACCCCTTCGTGAGGGGGCTCATGTTTTATTACGGGCTGGAATTTCACGACTTGGATCCGGAGTCCATCCTCCACATCTCATCGTTCATCATCGTATGTGAAGCCTTCCTCCGCATTACCCCTCACTTCGGATTGTGGCTGAAGACCTTCAAGGTGGAGCCGAAGATGATCAAGAGGCAACAGGCAGAGTGCGGAGGGGCTGTTATAAGCAAGAATGCTGACGCTTCATGGCCCGAGGGCTCTTTTCAAGAGGAGCTCAGTCTATGGAAACAAGAGTGGTTTTATACCACAGCTCCCAGGGGCACCAAATGGGTGGCGCCACCTGCCTTTCGCTCGGATCCTCCACCGCGGCTGGCGTCATGGGTCAATAAAGGGCTTGACTGGGGGCCGTCCAAGGACATGCCCTTGTTGCAGGGCCGTATTCGAGACCTCCTAGAGAGAGAGATCAATCTGGTCATAGTAGCGCGATTCATGCTGATTCGTCGCATCCTGCCTGCAAGCGTCGCCCCCTCACTTTGTGGGAGTTCAATCCGGAGGGACCACGAGCTCTCCAACATTTTATGGGTGCAACGCCCGTGGAGATGTACAAACTGTTCTTGGATCACAAGCAATGTGTCCGGACTTGATCGAGGACGCATGTGCGAGATGCAATCGCCGGATACTCAAGTAAGTAGTCCTGTGCCGGACACACTATCCGTGATATCTATCATAAACTTGCCCTTAAAAGAGCTGTCCCTTAAACAGGAGTGGATAGCGAAAGCAAAACTGATCAGTGTCCAGCCTCCCCGAGACCACGCGGATCCGTGTTAACCAAGATCTTTGGAGGCTGCGCCTTTGGAAGAAGGCGAAGGGGGGAAGAAGTAAGCTACTGCCTCCACGAAGGAGGTTATCAAGAAAGGAGGGATCGAGAATCCCTCCATCCAAGGGGAGAAGAGGACCGCCTCTGAAGATCTAGAGACCAAGGCCTTAAAGCGGGGGAAGAAATCTTCGCCAGAGGGTCCTGCGCCGGGAGATGCCCCGGCCGCACTATTTCCCCAAGGAGATCAGCCCTCCAGCGAGCCGTAAGTAGAGAGGGGAGTTTTAAAATAAGAGACATCCCTGTTTTATTTCTAAAGATGACCGAAATTTTACCTTGTAGTTCGAATCTCAGCCC
Organism: Aegilops bicornis; assembly: GCA_021605145.1. Lineage (NCBI taxonomy): Eukaryota > Viridiplantae > Streptophyta > Magnoliopsida > Poales > Poaceae > Aegilops > Aegilops bicornis. The sequence goes on along the minus strand of CM038670.1, from coordinate 769,582,310 downwards.
TTCTCAGCAGAGCTCGTCTTCAGGGGATCTTCGTCCGGAGATGATGGAGAGCGGAACGCCTACCCCTGCTGTACCGCCTAGCGAGGCGGACGATCCTGAGGTGTCGTCGTGGAGGGTTTCTCCGAATCCGGCAGGGGCGGAGGGCGATCGTAGGGCCCCCCAAAGCTCTCCTGGTGCACGGTCGGAGGAGTTGAAGGATCTGCTCGGGCGAGCGTCTATCTCAGAGGATCACCGTGCATTGATGGGTACGGTGATTGAAAAAATTTCGTCCGCGGAAAGCGGGTTGTACGAGGCTGCTAGGAGTTTACTGACGGGTTTTGAGGTACGTGCAATGATGTACCTTTTGACGGTTCCACATATATAATATGCGCCCTGTGTAGATAGTAGCCCCTGAGACTCGGTGTGTTGTCAAAAATGACAGCGTGCCGAGGATCATAATCCCAGCTATAATATGTCGCCCTCCCTATGTAGGTGGCGGAGCGTCCGGTGGCTAGCCGGACTGATGAATTTGCCGAACTAAAGTGGCAACTTGACGTGGCGGATGCCGACATCGCGCTTTTCAATAAGCGGCTTGACGAGTCACAAGGTATGCAGTTTCTCCGCGGACACCTGGTAAGGGAGCTTGATGCCCGTGCCTTACAACATGTATGCTTGATGCAGATGGTGTCGCTACCATGGAGAACCTTCGAGCGGAGCTTGCCCGAGCCAAGGAGCAGGCGGAAAAAAGTGATGCGGCTGCCTTAAAGGCGGCCGAAGAGCTAAAAGCCGAACAGGCTGCTCACTGCCGAAGCAAGAAGGAAATGGTCGAGATGGCCGTGAAGTTGAAGAATGCTACCGACCGTTGCGAGCTTCTTGAAAAAGAAGGTCGAGCGGAGCAAGAGGACCTGAAGAAGGCCACCACCGAGGCCAAGGATGCTTGCTTTGCGATGAGAGCTATGAAGGAGGAGCTACGTCAGGCCGGAGATATCGCGGCTGGAAAGCCCTTTCTGCTGCGGAGGAAGTTCACGGATCCTAAATATGCTCAGTTGGACCGGCTGTGGAGTGCGGAGGATGCTTATCTGGACTTGGCGGCGAGTGCCGCGGACGCGGCCGAACACTTCGGAGATCAAAAGGATCACGAGATGGAAGAGCTTTTTTGGTCGCAGTTCCGTAATCCAGAGCGTCCACTTCCATTAACCGATCGTTTGGCCGAATGGGCGGAGCAGAATAGATTGTACGGACTTGCGATGAAGGATATCGTGACTCATTTGTGGCCGAAAAGGCCCGAGCCGAAGAGTTATTTTGGCTTGGTGCAGCAGTTCCTTGGTGCGGTGCCGCGTATCAAAGCAATGAGGCGGTCAACATGCATAGAGGGTGCGCGGATGGCTCTTGCCCGTGTCAAGACATACTGGGCGGAGATGAAGGCCACCGATGTTGCATCCCAAGATTCGGACGGAAGCCAGTAATTGCCGAGCACTATTTTCAGGAAGTTCTGCAGGACGCTCATTTAATAGAGACGCAGTGCTCGAAGGATATTATGTTCGAATAACATGTATTATTGTGAAAAAATGTTTCAATGGAATATGAAAGCTTTTTATACTTGTGCCTTCAAGAATTAAAATACCTCCTGTGCGGCCGTTAATGTATATGTGTATATAACCTGAAAGATGGCAGTCTTTGACTTCAGCCCCCACGCATATAATGCGGGGGTGTTTGCAGAAAGCGCCTTTTCACACTTGATCCAACGTCTTGGTCCTACAAAGGAGGTGATAGCGCAGCAAACTAGGCAACCGGACTATAATGCTTTATCACTTTCACTTAGCCATAGGAGTTCGACAGTGGGGCTACTATATAGCCCCTAGGGGCACCGCGCTCACCCGAATTCGGGGCGCATATGTGCCTGACCGGGAAACGACCCTTCGTCAATGTGGAAAGATTCCAGCGGGTCATCGAGTGGTTGACCAGTCTCACGCTATATCATGACAGTCAGTTTTTGGCTTTCTCTACTGAGGTGCTACTTTGGCGAACCGGGCACAATCACGATAGTTCTCTGGTGCCGCATTAGCCGATAGAGCGGAACGTAAGGCAGCAAAACACGTGAGCCGGGCAAACCCAACATTTGACCAAAGACATGATCTTGAGCTGATGCATATAAGGCCTAACTCGAGACGCCGAACACTCCCTAAGGTATTCGGTGTTTATGAAAACGGGCGAACAACGCCCTTTGGTAATAAGCCCACGGTGTCCAATGCACGCCAAAAATTCGACGCGTGGCCTATGCCAAAACGCCAGCCTCCTCCTCGGTTATAGCAAGAAACCGGGGGATGTGTATCAACAAGAGATAGTAAAAAAGGTTTACGCAGGGTGTTAATCTGAAAATAATCCTTGCAACGGGTCCCTACTGCACGTCTGCGCCTGTGTCTCCGTTGTGCCGTATCCTGGACGGGTGTAGCACGGTGTTCATCTGTAAAAGAGAGGAACTTAGTTAAAAAGTTCGTGCGAAAATGTATGTTATATTAAATAAACGAAGTACAATTCAAAAAATGAATAAAATTGAGCTTTATTGTCTCTTGTTGTGCATGCGCGGAGCCCCTTGTACGGGGGTATGCGTCTAGTAAGCCCTTGTATGTTTACGCCGGACTCGTCCAGCCGTGTCCGGGGTCTGGACGACCTGTCTAAGTGCTTGTATTGGTGAAGCCGGTTTATTGTGTGGCTTTCAAGGCAACCGCAGAATTTTCCGGACTCGAGGAATCCTCGATGTCTCCCTTTAACGAGATGATGCCGCGTGGACCGGGCATTTTAAGTGTAAGAGATGCATAATGCGGTATTGCGTTAAAGCGGGCGAAAGCTTCGCGTCCCAATAGTGCTTGATAGCTACTTGTAAATGGGGCGAGGTGGAAGGTTAACTTTTCGCGACGGAAGTTGTCGGGTGAGCCAAACACAACTTCTAGCCGTAGAGAGCCCGTACAATGGGATTATGGGCCTAGCATTACCCCTTGAAAGGAAGTGTTGCTGTGGCGAAATTTGGTTGGGTCTATCCCTATTTTGCGGATTGTGTCGTGATATAGCAGGTTTAGATCACTTCCGCCATCCATTAGGACTTGTGTAAATTGGATTCCGCCAATTATCGGATCTAATATCAAGGCAGTCCAACCTGCATTCCGTATACTTCTAGAGTAATCCTGATGGTCGAAGGTGATTGGTTTTAACAACCAGTGGCGGGACTCCTCCGGGATAGGCCGTATGGCACGTACTTCTATGGGCGCCGCTCTATTTTTCCCTTTTGTCACGTGAAGTGAGTTTACTGTTTTGATTTCTTGTGGGAAATTCTTTTGTTTTCCGGTGCTCTGCTTGTGGGGTTTGTCATCGTCCTCGCTTGGTGTGGCGAGCCCCCTATGTTCGGCGTTGAGCTTGCCGGACGGCTTGAAGACCCAACAATCTCTGTGGGTATGGTTTGCAGGCTTCCCGGGAGTACTGTGGATTTGGCATATCTTGTCCAAGATTTTGTTTAAGTTAGATAGCTCGTCCCTGTTATCCTTAAGGGGCAACTTTTTATGATTCTGCCGAGAGCTTTTGAATCCGGCGTTGGTATCGTGCTCTTGGGTTGTTTCCCTTGGTCCGACGCTGGTCCTTGCCGTGTCGTGGTTTCCGCTTCCATCCTCGACTTCGGATGTACTTGGGTCGCTGGTACTGCATCTTGCCAGCCAGCTATCCTCTCCCGTGCAAAAGCGGGTCATGAGGCTTGTTAATGCGGCCATTGTTCTTGGCTTTTCTTGGCCGAGGTGTTTGGCGAGCCATTCATCTCGGACGTTGTGTTTGAAAGCTGCTAAGGCTTCGGTGTCCGGACATTCGACTATTTAGTTCTTTTTAGTAAGGAATCTGTTCCAAAATTTCCGGGCTGACTCTCCGGGTTGTTGAGTTATGTGACTTAAATCGCCGGCATCCGGAGGTCGGACATAGGTCCCTTGAAAATTTGCTCAAAAAGCATCCTCGAGCTCCTCCGAACTTCCAATGGTGTTTTCGGGAAGGCTTTTAAGCCAATGCCGGGCTGGCCCTTTGAGATTGAGGGGTAAGTATTTTATGGCGTGGAGATCATCTCCTCTAGCCATGTGTATGTGGAGGATGTAATCCTCAATCCAGACTCTGTGGTCTGTTGTTCCGTCGTATGCCTCTATGTTTACGGGCTTGAATCTCACCGAAATTCATAATCCAGCACCTCATCGGTGAAACATAGGGGTGTGCGGCACCCCTATATTTAGGTGTACCGTGATGTTCGGATACTTGATGTGTTGCATTGCTTACTAGAGCTTGCTTTCTTGGCCCGTAGATAGATCTAATGGGCCATCTTTTGATGCGAATCCTATGCGGATCGGCACGGCTTGTGTCCGGCGCTGTTTGCCGCTCTCTGTTTGCCATGGGGTCGCGTCCATCGACCGGGTGGCCTCCTTGTTTTTTGATTGTGGGGGCTCTCGGCCTCCTCATCAAATTCGGCAGTATTTTCGCTTTGGGTTGTTTCTTTGTTCGTATTTGCCGCCCGTATTTGTCTGCGTGTTGAGTACTTTGCTCCATCTGATTCGTGAGTGCATCTTCCGCTGTTTTGAGCTTCCGCTTCGCTTTTTCAGGCTACGTGCGATGGCAGCGAGCCTTTTGTGGAGGTTCTTCTGCTCCGGCAACTTGTCCGGCGTGAGATCGTTCGATTGTTATCTTCGCCGGGACGGGTTGTTTATCCAGGTTGTCCTGTTCGGACGGTTGCTCGATAGCATGTTCGTAGATCCACGGTTCCCCCCTGCTCCATGGCTGGGTCTGTATGGTTGTTGTCTTTGTTGAGGCGGGACTTTGAGCGGCGCTTACGTCGCTGTTTTGACTGCTCTTCGAGGGAATGATCCTTCGTAGCGTCCCGTTGTTCCTGGTCATTGCTTCCTTTAGGTGTATCACCATGTATACATCGTGAGATGAGGTGGTTCTCCAGTGCCCTATAGGTGCTGGTTCATGTTCGTCTCCTACATCGTCGTCCATGCCATCGATGTCTTCGGAGTCGAAGTCGAGCATGTCGGTTAAATCATCGACAGTGGCTACAAAGTGGGTGGTGGGTGGGCATTGAATTTCTTCGTCGTCCGCGTCCCAACCTTGCTAACCGTAGTCCGGCCAGGGCTCTCCTGATAAAGAGAGAGACTTTAGTGAATTCAGGATGTCGCCAAAGGGCGAGTGCTGAAAGATGTCCGCGGCGGTGAACTCCATGATCGGCGCCCAATCGGATTCGATTGGCAGGGGCGCGGAAGGTTTGGAGTCCGGAGAGGAGTCCGACACCTTGGACTCACGAGCTTCGCAAATGACAGGGTAGGTGTACGGCTCAACCGCCGTAGAGATCGCAGCCCCCGAGGCGGTGTCCAGCCACCCGTCCTCGATCGGCGCAGTCGGCTCCGAGCTAAGGGTCGGAGCGGACACTGGTGCGGCCTCCAGGACACTGTTCGGCGGCAGAGCTAGATCATGCCCCTCGTGACAGTGCGGCGCGCTTGGCTGTGGCTGGAACCCATCGAAGATCAAGTCTCCGCGACGCCACCGTAGTTCAAACTTCCAAATCTGACCTGATGGCCAAGGGCGTAGCTTTCAATCTGCTCCGGATGGCCAGTTTAATTGGCCCTTGATGCAAAGCCGCCGAATACGAAGATCTGTTCAGGGAGAAAAGGCTCACCCTGGACCGTATCATCGTTGACGATCGGAGGAGCCATCGGGCCTAAGGATGAAGACACAGAGGAACTCTCAATGAAAGCACCAATGTCGGTGTCAAAACCGGCGGATCTCGGGTAGGGGGTCCCGAACTGTGCGTCTAGGCGGGTGGTAACAGGAGACAAGGGACACAATGTTTTTACCCAGGTTCGGGCCCTCTCGATGGATGTAAAACCCTACTCCTGCTTGATTAATATTGATGATATGGGTAGTACAAGAGTAGATCTACCACGAGATCAGAGAGGCTAAACCCTAGAAGCTAGCCTATGGTATGATTGTTGTTCGTCTCTGAGACTAAAACCCTCCGGTTTATATAGGCACCAAAGAGGGTTAGGGTTACACAGAGTCGGTTACAATGGTAGGAGATCTACATATCCGTATCGCCAAGCTTGCCTTCCACGCCAAGGAAAGTCCCATCCGGACATGGGACGAAGTCTTCAATCTTGTATCTTCATAGTCCAGGAGTCCAGCCAAAGGCTATAGTCCGGCCATCCGGACACCCCCTAATCCAGGACTCCCTCACCCCCCTCTTGGCGCCCCCCTTGGGCCGGCCTGCTCCTCCCCCTCCTTTATATACGTGGGCACAGGGGTACCCCAAAGGCACAACAGTTGTTTCTTAGCCGTGTGTGGTGCCCCCTCCACAGTTTACTCGTCCGGTCATACGTCATAGTGCTTAGGCGAAGCCCTACGTGGATCACATCACCAACACCGTCACAATGCCGTCGTGCTGACGGAACTCTCCGTCAACTCTCTATTGGATCAAGAGCTCGAGAGACGTCGTCAAGCTGAACGTGTGCTGAACACGGAGGTGTCGTATGTTCGGTACTTGGATCGGTTGGATCGTGAAGACGTTCGACTACATCAACCGCGTTAACCTAACGCTTCCGCTTTCGGTCTACGAGGGTACATGGACATACTCTCCCCATCTCGTTGCTTCACATCTCCTAGATAGATCTTGCGTGATCGTAGGACATTTTTTGAAATTGCATGCTACGTTCCCCAATAGTGGCATGTGAGCCAGGTCTATGAGTAGATGATATGCACGAGTAGAACACAATGAGTTTTGGGCGATAGTAGTCATACTGCTTACCACCGACGACTTACTTTGATTCAGCGGTATTGTCGGATGAAGCGGCCCGGACCGACATTACATGACCGCGTTCATGAGACTGGTTCTACCGACGTGCTTCGCACACAGGTGGCTGGTGGGTGTCTGTTTCTCCAACTTTAGTTGAATCGAGTTTGACTACGGCCGGTCCTTGTTGAAGGTTAAAACAACACACTTGACAAAAAACCGTTGTGGTTTTGATGCGTAGGTAAGAACGGTTCTTGCTAGAAGCCTATAGCAGCCACGTAAAACTTGAAACAACAAAGTATAGGACGTCTAACTTGTTTTTGCAAGGCATGTTGTGATATGATATGGTCAAGACGTGATGAGATATAAATTGTTGTATGAGATGATCATGTTTCATAAAAGTTATCGGCAACTGGCAGGAGCCTTATGGTTGTCCCTTTATTGTATGAAATGCAATTGCCATGTAATTGCTTTACTTTATCACTAAGCGGTAGTGATAGTCGTGGAAGCAATAGTTGGCGAGACGACAACGACGCTGCGATGGAGATCAAGGTGTCAAGCCGGTGACAATGGAGATCACGACGGTGCTTTGGAGATGGAGATCAAAGGCACAAGATGATGATGGCCATATCATGTCACATATTTTGATTGCATGTGATGTTTATCCTTTATGCATCTTATTTTGCTTAGTACGGCGGTAGCATTATAAGATGATCCCTCACTAAATTTTAAGGTATAAGTGTTCTCCCTGAGTATGCACCGTTGCTAAAATTCATCGTGTCGAGACACCACATGATGATCGGGTGTGATAAGCTCTACGTTCACATACAACGGGTGCAAGCCAGTTTTGCACGTGCAGAATACTCGGGTTAAACTTGACGAGCCTAGCATATGCAGATATGGCCTCGGAACACTGAGACCGAAAGGTCGAACGTGAATCATATAGAAGATATGATCAACATAGAGATGTTCACCATGGAAAACTACTCCATCTCATGTGATGATCGGACATGGTTTAGTTGATATGGATCACGTAATCATCTAGATGACTAGAGGGATGTCTATCTAAGTGGGAGTTCTTAAGTAATATGATTAATTGAACTTTAATTTATCATGAACTTAGTACCTGATAGTTTTTTTGCATATCTATGTTGTCTTAGATCAATGGCCCGTGCTACCATTCCCTTGAATTTTAATGCCTTCCTAGAGAAAGCTAAGTTGAAAGATGATGGTAGCAACTACACGGACTGGGTCCGTAGCTTGAGGATTATCCTCATTGCTGCACAGAAGAATTACGTCCTGGAAGCACCGCTAGGTGCAAGACCCGCTGCAGGAGCAACTCCGGACGTTATGAACGTCTGGCAGAGCAAAGCTGATGACTAATCGATAGTTCAGTGTGCCATGCTTTACGGCTTAGAACTGGGACTTCAACGACGTATTGAACGCCATGGAGCATATGAGATGTTTCAGGAGTTGAAGTTAATATTTCAAGCAAATGCCCGGATTGAGAGATATGAAGTCTCCAATAAGTTTTACAGCTGCAAGATGGAGGAGAATAGTTATGTCAGTGAACATATACTCATAATGTCTGGGTACCACAACCACTTGACTCAACTTGGAGTTAATCTTCCTGATGATAGTGTCATTGACAGAGTTCTTCAATCACTGCCACGAAGCTACAAAAGCTTCGTGATGAACTATAATATGCAAGGGATGGAAAAGACTATTCCCGAGCTCTTCGCGATGATAAAGGCTGCGGAGGTAGAAATCAAGAAGGAGCATCAAGTGTTGATGGTTAACAAGACCACCAGTTTCAAGAAAAAGGGCAAAGGGAAGAAGGGGAACTTCAAGAAGAACGAAAAGCAAGTTGATGCTCAAGGGAAGAAGCCCAAGACTGGACCTAAGCCTGAAATTGAGTGCTTCTACTGCAAAGGGACTGGTCACTGGAAGCGGAACTACCCCAAGTATTTGGCGGATAAGAAGGATGGCAAAGTGAAAGGTATATTTGAAATACATGTTATTGATGTGTACCTTATTAATGCTCGTAGTTGCGCCTGGGTATTTGATACTGGTTCTGTTGCTCATATTTGCAACTCAAAACAAGGGCCACGAATTAAATGAAGATTGGCTAAGGACGAGGTGACGATGTGCATGGGAATGGCTCCAAAGTCGATGTGATCGCCGTCGGCATCCTACCTCTACATCTACCTTCAGAATTAGTTTTAGACCTGAATAATTGTTATTTGGTGTCAGCGTTAAGCATGAACATTATATCTGGATCTTGTTTGATGCGAGACAGTTATTCATTTAAATCAGAGAATAATGGTTGTTCTATTTATATGAGTAATATCTTTTATGGTCATGCACCCTTGATGAGTGGTCTATGTTTGTTGAAATCTCGATTGTAGTGATACACATATTCATAATATTGAAGCCAAAAGATGCAAAGTTAATAATGATAGGGCAACTTATTTGTGGCACTGCCGTTTAGGTCATATTGGTGTAAAGCGCATGAAGAAACTCCATGCTGATGGGCTTTTGGAATCACTTGATTATGAATCACTTGATGCTTGCGAACCATGCCTCATGGGGAAGATGACTAAGACTCCGTTCTCCAAAACAATGGAGCGAGCAACTGACTTATTGGAAATAATACATACTGATGTATGCGGTCTGATGAGTGTTGAGGCTCGCGGTGGGTATCGTTATTTTCTGACCTTCACAGATGATTTGAGCAGATATGGATATATCTACTTAATGAAACATAAGTCTAAAACATTTGAAAAATTTCAAAGAGTTTCAGAGTGAAGTGGAAAATCATCATAACAAGAAAATAAAGTTTCTACGATCTGATCGTGGAGGTGAATATTTGAGTTATGAGTTTGGTCTTCATTTGAAACAATGTGGAATCATTTACAACTCACGCCACGTGGAACACCACAACATAATGGTGTGTCTGAACGTCGTAACCATACTTTATTAGATATGGTGCAATCTATGATGTCTCTTACCAATTTACCACTATCGTTTTGGGGTTATACTTTAGAGACGACTGCATTCACGTTAAATAGGGCACCATCTAAATCCGTTTTTTTGATGGGAAGGACAGTAGGAGAGGCTCCTACTGTAATTTCATATATAAGGAAGAAGCTTACATAGTTACATCATTACATCATATGTACATACAGCTACATCCAGACCACCCACAGTGGGAGTGGGGATCACTAATCAAACAGAGAACTAGATGAAAATTCTATCGTATCAAAGATCAGCTAGGAAGGAGTCTATGAGAGCAAAGTACTCTCTCTTGGTTCTGTGTTGCAGAAGTCCAAAATCTTCCTTGAATCTTCTAAGCCAGGAGTTGATGGATGGGTCTACCCTTCTGAAATGCTTGTTATTTCTCTTCTTCCATAAACTGCAGGATGCCACAAGGAAGATATCAAGGAATAGGGGCCCGTTCCAGGTATCTTTGGTTGTTTGGAGAAGGTGTAGACGGCATTGAAAAGTGGGCCAAACGATTCCAAGTTTATCCCAGCATGCTTGACTAAACGGACACGTAAAGATCACGTGATCCACCGTTTCTTCATCCGGACCCCCACATAGAAGGCAACTGTGGTCATCTCCGATGTCATAATGGCGTCGTTTCAGCATGTTACGTGTGTTTAGCCTGTCGTGGAAAAGGAGCCAACCGAATACCTTAATCCTCATGATGCAATGAGATCGACAAAGACTTTTGAAAATGGGGTGGGCTTGGGCATTTCTGAAGAGATACTGATAGTAGACTCTAGGCACGAACTCCGTCTTGCCCCAAACGTAGTGCCAAACATCATTAATGACGTGGTCGGGCTCATGTGCAAGGAGAGCGATTGGATGTCACGCACCTCGCATGAGCTTGAGGCGAAAGCGGTAGATGAAAGGCCTCGACCAACAGCGTAGTCTCCAAGAAGCCCTTGATGGAAGCATCCTCCTGTATGGCAAAAGAGAAAGCATGGGGGTGTGTGGTTTAGAGTACATCTTGTCCCCATAGATCCTTCCAAAACAACGCAGACGTGCCCGACACCACTTGCACATGAGAGACCCCTCGGAAAATCGGAGTGAGTTTCAAAATGTCTCGCCACCAGAAGGAGCCGACCGGTGGCATGGCATGTGGAATTTTATCAGTATAGTAGGTACTCCACAGTAGATGAACCCAGGGAATGTCCATCTTGTTGTAAAACTTATGAAGGAATTTCAAAAGCAAAGCTTCATTAAGCAGCTTGATGTTGATGACCCCGAGGCCTCCATGCTTCTTAGGTTTACACACCAAATCCTGTGCAGCAAGAGAGTTGCATTTCTCCCTTGCTCACTTTTCTTGGTCCAAAGGCATCTTCTTCTGATCTTGTCGAGCATCTCAAGCAGTTTCGGTGAGAATTTCAGTGTGCACATGGCATAAATGAGGAGCGAGGTAACAGTAGCATTGAGCCAAGAAAGCCTCCCCCCATACGACATCATATCAATGGTAGGAGTGAGACGACGTTGAGCACTGGAAACCATCGGCATAAGATCAAGGATCGTTGGTTTGGAGGTGCCAAGAGGAAAACCAAGGTAAGTGAACGGCATCGATCCAACAGAGCAACCAAATAGGTTAGCAAAGGTAGTGGCAGCCTCGGCAGATAAGTTGATTGGTATGAGCGTGGACTTCTGGAAATTGATTCGTAAGCCGATCGAAGAGGCATAGTCAGTGAGGATCCCTTTCATGGTGGCAGCTTGTTGCAGGCATGTAGGCATTACAAGAATTGTATCATCCGCGTATTGAATCACCGGATATTCCGTTTAGCTTGCGCAAGGGAAAGGCAGCTGGATTCGTCCTTGTCGGAAGGCCTCATTGATGGCAGCCTGAAGGAGGTCAGCGGCAAGGACAAAGATTAGTGGTGAGAGCGGATCCCCCTGGCGCACTCCTGTGCGGCAATGAAACTGTCGGCCAGGAACTCCATTAAGAAGCACTGAAGATCTGCCAGTGGAGAAGATGCAGTCAATCCAAGAGAGCCATTTGTCATTGAAGCCCATGTGCTTCATCATATTAAGCATTGGAGCATGCTCAATCGTGTCGAAAGCTTTGGCGAAATCTAGCTTTAGAAGAATGATCTCTCGCTTAGAGGCTTGACATTGGTGGATATACTGGAAGGCCCAGGCGAGGCAGTCTTGGATCGTGCGACCTTTGATGAACCCGTCCTGGTTAGTATGAACAATTTGCAGGATGACACGTTGTAACCAATTCGCAAGGAGTTTGGTAAGCAACTTCAGACAGCAGTTTAGCAGTGTGATTGGTCGATAGTCATTAACCGTCTCAGGTGAGTTGGTTTTTGGGATCAGAGTAATGAAACCGTCATTTATGCTTGTCAAGTTCAGACTACCTTCATGAAATTGGTCACGAAGAGCATAGAAGTCATGCTTGATCAAAGGCCAGCAGGCTTTCAGAAAGGCACCACTAAATCCATCCGGACCAGGCGCCCGGTCAGAAGGCATGTCCTTAATTATATCATCAATTTCCGCATGCGAGAATTTATCAGTCAGGTGGTCCAAGTTAGTGTGACGTTGTATGATGTCAGGGAGACTGAACCTCATTTCAGTTGATCGAGAGGTGCCGAGTCGATCAGTATAGGTTTGGAAAAGCAGAGCTTCCTTCTCATTGTGGTCATCAACAGTTTCTCCAGCATCATTTCTGAAACTAGCAATGTTGTTGCGTCTAAACCTTTCGGTGGCAATAGCTTGGAAGTACTTTGTATTTTCATCCCCAAACTTGATCCAGCGGATGGTACATCGTTTCTTCCAATAAACATTTTGGTAACGAAGGAGTCGCAATAAGTGCTTCTTGAGAATGTTGCGGAAGTTCATCTCAGGGGTCGTCAAGACTCTGTTGTTTTCAAGCTCATCTAAATGCGCCAAAGTTTCATTACAATTAGTGATTGCAACAGTTAGACGAGAGATGTTTTTGCTCCATTTTTTGAGTGCATATCGTAGCGCCTTGAACTTACGACAAAGAACCGTCGCAACATTAGAGGATCTAACTGGCACGTTCCAAACCGTTTGAACTATGTCATTGAATCCGGGGTGCAAAATCCAGTATGGTTCGAACCTGAAAACTTTGCTACGAGGTATGGTTGTTTGAATGGAGACTAGACATGGCACATGATCAGAAACGGGTTTACCTAGGGGTTTAACCATGGTGTTCGGGAATGCATTAGTCCAATGGATCGAGGTAAAGAACCAGTCTAACTGTTCGAGTAGTGGTTCCTGCTGCATATTACTCTGTGTAAACATTCGGCCTTTAATGGGCAATTCAATTAGGCTCAATTTGCGGATGATATCGTTAAAAGTGCACATATCGTTCGGGCATCCCCCAGGCTTGTTACGGTTGTCAGGCCCCCTGATGTAATTGAAATCACCGAGCAAAAGCCAGTCTTGAGTGGGAGGGATGACAAGATCATAGAGCCAATTAGTAAAGGTCAGACGAGCATCACCAGAGCATGGCCCGTAAATGTTAGCCAGGGTCCAAGTGTGAGCAGATAAGGTGCTCGTGAAGGTAATAACCAGCGCAAATTCAGAAGAAAATATAACATTGCCAGAGAAGACCGAACTTTTCCAAAGAGTAACTAAGCCACCTGAGGCTCCTTGGGAGGGAACAAAAGCAAATTTATCAAATTGTCTCGGACAACAAGACTTAAGAAACGCTAAATCAAAAGTGGTCTTTTTAGTCTCTTGCAGGCAAATAACCGAACAACCACTAGAGCGGACCGCATTATTCAGAGCAAGTTGCTTATCATCCGAGTTCAGGCCACGGATGTTCCAGCAAAGTACATTCCAGTTGATCCGTGGAGGCATGTTGCCAGCAAGAAGTTAAACCCTGGGAGCAGCGGATGAATCCACTGGCTCCGGTGAAGCGGGGACTTGTTCTTGCGACTCCATCCTGACTGATGAAGATGCCACAATGAGGATTTCTTCAGACAGTTCTGCTGGAGGGATCGCGCACCTGTTGATGCCAATATCTTGAAGCACGGGAACTGGTGTGGCAGGTAAGATCGCCTCATGGGCATCCGCAGCAGAAGATGAAGATCCAATTGAAGGGATCAGTCGTGGTTTGACCCGAGAGATCACAGGGCGAGCGTCAGTTACCTGCTGAGATTTGAAACCGTTGAATTTGTTGGAGCGGCTGCTACGACGAACCTCAGTAGTGGATATAGGAGCAGCGGGGCGTGTGCGATGACCACGAGTGACCACAGGCCCAGATGGCAGGGAGATAGCATTGACTGCAGCTAGTCCAGGTGGATCCGAGGCGATTCTGTCAGTGAGCGGGCTTGAAGCATTCCCTGGGCTGGCAGGCGACATGACAGGAGCGACAGGCACCATCACCAACTGGTTTTGCTGATCAGACAAAGTGTTTTGTGGTGGCTCATCAAGGATTTCTTCAATAGTCATGGTGGTGGGCATAGTTCGTGCAGTATGGCAATGAGAGAAGGTGAGCCCAGAAGTATCAGCGGACACAGTGACATGTAGATCCAAGTTATTAGGCCTTAAACCATAACCAGCACTCCAAGGTCCAATGGCCGCAATCATAGGGCGAAGAGCATGAAACATGTAAGTATTGAGCTGTTGGCGGGGGATTGGGTCATCCAAAGATAAATTGATCGATTCGTAACCTTCCACGACAATCCAAACCGGATACCACCGTGGTGCAGAGCAACAGAGATAGTAACGAGTGCGAGGCGGGACGTTGTCGATACAGTGCGAACAGAGGGACTAAAATCAGAGCAGAGTCCTCGAGCTATCATCGATGAGCGTAAAAAGTGTCATGCCAGGCATCCAAAGCATTATCAGACAGGTTATCATCTGGTACAATACCATGCTGGACAGTTAAACCTTGTGATGCTAGCCAAGCATGATAATTCATTAGGTGAGGAGGGAGCTGAGGCAGTTGAGGGGCTGGTGCAGGCCAGGCATCCCAAGCAGCATGGTTCTGAGCAGGTCCAATTCCCTGGTCGGCGCCGCCAGCAGCAGGGGCTCCATTATGAACTAACCAACTATGCACTTGTTGCTGGTAAAGCTGCTCAGCCGTGAGATCAGGACCAAAGAGGGGATGCGGGTTTCCGTCCGGTGGTGGTGGGTCTTCACCTGGAGCAAGGACCTCAGGGAACAGACTGTTCCAGTCATTGCTGCGTAAGATTGTAACTTGCACAGTCCAGCAGTCGCGAGCACCACCCAGTTGCCAGACGACAAAGCTTTTTGGAATCAAACGGAGGCGCAGAACACGAGCTTTGAGCAGGATATATCTTCTATCTTGGCGGGGATTATACCAACGGACCAGGGAACCATATCCACCCAAAGCTTTTGTGATATAGTAATCTGTCTGGTAATCGTATGGGAATCCAAAGAACATCAGCCATACCTCTGGTCCAAAAGAAGTTGTGCGACGGTTCAGAGCTTCATCGTGTGGCACAAAAGTGATGAGAAGATCTTCTTCCTCAAGCTCGATGGGTGTGGCGACCGCAGTGTCGCGCATAAAAGCATCCACAAACCCGAAGATGCCAATGCCAAGAGGGTGATCCGATGACTCAAAGAGTGAATAGCTGGGATTCATGTAATGACCTTCAATCATGTTGCGGATGGCGGCACGACGATGTAGAGGAACGTAGTGACTGGCTTCGGCAATGGCGAGGAAGTCATGGTTGAGCGGCGCAATGGGGCCGACCACCATCCCACTGCGAACCAACCGATCCGCCGGACCCGGCTCGATGGCGAAGCCAGGAGGAAGGAACGGCACCGGATTAAGCGGGTAGTTCGCCATGGGAGTGGAGGCGAAGGTGGGCGGTGGAGACTGCAAGAGTGACGGGACTGGACTCTGCAGCGGTGTGACGAGACCCGAGGCGGAAGATGGACCGTGAGGGGTAGGAATGGAAAGTTGCGGATTCTTGGGCTTCCATTGCCATATTTTGTTATACCGCAATTTATGACAGGATCGCTCCACGTGTCCATAGAAGCCACAAGCAGAGCACCTGACGGTGGTTCTCTTCTTGGCAGTATTAGGCAAGTCGATGGTATTTGGTAAGCTTAGAGCTGATTGATACATTGCCCCTGATGGTCGATATCAGATTGATCGTGTAAGACAGGTAGGTCCGAGAATTAGGCCTTGACGGGCAAGCGACCACTTTGTGTCCTGGCGATGAGCAGTTAATGCAAATCAGCAACGCCTGGCAAGAATACTTGTGATGGCCCCATTGGAGACAGCGCGGGCATAGAACTGCCCAATTATTTGATAATTCTGAAATATCAGCAGCTGAATATTGCGCTTGGGCTAAATCGGCCATGTGCTGGGCCGAGAGGATAGCGGGCCAAGAAGTATGCGCGGGGGCATATTTGAAAGCTGAGCGCAGGAAGCATTGCGGTAGCTGCGGATATGGGCTGGTCAGAGGACAATTAAAGGACCCCAATTTAATGAAATTAACCTGCTGATTCTCCTCTAATTTTGCCAAGCGTAGAAAATGCGCAATTAATGTTGCTTGATCAACGCCATCAGAGGTCGGATGAACAGGTTGTCCAGAATGATGAACCGAAAATCCATGTAATGAAGAAATTGTGTCAGAAGAGTCCTTCGCAAATTGATGATTCAAATAACCATGGGCCGAAGATGAAGATGCCTCCCTGGCATTAACATTGGAGAACTGCATATGATCCAATGGGGATAAGCCAAACTTGCCCAAAACCATATCGGAACCAGAGTCTCTCTGGGCACCAGAGTGTAAAAAATTGAGAGAATGCTTAATGGCCATTGGACGGCGAGCAGAAATATCCAGAAGCTCTTGATCGGCATGCCAACAAGGAGTCACAACTGGCGCGGAGCAAACGGCCATTGAAAAGATGGAAGTGGCAAACAAAGTCCGGCCAAATTCTGTCCCTCAAGCGATGAATGAAATGCCCCACCTTGTTATTAGCCACAGAGAACTTGAAAGAACGGTCATTGATCTTGGACACACGAAAATCGGAACTAATACCCCCAATGCAACATTGCAATGCAATACCAACCGATTCCTTCGAAAGAACAAAAGAGGCCGAAGAGAAGGAGACCACCAAAAAGAATTCCTTGGAGTCTCGAGAGGGGGAAAAATGGACTGTGGATCCAAACCTTCTTCTCACCTGATCTGCAAGGGAAAGGCTCGGAGCAAAATCCCAATGCAGGAGCCCTTCCATAGGGAGCTAGCCTAGAAATCGCCATGGAGCTCAGAGGAGGGGGAGGTGGGTGGGAGAGGAGGAGCCATCCTATGAGACAAGTAGAGGCCTCACTCGAGCCCCGTGGTTTGGCAAGAAACCTAAGTTGTCGTTTCTTAAAGTTTGCGGCTGCAATGCTTAAAGTTTGGCAAGAAACCTAAGCTGTCCTTTCTTAAAGTTTGCGGCTGCAATGCTTATGTGAAAAAGCTTCAACCTGATAAGCTCGGACCCAAATCGGAGAAATGTGTCTTCATAGGATACCCAAAGGAAACTGTTGGGTACACCTTCTATCACAGATCCGAAGGCAAGATATTGGTTGCTAAGAATGGATCCTTTCTAGAGAAGGAGTTTCTCCCGAAAGAAGTGAGTGGGAGGAAAATAGAACTTGATGAGGTAATTGTACCTTCTCCCGTTGGAAAGTAGTTCATCATAGAAATCAATTCCAGTGATTCCTACTCCGATTAGTGAAGAAGTTAATGATGATGATCATGAAACTTCAGATCAAGTTACTACTGAACCTCGTAGGTCAACTAGAGTACGGTCCGCACCAGAGTGGTACGGTAATCCTGTTCTGGAGGTCATGTTACTTGACCATGATGAACCTACGAACTATGAGGAAGCGATGATGAGCCCAGATTCCGCGAAATGGCTTGAGGCCATGAAATCTGAGATGGGATCCATGTATGAGAACAAAGTCTGGACTTTGGTTGACTTGCCCGATGATTGGCAAGCTATAGAGAATAAATGGATCTTCAAGAAGAAGACCGACGCTGACGGGAATGTTACTGTCTACAAAGCTCGACTTGTTGTGAAAGGTTTTTGACAAGTTCAAGGAGTTGACTAAGATGAGACCTTCTCACCCGTAGCGATGCTTAAGTCTGTCCCAATCATGTTAGCAATTGCCGCATTTTATGATTATGAAATTTGGCGAATGGATGTCAAAACTGCATTCCATAATGGATATCTTAAAGAAGAGTTGTATATCATGCAACTAGAAGGTTTAGTCGATCCTAAAGGTGCTAACAAAGTGTGCAAGCTCCAACGATCCATTTATGGACTGGTGCAAGCCTCTCGGAGTTGGAATATACGCTTTGATAGTGTGATCAAAGCATATGGTTTTATACAGAAAGTGAGTGGGAGCTCTATAGCATTTCTAATATTATATGTGGATGACATATTGTTGATTGGAAATAATACAAAATTTCTGGATAGCATAAAAGGATACTTGAATAAGAATTTTTCAATGAAAGATCTCGGTGAAGCTGCTTATATATTGGGCATCAAGATCAATAGTGTAACGCCCCGGATCCGATGCGCCAGGTGTCTCCCAGTTATTCGCCGTTGTTGCCATGTCATGTGCTTGCATGTTGCATTTTGCCATGTCATCATCTGCTTTGCATCCTCTTATTTTTTTATAAACTTGCATCCGGTCCTTTTCCCAGTTGTCCATTTCGTGATCCGACACTCTCACACGCGCCGTTGCCCCTCTCAGACCTCGTTTCGTGAGTGGCATTAAAATGTTCTCGGAATGGGATGTAACTTGGCGTGCGGTGTTGTTTTAGAGTAGGTAGACCGCCTGTCAATTTTCGTTCCATTTGGAGTTCGTTTGACGCCCCAACGGTTAACCGCTAGCCCGAAACTCCCCTCACTTTGCAGCCAAGCCCCTCTTCACCACTGCCCATGAGCCCATCCAAACCCCCTCCATGCTCTCGGTCGTTCGATCAAAATCGTGTGGGCGAAAACCGCTCCCCATTTGGACTCTCCTAGCTCTCTCTACCTATAAATATGTGCCTCTCCCCGAAATTTCCGCAGATGAAACCCTAGAAAACCTCCTTCTCACCGCCGGACACGTCCAAGTCCACCGGACGAAATCCCGCTGCCGCCCGCAGCCACTCACCGCGTGACACGTGGCCTCCCGCCGCCGTCCACCGCGCCCGCTTCGGGCGAGGCCGGCCCAGCCCGGTCGCCATGCGCCGCCGCCCGCCTCCTCCCGCTGCGGGCTCGCGCCCGCTTCCCGCCGCCGGGCCGCTGCTCGCCCGCCGCCCGTCGCGCGCTGCCTGCCCTCCGCTGCTTGCCGGCGCCTCATGCCGCCCGCCCTCGCTTGGCCCCCTCGTCGCCGCCGCTCTAGCGTGCAGCCTCGTCCCCGGCGTCCTTGCCGGAGAGCCGCCCCATCGCCGGATCTGGACGGGTGGGATGAGATCCACCCGTCCCGCCAACCAAACACCTGCCCCGTCCCCGGATCTCTCCGTCCCGGGTCTTCTCCGTCCAGTTTTCGCGGGGCATAAATTGTTCTAAGTCCCCAGGATTTCTACTCCATGTGCCCATGTTCATCATATCATACCTTGTTGCATACTGCTCCGTTTTGCATGTATATTATGTCATAATGTTCATCATGAGATGCTCTTCATTTTTTTACATTGTGCCATGCTTGTTTGAGTCCTTCTTGATACCCTTATCATCGTTGCAAGACTGCTATGTGATGTTGTCTGCTGTAGTTTAACAGTACTTGCTCATTTGTCATTTTTACATCTTTTTGTGTGATTTTCTTTTGAGCATGAAGTCTACATGTGTTATTAGCTAAAACATGCCATATTTGTTGTGGTGTAATCCACCCTTCATTATATGCCACTTGTTGATTGTTACAAGCTTGCAAAGTAGCCTCCATGATGTTGCTGATTTCTGTGACTTGGTCATTTCTGCTAAGTCTGTAGCTGTAACATTGTGATGCCATGTTAACCTGCTTCTACAAGTCATTCTATGCTTAATCTGGAGATGTTCACTAAGGATGTTTTGTTAGTCTGCTGTAGCCTATTGTAGCTTGTTGTAATCTTGCTCTCAGATTGCTAAATAACGTTGTTGTCAGCCTGTTAACATTAAGTTCAGTTTTGCCATGTGTTTTGCTAGTGGCCCATGCACACTATGAACTTGCTATTGCCATTCTTAGCTTCATGAACATGTAATCTTGCTGTAGGTATGTTTGTCTTGTCATGCAACGCTTTGTGATGAGTGATTCGAGCTTGCATAGATGCCTTCATAATTCTGTTTATGCCATGCTCTGTTTTTCTGCTAAGTCTGAACCTGGTAATAAAACTTGCTATGTTTATATGGGTGCCATCATATCTTCTGTGCCTTTTTGGCTCATGATCAGTTAGGGATTTTTTATATGCAATTATTATATTCATTCCATGCCTTTGGTTGCCATGATAAGTTTCTGTAACATGTTGTTTGATAGCCGTAAACTTTGTAACCTGATGTTATTTCTGCCATGTCCAGTGATCTCCACCAAGTCTGTGAAACTGTTATTATTTGCAATCTTGCCATGTTCTTTTGAGCATGTTCTAGTGATTTCTGGAGATAGCTCAGTGTTCATGTTTTGTCATGCTTTACCTGTACATCATGTATATGCCTTTTGTTTTCATATTGAGGTGATGTAGCATGTTTTTTTGATGCTTG
This sequence comes from Aegilops bicornis, assembly GCA_021605145.1. Classification (NCBI taxonomy): domain Eukaryota; kingdom Viridiplantae; phylum Streptophyta; class Magnoliopsida; order Poales; family Poaceae; genus Aegilops; species Aegilops bicornis. The sequence continues at coordinate 769,561,837 of CM038670.1, read as the reverse complement.
TAAGATGCCTAGTTGCTGTTTTGGACCGCTTGTCCTTTAAACTTGTTTCGTGTGTATGTGTTGAACCGTTGCTCCGTTGTGAGTGTGCTCTATATGAAACTTGCTTAGTTTTGCATGTAGCTTCATGATACCTTGTTGCATCCATGTTTTGAGGTGTTTGCTTGATGTTTGAATGCATTTTGCATCAATGCCATGCTTAACTTGTTTTGCTCATATCTTCTAGGCCGTAGCTCCGAATCTAATGAACTTTATATGTAACTTGACTAGAATTTCGTGTAGATCATTTTAGTGCATCTTAACTTTCTGTTTAACAACTTGAACATAAGGTTTATTCAGATCTGGATGAATTTCGAAATTTGCATATGAGGACTTACCAAAATGGTTATATGTTGTTTCCGGCCTCATTTAAACTTGCTTTGATGTGTTGCTCTTGTATGCATCATATCTTGCCATGAGTAGCTTCATGTAGCTTTGCCATGCATCATACTTGGTTGAGCATCATGCCTTGTTCATGTGTGGTGCGTTTACCATGTTGTGTGCTTCATCTCGATAGTTCCCGTTTCGTTGCGATCGTGAGGATTCGTTCGTCTACGCTTGGTTCGTCTTCGTGGCTTAATCTTCTTCATGGACTCATTCTTATTCCTAGCGGGATTCCAGGCAAGATGACCGTCACCTTAGATCTCACTACTATCATTGCTATGCTAGTTGCTTCGTTCTATCGCTATGCCGCATTACCTACCACTTGCTTATCAAGCCTCCCAAATTGCCATGAATCTCTAACCTTTGTCACCCTTCCTAGCAAACCGTTGTTTGGCTATGTTACCACTTTTGCTCAGCCCCTCTTAAAGCGTTGCTAGTTGCAGGTGAAGATGAAGATTGCTCCATGTTGGATTATGTTTATATTGGGATATCACAATGTCTCTTATATTATTAATGCATCTATATACTTGGTAAAGGATGGAAGGCTCGGCGTTATGCCTGGTGTTTTGTTCCACTCTTGCCGCCCTAGTTTCCGTCATATCGGTATTATGTTCCCGGATTTTGCGTCCCTAACGCGGTTGGGTGTTATGGGAACCCCTTGACAGTTCGCCTTGAATAAAACTCCTCCAGCAAGGCCCAACATTGGTTTTACCATTTGCCTAACAACCTATTACCTTTCCCTTCGGAGTAATTAACCTGAGGGTCATCTTTATTTTAGCCCCCCTCGGGCCAATGCTTCTCTAAGTGTTGGCCCGAAACGAGCAGACTGCGGGGCCACCTCGGGGAAACTTGAGGGCTGGTTTTACTCGTAGGATGTCTCATCCGGTGTTGCCCTGAGAACGAGATATGTGCAGCTCCTATAGGAATTGTCGGCACATCGGGTGGCTTTGCTAGTCTTGTTTTACCATTGTCGAAATGTCTTGTAACCGGGATTCCGAGATTGATCGGGTCTTCCCGGGAGAAGGAATATCCTTCGTTGACCGTGAGATCTTATCATGGGCTAAGTTGGGACACCCCTGCAGGGTTTGAACTTTCGAAAGCCGTGCCCGCGGTTATGTGGCAGATGGGAATTTGTTAATATCCGGCTGTAGTAAACTTGAAGAAAACTCTCCTAAAATACACCAACCGTGTGCGTAACCGTGATTGTCTCTTTTCGGGGTTGTTCGAGAGGAGAACACGGCTTTTGGGTTATGTTTGACGTAAGTAGGAGTTCAGGATCACTTCTTGATCATTACTAGTTGGCGACCCTTTGCTTAGCTCCTAGTCCCGCTCTTGTTTTGTAAGTTAGCCACCATACTTTGCTTAGCCGCTGCTGCAACCTCACCACTTTACCCCTTCCTTACCCATTAAGTTTTGCTAGTCTTGATACCCATGGTAATGGGATTGCTGAGTCCTCGTGGCTCATAGATTACTACAACAACAGTTGCAGGTACAGGTTATGCGATGATCATGATGCGAGAGCGATGTTACTCGTGTTGGAGTTCTTCTTCTTCTTCATCGATCTTGGGTTAGGTTCCTGGTCGGCAGCCTGGGCTAGCAGGGTGGATATTGTTTGAGTTTCTGTTTATGTTTCATCCGTAGTCGGATGTTGTTTTTGTATATGATGTATTGATGTATCCTTGCGGCATTTGTATGCCTTGTATGTATCCCCCTCTATTATGTATTGTTGATGTAATGATATCCACCTTGCAAAAACGTCTTCAAGATGCGCTTCTATCCTTGGTGGGACCTTCGAGTTCCTTTAGGATAGGGCCGCATCTTGGGCGTGACAAATAGAGATAGATCAAGACGCTTAATTGGACTTTCACAAAGCACATACCTTGATAAAAGTTTTGAAGAAGTTCAAAATGGATCAGTCAAAGAAAGGGTTCTTGCCTATGTTACAAGGTGTGAAGTTGAGTCAGACTCAATTCCCCACCATTGCAGAAGATGGAGAGAAAATGAAAGTCATTCCCTATTCCTCAGCCATAGGTTCTATCATGTATGCAATGCTGTGTACCAGACCTGATGTGTGCCTTGCTATAAGTTTAGCGGGGAGGTACCAAAGTAATCCAGGAATGGATCACTTGACAGTGGTCAAGAACATCCTGAAATGCCTGAAAAGGACTAAGGATATGTTTCTCGTTGATGGAGGTGACAAAGAGCTTGTCGTAAATGGTTACATCGATGCAAGCTTTGACACTAATCCGGGTGACTCTAAGTCACAAACCGGATACATATTTATATTGAATGGTGGAGCTGTTAGTTGGTGCAGTTCCAAGCAGAGCTTCGTGGCGGGATCTACGTGTGAAGCGGCGTACATAGCTGCTTCAGAAGTAGCAAATGAAGGAATTTGGATGAAGGAGTTCATATCCGATCTAGGTGTAATACCTAGTGCATCGGTTCCAATGAATTTTTTTGTGACAATACTGGAGCAATAGCCCTAGCAAAGGAATCTAGATTTCACAAGAGAACCAAACACATCAAGAGACACTTGAATTCCATCCGCGATCAAGTCAATGAGGGAGACATAGAGATTTGCAAAATACATACGGATCTGAATGTTGCAGACCCGTTGACTAAGCCTCTTGCACGAGCAAAACATGATCAGCACCAAGACTCCATGGGTGTTAGAATCATTACCATGTAATCTAGATTATTGACTCTCGTGCAAGTGGGAGACTGAAGGAAATATGCCCTAGAGGCAATAATAAAGTTGTTATTTATATTTCCTTATATCATGATAAATGTTTATTATTCATGCTAGAATTGTATTAACCGGTAACTTAGTACATGTGTGAATACATAGACAAACAGAGTGTCCCTAGTATGCCTCTACTTGACTAGCTCGTTAATCAAAGATGGTTAAGTTTCCTGACCATAGACATGTGTTGTCATTTGATCAACGGGATCACATCATTAGAGAATGATGTGATGGACAAGACCCATCCGTTAGCTTAGCATAATGATCGTTAAGTTTTATTGCTATTGCTTTATTCATGACTTATACATATTCCTCTGGCTATGATATTATGCAAATCCCGAATACCGTAGGAACACTTTGTGTGCTATCAAACGTCACGACGTAACTGGGTGATTATAAAGATGCTCTACAGGTGTCTCCAAAAGTGTTTGTTGAGTTGACATAGATCGAGATTAGGATTTGTCACTCCGTGTATCGGAGAGGTGTCTCTGGGCCCTCTTAGTAATGCAAATCACTATAAGCCTTGCAAGCAATGTGACTAATGAGTTAGTTACGGGATGATGCAATACGGAATGAGTAAAGAGACTTGCCGGTAACGAGATTGAACTAGGTAAGATGATGTAAGTGCATCTAGTGCCCCTTAGTGATTTTTGTGTCTTGAAGACTTATAGGTTAAGGGACTAATGTGTTTATGAGTGTACACAGGTCCATAAGTCTACGAGAAGTTTGATAATTACAAAAAAGTCGACCCCTAAAAATGAAGTTCTTCGAGTGAAGACTTTGGATATCTGAAGACTTTCTGAAGACTTTGAAAGTGCAGAAATTGGTGTGACCTTGAAGACTTGGCATTCATTCGAGGAACATGAAGCGTGAAGACTTTTTTTATATTTTCATTTTCTCTTTCTTGAGTCATAGGAAACACCGTACTGTTAAAGGGGGTCGAGGAAATACTAAGGAAAAATTTCCATCTGATGCTCAACTCAGAATCCTACACCTACCAATCCCTTCGAATGAAGCCATTGGAAATATCATACAGTTCAGTCATATTCTTCAGTGAGAGATGAAGTTCTTACGGTCTCTCGAGGAATTTGTTCGACTTCAGGAGTTAGGAATTCGCCAGTGCGGATTGCCTACAAGTGAGGAACATGATAGCCCTGAGGAATTTGAGCCTCAAATATCCGACCGTTGCTGTGCTACGCGCCAGCTGTCCCAAAATATCTACCCACCTAACTGTCATATCATTGAAGGGCATTTATGTCTTAAAATGTTGGGCTGCTCCCTAGGCTATAAATAGCCGCCCCCTACAACCACTAGCTGGTTGGCTGCTTCGAGAGAAACTGACACTTGTCATTTGAGAGCATCCCATCCTCTGAGGACTTTGAGCGAAAATCATCAAGTGAGGAAACCCAAAACCAAACACCTACAAACCCAAAGCACTACAAAAAAAGACACATCCGTGACATTTTGGGCTGAACGAAATTTTTTCTGTCATACATATGACACTTCTATGACGATAACTGTGACAAAACCCGATATCATCATACATGTGGTGGGCTCCTACTTCTATGACAAAAAATCAAGATAGAAAATGGGCTTTTCGTCCTGGGCGGGTCGGAGACGCAGCTGCATGACATTCTTTTGGCCGTCCATGACGGAAAAAACCATGGTAGAAGCGAGGGGGAGGAAAATTTCGGGGAGTTCCCGGTTACGGTGGGAGGTCGGGGGCCGAGCGATGCACGTTTCTCTCATACACGTACGCGCGTGTGTGCGGCGTTAGCTCTAATCGAACCCGGCGAGGCATTGGGCTCTAAGCGAACCCGGCGATTACCTGCGGGCTATGCGTTATTGAACCCGGCGATCGATCGATGGGTGTTAATCGAACCCGATCGAGAGATTCGCCGCTCTTGCTAAGCTGAAGCCGATCGATGCTGCCTGCAGGATGAACAGTGGCGTTGCGGGGGGTTGGATGAGCGATGGCGGTGGCGTTTGCCTCTGGATGAACAGGACCCGTGGTGTGGTGGAGGGCTGGATGAGCGATGAAGCGGTGGAGGGGTGCCCGTGGAGGGGTGGTTGAACAGGACCCCGTGGTGTGGAGGGCTGGATGAACAGTAGATGGTGGAGGGGTGCCCGTGGATGGGTGGTTGAACAGTACCCCGTGGTGTGGAGGGCTGGATGAACAGTAGATGGTGGAGGGGTGGTTGAATAGTAGCCGGTGGAGTAGCGCACGGTGGAGGCTGGATGAACAGGAGCCCGTGGAGGCTGGAGGAGGTCGACGGTAGCCCGTGGAGGCTGGAGGAGGTCGACGGTGGAGATGAACAGTATCCCGTGGAGTCCCGTTTTGCGGTACGCCACACCCCTCCTGTTGGGGATATGACTATTTGTGTAAGCCGCCCAGGAGGGGCCGGGTTACGAAAAGAGAGACTCATCAAAAGAGAGCCCCAGACCAAGCATAAAGATGGCGGTTCAATAAAGGGTCTAAGGCCCATAGGCGACTTAAAGCCCATAGTGATAAACCGCCATGATGGCATGACTTGTATTATAAGGTAGAATTAACTAGTCACCGAGCTAGACACTGTCTATAAGCCGACCGGGACTCTGTGGACCGCAGGGCGTCAACCCGTGTATATAAGGGGACGACCCGCTGGCAGCTTAGGGCAAGAACTAACTCATCGAGAGCCGGGCATAGCGTATCTCGCTCCCTGGTCATCGAAACATCACGCAATACCTGTTGGAAATATGCCCTAGAGGCAATAATAAATTAGTTATTATTATATTTCCTTCTTCACGATAATCGTTTATTATCCATGCTATAATTGTATTGATAGGAAACTCAGATACATGTGTGGGTACATAGACAACACCATGTCCCTAGTAAGCCTCTAGTTGACTAGCTCGTTGATCAATAGATGGTTACGGTTTCCTGACCATGGACATTGGATGTCATTGATAATGGGATCACATCATTAGGAGAATGATGTGATGGACAAGACCCAATCCTAAGCCTAGCACAAAGATCGTAGTTCAGTATGCTAAAGCTTTTCTAATGTCAAGTATCATTTCCTTAGACCATGAGATTGTGCAACTCCCGGATGCCGTAGGAATGCTTTGGGTGTACCAAACGTCACAACGTGAATCGGGTGGCTATAAAGGTGCACTCTGGTATCTCCGAAAGTGCGCATTGGGTTGGCACGAATCGAGACTGGATTTGTCACTCCGTGTAATCGGAGAGGTATCTCTGGGCCCACTCGGTAGGACATCATCATAATGTGCACAATGTGACCAAGGTGTTGATCACGGGATGATGTGTTACGGAACGAGTAAAGAGACTTGCCGGTAACGAGATTGAACAAGGTATTGGGATAACGACGATCGAATCTCGGGCAAGTACAATACCGCTAGACAAAGGGAATTGAATACGGGATTGATTGAATCCTCGACATCGTGGTTCATCCGATGAGATCATCGTGGAATTTGTGGGAGCCAACATGGGTATCCAGATCCCGCTGTTGGTTATTGACCGGAAAACGTCTCGGTGATGTCTACATGTCTCCCGAACCCGTAGGGTCTACACACTTAAGGTTCGATGACGCTAGGGTTATAAAGGAAGTTTGTATGTGGTTACCGAATGTTGTTCGGAGTCCCGGATGAGATCCCGGATGTCACGAGGAGTTCCGGAATGGTCCGGAGGTAAAGATTTATATATGGGAAGTCCTGTTTTGGTCACCGGAAAAGTTTCGGGTTTTTCCGGTAACGTACCGGGACCACCGGGAGGGTCCCGGGGGTCCACCAAGTGGGGCCACTAACCCCGGAGGGCTACATGGGCCAAGTGTGGGAAGGAACCAGCCCCAGGTGGGCTGGTGCACCCCCCACAAGGGGCCCAAGGTGCCTAAGGATAGGAGAGGGGGCAAACCCTAAGGGCAGATGGGCCTTAGGGCCCATACCTGGTGCGCCTCCCTCTCCCCCTCCACCTGGCCGCCACCCAGATGGGATTGGGGCTGGCCGCCGCCCCTAGGGTGGAACCCTAGAGGGGGCGCAGCCCCCTCCCTCTCCCCTATAAATACTTGAGGCTTGGGGGCTGCCCAACACATGAGTTTTCTCCCTCTATTGGTGCAGCCACGCCTCTCCTTCTCCTCTCCCGGTGCTTGGCGAAGCCTGCAGGATTGCCACCTCCTCCACCACCACCACGCCGTTGTGCTGCTGCTAGATGGAGTCTTCCTCAACCTCTCCCTCTCTCCTTGCTGGATCAAGGCGTGGGAGACGCCACCGGCTGTACGTGTGTTGAACAGCGGAGGTGCCGTCCAGATTCGGCACTAGGATCTCCGGTGATTTGGATCACGGCAATGCGACTCCTTCAACCCCGTTCACTTGAACGCTTCCGCTTAGCGATCTACAAGGGTATGTAGATGCACTCTCCTTCTCCTCGTTGCTGGTTTCTCCATAGATAGATCTTGGTGACACGTAGGAAAATTTTGAATCTCTGCTACGTTCCCCAACAGTGGCATCAGAGCTAGGTCTATTGTGTAGATTCTTTGCACGAGTAGAACACAAAGTCGTTGTGGGTGTTGATTTTGTTCAATATGCTTACCGTTACTAGTCCAATCTTGTTTCGACGGTATTGTGGGATGAAGCGTCCCGGACCGACCTTACACGTACTCCACGTGAGACAGGTTCCATCGACTAACATGCACTTGGTGCATAAGGTGGCTAAGCGGGTGCCGATCTCTCCCACTTTAGTCGGAACGGATTCGATGAAAAGGGTCCTTATGAAGGGTAAATAGCAATTGGCATATCACATTGTGGTTTTGCGTAGGTAAGAAACGTTCTTGCTAGAAACCCATAGCAGCCACGTAAAACATGCAAACAACAATTAGAGGACGTCTAACTTGTTTTTGCAGGTATGCTATGTGATGTGATATGGCCAAGAAGAATGTGATGAATGATATGTGATGTATGAGATTGATCATGTTCTTGTAATAGGATTCATGACTTGCATGTCGATGAGTATGACAACCGGCTGTGAGCCATAGGAGTTGTCTTTATTTATTGTATGACTTGCGTGTCATTAAACAACGCCATGTAATTACTTTTACTTTATTGCTAACCGGTAGCCATAGTAGTAGAAGTAATAGTTGGCGAGACAACTTCATGAAGACACGATGATGGAGATCATGATGATGGAGATCATGGTGTCATGCCGGTGATGATGATGATCATGGAGCCCGAAGATGGAGATCAATGGAGCTATATGATATTGGCCATATCATGTCACTACTATATAATTGCATGTGATGTTTATTATGTTTATGCATCTTGTTTACTTAGAACGATGGTAGTAAATAAGATGATCCCTTACAACAATTTCAAGAAGCGTTCTCCCTAAGCGTGCACCGTTGCTAAAGTTCGTCGCTTCTAAGCACCACGTGATGATCGGGTGTGACGGATTCTTACGTTCACATACAACGGTGTAAGACAGATTTACACACGCCAAACACTTAGGGTTAACTTGACGAGCCTAGCATGTACAGACATGGCCTCGGAACACGAGACCGAAAGGTCGAGCATGAGTCGTATAGTAGATACGATCAACATGAAGATGTTCACCGATGATGACTAGTCCATCTCACGTGATGATCGGACACGACCTAGTTGACTCGGATCATGTAATCACTTAGATGACCCGGAGGGATGTCTATTCGAGTGGGAGTTCATAAGATGAACTTAATTATCTTGAACATAGTCAAAAGACCTTTTGCAAATTATGTCGTAAGCTCGCGCTTTAGTTCCACTGTTTAGATATGTTCCTAGAGAAAATATAGTTGAAAGTTGAAAGTAGCAATTATGCGGACAGTAGAAAGCTTATGTCCTTAATGCACCGCTCAGTGTGCTGAACCCCAAACGTCGTTTGTGGATGTTGCGAACATCGGACATACACGTTTTGATAACTACGTGATAGTTCAACGGCTTAGAATTGAGGCACCAAAAGATGTTTTTGAAACATCGCGGAACATATGAGATATTCTGAGAGCTGAAATTGGGATTTCAGGCTCGTGCCCACGTCAAGAGGTATGAGACCTCCGACAATTTTCTTAGCCTGCAAACTAAGGGAGAAAGCTCAATCGATGAGCTTGTGCTCAGATTGTCTGAGTGCAACAATCACTTGAATCGAGTGGGAGTTGATCTTCCAGATGAGATAGTGATGTTTCTCCAAAGTCATTGCCACCAAGCTGCTAGAGCTTCGTGATGAACTATCACATATCAGGGATACATATGATGATCCTTGAGGTATTCGTGATGTTTGACACATGAAAGTAGAAATCAAGAAGGAGCATCAATTGTTGATGGTTGGTGAAACCACTAGTTTCAAGAAGGGCAAGGGCAAGAAGGGATACTTCATGAAACGGCAAATCAGCTGCTGCTCCAGTGAAAGAAACCCAAGGTTGAACCCAAACCCGAGACTAAGTGCTTCTGTAATAAGGGAAACAGACACTGGAGCAGAATTACCCTAAATACTTGGTAGATGAGAAGGCTGGCAAGGTCGATAGAAGTATATTGGATATACATTATGTTAATGTGTACTTTCCTAGTACTCCTAGTAGCACCAGGGTATTAAGATACCGGTTCGGTTGCTAAGTGTTAGTAACTCGAAATAAAAGCTACGGAATAAACGGAGACTAGCTAAAGGTGAGTGACGATATGTGTTGGAAGTGTTTCCAAGTTTGATTTGATCAAACATCATACGCTCCCTCTACCAACGAGATTGGTGTTAAACCTAAATAATTGCATTTGGTGTTTGCGTTGAGCATAGACATGATTGGATTATGTCTATCGCATGTCTGATTATTCATTTAAGGAGAATAATGGTTATTCTGTTTATTTGAATAATACCTCCAATGGTCTTGCACCTAAAGGAATGGCTTATTGAATCTCGATCGTAGTGATACACATTTTCATGCCAAAAGATATAAGATAGTAATGATAATACCACTTACTTGTGGCACTGCCATGTGAGTCATATTGGTATAAAACGCATGAAGAAGTTCCATGTTGATGGATCTTTGGACTCACTCGTTTTTGAAAAGTTTGAGACATGCGAACCATGTCTATTGGTGTATACGCATGAAGAAACTCCATGCAGATGGACCGTTTGGACTCACTTGATTTTGAATCACTTGAGACATGCAAATCATACCACATGGGCAAGATGACTAAAAGCCTCGTTTTCAGTAAAATGGAACAAGAAAGCAACTTGTAGGAAGTAACACATTTTGATGTGTGCAGTCCAATGAGTGCTGAGGCATGCAGTGAATATCGTTATGTTCTTACTTCACAGATGATTCGAATAGATGTTGAGTATATTTACTTGATGAAACACAAGTCTGAATTATTGAAAGGTTCAAGTAATTTCAGAGTGAAGTTGAAGATCTTCGTGACAAGAGGATAAAATGTCTGTGATGTGATCATAGAGATGAATATTTGAGTTGCGAGTTTGGTACACAATTGAGACATTGTGGAAATTGTTTCACAACTAATACCGCCTGGAACACCATAGTGTGATGGTGTGTCCGAACATCATAGTTGCACGCTATTGGATATGGTGCGTACCATGATATCTCTTATCGAATTACCACTATCGTTCATGGGTTAGGCATTAGAGACAACCGCACTCACTTTAATGGGGCACCACGTAATTCCGTTGAGACGACACCGTTTGGAGAAACCTAAGTTGTCGTTTCTTAAAAGTTTGGGGCTGCGACGCTTATGTGGAAAAGTTTCAGATTGATAAGCTCGAACCCAAAGCGGACAAAATGCATCTTCATAGGACACCCAAAACAGTTGGGTATACCTCCAGTCTCAGTTCCGGAAGCAAAAGGGATTGTTTCTAGAATTAGGTCCTTTCCCGAGGAAAAGTTTCTCTCGAAAGAATTGAGTGGGAGGATGGTGGAGACTTGATGAGGTTACTGAACCATCACTTCAACAAGTGTGTAGCAGGGCACGGGGAAGTTGTTCTGTGGAGACTACATCAATTGAAGTAGAAGCTTATGATAGTGATCATGAAGTTTCGGATCAAGTCACTACCGTACCTCGTAGGGTGACAAGGATGCGTACTACTTCTGAGTGGTACAGTAATCCTGTCTTGAAGGTCATGTTGCTAAACAACAATGAACCTACGAGCTATGAAGAAGCGATGGTGGGCCCGGATTCCGACGAATGGCTCAAGGCCATAACATTCGAGAGAGGATCCATGACTTTGGAAGAAATACTTGATGGTCGTGGGGCGTTGGGTAAAGATGGATTTTAAAAGGAAGACAGACAATGATGGTAAGTATCACTATTAAGAAAGCTCGACTTGTCGTTAAAGATGTTTTCCGACAAGTTCAAGGAGTTGACTATGGTGAGGCTTTCTCACTCGTAGCGATGCTTAAGTCCGTCAGAATCATGTTAGCATTAGCTGCATTTATGAAATCTGGCAGATGGATGTCAAGACGAGTTTCCTTACCAGTTTACGTAAGGAAAGGTTGTATGTGATACAATCAGAAAAGTTTTGTCGATCCTAAGGATGCTAAAGGTATGCTAGCTCCAGCGATCCTTCTAAGGACCGGAGTAAGCATCTCGGAGTTGGAATATGCACTTTGATAGGATGATCAAAGATTTTGGGTTTATACAAAGTTTATGAGAAACTTGTATTTCCAAAGAAGTGAGTGGGAGCACTATAGAATTTCCGATGAGTATATGTTGTTGACATATTGTTGATCGAAATGATGTAGAATTTCTGGAAAGCATATAGGGTTGTTTGAAAAGTGTTTTCAATAGAAAACCTGGATTAGGCTACTTGAACATTGAGCATCAAGATCTATGAGGATAGATCAAAACGCTTAATGGTACTTTCAAATGAGCATATACCTTGACATGATCTTGAAGGTGTTCAAGATGGATCGATCAAAGAAGGAGTTCTTGCACGAGATGTAAGGTATGAAGTTAAGACTTAAAGCTCGACCACGGCGAGAAAAGAGAGAAAGGGCGAAGGTCGTCCCCTATGCTTTAGACATAGGCTCTATAGTATGCTATGATGTGTACCGCATCGAAGTGTGCCTTGCCATGAGTCAGTCAAGGGGTACAAGAATGATCCAGGAATGGGGATCATTGAACAGCGGTCAAAATTGTCCTTGGAGTAAATAAGGACATGTTTCTCGATTATGGAGGTGATGAAGAGTTCGGCGTAAAGGGCTACGTCGATGCAACCTTTAACACCTATCCGAATGACTCTGAGTAGCAAACCGGATACGTATAGTGGAGCAACCATTTGGAATAGCTTCAAGTGGAACGTGGAAGCAACATTTACAATATGACATAGAGAATTGCGAAGTACATACGGATCTGAATACTGCAGACCCGTTGACTAAAACTTCTCTTACAAGCAAAACATGATCAAACCCTAGAACTCATTGAGACTTAATCACATGGCGATGTGAACTAGTTTAAGACACTAGTAGACTATTTGGATGTTGGTCACATGGCGATGTGACCTATCAGTGTTGATCACATGGCGATGTGAACTAGATTATTGACTCTAGTGCAAGTGGGAGACTGTTGGAAATATGCCCTAGAGGCAATAATAAATTAGTTATTATTATATTTCCTTGTTCACGATAATCGTTTATTATCCATGCTATAATTGTATTGATAGGAAACTTCGAGATACATGTGTGGGTACATAGACAACACCATGTCCCTAGTAAGCCTCTAGTTGACTAGCTCGTTGATCAATAGATGGTTACGGTTTCACGACCATGGACATTGGATGTCATTGATAATGGGATCACATCATTAGGAGAATGATGTGATGGACAAGACCCAATCCTAAGCCTAGCACAAAGATCGTAGTTCGTATGCTAAAGCTTTTCTAATGTCAAGTATCATTTCCTTAGACCATGAGTTTGTGCAAATCCCGGATACCGTAGGAATGCTTTGGGTGTACCAAACGTCACAACGTGACTGGGCGGCTATAAAGGTGCACTACAGGTATCTCCAAAAGTTTCTGTTGGGTTGGCACGAATCGAGACTGGGATTTTTCACTCCGTGTAAACGGAGAGGTATCTCTGGGCCCACTCGGTAGGACATCATCATAATGTGCACAATGTGACCAAGGGGTTGATCACGGGATGATGTGTTACGGAATGAGTAAAGAGACTTGCTAGTAACGAGATTGAACAAGGTATCGGGATACCGACGATCGAATCTCGGGCAAGTACAATACCGCTAGACAAAGGGAATTGAATACGGGATTGATTGAATCCTCGACATCGTGGTTCATCCGATGAGATCATTGTGGAACATGTGGGAGCCAACATGGGTATCCAGATCCCGCTGTTGGTTATTGACCGGAGAACGTCTCGATCATGTCTACATGTCTCCCGAACCCGTAGGGTCTACACACTTAAGGTTCGATGACGCTAGGGTTATAAAGGAAGTTTGCATGTGGTTACCGAATATTGTTCGGAGTCCTGGATGAGATCCCGAACGTCACGAGGAGTTCCGGAATGGTCCGGTGGTAAAGATTTATATATGGGAAGTCCTGTTTTGGTCACCGAAAAAGTTTCGGGTTTTTCCGGTAACGTACCGGGACCACCGGGAGGGTCAGGGGTCCACCAAGTGGGGCCACTAACCTGGAGGGCTACATGGGCCAAGTGTGGGAGGGAACCAGCCCGGGTGGGCTGGTGCGCCACAAGGGGCCCAAGGCTCAGGAGAGGAGAGGGCAAACCCTAATGGCGAGATGGGCCTTAGGGCCCATACAGTGCGCCTCCTCTCCCCTCCACTGGCCGCCACCAGATGGGATTGGGGCTGGCCGCCGCCCCTAGGGTGGAACCCTAGAGGGGGCGCAGCCCCCTCCCTCTCCCCTATAAATACTTGAGGATTGGGGGCTGCCCAACACATGAGTTTTCTCCCTCTATTGGTGCAGCCCTACCTCACCTTCTCCTCTCCCGCGGTGCTTGGCGAAGCCCTGCAGGATTGCCACCCTCCTCCACCACCACCACGCCGTTGTGCTGCTGCTGGATGGAGTCTTCCTCAACCTCTCCCTCTCTCCTTGCTGGATCAAGGCATGGGAGACGTCACCGGGCTGTACGTGTGTTGAACACGGAGGTGCCGTCCGTTCGCACTAGGATCTCCGGTGATTTGGATCACGGCAGTACAACTCCTTCAACCCCGTTCTCTTGAACGCTTCCGCTCAGCGATCTACAAGGGTATGTAGATGCACTCTCCTTCCCCTCGTTGCTAGTTTCTCCATAGATAGATCTTGGTGACACGTAGAAATTTTTTGAATTTCTGCTACGTTCCCCAACAGTGGTATTAGAGCCAGGTTTATTGCGTAGATTCTTTGCACGAGTAGAACACAAAGTAGTTGTGGGCGTTGATTTTGTTCAATATGCTTACCGTTACTAGTCCAATCTTGTTTCGACGGTATTGTGGGATGAAGCGGCCCGGACCGACCTTACATGTACACTTACGTGAGACAGGTTCCACCGACTGACATGCACTTGGTGCATAAGGTGGCTAGCGGGTGCCAGTCTGTCCCACTTGAGTCGGAACGGATTCGATGAGAAGTTAGACATAGGCTTTCCTTCACCGCAAGGGGCCGAACTAGTATAAACCTCTCGTGTCCTTTGTCCCGATTAACCCCTTTAAGCTTCCTAGTTGCGATGGCTCCACAACTAAGTCCTTGCAAGAGCACATCTGCCGTGACAATTCCATGATAGTTGGCGCCCACCATGGGGCCAGCGCACGGTGGATTTGAGTTCTTGAAGGGTAGCTTCGAAGGGCTCAAGGGATCTGTGATGGGCGGATGACCAAGAGTCGTCGCGGCAAGATCTACATCGGCAACGAAGGCTGGGGCCCCGACGCCGACTCAATTGAGTACGGATACCGGGTCCCCTTCGGTAGAATCCACGTCTTCATCGGCCGGATTGGTGAGCCAGGCCCTGAGCCTGACAATTGCATCGACCTCATCGAGACGGCTCAGCGTGCGAGACCCGCCCGAGCTCAACCTGTCATGAAGCGTGCCTTGGTGGGCTGCGTCCACGGAGAAGAACTTTCTGAAGGATCTAAAGATGGTGGTGAGACGGCCGTCCCCTCAGAGGATGATTCGTCCGCCGGCTCAACAGATTCGTTATATCAAGTACAAGATGGCGTGCTTGGGGGCTGTTCAGATGGCTCCAGTATTCCGGACCCCTATGAGCCGCCAAACTGGGCAGGAGTCTTCATGGCTGGGACTCAACCCGGCCAAAACTCTACGACTGCTACGGCAATAACGTCCGAGTCAGGTGCGGCCGGGGCAGGAGGCCCCGTGCGCCCGCTTGCTCAGATACTGATGGATCTCATGGATAAACTTACGGCCCTGTTAACCGCCACGGTTATTCCTGTAAATCAAGACGAGCATAACGCAGAGGTGGCACAGGTGCAGGAAGCGATAGCTCGAGCCAAGGAGGTCTTGGAAGCTGAGGACACCAGGTTAGCCACAGAACGAGCGGCTTTAGATGCACGGGCGCAGCCGCTCCAGTCAGAGGCTTTCCAACTTAATATGAGCCTGAACGCATCTAATGAGGTCATGAGAAGGAGGCACCAGAAAACTCAATCCCGTTTGCCTCCGGTTTACGATCCTCGGAACCTTTTCGCTACACCCAGTGCCGGCCCTAGCAACCCGCCCGAGGCAAATCAGTTCACAACAGCCGGAGCAGGAGGACTGGCTCAGCTTCGTGAGATGGCACCTCCTCATGGGAGTATGGCCCCGCCCCGCTATGTACCAATACCACCGGGTCACTTTTCCAACCCCATGGAGAACTTAATCACAGCATCAGCGCGTTTGGCGGCTCTCCCAGTGGACGATGATGATCCGACAGCGGTGGAGACCCGGAGGATGAGAGAACTTGTTTAGACAGCCCTGGCACAGCAAGAGACTTATTCTTCCAGCCGGGACATGATTCATTCAACTCCTCCGCCTTGGTTAGCACCGCCTCGTCAAAACCGGAGTCCGAGTTATAGCAGACACATGGAGTCGGAAGCTCTGTCAAGCAATGCCCAGCGTCGTAACCAACCCGGTGGCTATAACCCGGTGCAAGACCGAATACGTCAGGAGGATGAGCAGGCGGCTCAGTTAGCGGCTCAAGATCTCCCAGAGTATCCGACGACTTCTGTTGGGGCAGGAGTGGCTACTAGAACCGGCAGTGTTCCTTGTTTGATGCCGGCTCTGCGGGATGTACGTCAACCCAAGGACTTCAAGGGACCTCGAAAGGTGCCGAATTACACGGCCGACTTACAGCCTGGAGCATGGATTGAAACTTATGAGATGGCCATGAAGCTGCTGGAGGTCAGTGATGCAGCAATGGCTAAGTACTTCACCATGATGTTGGATGGAACGGCCCGATCTTGGTTAAAGGGCTTGCCACCCAATTCCATTAGTTCATGGGCAGAACTAAAGGCCCGTTTCATCCAGAACTTCAAAGACACTTGTAAGCAATCCATGTCAATTGTGGACTTGACAAATTGTAAGCAGGAGGAGGGTGAATCCACAACTCATTGGGTGTGCCAGGTCAAGGAAATAATACACTCGTCTGATAAGATGGACGCCGGTTCTGCTGTCCTCATGTTCGAGAAGAATTGCCGCTTTGAGCCGCTGAGGCAGAAACTGGGGCGCCTTAAGCGTGATTGCAATGATATGGGTACGCTGATGGCGGCTTTAGTCAAATACGCTGATTCTGATAGTACCAAGGATCCCGCGTCGGATGAGGAAAAGACAGGGAAGGGAAAGAAGAACGACAACGGAAAGGGTCAGCAACATAACCCGGGAAATCAAGGAGGCAACAAGCGTAAGGCAGAGGGTAAGCCGGAGTTTGTGGCCAATGCCAATGCCCAGGGTAACAATCAGATACGTAAGGGAAAACCGCCCCCTCGATCTGGCGGGCGAGGCCCATCTCTTGAACAGCTTCTCAATGAGCCTTGCCCGAGACACGGCACCCGTGAACGACCAGCCACCAATTTATGGAAAGATTGCGCGATCAAGAAGGCTTTCAAGAATTCCAACATGTTTAATGGCAATCATGGATCAGGCGGCGGTTCAGGGGCCGAAGGCTTTCATGGCCCGGGCGGCGGTTCAAGTTCTGGTTTTCAGGGAAGTCAAGGTGGCTATAACCAACAGCAGCCTGGTCAAGAGGGACAACAGCAGCAGCAGTCGGGTTATCAAAGTCACCCGAAGCAACTGAATAGTGGGCAGTATCATGTGTGCACTACTAGTTTATGCAAGCGTGACCAGAAGGTTCGTTAAAGGGCTATGAATTCTGTTGAGCCGGCAGTTCCCCGTTACCTGAGGTGGTCAGAGTAGCCCATTGTATGGAGCAGGGAAGATCACCCGCCCCGGTTTGATAATCCGGGTCAATTGGCATTAGTGGTGGCGCCTCAGGTCGGTGGATATAAATTTACCAAGGTACTCATGGACGGAGGTAGCAGTATCAACATCCTTTATTATGAGACCTTTCGACGCATGGGTTTGACTGACAAGGATTTAAGGACGTCCAACACCGTTTTCCATGGCATGGTGCCTGGCAAGTCGGCATACCCGGTCGGTAAGATTGAATTGGAGGTGGCTTTTGGAGATGAATATGATTCCAGGGCTGAGAAATTAACGTTTGAGGTAGTCAAAATCAAGAACCCATACCATGTTCTGTTTGGGAGGCCGGCTTATGCCAAGTTCATGGCGTGGCCGTGTTATGTTTATCTGCAGCTCAAGATGCCCGGTCACAAGGGCACCATCACTGTGCATGGGAGTCGAAAGGTAGCCTTGGAGTGTGAAGAAGGCGACGCGGCTTATGCTGAGTCTGTTTGTGCATCGGAAGAGCTAAAGTTTTATCAAAATAATGTTGACCCGGCGGATATGACCTCTTTAAAGAAGCCAACTACAGAGCATGACCCGGCGTTGAAGTTTAAATCGGCCGCTGAAACAAAGCTTGTTGATTTTACTCCAGGCGACTCTTCCAAGCAGTTCAGCATCAGTGCCAACTTGGATCCTAAATAGGAAAGCGCACTCATCGAGTTCATCCGTGAGAACCGGGACATCTTTGCATGGAAACCTTCTGACATGCCGGGCGTCCCGAGAGAACTCGCTGAGCACACTCTTAATATTGATCCGAAGTATAAGCCGGTCAGGCAATTTCTTTGACGGTTCAATGAGGAAAGACGGAAAGCTATTGGGGAAGAGGTCGCCCGGCTCTTAGCGGCTGGGTTCATCGTGGAAGTTTTTCACCCGGAGTGGTTGGCTAACCCAGTCTTTGGTCTTGAAGCGGCACTTGGTGGATGTGTGTGGATTACGGAGTTAAATAAGGCTTGTCCGGCTGATCCCTTCGCCCTCCCGTATTGATCAAATCATCGATGCTACTGGCGGGTTGCGAGCGATTGAGCTTTTTGGATGCTTACTCTGGCTATCATCATATCAAAATGGCAGTTAAGGACCAGGAGAAGACGGCTTTCATCACTCCGTTTGGAGCCTTCTGCTATGTATCTATGCCATTCGGGCTCAAGAGTGCCCAGGTGACTTATCAGAGATGTGTGCAAAACTGTCTCCACAATCAAATTGGGCGCAATGTTCATGCTTATGTGGATGACATCGTGGTGAAATCTAGGGAGAAGGAAACTTTGATATTTGATGTAAAAGAGACCTTTGATAATCTCCGGGTTTATAAGATGATGCTTAACCCGGACAAGTGTGTGTTTGGTGTACCTGCAGGCAAGCTTCTAGGCTTTCTGGTCTCAAACAGAGGCATTGAAGCTAACCCGGAGAAGATCAAGGCAATCACCTGCTTGGCTAAACCGGCGTGCATCAATGATGTTCAGCGACTGGCGGGTCGTGTTGCCGCTTTAAGCCGGTTCATAAGCCGGTTAGGCGAGAAGGCTCTACCACTATATCAGATGAGGAAGAAGACGGACACTTTTGTGTGGAGTGATGCTGCTAACACTGCCTTTGAAGATTTAAAGAGGCAGCTATCTGAGCCACCAGTCCTTGCTGCTCCCATTGATAGAGAGCCATTGTTGTTATATGTGGCTGCTAACGCCCGAGCCGTCAGTGCGGCCATCATGGTGGAGTGCAAGGAGGCTGGCAAGGAGCATCCGGTTCAACGGCCGGTTTACTACATCAGTGAGGTGCTCATTGAGTCCAAGGAAAGGTATCCACATTGGCAGAAACTTGTTTACGGGGTGTTTATGGCAAAGAGATGAATTTGAGCCGGGTAAGGTGCTTGGGTGATTCAGACCTTGTAGCTCAACAGGTGTCAGGCACGTGGGACTCCAAGGATCCTCTTATGGCGTCTTATCATCGTGAAGTTGATGCTGTGGCTGGGCACTTCAAAGGTTATCAAGTGGAGCACATTGATCGGAGGAAGAATGAGGCAGCTGATGCTTTAAGCCGGCTGGGATCTCAGCGTAAGATGGTGCCGCCTAACACCTTTCTTGATGTTTTGCATAACCCTTCTGTCAAAGTGCCTACAGAGGAAGAACTAGCGATTGCGGACCGGAGGCACAGCTGGTGGCAGCTCTCCACGCTATCCCGGATTGGACAGTCCCGTATTTGGCCTATATGACCAGGGGAGAGTTGCCTGCGGATGAGACCTTGGCGAGATAGATCATAAGGCGGTCCAAATCTATGACAATTGTTCATGGCGAGCTACATCATCACAGTGTCACTGGGGCGTTTCAGCGTTGTGTGTCGCCTATAGAGGGTCAAGAGATACTTCATGAGATTCATGAAGGAGATTGTGGTCATCATGCCGGCTCAAAATCTCTGGTTGCTAAGGCTTTCCGTCATGGTTTGTATTGGCTGACGGGTCATGCTGATTGGATCTGGTCAGCAAGTGTGACGGATGTCAAAAATTCTCACGACGAGCTCATGTGCCGGCTTAAGAGTTGAGGATGATTCCAATTACTTGGCCGTTTGCAGTCTGGGGGCTTGACATGGTTGGACCTTTCAAGATGTCTAAAGATAAAAAGACACACCTCTTGGTCGCGGTGGATAAATTCACAAAGTGGGTGGAGCCGGTCAGTAAGTGTGATGCAGCCACGACGGTTCAGTTCATGAAAAAGTTGATCTTTCGTTTTGGTTTTCCACACAGCATCATAACTGATAATGGTACTAATCTCTCCAAGGGTGCCATGGAAGAGTTACATCAGCGAGAACATATCCGGCTTGATGTTTCGCTGTTGCTCACCCTCAATCTAATGGTCAAGCAGAGAGAGCTAATCAAGAGATCTTGAAGGGCATCAAACCCCGGCTCTTGGTCGCCTTACAGCGAACTCCGGGTTGTTGGGTGGAGGAGCTACCCTCTGTACTGTGGAGCATCAACACAACGCCTAACAGATCTACAGGTTATACACCTTTCTTCATGGTGTATGGAGCAGAGGCAGTTCTATCAAGTGACATCCGGCACGACTCACCCCGCGTGGCGGCTTACGTTGAGGCTGATAACGAAAAAGCTCGTCAGGATGCACTTGACTTGTTGGATGAGGAGCAAAACTTGGCAATAGCCCACTCGGCGATTTACCAGCAAGACTTGCGCCGCTATCACAGCCGCCAGGTTAGAAGCAGAGCCTTTCAGGAAGGCGACTGAGTGCTCCGGCTCATCCAGAATCAGTCTGATATGCACAAGCTATCCCCTCCTTGGGAAGGACCCTTTGTGGTCAGTACGAATCCGAACAACGGGTCATACTACCTTATCGATGTTCGAGAGCACAAAGACTCACGTAAGTCGGAGGAAGAGACCCGCCGGTCGTGGAACATAGCTCATCTTCGGCCTTACTATACTTGAGCCACCGGCTCTCAAGATATATATATATATATATATATATATTTCCTTTTTTGACAATGTATAAATTATATAAAGCAATAAAGCAGGACCTCTTTCCTTTTCACCCTCAAAGGTTTATACATCTTCTTTACCAGGTGGTGGAAACAACCAACAGGGAGTGGATCATATCGGAATCCGGCTTTCCCTTTGGTCCGGCTTATGATCATATCTGAATCTAGCCGTGGTCACTTGGGGGATTCCTGTTCAAACATAGGTCGTATTCGAACCAAAGAAAACATAGCCGTCGATACCCAATTAATCGGCATATTGCCAAACCCACTTGGGGGTTTCTTGATCATATTTGAATCATAGCTTAACCACTTTGGGTCTGACGTGGGTCGTATTTGAATCATCGTCATTAAACTACTCTCATGGTCACTTGGGGGCTTCCTGTTCAAACATAGGTCGTATTCGAACCAAAGAGAACATAGGTGTCGATACCCATTTGATCGGCATCGCCAAAGCCACTGGGGGCTATATGATCGTATCCGAATCTTAGCTTAACTCCTTTGGAACGGTTCACTGATCGTATTTGTCGTGGAATTGTCACGGCAGATGTCCTCTTGCAAGGACTTAGTCGTGGAGCCATTGCAACTAGGAAGCTTAAAGGGGTTAATCGGGACAAAGGACACGAGAGGTTTATACTAGTTCGGACCCTTGCGGTGAAGGAAGACCTACGTCTAGTTGGGTTGGTATTGCTTGATGTTTCGATGACCAGGGAGCGAGATACGCTATGCCCGGCTCTCGATCAGTTGTTTCTTGCCGCTAAGCCACCGCAAGTCGTCCCCTTATATACACGGGTTGACGCCATGCGGCTTACAGAGTCCCGGACGGCTTATAAACAGTGTCTGGCTCGGTGACTAATCAAATCTACCTTAGGATACAAGTCACGCCATGGTGGCGGTTTACTACAACGGGCCTTAAGTCGCCTGTGGGCCTTAAGCCCTTTATTGAACCGCCATCTTCACACTTGATTACAGGCTCCGATCTGGCGAGTCCTCTTTGTGTAACCCGGCCCCTCCTAGGCGGCTTACACAAATAGTTATATCCCCAACATTAGGCCCCAGATTGATTTGAACCTGTTCATGTCAATCTTAAAATACCTTAAGAAGTAAATCTTCAGTCTTCCGGCTGTGCAAAGGTTTTCTTTAACCCGCCATGACGTCATCTTTTGGATCCGCGTTAACCCGCCGTGACGTCATCCTTACTTAAATTCATTCTTTATTTCATCGTATCCTCCAACGGATCTTTGCCTTTACTGACTGTTCCGAAAACCGAGGCGTCGGGGCCACTGGATAATAACTTTTATCTCCTCATTTCTCGCGCTCTTTAGTGGCCCTTCCTTATAAATAGACCCGATTAGGTCTTCTTTCATTCTTCCCGTTCTGCATCTTCTTCCTCTCGCCCCCATCTGTCACTGGAGCTTCGCCGCCATCGCCACAGCGCACTTCGTCCCCGTCGAGCTTGGCCACTCCATCGACCTGAACTTGACCAGAGAACGGCAGCTTCCCTCCTCCGCAGATCCTCCGCAGTAAGTGTTTCTCCTTTCTGCGCCATAGATCTACGCTAGGGCTAGTATGTTTTTCTGTACAGTTCATCGTTCATCCTAGTTCCTCACACTTGCCTCTTCCGTAGCTCGTTTGATCCAGTACTAGCGTAGATCTCATGCGGTTGTTGTTCCGCATCCATTTTTAGTAGTAGCAGATCTTCTTTCTTTGTAGGAATCCTCAGTAGAATGTATGAACTTCTCCACACCATTTTTTTAGGTCTAGAATTTTTCTTGTCTGAACGTCTGTTTGATCCAAAATACCAACAACAACTTGTGAAACTTGTTTGTTCCACCCGGAAGTAAAAAAAACTGCCTCTGTCAGATATGTTTAACTGCTCATTGACACCTGTAGCGGCTTAATATTTATCGCATAGTCATCCATATATCATTAGGCCCCTTCTTAAGCCGCCATCATAACTAGTTTTAAATATTTTCCTCCGGGTTAAATTTGAGCCGGATCCTCTTTATTTTTGTCAGAGGCCTCAATCTTTGTCATGGCACCTAAACCGGCCAAGGCTCCTGTGACCTGTAATTGGGTCCCATCCACGATCCACGAGGAGTAAACTGTCTAAATTTGTGAAGTCCGGCCATCTGCCTAAGAAAGAGGTCATGTCTTATCGTGCCCCTGACCCGTCTGAAGAAAGGCCTCAACCCAAAGAAGGGGATTTGCCCCTCCCGGCTCAAAATTCTTCATAGAGGTTTTGAACTTCTTTGACCTTAGGCCTCAAGATATTGGACCCAATTCCGTGTCAAATATCTGCAATTTCCAAGTCTTCTGCGAGGTGTACCTGGGAGAGGAGCCAAATCTGCTTTTGTTCAGAGAGCTTTTCTACTTGAACCGACAGAATGAACGTGCCAACGGTCCCAGTCTTGAATTTGGCGGTATCTCAATTCAGCGGCGGAGAGACTGCCTTTTCCCTTATGCTGAACCGCCGAGTCATCCGAAATATTGGAATCAGACGTGGTTCTATTGCCAGGACACTTCCCCGGCTAATGAAAGCCCTCTGCCCGGCTTCCGCGCTCTGCGCCTTGAGTCCAACCATCTGCTAGCGGACAATCTAACTGCTATTGAGCGTCTGCCTCTTAATCCCACCATCAAAAGGATCAGTGAACCGTTCCAAAGGGGTTAAGCTAAGATTCGAATACGATCATATAGCCCCCAATGGCTTTGGCGATGCCGATCAAGTGGGTATCGACAGCTATGTTCTCTTTGGTTCAAATACGACCTATGTTTGAACAGGAAGCCCCCAAGTGACCATGAGAATTGTTTAGTGACGCTGATTCGAATACGATCCACGTCAGATCCAAAGGGATTAATCTATGATTCAAATGTGATCAAGAAGCCCCCAAGTGGGTTTGGCAGTATGCCGATCAATTGGGTATCAACAACTATGTTCTCTTTGGTTCGAATACGACCTATGTTTGAACAGGAAGCCCCCAAGTGACCATGGCTAGATTCAGATATGATCATAAGCCGGACCAAAGGGAAAGTTGGATTCAAATATGACCCGTTCCCTGTTGGTCGTTTCCACCACCTGGTAAAAAAGATATATAAACCTTTGAAGATGGAAAGAAAAAGAGGTCCTGCTTTATTGCTTTATATAATATATACATAGCTAAAAAAGGAAAAAACATATATATATATCCTGAGAGCCGGTGGCTCAAGTGTAGTAAGGCCGAAGATGAACTATGTTCCACGGCCGGCGGGTCTCTTCCTCCGATTTACGTGAGTCTTTGTGCTCTCTAACATCGATAAGGTAGTATGACCCGTTGTTCAGATTTTTGCTGACCACAAAGGGTCCTTCCCAAGGAGGGGATAGCTTGTGCATAGCAGACTAATCCTGGATGAGCCGGAGCACTAAGTCGCCTTCCTGAAAGGCTCTGCTTCTAACCCGGCGGCTATGATAGCGGCGCAGGTCTTGCTGGTAAATCACCGAGCGGGCTATTGCCAAGTCTCCCTCCTCATCCAACAAGTCAAGTGCATCCTGACGAGCCTTTTCATTATCAGCTTCAACATAAGCCGCCACTCGGGGTGAGTCGTGCCGGATGTCACTTGGCAGAACTACCTCTGCTCCGTACACCATGAAGAAACGTGTATAACCTGTAGACCTGTTAGGCGTTGTGTTGATGCTCCATAGCACAGAGGGTAGCTCCTCCACCCAACAACCCGGAGTTCGCTGTAAGGGGACCAAGAGTCGGGGTTTGATACCCTTCAAGATCTCTTGATTAGCTCTCTCTTCTTGACCATTAGATTGAGGATGAGCAACATCCGAAACATCAAACCGGATATGTTCTCGTTGACAGAACTCTTCCATGGCACCCTTGGAGAGATTAGTACGAGACGCTTATGATGTGTGGAAAGCCAAAGCGAAAAATCACCTTTTTCATGAACTGAGCTGCCGTGGCTGCATCACACTTACTAACCGGCTCGCCTCAACCCACTTGGTGAATTTATCCACTGCCACCAAAAGGTGTGTCTTCTTATCCTTAGACCTTTTGAAAGGTCCAACCATATCAAGCCCTGCATCGCAAACGGCCAAGTAATTGGAATCATCATCAATTCTTGAGCTGGCAAATGAGCTCGTCGTGAGAATTTTTGACATCCGTCACATCTGCTGACCAGATCCTCCGCATCAGCATGAGCCGTCAGCCAATAGAAACCATGACGGAAAGCCTTGGCCACCAGAGATTTTGAGCCGGCATGATGACCACAATCTCCTTCATGGATCTCACGAAGTATCTCCTGACCCTCCGCAGGCGACACACAACGTTGAAACGCCCCAGTAATGCTGCGGTGATGTAATTCGCCATGAAAAATTGCCATAGACTTGGACCGCCTGATGATTTGCCTTGCCAAGGTTTCGTCCTCAGGCAACTCTCCCCGGGTCATATAGGCCAAATATGTGGCTATCCAATCTGGGATAACGTGGAGAGCTGCCACCAGCTGTGCCTCCGGGTCTGGCACTGCTAGCTCTTCCTCTGTAGGCACTTTGACAGAAGGGTTATGCAAAACATCAAGAAAGGTATTAGGCGGCACCGGCTTACGCTGAGACCCCAGCCGGCTCAAAGCATCAGCCGCCTCATTCTTCCTCCGATCAATGTGCTCCACTTGATAACCCTTGAAGTGTCCAGCCACCGTATCAACCTCACGACGATAAGCCGCCATCAAGGGATCCTTGGAGTCCCACGTGCCTGACACCTGTTGAGCAACGAGGTCTGAGTCGCCTAAGCACCTTACCCGGCTCAAATTCATCTCTTTAGCCATCCGGAGACCATGGAGTAAAGCCTCGTACTCAGCTGCATTGTTAGTACAGGGAAACATAAGCTGGAGCACATAAAAAAATTGTCACCTCGGGGGGAAGTTAAAATGACTCCAGCCCCCGAGCCCTCCAACTGCCTGGACCCCTCAAAGTGAATAGTCCAATATGTGTTATCTGGCTTCTCCTGAGGTGCCTGTAATTCTGTCCAATCATTGATAAAGTCCACCAAGGCTTGAGACTTAATAGTATGACGTGGCATGTACTTCAAACCATGAGGCCCAAGCTCAAAGGCCCACTTGGCGACTTGCCCTGCGGCTTCCCTGTTCTGGATGATGTCTCCCAAGGGGGCAGAGCTTACCACAGTTATAGGATGACCTTGGAAATACTGCTTTAGCTTCCGGCTTGCCATAAACACCCCATAAACAAGCTTCTGCCAATGTGGATACCTTTGCTTGGACTCAATGAGCACCTCACTGATGTAGTAAACCGGCCGTTGAACCGGATGCTCCTTGCCAGCCTCCTTGCGCTCCACCACAATGGCCACACTGATGGCTCGGGCATTAGCAGCCACATATAACAGCAATGGCTCTCTATCAATGGGAGCCACAAGGACCGGCGGCTCAGACAACTGTCTCTTTAAATCCTCAAAGGCAGCATCAGCAGCATCACTCTAGACGAAAGCATCCGTCTTCTTCATCATCTGATACAGCGGCAGGGCCTTCTCGCCTAACCGACTTATGAACCGGCTTAGAGCGGCAACACGACCCGCCAGTCGTTGAACATCGTTGATGCACGCCGGTTTAGCCAAGGAGGTAATCGCCTTGATCTTCTCCGGGTTAGCTTCAATGCCTCTGTTTGAGACCAGAAACCCGTAAGCTTGCTGCAGTACACCAAACACACACTTATGCAGGTTAAGCATCATCTTATAAACCCGGAGATTATCAAAGGTCTCCTTTAAATCAGATATCAAGGTTTCCTTCTCCCTGGACTTCACCACCATGTCATCCACATAAGCGTGAATATTGCGCCCAATTTTACTGTGTAGACAATTTTGTACACATCTTTGATAAGTCGCATGGGCACTCTTGAGCCCAAATGACATAGATACATAGCAGAATGCTCCAAACGAAGTGATGAAAGCCGTCTTCTCCTGGTCCTTAACTGCCATTTTGATCTGATGATAGCCAGAGTAAGCATCCAAAAAACTCAAACATTTGCAACTCGCCGTAGCATCAATGATTTGATCAATACGGGGGAGGGTAAAGGGATCAGCCGGACAAGCCTTATTTAAGTCCGTGTAATCCACACACATCCGCCAAGTGCCATTCTTCTTGAGTACCAGCACCGGGTTAGCCAACCACTCCGGGTGAAAGACTTCCACAATGAACCCAGCCGCTAAGAGCCGAGCGACCTCTTCCCCAATAGCTTTCCGTCTTTCCTCATTGAACCGTCGAAGAAATTGCCTGACCGGCTTATACTTTGGATCGATATTAAGAGTGTGCTCAGCGAGTTCCCTCGGAACACCCGACATGTCAGAAGGTTTCCATGCAAAGATGTCCCGGTTCTCATAGATGAAATCGATGAGCGCGCTTTCCTATTTAGGATCCAAGTTGGCACTGATGCTGAACTGCTTGGAAGAGTCGCCTGGAGTAAAGTCAACAAGCTTTGTTTCGGCGGCCGATTTAAACTTCAATGTTGGGTCCTGCTCTGTAGTCGGCTTCTTTAAAGAATTCATATCTGCCGGGTCAACATTATTATGATAAAACTTCGGCTCCTCAGCTGCACAAACAGACTCAGCATAAGCCGCATCACCTTCCTCACATTCCAAGGCTACCTTTCGACTCCCATGCACGATGATGGTACCCTTGTGACCCAGCATCTTGAGCTGCAGATAAACATAACATGGTCGCGCCATGAACTTAGCATTAGCCGGCCGTCCAAACAGAGCATGATACGGGCTCCTGATTTTGACTACCTCAAACGTCAATTTCTCAGCTCTGGAATCATATTCATCTCCAAAGGCCACTTCCAGCTCAATCTTGCCAACTGGGTACGCCGACTTACCAGGCACCACTCCATGAAAGACAGTGTTGGACGTCCTCAAGTCCTTATCAGTCAACCCCATGCGGCGAAAGGTCTCATAATAGAGAATCATGATGCTGCTTCCTCCGTCCATGAGTACCTTAGTGAATTTATATCCACCAACCTGAGGTGCTACCAACAAGGCCAACTGACCCAGATTATCAACCCGGAGGGGTGATCTTCCCTGCTCCATATAGTGGGCTACTCTGACCACCTCAAGTAACGCGGAACCGCCGACTGAACATAATTTACAGCCCTCTTATGAACCTTCTGGTCACGTTTGCACAAATTAGTGGTAAACACATGGTACTGCCCACCATTCAGCTGCTTTGGGTTGCTTTGATAACCTGACTGCTGCTGCTGCTGTCCCCCTTGACCAGACTGATGTTGATAGTAGCCGCCTTGACTTCCCTGAAAGCCGGAACTTGAACCACCGCCCGGACCATGAAAGCCGCCGGCTGCTGAACCGCCGCCCGATCCATGATTGCCATCAAACATGTTGGAATTTTTGAAAGCCTTCATGATCGCGCAATCTTTCCGTAAGTGGATGGCGGGTCGTTCCCGAGTACCGTGTCTCGGACAAGGCTCATTGAGAAGCTGCTCAAGAGACGGACCTGACCCGCCAGATCGAGGGGGAGGTTTTCCCTTACGTCTCTGATTGTTACCCTATGCATTGGCATTGGCCACAAACTCAGGGTTACCCTCCGCCTTACGCTTGTTGCCTCCTTGAATTACCGGGTTATGTTGCTGACCCTTTCCATTGCCGTTCTTCTTTCCCTTCCCTGTCTTTTCATCATCAGACGCGGGATCCTTGGTACTATCAGAATCAGCATACTTGACTAAAGCCGCCATCAGCGTACCCATATCGTTGCAATCACGCTTAAGGTGCCCCAGTTTCTGCCTCAGCGGCTCAAAACGACAATTCTTCTCCAGCATGAGGACGGCAAAGCCGGCATCCATCTTATCGGACGGATGTATTATTTCCTTGACCCGGCGCACCCAATGAGTTGTGGATTCACCCTCCTCCTACTTACAATTGGTTAAGCCCACAATTGACATAGATTGCTTGCAAGTGTCCTTGAACTTCTAGATAAACCAGGCCTTTAGCTCTGCCCATGAACTAATGGAATTGGGTAGCAAACCCTTTAACCAAGACCGGGCTGTTCCGTCTAACATCATGGTGAAGTACTTAGCCATTGCTTTGCGTCCACGCACCTCCAGTAACTCCATGGCCATCTCGTAACTTTCGATCCATGCTCCGGGCTGTAAGTCGGCCGTGTAATTCGGCACCTTTCGAGGTCCCTTGAAGTCCTTGGGTAGACGTACATCCCGGAAAGCCGGCACCAAACAAGCAACATCGCCAGTTCTGGTAGCTACTCCCGCTCCAACAGAAGTCGTCGGATACTCTGGGAGGTCTTGATATGCCGCCTGCTGAGCCGCTAGTTGAGCCGCCCGGCCCTCCCCGGGACGTATTCGGTCTTGCACCGGGTTATAGCCACCCGGCTGGTTATGACGCTGGGCGTTGCTTGACAAAGCTTCTGACTCCATGTGCCTGCTGTAACTCGGACTCCGGTTTTGACGAGGCGGTGCTAGCCAAGGCGGAGGAGTTGAATGAATCCTGTTTCGGCTGTAAGAATAGGTCTCTTGTTGCGCCAGGGCCGTCTGAATAAGATCTCTGACCCTCCGGGTCTCCACCGCTGTCGGATCATCACCATCCACTGGGAGAGCCACCAAACGTGCCGATGCTGCTATCAAGTTCTCCATGGGGTTGGAGAAGTGACCCGGCGGTATGGGTACATAACGGGGCGGGGCCATACTCCCATGCGGAGGTTCCATCTCTTGAAGCTGAGCCGGCCCCCCGCGCCGGCTGGTGTGAATTGATTTTCTCCGGGCGGGTTGCTAGGGCTGGCACCGGGTGTCGCGAAAAGGTTCCGAGGGTCATAAACCGGAGGCAATCGGGATTGGGTTTTCTGATGTCTCCTCCTCATCGCCTCATTGGATGCGTTCAGGCTCATATTAAGCTGGAAAGCCTCTGACTGGAGTTGCTCATATTATGCTCATCTTGACTTGCAGGAATAACTGTGGCGGTTAACAGGGTCGTTAGCTTATCCATAAGATCCATCAAGACTGAGCGGCAGCGACAGGCCTCCCGCCTGCCGCTGCTCCTCGACACGGATGTTATTGCTGTTGCAGCCGTTGAGTTTTGACCAGGTTGAGTATCAGCCATGAAGACCCCCGCCCAGCTTGGTGGCTCATTGAGGTCCGGAGTGCTAGAGTCGTCCGAACAGCCCCCAAGCATACCCTCTTGGACTTGATATAAAGAATCTGTTGAACCGGTGGACGAATCATCATCCGAGGGGACGGCCGTCTCACCACATCTTTAGATCCTTCAGGAAGTTCTTCTCCATGGATGCAGCCCACGAAGGCACGCTTCATGACAGGTTGAGCTCGGGCGGGTCTCGCACGCTGAGCCGTCTCGACGAGGTCGGTGCGTCTGTCCGGCTCAGGGCCCGGCTCACCGATCCGGCTGATGAAGATGTGGATTCCGCCAAAGGGGACCCGGTACCCGTACTCAATTGACTCGGCGTCGGGGCCCCAGCCTTCGTTGTCGATGTAGATCTTGCCGCGACGACTCCTGGTCATCCAGCCCACTGCATATCCCTTGAGCCCTTCGAAGCTGCCCTTCAAGAACTCAAATCCACCGTGCGCTGGCCCCACGGTGGGCGCCAACTATCGTGGAATTGTCACGGCAGATGTTCTCTTGCAATGACTTAGTCGTGGAGCCATTGCAACTAGGAAGCTTAAAGGGGTTAATCGGGACAAAGGACACGAGAGGTTTATACTAGTTCGGCCCCTTGCGGTGAAGGACGACCTACGTCTAGTTGGGTTGGTATTGCTTGATGTTTCGATGACCAGGGAGCAAGATACGCTATGCCCGGCTGTCGATCAGTTGTTTCTTGCCGCTAAGCCGCCGCAGGTCGTCCCCTAATATACACGGGTTGACGCCCTGCAGCTTACAGAGTCCCGGCCAGCTTATAAACAGTGTCCGGCTCGGTGACTAATCAAATCTACCTTAGGATACAAGTCACGCCATGGTGGCGGTTTACTACAACGAGCCTCAAGTCGCCTGTGGGCCTTAATCCCTTTATTGAACCGCCATCTTCACACTTGATTACAGGCTCCGATCTGGCGAGTCCTCTTTGTGTAACCCGGCCCCTCCTAGGCGGCTTACACAAATAGTTATATCCCCAACAGTATTCGAATCAGAGGCCTTTCTAAATTCAGTTTATTATTCATTATACTTTGAAAAAGTGTAAATGTTATTAAGGGCCAGGTGAACATCATATGTGCCAATTTTCAGGATTTAAACTCACTCTCAAGATTTGGGTCACATAAGCCGGCGAGAATATCAAAAAAGATCGGAGGATAAAGCAAGAAAGTTTTTAACATCAAGGAAAGATCAACATATGCTGGAAATATAAAGTGATGGCGGCTTACGAAAGTATTAAGTGCCACAAGCATGCGCGAAGGCATGACAAAAATTGAGAGGTTTTTTCTACCCTATGACAAGACTCCCCGAGTCTGAATAATGAAGCATTGTTTTTGCAAAAGTCATAACGCCTGGCGGTTCACTCCTTTGGTGGGCTTGAAGATTCCGGGTTATCCTTCTCCGCCTCTCCGTCTGCTGCCCTGTCCTGGAAGGTTGATGAGGTCCAGCCAATGCCGCTTAAGGCTTCAACCTCAGCTTCATCATCTATTAAACCGGCTGGGTCAACTTCACGGGCAAAGGTGTGCTTACGAGTTGGAGGGATCAGGCTGACGTCATCATAGTGAGGTGTTGGAATTCTCCGGTTCTCGCTATCATAACCCGTCTGATACTTTGTAAGATCAATATCATTCCCAATGATGGTAGCCACATGACGTAGGACTCTTACACAGGCAGTAAAGTCTGTTTCGTTGAATACAGAGCCGTCTTCCTTCAAGCTAGGGTATCCAAGAGCAGCGTCTGCCAGGTCTAACTCTGGAAGCAACGCCTTGGCCGGGCTTAAGGCAGCTATGGCCCCGTTTCTGGCAGATGCTCGTCTTAGCTCTTGGACCCGCTGGGGTAGCACGGCAAGCCGCTTTAGCACATCTTGCAGGAGATGGGGTACGTCATTTGATAAAGCCACAATGGCCAAAGCATGTTGTGACCCGGTGTACAGCTGCTCCACCAGAGTGTAAACCGCCTTCAGCTTGATCAGCATGTTCTGCTTGAGGTTTGTGCTCCTGGGGCCTGCATTTATAAACATAAGATGAGTCGGAGATGACAATTAAAATAGTCATCAAAGGAAAGATTGTGATATTCAAGGTTATATATAGTGACTTACCAAAGATTGCTGAGACCATTTGAGATATCTGGCGCTTTAAGCCGGATAGCTCGGCTGTTGCTTCTGCAAGTGATGTTTCTTCTCCGCATCAAAATTCTTCTTCAACTTCTCTTGTTCAGAGACGCTGAATGCAAATTTGGAGTTGGCCTTTTGAATTTCAAGTTCTTGAGCTGCCAGGCGTTTCTCCAGGTCAGCAATCTCCGACTCAAATTGACTTGTGGTGGCCTGCATTGGTACTGGGTTATAATCAAGATTATGGTAAGATATCATTAAGTCCCAAGCACTTTGCAAGCAAAGGTACTTGACACTTGGGGGCTAATGTATGCTGAAGAAATTTAATGTAGAATGCCGGGTCATGAGAAATTAAGTCCCAAGGACTTTACAAGCAAAGATACTTTAGATTTGGGGGCTAATTTGTATTGCAAATTCAATGTATCATGTTACAACCGGGTTAAATATTTTCATATAAACTGGACAGGGCAGTACTAAGCAGGTTTCTAAGTCTACAACATATTCATTCATAAGCAATAGACTTGAGGGCTGATACATTAAGTATGATTAAGGAAAGTAGCATAAGTTGTACCTCGGATTTTTGTTGTATTTGCTTCACCATATTAATTTCCAGGTCACGGCTGCTATGTACTTGATTGATATAGCCAGAGACTATATCTCTAATGCTCAAATTAGTATAATCTGTAATGTCTAATTTGGCTTTTCGGCGCTCCAGAAGCTCTTCTTTGGCAGAACATTTAGCAAGGACGGTGGGCTGACTTGGCTCGACAAACTGAGTCTTGGTAATTTCAACCTCCGGATCAATTGTCCTGACCGGGCTAGGAGTTTCCGGCTTATCAGAGCCGCCAAAAGTTTCTTCAGCAGGCGGATCAGAAGATGGTGCTGGAATTTCATAAGCCGGCTCAGGCGGCGGTTGATGAGTGAGAATGTCAGGGGCAGCTGTTTCGAGTTCCGGTTCAGTTACTACCGGGTCTTGGGATGGTTTATTCTTTTTTGCCCTCTTACTGGGCTTCACTTGCACACTGTGGACAAGGTAGAAAGGATGAGTACAAAAACATGTGTAAGGTACAGCATAAGGTAAACAAAGTTACAATTACCCAGGGGCGGTTTTGAAAGCCGGCATGTTAGATTGCATAGACTCGCAGGATGAAGGAGAGGTGTCCTGATAATTGGAGTCAGATGAATTGAGAGGTTGACGAATTAAACCCGCCAAAGGGTAAACAGAACGTAAATCGGAGATAACCTCAGCCCGACGCTTCCTGGTTACGTCAGGTAAGCCGGAGGAGAGCTCTATATCCTTGCTGGTCCGGGTCTGCCTCCGGCTTTCAAATTGCTGTTGCTTCAAAAGAAATTGAGGATCTTGGTAAGCTAAAGAATGTGAAAATCTTACTTTCCGGGTCACCCTTCGAATTTTCTAACGAGGCAGGGGCTCGGAGTCGGAGGAGATTATAGTTACCTCTTCCTCGACGGCTTGGCTGTTCCCCGTATCCTCCTGGAAAGATTAAGGGTTAGCAAGGTGATGATAAAGAATCAAGGGGGTTAAAATTTACCTCTTCTTCGTCGTCAGAGGTATCATCCAATTTAAGTAAATCAGAAGAACTTGGCTTCCTTTTCCGTGAAGTTCCCGTCTTGGCGGCTTTCCTCTCAGTTCTTTTTGCCGCTCTGGCTTGTTTTGCTGCCTCATGGTCGTATTTGACCTTCCAGAAGTCGTCGTCAGCCTGTGGAAAATGATAAATGTTGGGGATATAACTATTTGTGTAAGCCGCCCAGGAGGGGCCGGGTTACGCAAAGAAGACTCACCAGAAAGAAGCCCAAGACCGAGCATGAAGATGGCGGTTCAATAAAGGACTTAAGCCCACGGGCGACTTAAGGCCCGTTGTAGTAAACCGCCATAATGGCATGACTTGTATCATAAGGTAGATTTAATTAGTCACCGAGCGGACATCGTTATAAGCTGGCGGGACTCGTGAAGCCGAGGGCGTCAACCCGTGTATATAAGGGGACGACCTGCTTGGCAGCTTAGGGTAAGAAAAACCCATCGAGAGCCGGGCATAGCGTATTCCGCTCCACGGTCATCGAAAACATCAAGCAATACCAACCCAACTAGACGTAGGCTTTCCTTCTCCGCAAGGGGCCGAACTAGTATAAAACCTCTCGTGTCCTTTGTCCCGATTAACCCCTTTAAGCTTCCTAGTTGCGATGGCTCCACGACTAAGTCCTTGCACGAGGATATCTGCCGTGACAATTCCACGACAGTTGGCGCCCACCGTGGGGCCAGCGCACGGTGGATTTGAGTTCTTGAAGGGCAGCTTCGAAGGGCTCAAGGGATACCCAGTGAGCCGGATGACCAAGAGTCGTCGCGGTAAGATCTACATCGACAACAAAGGCTGGGGCCCCGAGGCCGACTCAATTGAGTATGGGTACCGGGTCCCCTTTGGCGGAATCCACGTTTTCATCGGCCCGATTGGTGAGCCGGGCCTTGAGCCGGACAACTGCACCGACCTCATCGAGACGGCTCAGCGTGCGAGACCCGCCCGAGTTCAACCCGTCATGAAGCGTGCCTTCATGGGCTGTGTCCACGGAGAAGAACTTCCTGAAGGATCTAAAGATGGCGGTGAGACGGCCGTCCAACCGGATGATGATTCGTCCGCCGGTTCAACAGATTCTTTGTATCAGGTCCAAGAGGGCATGCTTGGGGGCTGTTCTGACGACTCTAGCATTCCGGACTTCTATGAGCCGCCGAGCTGGGCAGGAGTCTTCATGGCTGGTACTCAACCCGGTCAAAACTCGACGCCTGTAACAACAATAACATCCGGGTCAGGAGCAGCCGGGGCAGGAGGCCCTGTGCGCTCGCCGGCTCAGGTGCTGATGGATCTTATGGACAAGTTGATGGCCCTGCTAACCACCACGGTTATTCCTGCAAATCAAGATGAACATAACGCGGAGGTGGCAAAGGTGCGTGAGGAGATAGCACTGGCCAAGGAGGCCTTGGCGGCTGAGGATACCAGGTTAGCTACGGAGCGGGCGGCTTTGGACGCACGGGCGCAGCGACTCTAGTCAGAGGCTTTCCAGCTTAATATGAGCCTGAACGCGTCGAATGAGGTCATGAGGAGGACACATCAGAAAACCCAGTCCCGTTTGCCTCCGGTTTACGATCCTCGGAATCTTTTCACTACACCCGGTGCTGGTCCTAGCAACCCGCCCGAAGCCAATCAGTTTATGACACCCGAGCTGGAGGACCGGTTCAGCCCGAGAGATGGCACCTCCTCATGGGAGCATGGCCCCGCCCCGCTACGTACCAATACCACCAGGTCACTTCTCCAACCCCATGGAGAACTTGATAGCAGCAACGGCGCGTATGGCGGCTCTTCCAGTGGACGGTGTTGACCCAACGGCGGTGGAAACCCGGAGGGTCAGAGATCTTATTCAGACGGCCTTGGCGTAGCAGGAGACCTATTCTTACAGCAGGGACATGATTCATTCAACTCCTCCGCCTTGGCTAGCAACTCGTCAAAACCGGAGCCCGAGTTACAGCAGGCATATGGAGTCAGAAGCTTTGCCAAGCAACGCCCAGTGTCGTAACCAGCCCGGTGCCTATAACCCGGTGCAGGACCGAATACGTCAGGTGGACGAGCGGGCGGCTCAGCTAGCGGCTCAGCAGGTGGCATATCAGGATCTCCCAGAGTATCCAACGACTTCTATGGGAGCAGGAGTAGTTACCAGAACCGGTGGATTTCCTTGTTTGGTGCCGGCTCTACGGGATGTACGTCTGCCCAAGGATTTCAAGGGACCTCAAAAGGTGCCGAATTGCACGGCCAACTTACAGCCCGGGGCCTGGATCGAGAGCTACGAGATGGCCATGGAGCTGCTGGAGGTCAGCGATGCAGCAATCTCTAAGTACTTCACCATGATGTTAGATGGAACGGCCCGATCTTGGTTAAAGGGTTTGCCCCCCAATTCCATTAGCTCATGGGCGGAGCTAAAGGCCCGGTTTATCCAGAACTTCAAGGACACTTGCAAGCAATCTATGTCAATTGTGGACTTGACTAATTGTAAGCAGGAGGAAGGCGAATCCACAACTCATTGGGTGCGCCGGGTCAAGGAAATCATACACTCATCTGATAAGATGGACGCTGGCTCTGCAGTACTCATGTTGGAGAAGAATTGTCGTTTTGAGCCGCTGAGACAGAAGCTGGGGCGCCTTAAGCGGGATTGCAATGATATGGGTATGCTGATGGCGGCCTTAGTCAAATATGCCTATTCTGATAGTACCAAGGATCCCGCGTCTGATGAGGAAAAGACAGGGAAGGGAAAGAAGAACGGCAATGGAAAAGGACAGCAGCATAACCCGGCAAGTCAAGTAGGCAACAAGCGTAAGGCAGGTGGTAACCCGAAGTTTGTTGCCAATGCCAATGCACAAGGTAACAACCAGAAATGTAAGGGAAGACCGCCCCGTCGGTCTGGCGGCTCGGGCCCATCTCTTGAGCAGCTTCTCAATGAGCCTTGCCCAAGACACGACACTCGGGAACGTCCTGCCACCCTCTTATGGAAAGACTACGCGATCGTGAAGGCTTTCAAGAATTCCAACATGTTTGATGGCAATCACGGATCAGGCGGCGGCTCAGGGGCCGGTGGCTTTCATGGCCCGGGTGGCGGTTCAAGTTCCGGCTTTCAAGAAGGTCAAGGTGGCTATAATCAGCAGCAACCCGGTCAAGGGGGACAGCAGCAGCAGCAGTCAGGTTATCAGAGCCATCCAAAGCAGCTGAGTGGTGGGCAATACCATGTGTTCACCACTAACTTGTGCAAACAAGACCAGAAGGTTCATAAGAGGGCTGTGAATTCTGTTGAACCAACGGTTCCCCGTTACTTGAGGTGGTCAGAGCAGCCCATCATATGGAGCAGGGAAGATCACCCCCTCCGGATAACCCGGGTCAGTTGGCCTTGGTGGTGGCGCCTCAGGTTGGTGGATATAAATTCACTAAGGTACTCATGGACGGAGGAAGCATCATCAATGTTCTCTATTATGAGACCTTTCGCCGCATGGGGTTGACTGATAAGGACTTGAGGACGTCCAACACTGTCTTTCATGGGGTGGTACCTGGTAAATCGGCATATCCAGTTGGTAAGATTGAACTGGAAGTAGCCTTTGGAGATGAATATGATTCCAGGGCTGAGAAACTGACGTTTGAGGTAGTCAAAATCAAGAGCCCGTATCATGCTCTGTTTGGACGACCGGCTTATGCCAAGTTCATGGCACGACCGTGTTATGTTTATCTACAGCTCAAGATGCCGGGTTACAAGGGCACCATCACTGTGCATGGGAGTCGAAAGGTAGCCTTGGAATGCGAAGATGGCGATGCAGCTTATGCTGAATCTGTTTGTGCCGATGAGGAGCTGAAGTTTTATCAAAATAATGTTGACCCGGCGGATATGACCTCTTTAAAGAAGCCAACCACAGAGCAAGACTCGACGTTGAAGTTTAAGTCGGCCGCCGAGACAAAACTGGTCGACTTCACTCCAGCGACTCTTCCAAGCAGTTCGACATCGGTACCAATTTGGATCCCAAATAGGAAAGCGCTCCATCGAAGTTCATCCGTGAGAACCGGGACATCTTTGCATGGAAACCTTCCGACATGCCGGGTGTCCCGAGAGAACTTGCTGAGCACACTCTTAATATTGATCCGAAGTTTAAGCCGGTCAAGCAGTTTCTTTGACGGTTCAATGAGGAAAGACGGAAAGCTATCGGGGAAGAGGTCACTCGGCTCTTAGCGGCCGGGTTTATCGTGGAAGTTTTCACGCGGAGTGGTTGGCTAACCCGGTGCTTGTGCTCAAGAAGAGCGGCACCTGGCAGATGTGTGTAGATTACACGGACTTAAATTAAAGCTTGTCCGGCTGATCCCTTTGCTCTACCCCGTATTGATCAAATCATTGATGCGACAGTGGGTTGCGAGCGTTTGAGTTTTTTGGATGCTTACTCTGGTTATCATCAGATCAAAATGGCAGTTAAGGACCAGGAGAAGACGGCTTTCATTACTCCGTTTGGAGCCTTCTGCTATGTATCTATGCCATTGGGCTCAAGAGTGCCCAGGCGACTTATCAGCGGTGTGTACAGATTTGTCTCCTCAATCAGTTTGGGCGCAATGTTCATGCTTATGTAGATGACATTGTGGTGAAGTCCAGAGAGAAGGAAACCTTGATATCCGATTTAAAGGAAACCTTTGATAATCTCCGGGTCTATAAGATGATGCTTAACCCGGACAAGTGCGTATTTGGTGTTCCTGCAGGCAAACTTTTGGGATTCCTGGTCTCGAACAGGGGCATTGAAGCTAACCCGGAGAAGATCAAGGCGATTACCTCTCTGGCTAAACCGGCATGCATCAATGATGTTCAGCGACTGGCGGGCCACGTCGCTGCTTTAAGCCGATTCATAAGCCGGTTAGGTGAGAAGCCTCTACCATTGTATCAGATGATGAAGAAAACAGGCACTTTTGTGTGGAGTGAGGCTGCTGATGCTGCCTTTGAAGATTTAAAGAGACAATTGTCTGAGCCGCCGGTTCTTGCGGCTCCCATTGATAAAGAGCCGTTGCTGTTGTATGTTGCTGCTAACTCACGAGTTGTTAGTGTTGCCATCGTGGTGCAGCGTAAGAAGGCTGGCAAGGAGCATCCGGTTCAACGGCCGGTCTATTACATCAGTGAGGTGCTCATAGAGTCCAAGCAAAGATATACACATTGGCAGAAACTTGTTTATGGGGTGTTCATGGCAAGCCGGAAGCTAAAGCTGTACTTCCAAGGTCATCCTATAACTGTGGTAAGTTACGCCCCTTGGGGGACATCATCGAGCAGGGAAGCCACAGGACGAGTCGCCAAGTGGGCCATTGAGCTTGGGCCTCACGGTTTGAAGTATATGCCACGTACAGCTATCAAGTCTCAAGCCTTGGTTGACTTTATCAATGATTGGACGAAGTTGCAGGCACCTGAGGAGAAACCAGATAACACGTATTGGACTATTCACTTCGATGGGTCCAGGCAGTTGGAAGGCTTGAGGCTGGAGTCATTTTAACTTCCCCCCGAGGTGACAAATTTTGCTATGTGCTCCGGCTTATGTTTCCCTGTACTAACAATGCAGCTGAATACGAGGCTTTACTCCATGGTCTCCGGATGGCCAAAGAGATGAATTTGAGCCGGGTAAGGTGCTTGGGCGATTCAGACCTGCCGCTCAACAGTGTCGTGCACGTGGGACTCCAAGGATCCCCTTATGGCGGCTTATCGTCGTGAAGTTGATGCGGTGGCCGGGCACTTCAAAGGTTATCAAGTAGAGCACATTGATTGAAGGAAGAAGGAGGCGGCTGATGCTTTAAGCCGGCTGGGGTCTCAGCGTAAGCCGGTGCCGCCTAACACCTTTCTTGACGTTTTGCATAACCCTTCTGTCAGAGTGCCTACAGAGGAAGAGCTAGCAGTGCCAGACCCGGAGGCACAGCTGGTGGCGGCTCTCCACGCCATCCCGGATTGGACAGTTCCATATTTGGCCTATATGACCCGGGGAGAGTTGCCTGAGGACGAGACCTTGGCAAGACAAATCATCAGGTGGTCCAAATCCATGACAATTGTTCATGGCGAGTTGCATCACCGCAGCGTCACTGGGGCGTTTCAACGTTGCATATCGCCTGCGGAGGGTCAGGAGATACTTCGTGATATTCCTGAAGGAGATTGTGGTCATCATGCCGGCTCAAAATCTCTGGTGGCCAAGGCTTTTCGTCATGCTTTCTATTGGCTGACGGCTCAAGCTGATGCAGAGGATCTGGTCAGCAAATGTGACGGATGTCAAAAATTCTCACGACGAGCTCATGTGCCGGCTTAAGAATTGAGGATGATTCCAATTACTTGGACGTTTGCAGTCTGGGCGCTTGACATGGTTGGACCTTTCAAAAGGTCTAAGGATAAGAAGACACACCTGTTGGTGGCAGTTGATAAATTCACCAAGTGGGTTGAAGCAGAGTCGGTCAGTAAGTGTGATGCAGCCACAACGGTTCAGTTCATGAAAAAGGTGATCGTTCGTTTTGGCTTTCCACACAGCATTATAACTGATAATGGTACTAATCTCTCCAAAAGTGCCATGGAAGAGTTGTGTCAACGAGAGCACATCCGGCTTGACGTTTCGGCTGTTGCTCACCCTCAATCTAATGGTCAAGCAGAAAGAGCTAATCAAGAGATCTTGAAAGGTATCAAACCCCGGATCTTAGTTCCCTTGCAGCGAACTCCGGGTTGTTGGGTGGAGGAGTTACCCTCTGTGCTATGGAGCATCAACACAACGCCTAACAGATCTACTGGTTATACACCTTTCTTCATGGTGTACGGAGCAGAGGCGGTTACGCCAAGTGACATCCGGCATGATTCACCCAGTGGCGGCTTACGTTGAGGCTGATAATGAAAAAGCTCGTCGGGATGCACTTGACTTGTTTGATGAGGAGCGAGACTTGGCAATAGCCCTCTCTGTGTTTTACCAGCAATACCTGAGCCGTTATCACAGCCTCCGGGTTAGAAGCAGAACTTTTCAAGAAGGCGATTTAGTGCTCCGGCTCATCCAGGATCAGTCTGATATGCACAAACTATCCCCTC
This sequence comes from Aegilops bicornis, assembly GCA_021605145.1. Classification (NCBI taxonomy): domain Eukaryota; kingdom Viridiplantae; phylum Streptophyta; class Magnoliopsida; order Poales; family Poaceae; genus Aegilops; species Aegilops bicornis. The sequence goes on along the minus strand of CM038670.1, from coordinate 769,520,909 downwards.
CTTGGGAAGGACCTTTTGTGGTCAGTAAAAACCTGAACAACGGGTCCTACTACCTCATCGATGTTCGAGAACACAAAGATTCACGTAAGTCGGAGGAAGAGACCCGCCGGCCGTGGAACATAGCTCATCTTCGTCCCTACTATACTTGAGCCACCGGCTCTCAGAATACATATGTTTTTCCTTTTTTAGCAATGTATATATTATATAAAGCAATAAAGCAGGACCTCTTTTCTTTCCACCCTTAAAAGTTTATATATATTCGTTACCAGATGGTGGAAACAACCAACAGGGAGCGGATCATATCTGAATCCGACTTTCCCTTTGGTCCGGCTTATGATCATATCTGAATCTAGCCATGGTCACTTGGGGGCTTCCTGTTCAAACATAGGTCGTATTCGAACCAAAGAGAACATAGCTGTCTATACCCAATTGATCGGCATACTGCCAAACCCACTTGGGGGCTTCTTGATCATATTTGAATCATAGCTTAACCCCTTTGGGTCTGATGTGCATCGTATTCGAATCAGCGTCATTAAACAACTCTAATGGTCACTTGGGGGCTTCCTGTTCAAACATAGGTCGTATTCGAACCAAAGAGAACATAGCTGCCGATACCCACTTGATCGACATCGCCAAAGCCATTGGGGGCTATATGATCGTATCCTAATCTTAGCTTAACCCCTTTGGAACGGTTCTACTGATCGAATTCGAATCAGAGGCCTTTGAAAAATTAAGTTTACTATTTATTTTACTCTGTAAGGGTAAATAATATTAAGGGCCAGGTAAACATTATATGTGCCAACTTTGGAAGTTAAGTTTAACTCTACGCTTTTGGGATCACATAAGCCGGTAAAGTATGTTTCAAATAAGATAGCAGGTATATTATTATGGTCATAATCATAAACCGGCTGTTTTTATGATGTTTTGGTTCATACTCCGGGTCATCACTATTCTATATGACCCCGAATGTGATAAGACGCCAAAGGAATTCTGTTTTTTGTTTTATACACAGGATAAAGCAAGAAAGTTTTGGACGTCAAGGAACAATTAACATAAGCCGGAAGTATATAACGATAGCGGCTTATGAAATATTAAGCACCACAAACATGCCCGAAGGCATGACAGAGTTAAGAGGTTTTTCTACCCTATTACAAGACTCCCCGAGTCTGAATAATGAATCATCATTTTTTCAAAGACATAGCACCAGGCGAGTTACTCCTTTGGTGGGCTTGAAGATTCCGGGTTATCCTTCTCCGCCTCTCCGTCTGCTGCTTTGTCCTGGAAGGTTGACGAGGTCCAGTCAATGCCGCTTAAGGCTTCAAATTCAGCTTCATCATCTATTAAACCGGCTGGGTCAACTTCAGGAGCAAAGGTATGCTTACGAGTTGGAGGAATCAGGCTGACGTCATCATAATGAGGAGTTGGAATCCTCCGGTTCTCGTTGTCATAACCTGGCTGATACTTGGTTAGATCAATATCATTGCCAATGATGATGGCCACATGACGTACGACTCTCACACAGGCGGTGAAGTCTGATTCATCGAATACAGAGCCGTCCTCCTCCAAGCTGGGATATCCAAGAGCAACGTCTGCCAGGTCTAACTCTGGAAGCAACGCCTTGGCACGGCTTAAGGCGGCTATGGCCCCGGTTCTAGCAGATGCCCGCCTTAGCTCCTGAATCCGTTGGGGTAACACGGCAAGCCGTTTGAGCACATCCTGCAGGAGATAGGGAGCATCATTTGATAAAGCCACAACGGCCAAAGCACGTTGTGACCCGGTATATAGCTGTTCCACCAGAGTGTACACCGCCTTAAGCTTGATCAGCATATTCTGCTTGAGGTTTGTGCTCCTGGGGCCTGCATTTATACATATAAGGTAAGCCGGAGATAATAATTGAAATAGTCATCAAAGGAACCATGGTGATATTCAAGATTAGATATAGTAACTTACCGAAGATTGCTGAGACCATTTGAGATATTTGGCGCTTTAAGCCGGACAGCTCGGCGGTTGCTTCGGCAAGTGATGCTTCTGCTGTCTCGGCCCGAGTTACCAGCGAGGCCTTTTCATCTGCCCAGATTTTCTTCTCCGCATCAAAATTCTTCTTCAACTTCTCTTGTTCAGAGACACTGAATGCAAATTTGGAGTTGGCCTTTTTGAATTTCAAGTTCTTGGGCAGCCAGACGAGTCTTCAGGTCAGCAATCTCCAACTCAAATTGACTGGTGGAGGCCTGCGTTGATGCCGGGTTATAATCAAGGTTATAGTAAGATATCATTAAGTCCCAAGCACTTTGCAAGCAAAGACACTTGACACTTGGGGGCTGATGTATGCTGAAGAAAATTTTAATTTATAATGCTGGATTATGCATATTAAAGTCTCAAGAATTTTACAAGTAAAGATACTTGACACTTGGGGGCTAATGTGTATCGCATGTTCTAAGTTATCATGTTATGACCGGGTTAAATATATTTCCTTTTAAACCGGATGAACTAACAGTAAGCAGGTATCTAAGTCTACAACATATTTATTCATAAGCGATGACTTGGGGGCTGGTCTGATAAGTAAGATTCAGGAGAATAGTATGAGTTATACCTTAGATTTGTGTTGTATTTGTTTCACCATGTCAATTTCCAGGTCGCGGCTGTTATGCACTTGATTCAGATAGCCTGAGACTATATCACCAATGCTTAAGTGAGCATAATCAGCGATGTCCTGTTTGGTCTTCCGGCGTTCGACAAGTTCTTCCTTGGCAGTACATCTGGCAAGGACAGTAGGCCACCCCGGTTCAACAAACTAGCTTTTCAAAATTTCAACCTCCAGGTCAGTCGTCTTGACCGGGCTAGGAATTTCCGGGTTATCGGAGCTTTTGACAGTATCTTCGGCAGGCGGGTCAGAAGATGGCGCTAGAATTTCATATGCCGGTTCAGGCGATGGTTGATGAGTGTAGATGCGTCAGGGGCAGCTGTTCCGAGTTCCGGCTTAGTTGCTACCGGGTCTTCGGATGGCTTATTCTTTTTTGCCCTCTTACTGGGCTTCACCTGCACGCTGTGGACAAAACAGAAGGGTGAGTACAAAATATGAGTAAGGCAAAGCATAAGGATAACAAAGGTATATTACCCAGGGGCAGTCTTGAAGGCCGGCATATTGGATTGCATAGACTCGCCGGAGGAAGGAGAGGTATCCTGATAATTGGAGTCAGATGAATTCAGAGGTTGACGAATTAAACCCGCCAAAGGATAAACAAAACGTAAATTGGAGATGACCTCAGTCCGACGCTTCCTGCTTACGTCGGGTAAGCCGGAAGAGAGTTCTGCATCCTTGCTGGTCCGGGTCTGCCTCCGGCTTTCAAGCTGTTGTTGCTTCAAAAGAAATTGATGATCTTGATAAGCTAGAGGATGTGAAAATCTTACTTTCCGGGTCACCCGCCGGATTTTGTGATTTGGCAAAGGCTCTGAGTCGGAGGAGATTATAGTTACCTCTTCGCCAGGAGCTTGGCTGTTCCCGGTATCCTCCTGAAAGGCGGAAATGTCAATAAAATAATAACAAAGGAGTTAAGAGAATAAGGGATTACCTCTTCCTCATCTGAAGAAGAGTCATCCAATTTGAACAAATCGGAGGCGATGGGTTTCTTCTTCTGTGAAGTTCCCGTCTTGGCGGCTTTCCTTTCAGTCTTCTTGGCTACCCTGGCTTGCTTAGCAGCATCATTGTCGGGGATTACCGGATGATGTTTCCCGGGGCCCGAAGCTGTCTAAATCCCTATCTTGTGTTGCGTCTCTCGATTCCGCTCAACCCCTCTCAAGCTACCACATAGATGCGTTGGCCTCGCGACTAAGTCCTCACACTAAGGACATCTGACGTGTTAATTCCACGACAGTTGGCGCCCACCGTGGGGCAAACTTAAAAACAATATTGGTCCTTGAAATACTCATCTGATCTTCAGCCGGTTTAAGGACGTAGAACTTGCCGGTTTATCATTGCCAAGATCACCGGTTTATAAATATTGATAGCACCGGTTCATACTTGTAGTTAACATCGAGCTTGAAAATATACCTCTTATATACCTATCACTTATAGCCCCCAAGTCTTAAGAAGGTAGCATAGCAATTGCTTATGACTTGCTTCAATATAAATATCACAATCTTAAAGAAATCCAGGTTGTTCATCTCAATCACTAGTCAGAATTGAGTATTCCACATATGTAGCCCCCAAGTGCCGGGTTGCCATGCTTGCAGCAACCTGGGACTTGAATTGTTGATAGGAGCAATTGGTATCCCACAAGGGCCGGCTCATTCTCATGTGATGAGTCGGGTCTTCAATAATATGAGCAAAACTGACTTTGCATTAGCCCCCAAGTGTCATGGTGCATGCTTGCAGCGACATGAGACTTGCATATTTGATGTAATCTCAACTTAAATAATGTAGCCCCCAAGTGCCGGGTTGTAAGCCTGTAGCAACTCAGGACTATGCCTTCAATTGTAGAATAAATCATATCCTATTGACAATATGATAGTCATTGCGCTAAAGCGACTTTGAAAACCTTAACCATAATATTGGTTATTGATAACCATAATAGAAAGCCAGCCATGTTGGCTATTTGAAGATTTGAATAATATAATCCAATGATTTATGAGCGCATGATTCCAATGGCGCACTCCAAATATATCTTTGGCGACTTATAGTCGAAACCAGACCGGGCCGATAGTCTCCGGGTTATGATTTAATCGTGTTCCGTCAATCAGATGGCCAGCAGTTGAACCGGATTTAATAATGTTGGTTGAAAACGCAACAGAAAAAATATTTTATCAAAAGAAAAGCGAAGCAAAGGCAAAGATAAAACCATTGCAAATGAGGCTTTGAGCCGATCAAGTGGCATTACCATGGTCGGACAAGACCATGCCCCAAAAAGGCGTAGCTATGGTTCAAGTCAGCCAGGTCCCCAAATGATGCATTGGCATTACGCCGATCAAAAGGTGTAGCGATGGTTCGGGTTGACCAAAGCCCCAAGTGACTTTATGGCCTTAGGCCGATCAAGAGGCGTGTTGGTTCAGACTTGACCATGTCCCCAAGTGATCTGGTGGCTTTCGCCTATCAAAAGGTGTTGCATTGGTTCGGACACGACCAAGCCCCCAAGTGATGTTGTGGCACTAGGCCGATCAAGAGGCGTGGCTATGGTTCGGATACAACCAAGCCCCCAAGTGATCAATAATATGATAAGCCAATAAGGCATGATATCCATGTTTGAACCGCGCATCATGGCAGCAGGTCCTCTTTGGCACCTTTTAACTTTTGCAAGAGATAAATCCTTCTTGAACCGGGATTTTGAACCGGATATTGAGAGCTTGAGCTTTATGGGAGACAACTTTTCCTCGAACCGGATCTTAAACCGAAATCTTCATTTTCAGCCAGAAATTTTCTGACGGCCTTTAAACTCAAACTTGCGAGAAATTAATTCCTTTTGAACCGGAAATTCTTAAACCGGATTTGAGAGCTTCAGAGCTTTGTGGGAGAATAGATTTCCCTTGAACCGGATTGTAAACCGGATCCTTTCTGATGACCCGGAACTTCTTCATTGAGCGGATTTTCTAAGCTGTCATATACTTTCTAAGCCGGAAATTTTCTGACGGGCTTTAAATTTTCATCAATATAACAGTAGCTTCGGGACCGGATTATCTTTCCTCCATCGTCCCGGGTTCTTTAAATTTTGCTGAAACTTCGCAAGATTTGCTGAGTCATGCCATCGTAGCCCCGAGTCTCAAGACGACTCGAGGAGTTGGCTTGAGATTCTTCATACTTGGCCCCGATATAAACCGGCATATAACTGAACAGCGGACCGCTGTCACATGTTGAAGCTGGAAGCAAGGTGGTGAGTTAATGATCTTCGCAACACTCATTGTATATCCTTGGCATTGATAACCCAATGCAAATCCACAGAAGCTTGAGGTCGATCGTGGCGGGTCATAAATGACTCCGTATAATTTGTGTCAATAATCCGCCAGCGGTTCATCCCAGCTGGTTGTTTGAAGTCTAACCACACCGTAGTGGCGGCGACTTGTGCGCATGTCGATTCATCCATCGCAGACGACGGTCAATGAACAGCTCATGCGCATAAAAGTGCGGCCTAGTATGTTGATGTAGACCAGGCCGCGAGAGGCGGACGGAAAGATGACCTCCGCATCAGAAGTGGCTCAAGCAGATGAACCGCCGCGGTGTTGTAAACCGGTGCGGACGGAGGCGATTCTTTCACGTCGTTTTGATCACGATGAACAATTGTCCTGCATCAAGAATGTTGCAGACCAAGACAAAGATAAACTGCTCTTTGACAAAAATAATATGTACCAATAAAATATATTTTAGATGGATATCACCTGTTGTGTCAGGCCGGAAATTAATCCGCCATGAAATTGATGATCGCTAGGTGAAGTTGAAGTCGCTCACGGGTGAACCGGCCGCTGTGTGGTAAACCGGTGCGGACGGTTGAGTCAACCGCGGCGTTTGTAAGCCAGCACGAACGCGTGAACCGGCCTCAAGGACGGATGGGCGAGTCGTCCGTAGCGTTGTAAGGTGGTGCGGACGGGCGAGTCGGCCGGCGCATTGATGTAAACCGGACCGTGATATGCGTGTCCGTGAAGCTGCGCGCACGATCGAACGATGCCTTCCACGGTATAAGACCACCCTTTTTCTTTTAATAGCCGTCTGCATAAAAATATTACAGGCGAGTAATTGTTTTTGACAAAACAATACGTCTTGATAAAATACACTTAGAATGATATCACCTGATTTGTTGTCGACCAATGGTCCTTAGTGATGTTACGGCCATGCAAATGTTGACTCGCCTGCTTTTTGACAGGAAACATGTATTGTGATAAATCCGTTGCTTCCTCCCATTAACTCCATCAATCTCGCACAGCAGCTCTGCTCATTCTTATTACTTAAATATGATGTATGTATAACTTGACGGGAGTCCTCTCATCCAACAGCGTAAGATTTTCTTGACCCTCTAGCCAAGCTTAAGCACATCGCTGCGTATTTTAGCTTGTTTCCATAAAATTCAAATGGCACTCGTTGCCCGCTTGTTATGATCTGATCCAGAAATCTTTTCCCGGAGTTCTTGGGCATCAAGATGGCATCCAGATCTCAGCTCGGCCGGACTGTGCCTTGATATCTTTAGCTCTAATGTGAACAATGCCATCTTGAAATCATCGGGAGGAAATGTAAAACGCTAACAGTAATGGTGAATCCCGGCCGAGCCCTCCCGCCAACAGCCATCAGTAGCAATGGCATCGTGGGCACACAGGCAAAGACGAGTAGCGGATGTCAAAAACAGGGTCAGCGTGACACGACGCTCTGTAGAAACAGAAACATGGCTGGCTTGGAGTAAGGCCGGGATGGCGAAGTAGATAGCGGCGGGGCACGACAGCGGCTCAATGCGCTGGCAAACCCGCAGCAGGCAAGGCGTGTGTGTACAGAAACAACTTTGCAGATTAGCAAGCGGATGCTCGCGTCCATCTTTGCAGATTGTAAAGGAACCGAACTCCACAACAGGCTCGCCGCAATTAACCAAGACGGAGCAAGAACCAGCAGGACACGCTGCACCAGAGTGGCAGCAACCTTAATAGACGGGCTGGGCGGCCGCTCGAGCAAGGCTAGGGGCGACGGAGTCAGCTGGTCGGCCCGGGCGGCGTGGAAGCCGTCGCGCCGAGGCGCGCCGGCGGTGAGCAGGAGCAGCAGGTGAGCGGCGATGTGAAGACCAGATGGAGAGGGCTCGGCGACTCGCCGGAGAAACCACACCGGCGGGGTGTCTCAAAGGCGGCCCAGGGCGGACCAACAGAGGTGAATCAACGCGGCGTGAGCAGCAGCAGAGCCAGCGCCCATCTCCGCTTCGAGTCGTCGCCGGTTCGAGGAGTCCACGTTCGTGCTTCCTTCTCGTAGTGGCTCCCCCCTTTTTTGTCAACTTTGATTTTTCTTCAGTTTAGATCTTGCAAGCAGATCAAACGTGGCTCTAGCCATTGAGAGAATAGTCGTCCAGCCTAATATTTTTACTTGATATGACAAGTAGTATTTATGCGATTGATACGTGCTTGCTCACGGACATACTTGCCAATTGATCTGCAGTCTTCGGTCGCCGACTAAGAAATAACAGCGATCTGTAGGCGTGGCGAAATCAAACCGAGGCGGAGCAAAGGTGATTCGGTCTTCGGCGGATTAGTACAAACTCAAGGCCGCGATTACACCACAGCCAGTTTGGTATTATGCCAATCTTGGATTGACGACACGGACTTCTGCTTGGAATCGGTGCCGCCTCTAACCCGGACACGAGCAGCGGATTTAGATCGAAACCGCAACGAAATTTTCTGTTAACTTGGCGACTTGCGGCAAACTTAATTCTTGCCCCAATTTTGCTCGCACCGCTCGATTGTTCATCAATGATGCAGATTCTTCCAAACCGGCTTCTCTTCATCCGAAAAATTGCGAACCTCTCAATCCTGGGAAAAGATCCCTCCAAGAACTCAACACCACCGTGCGCGGGCCCCACGGTGGGCGCCAACTGTCGTGGAATTAACACGTCAGATGTCCTTAGTGTGAGGACTTAGTCGCGAGGCCAACGCATCTATGTGGTAGCTTGAGAGGGTTGAGCGGAATCGAGAGACGCAACACAAGACAGGGATTTAGACAGCCGGGCCCCGGAAACATCATCCGGTAATAGCCCTACATGGTGTTTGAGGCTAGGTCTCATTATGATCATGAGGGAGTAAATGCGTAAACCGGCTCTCCTCTAGCTGTGTCTAGCCCTAGATATTGTTGTTTGCTTCTAGTCTTCTCCCTTTAGAGCCCTGCCCCTCCTTATATATGTTGAAGGGGCGGGTTACATGTGGAGTCCTATTAGGATTAGGACTAGCCTATCTCTAATACAAACCGGATACAAGTCCAGGTCTTAACTCTTTGTAAGACAAATATTCCTTATGCCTTTCCTCTTAAACCGGCCCACCGTAGTTGAACCGGCCTTCATGAACCGCCCGTCGGGCCACCAGGTCTTGTCGCTCCTCGCACCCGCCTGCCGGATTACCAATGAGCCGTAAACCGCCGGGTCGCCAGTGAACCGCCAAGTGTCAGCGGGTTCTTCAGGTAAACCGCCAAGTCCGGCCGGGTCATACCGCGGGGTATATCCCCGACAATCATGGTCATATGTAACCTTCCAAAAGTTGTCGTCAGCCTGTGAAAAAAAGATAAGAAATTATGCGTACAAGTAAGGTGTGACAAGGCTAGGAGTATTTGTTAAAGTGGATAACTTACTGCAGGGGTCGGGTTCTTCTTGCAGAAAGGTAATAAGCCGAAGGTGTTACTAGTCACTGTGCCCTCCTTCAACAGCGACTGGGTCATAGCTTCCACCACATCATCTGGTAAGTCGTCAGGACTGTGACGCAGTGGATGATCTTTTTCGCCAGTATAAGTACACATTAAGCTGGGGCGACGGCTTAACGGAAGTACTCGCCAAGCAATCCAAACTCGGACCAGATCAATGCCGTTTAGGCCATTTCCCAAAAGAGCTTTGATCTTTCTGATGGTAGGGTTGAGAGGCAGACGCTCAACAGCAGTACGCTTGTCCGCTAGCGGATGGTTCGACTCAAGGCGCAGAGCACGGAAGCCGGGCAGAGGGCTCTCGTTATCCGGAGAAGAGTCCTGGCAATAGAACCATGTCTGGTTCCAATCTTTCGGATGACTCAGCAGTTCAGCGTAAGGGAAAAGACAATCTCTCCATCGCTGAATGGAAATACCACCAAGTTCAAGACTGGGACCGTTGGCACGTTTGTTTTGCCGATTCAAATAGAAAAGCTCTCTGAACAAAAGCAGATTTGGTTCCTCTCCCAGATACACCTCGCAGAAGACTTGGAAATTACAGATGTTTGACACGGAATTGGGTCCAATATCTTGAGGTCTAAGGTCAAAGAAATTCAAAACCTCCCTGAAGAATTTTGAGCCGGGAGGGGCAAATCCCCGGTTCATGTGATCTGTAAAAATTACCACCTCCCCTTCTTTGGGTTGAGGCCTTTCTTTAGACGGACCAGGGGCACGATAAGACATGACCTCTTTCTTAGGCAGATGGCCAGACTTCACAAATTCAGACAGTTTACTCCTCGTGACTGTGGAGGGGACCCAATTGCAGGTCACAGGAGCCTTGGCCGCTTTAGGTGCCATGACAAAGGTTTCGGCCTATGACAAAATAAGAGATTCCGGTTCAAATTTGACCCGGAGGTAAATATTTAAAACTAGTTAAAATGGCGGCTTAAGAAGGGGCCTAATGATATATGGATGACTATGCCGTAAATATTAAGCCGCCGCAGGTGTTAATGAGTGGTTAAACATATTCAACAGAGGCAATTTTTACTTCCGGGTGAAACAAACAGGTTTCACAAGTTGCTGTTATCATTTTGTATCAAACAGATGTTCCAAAAAGAAAAATTTTCTAGACCTAAAAACTGACGCAGATAGGCTCGAAGGAGGCTTTTATACAGAGAAAGGGATCTGCGTTTTATCCAAAACAAGTGCGAAAACAACTACCGCGGCCATTTTATATCATTCTCAGATCAGAAGAGGCATTGAGAAGGAAAAATAACAAGGGTTTGGCTCTAATAGCGATGAACTCTGATGAACTCGAAGAAGCTTTAATGCAGACCTAAACAAGGAAGGGAAAGGAACTTACGGATCTTGATGAACTGCGGAGGTTCGTCGCGTTTATCTGATCCAACCAGGTTGATGCAGCGGCCTGAGACGGTGAAGACAGGGAGCTCGACAGCGGCGGCGGCGGAGCTCGAGAGGAGGCAAGAGGAAGAAGACGACTGAAAGGAGGAGAATGGGAGACCTAGGTCGCACCTATTTATAAGGAGAAGATAGCAGAGACGGCGCGAGAAACGAGGAGATAACAATTATTATCTAAGCAGCCCCGACACCTTGATTTTTGGAACAGTCAATAAAGCAGAGATCCATTGAAGGATACGGTGGAATAAAAAAGGAATTTAAGAAAGTATGACGTCACGCCGGGTTAACGCGGATCCAGAAGATGACGTCATGGCGGCTTAAAGAAAACCTTCTGCACAGTCAGAAGACTGAAAATTTATTCCTTAAAGGTATTTTAAGATTGACATGAACAGGTTCAAATCAATCTGGGGCCTAATGTTGGGGATATAACCATTTGTATAAGCCGCCCAGGAGGGGCCGGGTTACGCAAAGAAGACTCACCAGAAAGAAGCCCAAGACCGAGCATGTAGATGGAAGGACTTAAGCCCACGGCCGAGTTAAGGCCCATTGTAGTAAACCGCCATAATGGCATGACTTGTATCATAAGGTAGATTTAATTAGTCACCGAGCTGGACACTGTTATAAGCCGGCCGGGACTCTGTAAGCCAGAGGGCGTCAACCCGTGTATATAAGGGGACGACCTGCTGGCGGCTTAGGGCAAGAAACAACCCATCGAGAGCCGGTCATAGCGTATTCCTCTCCCTGGTCATCGAAATATCAAGCAATACCAACCCAACTAGACGTAGGCTTTCCTTCTCCGCAAGGGGCCGAACTAGTATAAAACCTCTCGTGTCCTTTGTCCCGATTAACCCCTTTAAGCTTCCTAGTTGCGATGGCTCCACGACTAAGTCCTTGCACGAGGACATTGTTGGGGAACGGAGTAATTTCAGAAAATTTCCTACGCACACACAGGACCATGGTGATGGCATAGCAACGAGAGGGGAGAGTGTTGTCTACGTACCCTCGTAGACCGTAAGCGGAAGCAATCACAACGTAGAGGAAGTAGTCGTATTTTCTCCTCGCGATCCTGCCGATCCCAGCGCGTTACTCCGGCACCTCCGAGTCGATGATGACGTAGAGGAAGTAGTCGACGTTCTCCTCACGATCCAGCCGATCACAGCGCCGTTACATTCCGGCGCCCGAGTTCTTGGCACACGCTCAGCTCGATGACGCTCCACGGGCTTCGATCCAGCAAAGCTCCGGGAGGGGAGTTCTGGCCAAGACGACGGGCAGGACGATCTTGATGTTTCACCGTCGCAGGCTTCGCCTAAGCACCGCTACAATATGACCGAGGTGGAATATGGTGGAGGGGGCACCAGACACGGCTAAGGAACGATCTCAAGGATCAACTTGTGTGTCTATGGGGTGCCCCCTGCCCCGTATATAAAGGAGCAAGGGAGGGAGGAGGCCGGCCCTATGTTTGGCGCCAGGGGAGTCCTACTCCCACCGGGAGTAGGATTTCCCTTTCCTAGTCCAACTAGGAATCCTTCCATGTAGGGGGAGGAAGGGAGAAGGAAGTGGAGGAGTAGGAAAGGTGGTCGGCCCCTTTCCCTAGTCCAATTCGGACTAGAGGGAGGGGGCGCAGCAGCCTTTTCCTCTTCCCACTAAAGCCCATCAAGGCCCATTACTTCTCCGTAACTACCCGGTACTCAAAAAAATACCGAATCATTCGAACCTTTCCGAACTCCGAATATAGTCGTCCAATATATCGATCTTTACGTCTCGACCATTTCGAGACTCCTCGTCATGTCCCCAATCTCATCCGGGACTCCGAACTCCTTCGGTACATCAAAACTCATAAACCCATAATATAAGCATCATCGAAACCTTAAGCGTGCGGACCCTACGGTTCGAGAACTATGTAGACATGACCTAGAACTATTCTTGGTCAATAACCAATAGCGGGACCTGGATGCCCATATTGGCTCCTACATATTCTACGAAGATCTTTATCGGTCAGACCGCATAACAACATACGTTGTTCCCTTTGTCATTGGTATGTTACTTGCCCGAGATTCGATCGTCGGTATCCAATACCTAGTTCAATCTCGCCACCGCAAGTCTCTTTACTCGCTCTGTAATGCTTCATCCGTAACCAACTCATTGGTCACATTGCTTGCAAGGCTTATAATGATGTGCATTACCGAGAGGGCCCAGAGATACCTCTCAGAGCAATCGGAGTGACAAAACCTAATCTCAAATACGCCAACCCAACATGTACCTTTGGAGACACCTGTAGTACTCCTTTATAATCACCCGATTACGTTGTGACGCTTTGGTAGCACCCAAAGTGTTCCTCCGGTAAACGGGAGTTGCATAATCTCATAGTTGCAGGAACATGTATAAGTCATGAAGAAAGCAATAGCAACATACTAAACGATCAAGTGCTAGGCTAACGGAATGGGTCATGTCAATCAGATCATTCTCCTAATGATGTGATCCCGTTAATCAAATGACAACTCATGTCTATGGTTAGGAAACATAACCATCTTTGATTAACGAGCTAGTCAAGTAGAGGCATACTAGTGACACTCTGTTTGTCTATGTATTCACACATGTATTATGTTTCCGGTTAATACAATTCTAGCATGAATAATAAACATTTATCATGATATAAGGAAATAAATAATAACTTTATTATTGCCTCTAGGGCATATTTCCTTCAGTCTCCCACTTGCACTAGAGTCAATAATCTAGTTCACATCATCATGTGATTCAACACCAATATTCACATCTGTATGTGATTAACACCCATAGTTCACATCGTCATGTGACCAACACCCAAAGGGTTTACTAGAGTCAATAATCTAGTTCACATCGCTATGTGATTAACACCCAAAGAGTACTAAGGTATGATCATGTTTTGCTCGTGAGAGAAGCTTAGTCAACGGGTCTGTCATATTCAGAACCGTATGTATTTTAAGTAATATTCTATGTCTACAATGCTCGCACGGAGCTACTCTAGCTAATTGCTCCCACTTTCAATATGTATCCAGATTCAGATTTAGAGTCATCCGGATCAGTGTAAAAAGCTTGCATCGATGTAACTCTTTATGACGGGCTCTTTTATCACCTCCATAATCGAGAAATATTTCCTTAGTCCTCACTAAGGATGTTCTTGACCAATGTCCAAAGGATCTACTCCTAGATCACTATTGCACTCCCTTGCCAAATTCAGAGCAAGGTATACAATAGGTCCGGTACATAGCATAGCATACTTTATAGAACCTATGGCTGAGGCATAAGGAATGACTTTCATTCTCTTTCTATCTTCTCGCCGTGGTCGGGCTTTGAGTCTTACTCAATTTTACACCTTGTAACACAGGCAAGAACTCTTTCTTTGACTGTTCCATTTTGAACCTTTTTCAAAATCTTGACAAGGTATGTACTTATTGAAAACTTATCAAGCGTCTTGATCTATCTCAATAGATCTTGATGCTCAATATGTAAGCAGCTTCACCGAGGTTCTTCTTTGAAAAACTCCTTTCAAATACTCCTTTATGCTTTGCAGAATAATTCTACATTATTTCCGATCAACAATATGTCATTCACATATACTTATCAGAAATGTTGTAGTGCTCCCACTCACCTTTTTGTAAATACAGGCTTCTCCAAAAGTCTGTATGAAACCATATGCTTTGATCAACTCATCAAAGCGTATATTCCAACTCCGAGATGCTTGCACCAGTCCATTGATGGATCGCTGGAGCTTGCACATTTTGTTAGCTCCTTTAGGATTGACAAAACCTTCTGGTTGCATCATATACAACTCTTCTTTAATAAATCCATTAAAGAATGTAGTTTTGACATCCATTTGCCGATTTCATAAAATGTGGCAATTGCTAACATGATTCGGACAGACTTAAGAATCGCTACAGTTGAGAAAATCTCATTGTAGTCAACACCTTGAACTTGTCGAAAACCTTTTTGTGACAAGTCGAGCTTTGTAGATAGTAACACTACTATCAGTGTCTGTCTTCCTCTTGAAGATCCATTTATTTAACATGGCTTGCTGATCATCGAGCAAGTCAATCAAAGTCCATACTTTGTTCTCATACATGGATCCTATCTCAGATTTCATGGCCTCAAGCCATTTCATGAATCTGGGCTCATCATCGCTTCCTCATAGTTCGTAGGTTCATCATGGTCTAGTAACATGACTTCCGAACATGATTACTACACCACTGCAGTGCGGATCTTACTCTGGAAGACCTACGTGGTTCTGTAGTAACTTGATCTGAAGTATCATGATCATCATAGCTTCCTCACTAATTGGTGTAGTAGTCACAGGAACTGATTTCTGTGATAAACTACTTTCCAATAAGGGAGAAGGTACAATTACCTCATCAAGTTCTACTTTCCTCCCACTCACTTCTTTCGAGAGAAACTCCTTCTCTAGAAAGGATCCATTCTTGACAACGAATGTCTTGCCTTTCGGATCTGTGATATAAGGTGTACCCAACATTTTGGGTATTCTATGAAGATGCACACTTCTCCGAATTGGGTTCGAGCTTATCAGGTGAAAACTTTTTCACATAAGCATCACAACTCCAAACTTTTAAGAAACGACAGCTTAGGTTTACTTGTTAAACCATAGTTCATATGGTGTCGTCTCAACGGATTTAGATGGTGCCCTATTAAACGTGAATGCAGCTGTCTCTAATGCATAACCCCAAAATGATAGTGGTAAACCGATAAGAGACATCATAGATCGCACCATATCAAATAAAGTGCGGTTACTGACGTTTGGACACACCATAACATTGTGGTGTTCGGTGGCGTGAGCTGTGAAACTATTCCACATTATTTTAATTGAAGACCAAACTTCGTAACTCAATTATTCGTTTTTGCGATTAGATCGCAGAAACTTTATTTTCTTGTTATGATGATTTTTCCACTTCACTCTGAAATTCTTTGAACCTTTCAACTATTTCAGACTTATGTTTCATCAAGTAGATATACCCATATCTGCTCAAATCATCTTGTGAAGGTCAGAAAATAACGATACTTGCCACGAGCCTTCATACTCATTGGTCTGCATACATCAGTATGTATTATTTCCAATAAGTCGGTAGCTCGTTCCATTGTTCCGAAGAACGGAGTTTTAGTCATCTTGCCCAAAAGTCACGGTTCGCAAGCATCAAATGATTCATAACCAAGTGATTCCGAAAGTCCATCAGCATGGAGTTTTCTTCATGCGCTTTACACCAATATGACCTAAACGGCAGTGCCACAAATAAGTTGCACTATCATTATTAACTTTGCATCTTTTGGTTTCAATATTATGAATATGTGTATCACTATGATCGAGATCCAATGAACCATTTTCATTGGGTGTGTAACCATATAAGGTTTTATTCATGTAAACAGAACAACAATTTATTCTCTTACTTAAATGAATAACTGTATTGCAATAAACATGATCAAATCATATTTATGCTCAACACCAAATAACATTTATTTAGGTTCCATACTAATCCCGAAAGTATAGGGAGTGTGTGATTATGATCAAATCAATCTTGGAACTACTTCCAACACTCATCGTCACTTCCCCTTCAACTAGTTTATGTTCATTCTGCAACTCCCGTTTCAAGTTACTACTCTTAGCAACTGAACCATATCAAATACCGAGGGGTTACTACGAACACTAGTGAAGTACACATCAATGATCTGTATATCAAATATACCTTTGTTCACTTTGCCATCCTTCTTATCCGCCAAATACTTGGGGTAGTTCCGCTTCGATGACCAGTTCCATTGCAGCAAAAGCACTTAGTCTCGGGCTTAGGTCCAGACTTGGGTTTCTTCACTCGAGCAGCAACTTGCTTGCCGTTCTTCTTGAAGTTCCCTTCTTCCCTTTGCCCTTTTCCTTGAGACTAGTGGTCTTGTCAATCATCAACACTTGATGCTCTTTCTTGATTTCTACCTTCGTCGATTTCAACATCACGAAGAGCTCGGGAATCGTTTTCGTCATCCCTTGCATACTATAGTTCATCACGAAGTTCTACTAACTTAGTGATGGTGACTAGAGAATTCTGTCAATCACTATCTTATCTGGAAGATTAACTCCCACTTGATTCAAGCGATTGAAGTACCCAGACAATCTGAGCACATGCTCACTAGTTGAGCGATTCTCCTCCATCTTTTAGCTTTAGAACTTTTGTTGGAGACTTCATATCTCTCAACTCGGTATTTGCTGGAAATATTAACTTCAACTCCTGGAACATCTCATATGGTCCATGACGCTCAAAACGTCTTTGAAGTCCCGATTCTAAGCCGTTAAGCATGGTGCACTAAACTATCAAGTAGTCATCATATTGAGCTAGCCAAAGCGTTCATAACGCCCGCATCCGCTTCCTGCAATAGGTCTGCATCACCTAGCGGTGCATCAAGGACATAATTCTTCTGTGCAGCAATGAGGATAAACCTCAGATCACGGATCCAATCCGCATCATTGCTACTAACATTTTTCAATACAATTTTCTCTAGGAACACATATAAAAACATAGGGAAGCAACAACGCGAGCTATTGATCTACAACATAATTTGCAAAATACTACCAGGACTAAGTTCATGATAAATTAAAGTTCAATTAATCATATTACTTAAGAACTCCCACTTAGATAGACATCTCTCTAATCCTCTAAGTGATCACGTGATCCAAATCAACTAAACCATGTCCGATCATCACGTGAGATGGAGTAGTTTCAATGGTGAACATCACTATGTTGATCATATCTACTATATGATTCACGCCGACCTTTCGGTCTCCGTGTTCCGAGGTCATATCTTATATGCATAGCTCGTCAAGTATAACCTGAGTATTCCGCGTGTGCAACTGTTTTGCACCCGTTGTATTTGAACGTAGAGCCTATCACACCCGATCATCACGTGGTGTCTCAAAGACGAAGAACTTTCGCAACGGTGCATACTCAGGAGAACACTTCTTGATAATTAGTGAGAGATCATCTTATAATGCTACCGTCAATCAAAGCAAGATAAGATGCATAGAAGATAAACATCACATGCAATCAATATAAGTGATATGATATGGCCATCATCATCTCGTGCTTGTGATCTCCATCTTCAAGCACCGTCATGATCACCATCGTCACCGGCGCCGACACCTTGATCTCCATCGTAGCATCGTTGTCGCCTCGCCAATCTTATGCTTCCACGACTATCACTACCGCTTAGTAATAAAGTAAAGCATTACATCGCGATTGCATTGCATACAATAAAGCGACAACCATATGGCTCCTGCCGATTGCCGATAACTTCGGTTACAAAACATGATCATCTCATACAATAAAATTTAGCATCATGTCTTGACCATATCACATCACAACATGCCCTGCAAAAACAAGTTAGACGTCCTCTACTTTGTTGTTGCAAGTTTTACGTGGCTGCTACGGGCTTAAGCAAGAACTCATCTTACCTACGCATCAAAACCACAACGATAGTTTGTCAAATAGACTCCGTTTTAACCTTCTCAAGGACCGGGCGTAGCACACTCGGTTCAACTAAAGTTGGAGAGACAGTCTTCCGCAAGCCATCTATGTGCAAAGCACGCCGAGGGAACCGGTCTCGCGTGAAGAGTACGCGTAAGGTTGGTCCGGATCGTCTGGCCCAACAATACCGCTGAACCAAAGTATGACATGCTGGTAGGCAGTATGACTTGTATCGTCCACAACTCACTTGTGTTCTACTCGTGCAAATAACATCAAACCATAAAAACCTAGGCTCGGATACCACTGTTGGGGAACGGAGTAATTTCAAAAATTTTCCTACGCACACACAGGACCATGGTGATGGCATAGCAACGAGAGGGGAGAGTGTTGTCTACGTACCCTCGTAGACCGTAAGCGGAAGCAATCACAACGTAGAGGAAGTAGTCGTACTTTCTCCTCGCGATCCTGCCGATCCCAGCGCCGTTACTCCGGCACCTCCGAGTCGATGATGACGTAGAGGAAGTAGTACTAAGTACTCCAAACGATCCAGCCGATCACAGCGCCCGTTACTCGGCGCCTCGAGTTCTTGGCACACGTTCAGCTCGATGACGCTCCACGGGCTTCGATCCAGCAAAGCTCCGGGAGGGAGTTCCACAAGACGACGGCGTGGTGGACGATCTTGATGTTTCACCGTCGCAGGGCTTCGCCTAAGCACCGCTACAATATGACCGAGGTGGAATATGGTGGAGGGGCACCAGACACGGCTAAGGAACGATCTCAAGGATCAACTTGTGTGTCTATGGGGTGCCCCTGCCCCGTATATAAAGGAGCAAGGGAGGGAGGAGGCCGGCCCTATGTTTGGCGCGCCAAGGGAGTCCTACTCCCACCGGGAGTAGGATTCCCCTTTCCTAGTCCAACTAGGAATCCTTCCATGTAGGGAGGAAGGGAGAAGGAAGTGGAGGAGTAGGAAAGGTGGCGGCCCCTTTTCCCTAGTCCAATTCGGACTAGAGGGAGGGGGCAGCAGCCTTTTTCCTCTTCCCACTAAAGCCCATCAAGGCCCATTACTTCTCCCGTAACTACCCGGTACTCCGAAAAATACTCGAATCATTCGGAACCTTTCCGAACTCCGAATATAGTCGTCCAATATATCGATTTTTACGTCTCGACCATTTCGAGACTCCTCGTCATGTCCCGATCTCATCCGGGACTCCGAACTCCTTCGGTACATCAAAACTCATAAACCCATAATATAATCACATCGAAATCTTAAGCGTGCGGACCCTACGGTTCGAGAACTATGTAGACATGACCTAGAACTATTCTTGGTCAATAACCAATAGCGGGACCTGGATGCCCATATTGGCTCCTACATATTCTACGAAGATCTTTATCGGTCAGACCGCATAACAACATACGTTGTTCCCTTTGTCATTGGTATGTTACTTGCCCGAGATTCGATCGTCGGTATCCAATACCTAGTTCAATCTCGTCACCGGCAAGTCTCTTTACTCGTTCTGTAATGCTTCATCCCGTAACCAACTCATTGGTCACATTGCTTGCAAGGCTTATAATGATGTGCATTACCGAGAGGGCCCAGAGATACCTCTCCGACAATCGGAGTGACAAAACCTAATCTCGAAATACGCCAACCCAACATGTACCTTTGGAGACACCTGTAGTACTCCTTTATAATCACCCAGTTACGTGTGACGTTTGGTAGCACCCAAAGTGTTCCTCCGGTAAACGGGAGTTGCATAATCTCATAGTTGCAGGAACATGTATAAGTCATGAAGAAAGCAATAGCAACATACTAAACGATCAAGTGCTAGGCTAACGGAATGGGTCATGTCAATCAGATCATTCTCCTAATGATGTGATCCCGTTAATCAAATGACAACTCATGTCTATGGTTAGGAAACATAACCATCTTTGATTAACGAGCTAGTCAAGTAGAGGCATACTAGTGACACTCTGTTTGTCTATGTATTCACACATGTATTATGTTTCCGGTTAATACAATTCTAGCATGAATAATAAACATTTATCATGATATAAGGAAATAAATAATAACTTTATTATTGCCTCTAGGGCATATTTCCTTCAGACATCTACCGTGACAATTCCACGACAATAAAGGATTATGAGTAAAGTCAAGGTGTCAAATAATAAAGAGTATTCATTGAAGTTGATTACTTACTGCGGGGGCTGGGTTCTTCTTGCAGAAGGGAAGTAAGCCAAAGGCGTTACTAGTTACTGTGCCCTCTTTCAGCAATGTCTGGGTTGTAGCCTCCACCACATCATCTGGTAAGTTGTCGGGACTATGACGCAGTGGGTCATTCTTCTCGCCTGAATAGGTGCACATTAAGCCGGGGCGGCGGCTTAACGGAATCACCCGCCAAGCGACCCAAACCCAGACCAGGTCGGCACCATCTAAGCCGTTTCCTAACAGAGCTTTGATTTTGCTAATGGTGGGAGCAAGTGGCAGACGCTCAATAGCGGTAAGTTTATCCGGCAACGGGTGGTTGGATTCAAGGCGCAAGGCGCGAAAGCCGGGCAGAGGATTTTCGTCAGCCGGAGAAGTATCCTCGCAGTAGAACCATGTCTGATTCGAATCCTCTGGATGACTCGGCAGTTCAACATAAGGAAAAAGGCAATTCCTCCGCTGCTGAATCGAGATGCCACCAAGTTCCAGACTTGGCCCGTTGGCGCGTTCGTTCTGCCGGTTTAAGTAAAACAATCCCCTGAATAAAAGTATGCTAGGTTCTTCTCCAAGGTACACCGCGCAGAAAACTTGGAAGTTGCAAATATTTGACACAGAATTGGGCCCGATGTCCTGAGGTCTGAGATTGAACAAATGCAAAACATCCCTGAAGAATTTTGAACCGGGTGGACCGAAGCCCCGGTTCATGTGATCAGTAAAAACGATCACCTCTCCCTCTTTGGGTTGTGGCCTCTCTTCTAACGGGTTAGGAGCACGATAAGACATGACTTCTCTCTTGGGCAGGTGGCCGGATTTCACAAAATCAGACAAGGTGCTTTCCGTGACAGTGGATTTGTCCCAGTTGCAGGTCACAGGAGCTTTGGGGGCCTTGGGTGCCATTGTGTAAATTGAAACCTATGACAAAATAAGGAATTCCAGTTCAAATTTAACCCAGAGGAAAGCATTTTAAGTTTATTCAAATGGCGGCTTAAGAAGGGGCCTAATGACATATGGGTAACTATGCAGTAATATTTAAACTGTTACAGGTATCAAAGGCACTTAAAATTTCTTAAGTCGCTGGAATAGGCGAGGCTGACACCCGGTGTTGTCTTAAACCGGCCGTATGGGCTACCATGGCTAAACAGATTCAACAGATGCAGTTTTTGGCTAAGTGTGGAACAAACAGGTTTCACAGTTTTCCGAAATTATTTTGGATCAAACGGTTGCTCTGAAAAGAAAAATCTCTAGACCTAAAATAGTGCGGAGAAGCTCATACACTCGAAGAGGGCTTCCGAACAAGGGAAAGGAGATCTGTTTCTATGCAAGTTAAGCACAAACAATCACCACAGCAGTTCTACGTTCTTTTTACGATCTAACAGGGCATTGGAGGTAAAAACCATCGAGGGTTTGCAGCAGGCGGCGATGAACACCGACGAACTCAAAAAGTTCTGATGCAGATCTAAGAAAGGGAAGGAGAGGAACTCACACATGTGGACGAGTTGCGGAGATTCGCCGTCGGTCTCTGGTCAGAGTCAGGTTGATGAAGCGGCCTGAGTCGGTGAAGACGGGGAGTTCGACGGCGGCGGCGGCAGAGCTCGAGAGGCAGCAAGAGGAAGAAGACGACTAAAAGAGGGGAGAATGGAAGACCAAGGTCGTGCCTATTTATAAGGGAAGGCCGACTGAGACGGCGCGAGAAACAAGGAGAACAAACATCATTATCCAGCGGCCCCGAAGCCTCGGTTTTCGGAAGGGTCAGTAAAGGGAAAGATCCGTTGGAGGATACGACGGACTAAAATATGAATTTAATTGAAGATGACGTCACGGCGGGTTAACACGGATCCAGAAGATGACGTCACGGCGGGCTATGACCTTTTCGCAGGACTGAAGACAGAAGGACCGATTGTCAAGGTATTTTAAGATTGACATGAACCGGTTCAAATCAATCTGGGGCCTAATGTTGGGGATATGACTATTTGTGTAAGCCGCCCAGGAGGGGCCGGGTTACGAAAAGAGAGACTCATCAGAAGAGAGAGCAAGACCAAGCATGAAGATGGCAGTTAAATAAAGGGTCTAAGGCCCATAGGCGACTTAAAGCCCATAGTGATAAACCGCCATGATGGCATGACTTGTATTATAAGGTAGAATTAACTAGTCATCGAGCCGGACACTGTCTATAAGCCGGCCGAGACTCTGTGGACCGCAGGGCGTCAACCCGTGTATATAAGGGGACGATCTGCTGGTGGCTTAGGGCAAGAAACAACACATCGAGAGCCGGGCATAGCGTATCTCGCTCCCTGGTCATCGAAACATCACGCAATACCAACCCAACAAGACGTAGGCTTTCCTTCACCGCAAGGGGCCGAACTAGTATAAACCTCTCGTGTCCTTTGTCCCGATTAACCCCTTTAAGCTTCCTAGTTGCGATGGCTCCACGACTAAGTCCTTGCAAGAGGACATCTGCCGTGACAATTCCACGACACCTCCCGATGAAAAGGACCCCCGTTTCGACCGTAGCGCTCCAACACAAGCCCGTTTCGTCCGTTTTGCGGTTCGCCACACCCCTCCACCCTCGTTTCGACCGTAGGAGGTCCGTTTCGTCCGTTTTGCGGTACGCCACACCACTCCCGATCAACAGGACCCCCGTTTCGACCGTAGGAGGTCCGTTTCCTCCATTTTGGGGTATGCCACACCCCTCTCGATCAACAGGACCCCGTTCCGAACGTAGGAGATCCGTTTCCTCTATGGTGTTGTACGCCAGGCCTCGTTTCCATCGCATGTTCCGTCCAGGCCCTCCCGATGAACACGACCACGCATTCCGTTCTGACCCAGCCGGTTGGCTCCCACGCGTTCCGTTGCCTCCCGATGAACACGACGCATTCCGTTGCCTCCCCATGAACACGACGCACTCTGTTGCCTCCCCATGAACACGACGAATACGCTGTTTCTCCGTTTTGACCCAGCCATGTACACGAGCCTTGGCCGTACATATGCGCGAGTAGGCGCTCGAGACCCCGCCCGTATGTACACATACGTGGCCGTATTTTCTTTCTTGCACCCTGGCCGTTGTACGTATGTGTACATGCTACGTGCGCGCCTCTACAACGATACGTGCACGCCTCTATAACGACCAGTATGTACATACACGTTCGTGACCAGAATGACAACGCTACGTACGGTTCGACCAGGTGGGTCCCGACTGTCATGCACTTCCTTGCGTGTGAAGATGTAGCTGGTGGGTCCCAGCAGTCAGGGGGGCGAATTGTTTTTTTTTGCCGGGACGAACTTCCTTGTGTGCGAAGATGTAGCTGGTGGGTCCCAGCAGTCAGGGGGGCGAATCGTTTTTTTTTTGCCCGGACGCACTTCCTTGCGTGCGAAGGTGTAGCTGGTGGGTCCCAGCAGTCAGGGGGGAAACGTTTTTTTTCGCGAAATATGGTGGCCCGTCAGGTGGGTCCCCGCTGTCAGTTGGAGGAATAATTATTTTGCGCCTAATAAGGAGGCACTTCCTTGCTGCGGCCATGGATCCAGCTGTCAGCGTCTCCACACACAGTACTCTTCGGATGAAAGTCGGTCGTTGACCACATTGACCACGCCGCGCCGAGAGCACCACGGTGGTGGACGACGGCGAGGCCTAGGAAGGGGATGACACGGATGCAGGGAAGACTCGGTAGTTGTTTCCACGCGGAGGGGAGTACGATCTGCATTTAGGGTTTCATCGTCTGCCCGCCGTCACGGAGAATATCAGCAGGTGTGGGTTAGTAGAGGGATGGCCAGGCCAGCGATGGGAATATGGTGGGGCGGTGACGCCTGCGCGGCAGCACAGCCGGTTGCAGGGAGGAGGGAGCAGGCAGTCCCGCTGGTTCTTTTTTGAGCGGCTGGAGCAGGAAGAGCAGAGATTGAAGAAGCACGACGACCGTTGGATGGCCATCCAACAACACCGCCAAAGGCCAACCTTTTTTAGGAAAGCCTCAAATCTGTGGAAAATAGCATACAACCCCTCTGCCATTATTTCTAATAATTTACAACCCATTTGCTAATTCTTAAGGTTTTTTTGGAGCCCATATTCTTTTTGTTAGCATTACAGCCCATATTGTGGCCACAGTTAAAAAATTATACGAAATTTTGCATATTTCAGTGCGGTCCGAATTGTTTTTAATCCCGAAATTTCGACTCACATTCAAACTGATTTTAAAAATAAATGTATATCAATATAAAATCCAACAAATTACGCACGCATAAAAATTAATGTACTTTAAAATCTCGAAATGAAAAAAAAAGATATTTTAAACTAATTGCCAGTTTGATGTGTTTTAAAAATGTACAACCCATTTCTCATTACTGATGGGCCATTTTCTCGCCAAATTAATGAAAGCTCTCCTCGTCTTGAAAGATTTGCAGCCCAACAGGCCTGACAAAGCGACTTACTTGGCAAATCACAAAAAAACTGGGCTGTGGCCGTGGACCCAACAGTCAGCCTCTCCACGTACAGTACTCTTCCGATGGAATGTCGTTGACCACATTGACCATGCCGCGCCGAGAGCACCAAGGCGGTGGACAACGGCGAGGCCTAGGAAGGGGACGACGCGGAGCCGGGGAAGACGCGGCAGTGGATGCCCACGCGGAGAGGAGTATGAGGGTTCACTGGTTCGGCTGCGGTGTGAGGCTGTCGTCGCCGCAGGGCCTGGCTAGCGGTGGGAGTAGTAGGGGGCGATGAGGCCTCAACGGCAGCACAGCCGGCCACTTGAGGCAGGAGCAGGCGGTCTCCCCGGCGCTGGTTTGGGCGGCTGGTGCAAGAAGAGCAGCGATTGAAGAAGCAGCAGGACCGTTTGATTCAAATCCAACGGTTACTGCTAGTAGAATCGTTTGTTGACTAAGTTGACAAGCCCTGCGTACGTGTCAACGTAGTAGGCCCACTGGTCAGGCTCCCAACCGGTGCGCCCCATATGTCAGTGGGAGGAATCATTTTTTCGCGTAATAAGGAGGCAGTTGATTGCGTGCGGCCAGGCCAGCGGAGGGAGTAGGGTGGGCCGAGGAAGCCTGCAGCAAAGATCACAATGGGCCACAAGAGGAGGGAGCAGCAGTCCTACCGGGCGCTAGTTTAGGCGGCTAGAGCAGGAAGATCAGAGATTGAAGAAGCACGTCGGCCGTTGGATGGACATCCAACAGTCACTGCTGCTAGAATGGTGTGTTCACTAGCAAAGCCTTGCATAAACAAGTCAGCCATTTGCTATTATTTTTATAATTTTTACTCATTTTCTAATTCATATGGAATTTATTGCAGCCCGTTTTCTATTTTTAGAATTGATGGCCATTTTCTGGTCAGTACCTGTGTCAAAAGATTAACTAAATATGTGGGTAATTTTGAAAATTCACAAATTTTTGCTGGGGAACAAAATATTCTTAATCCAAAAATTAATAGTCATAATTTAAAAATAAATTAGTACTATGTCATGTTAAATCCAATGAAATACGTATAAGATATCAGTGAAGAACAAAAACAAAAAAAACTAATATCCCATTTGCTATAAATTTTTTGGAATTTTCAACCCCTTTTGATATTACTTTTAACAGACATTGACCATACTCTTTGGCCAGGACGGAATGCATCCCTCCTCGTCTTGAAAGATTTGCAGCCAGTAATTCGGAGAAAACAAATAGGCCTAGCTTGGGTATTCTTCAAAAAGAAATACTGGGCTGCCTATTTTCCCAAAGAACTGGTGCATGAGCATTTAGCTTTATTTATTTATTTACTTATTTATGTTTAGGAGACCATGAGCATGTACTGGGCGGATTCATGTGAGAGCCTCCCTTCCAGCTTAATTATGGGCTTCTCTATTGGGCCTTCATCTGGGCTGCATCTTATCAACAAGTGGAAAATGTGTTCCGTATGAAAAATAGTATGAGCTACGTGCAGATGCAGGGCACTAAAGGATCGAGCCGTGCAACGACTTCCAAAACATTGTGTTTGTCGTTCTAAAAACACATTTATTCAACCAACAGACGAAATATACTACTGCTTGTACATTGAAAATAGCAGCAGTAGCAGCCAGGGCTGGGGGTGTAACAGAAGTAGTAAGCAGGCCAGAAGAGGGAAGACGCAGCTCTCTCTTCCAAACCAAACATCAGCCATCATTACAAAAGGGCTACCAAAAAAGAACAAATGTATGCATCAAACTAAATAAAGATCCTAGTACACCAAGTGTACGCATCTAACTAATCGGCTCGCTTAAACGTTACTATTTATTAAGCTGTGGAGATTGGTCGACGGCTTGAACCAGATGGGTGCTCGACGGGGAAACTCCAGCCAGCGGTGGTCAAGTCCGATACGTGGGACCCTCTCTCCTACTTTGGGCTGCAGAGCGTGGCGGCACATATCAGGGTATGGTGCATGCAGAGACGCATGGTATGTTGTGTACACACTGTTTTGCCTGATGAACGAAACCGCGCTGCCATCATGATCCTTGCCATCGGTTATCTCCTGGTTATTCGGATAATTCAGTACAACAAATAGAGAGCGTGCACCAGTGCTACTTACCAGCCTCCAGTTAAAAATTCCTGAAGGCCCAGAGAAGCTGGGATCCTGCTCAAAGACCTTGCAGTGACTGTGATTGTATTCCGCGAAACAACACGTCCGGTATGTGCGAACGATCATCAATCTTTCGCCATCGTCTGATCGAGCCAGGAACCACCTGCAACTGCCATGCCGCTTTTCTTTGAAAGGTTCTGGGATTAGGAAGGGTAGGGACACCAGGCGGCCTACAACATCATATCAAGTTGGAGTCAAATAAAAAAGGGCTCTTGATTTAGTCAATCTTAAGAACAGCATGTTATGAGCATGAATATTTTTTCAGTAAATGTTGACAGTAATATAAGCAAGCCATCATGATATCATAGGAAAGTAACATACTGCTGTAAAAACCATTTGTAGTGATGACTGGAGTAGGCCAGCAATACGTCCAGCCATAGAAGGAGTCGGCAGCGTAAATGAAGCCCTTGTGTTCAATGGCATCAGAGAACCATGGAGGATGTATGATCCTGCGATGGACGTGCAGATTTATCCACTTACCGCAGTGACCTGTCAGATAGGCGAGACCACGGTTGAAGAACGCAATTAGCCTGAAGTCTTTATAATTCGCAGATCTTGTGGGCACTTGGCAGATTACAACCTTGAGCAAATCAAACATGGTATCATGTTGGCTACTGTAAGATTCAGAGTATTCTGGGCCGCGGTGCCAAAGTAGTGTAGTGTTAATCAAAGGAAGGGGGATCAATCGCCGGGTGTAGACCTCCACGAGCATCCAGCTGCCGCGACCGTTGACGAGCACCATCCAAGACGTGTTCATGCCAACCCAAAGACATACCGTTAATGTAGCTGAGGCTGACGGGGATCGGATCGCAGTGAAGGGGGTTGATGCTCGCCACCCTACGATCATTATGCTGCGTGACATGCTGTTTCTGAAGATCAGGCGGCATCAGCAAAGAAATGAGCTGGCTTAAAAAGCTCCGGCCTGAGGGCTTTGAGTAAATGGTACAGCCCCGACGAAGCACGCTGGCAGCGGCATGGTAATCGAGATTGTCCACACGCCAAAACAATGAGCTTGATTACCTCTGTGGGGAGCGAATTCCAGCCACTCTTTTGGTGGACGCTGCTCGGTTCTGCCATTGTTAGTGCTTGGGTTTCGAACGAGGGGGGAGGCGCCTTAGCTTCCAGCGGGAATGGAAGCTTGGACGAGATTATGTGCGGACAAAGAGGAGAAGCGAATATGTGTTGCGGGAAGTGGACAGGTGATGATGACTACAGCATGCCGCTTGACTTATGAGACACATACCAGCATCGTAGGGTCATATCGATGCCAGACAACTTTCCTGAGTGATCACAGTACTGGTACTCCCTACAGTACCTACTACAGTACTATGCCCTAGCTTGCTAGAGTAGAGTAGTAGAGTAGGACTCTGCTCTACTACTAGCACCGGAGGAGTAGTAGTATATTCTAATCTAAAATAGTTACAAACTTCAATGCCCGAGCGTGGAACGACTACAAACCGTGCTCAAAGACCGTGTCTACGTGGTGTTTGGACTTATATGCGAAAAATAGCAAGATGCATGTGCATTGCACGGCACACCATCATCACCAACTCGGTTTTTTCTCTACTCCTACTCCTATAAAAGACTCAGTTGGTGATGATGGAGGCGAGGAGGCGTGTTCAGCCGGGCGTGCAAAGGGATGGAAGAGCACTATTCGATTTGTTATAAAAAACAAAGAAGAGTAGTAGAGATAGAGACATAGGGAGGAGCACGAGGTTGTGGGAGATAAGGATGAACGAGGCAAGGCCTTATCTGTAAATGTGGAGAGATGTGCAGGTATCTTTTGTAAAATTGTCATAGTTGGCTTTCTATCTGTCAGATATAGATCGGACGGTCTATATTACAAGATGGCAGGCATACCATCATCACCAACTCGGTTTTCTATAAGAATAGATATATATATATATAGATAGATAGATAGAGACTAGGGAGTACTAGTAAGGACACCATCTACTGCTTCGTGTGCTACTCCTGCGCTCCATTCGGCGGCCGCAACGTCCCCTATAGCCACCCCTCCTGCACTCCATTCAGCGGGCGCTGTTGAAATCTGGGGAGCGCACTCTCGCGACTGCTGGCAGCAACGACTTCACCGACGACGACTTCTTCCCCGACCTCGGCAACCTCTTCCTCAACGACATGGGCGAAAACCTCAACGCCAACGGTGCTGCTCCCGTTGCACCGTATGTGTTTATGTCCTTCCTGTTCGAAATCATGGTAGAATTCATGTTTCTACTCTGTATCCTACTACTATGCTAGTCCACATGATTAGTTTCATATCTATTATAGCCGTCATGATTTATTTTGTGCTTATTCGGATTAAATCTCATAGTAACTTGCTCATATATTCAACTGGCGCAACGTCCCCTACAGCCACTCCCATTTCATGGGCGGCCTGGTTGATGCCTCCAAGGAGCCCTTCGTCCACTGCTATGAGTGCCCGATGCCATTTTGTGGCTCGCCGGCGGAGATGGTGCATCACCTCACGGATGCGTGCAGCGGTCACTGCTGGCCCTTGGCGGAGAACATCAAGTACGACACGTGCTACCGGTTCACCCTGCCGGAGTCGCTGGAGGATCACCGCCGCCTGCTAGTCTCGGAGGAGGACGGCAGCGTCTTCCTCTTGATCGTGGGCACCGGCGAGGCCCGTGCAGGCCGCCGCCCCGTCTCTGTAACGTGCGTTAGGGGCGCCGACGCTGACACTGACACTGACATGAGGCAGATGTACGGGTGCGTGATTAGTTTTACTACCCCTCCGGATCGCGTGGGCGGCGACACCGGCCTCATCGGACGGACTTTGACTCTGGGGAGCTGGTACTATCCCGCCAATGTGGACTTGGAAAACCCATGGCATCCTTTACCCGCCGATGCGGTGCACGGGGACTCCAAGGAGGTTCACCTGGACATACGCATTATCAAGTGCACTTAGGAAACATGTAGTGTGTGTGTGGGCGCTTATGGCCCGTGTCTTTGCCGCTTTTGATTCTGTAAGCTTGTCGTTAAACTTGAGTGGCTTTCGCCGCAGTCCTTCCTTTGAACTGCTCCTCTTAGTGAGCTGATGTAAGACACTTTGGGTTTCATTTGATAATGGAATCGAGGAGGAGCCTCCCTGTTATTCTAAAAAAATTTACGCATTATCAAGTTAAATGTTGATAATTAGTTTTCGCTCAATGTAATCCGATGTCTAAGCATGTGGAGACTTCCATGCAGGATCTTGCTCTATTGGAGTATCACGCATGAATAAAAGTGTATCCGTTTATGGTTTAGTCTAGAATCTTCCATGTATGAATGTTTACTACAAGATCGGTGAAAGACTTACGATGAACCATTTCTTACATCCTCTGCCCCCTTGCAAGTCATCTTGATTTAATCCCTCCGTCTAGGTGTATAAGGGCATGGTTAATATTACTTAATAGTATAGCCAACTGTTGACTATAAGAAAGTGCCATGTCATCTGTAGCCAACATGTATAACAATCGATACTCAAAAACTAATTCTTAAAGATCATTTCTTGCAAAGCACAATAAGTGTTATTTCTTCCCAAGTTTTGGATGCAGGTTGAACAGTTGAACGGTTTTGTTTGCAAAAGATACCTTTTTATCTATTTCACCCGGATATTTGTGAGCTCTAGAGATGAGATAATATCCGAAGAAACCTATCGATACCCGTTACACATGAGATGACCCCCACATCCTTTGTCAAAATAAACAACTCCCTGATCAATGCAGTTCACTCTTGATTGCAACGACGTGCACCTTACTACTATAGATTAGTACGACCAAAAATTGAACTAACATTATATATAGTACGATAAATACTGATGCATGTCACCTAAAATTATATCATTCAAAACTATGTTCAAATACGAATCCAACGATATAGTTTTTTTTGACATGCACTAACATTTTGTTAGTTAAATCTTCAGTTAAATTCAATGGGGGACTAATAAACCACGACGGATGTAGTACAAGTGTAGAGGGCGGCGCTGCACGGGAGTCTCACCTCTCACCCCGCTCGTGGTGCGGCAGTAAAGTCGTCATATCACAAAACCCAACCACTCCCAGTAATAAGTGGCCTGGTAAAACAAACGGACAAGCAACCATCACATCCCTCCGTCTTTTTTGCATTTCATCTCTCTGCATTTACTTTCTCCGGTTCATCTCGCACACTCGATCCCTAGCTACTACTCCTAGGGCCAGTTCTTTGGCGGCTTCCCCAGCTTTTCCCACAAGACTAGTCACTGGAGAGTAACAATAAGGCGCCTCACTCATTTATTTGGGCTTCTAAACTACTACTCCGTCCTGATTTATTCCTCACCATTGTAATTTGTGCTAAATTTTGACCAAAGATTTAGCAAATAAACATTAACGCTTTCTCGCTTTTCTCCTCCTCCTTGGTCATGGTGCATAGCCTAAGATGACTTACTCACCTAGACGGATGGAGTAGTGCATGTGACATGCACTAACATTTCATTAGTTAAATTTATGATCAAAATTTGACATAGATTACAATGGGGACCAATAAACTAGGACGGAGGTAGTAGTTATGGAATTACTAATCTAGAAGCCTAAAAGAACTGGCCCCTGGTACTCCTACTAGTAGTAGTACTCAAGTTGGAATTCCAATTGCATGGCACAACTTGTTAGGCAAAAAAAATTGATACAGGGTGTAGGAAGAGGTTTGGGAATTTGCATGCCTTTCCAACCAGTGAGATACTCCGTACAAAGTACGACAGAGAAATAACGACAGAGAAGGAAGCTAAAAGTAAACAATCAAACGAGCATTTTTGCATTGAATCGTTTCACAAGCTTGACTAGTGTTGTTTTTCTACTTTTACAAAAACCGCATCGTAATGTTAAAACGTGCATTTGCACGTACATAAGTAATAGTAGTACTCCCTCCGTCTAGGTGTACAAGTCTTCCCTCCTTGGTCACAGTGCACAACCAAAGATGACTTATTGACCTGGACGGAGGGAGTAGCACAGTCTGCAAGCATATATCGAAAGAGACGTGCAGTGCGATAGTATATTGTAAAGTTTGTGCTATATGCACATACTTGCAAAATGCGTACGAATACACAAAGTTTCCAAACTTTCCCTTTTACATACTTAATTAAGGACGCTAAAAATTCCTGAACGTTCAGGATTTATCATTTGCGTCCCAAAACTAATGAGATCGCCTTAAGAAACAAAAATTATACTCCTCCTAAAAGCCACGGCGCTCGCAGGAGCACTTGCAGCGCGCCACGAGTGCCCTGGTGCGCGGCCGTTTCCCAGCGCGCCGACACAACGCCTCTTCCTCAGCCTCTCAACTCACGAGGTGCTGACTGGCGGCTTGCCGGCGGGCGAGCGCGATCTCACCGGTGTGGTGATCCGGCACCAACAGGTACTCCGCCTCGATGGAAGCATGCACCCGGTCCACATACCGCCAAGCGTAGATGAGGCGCTTGGGCCCGACTACACGCAAGGCGTCGGCACGGGCGTCCTCCGCCACCCTCACGGCCCTCGCACGAGCCTTCTGCCAAAGAGCCAATTGCCTGACTCTCTCGGACGCGACATAGGCCTCCGAGGCAGCTTGTTCTGTGGTGCACTTCTCTTCCTCGACCTTCTTCTCCGCCTCTATTTTGGCGCGCTCTGCTGGAGGCAAAGCCTCCCACAAGGCGACATCCTTTTCTTTCCAAAGCTCCTCAAGGCTGGGGGGGCTCGGCGGGCGGCGCGGCGTTCTCCTCGTAGAGGGGAGCCAACGCGTCCTCCGACGCGCGTGCTGGCGAGATTGGGAACATCGACGCGTCCACCTCGACGTTTTCGCAGCGAGGAGCGGAACACCGACGCGTCCTCCTCGACTAGTGGCGGTAAGGAACGGAATGGCGACGCGTCGCATAGCGGCGAGGAGCTGAACACCGACGCGTCCTCCTCGACTAGTGGCGGCGAGGAACGGAACGGCGACGCGTGACCGTCCGCGCAGTGCAGCGAGGGGCTCCTAGGGCTTGGGAGGGGTGATGCCATGGTGGTCGACGTGAGAGGTAAGGGGAGGAGATAGCGATGAACGTGAACGTGAGGGGGAGGAGATAGCGATGTTGTCGGAGGCGTAGTATTTATAGCGAGCAATGGCACACCTACGTAAGATATGGACTGAGCTGCACTGACTTAACTGCAGGTCTAGTTGCATCACTGACATGTGGGCCGAACACCTATTGGGCCCATATGTCAGTGACCCAATGCACCTGCAGTTATGTAACAGCTACGTGGGCATATTATTTGGAGTAAATTACGGGGAACGAAGGGGTGGAAATATTGCTGGTCACAACGGATTGGACGAGCGTGGGGGGAGGAGAGTCATGCATGCAGATTTTTTTTCACACGGGGTGGAGTGGTGGGATCGTCGGAGGGAGAAGGAGAGTTTGGCAGGCATATTGTTTCCACACATGGAGAGGAAAAGATTTGGAGACGAATGGGCTTCCTGCAGGTATGGGGAATGGTGCATAATAAGTCATCTTGCATGTCGGGCTAGGTATAGTCTCAAGTCATTAAAACATACACGCCCACACATGTTCATATTTCAAGGTGCACTAAATTATTGCATGCGATGATTAAGGCTGGCCATAATGGTGGTATCTTAGCTGGTAGCATGCACACGGGAATAGTAGCAAACATGCTGATGTGGCGAAGAACTAAAGAAGAGAGGGGGGGGGTTAGAGTAACTAGTGTTCATGCATGCATTGGTAAACACATTTTTGTGTGAAGAACGACATCACTAGTTGAGTACTTTTGCAGACTTCAAAAACTATTCCACCGCCTCTACTATCTTGCTAAGAGTAGGTGAAAATTTTGAATCGAGCCCTTTAAACTAGAAGGGAGGTAGTGGTACTCTAATAGCTAATCTTGTTGTGATGACAAGATAGGACATGGCACGCACCTGGACGGAGGAACTAGTCTGCATTGTGCATTTATGTTTTGTCTGAAGTCAATGTACCTCTACTTTCACCAGACTTATAGAAAAAGGTATCAACATTCACAATGTCAAATCAAAATTTTTACACTCATTATAAAACGTAGTTCTTATACTCATTATAATCAGTATTGTAGATATTGATATTTTTAGTATAAATTTGGTCGTGGGATTTCATTGATGCCTGTCAAAGCATGGAGGAAGCGGAGCTTAGGGCTTGCATTGTCGGTCTCTACATAGGTATTTCTCTTCATAATCCTGTAATTTTAGAGACTGATTGGCGCTTTTGTGGTAGCGTCTCTTGCATCAAGGATCGTGATGTGTCTGCTATCGTGACTGAAGATGAAATTGTTGAGCATCTCGAAGTTGATCAACAATCTTCAATTGTCAAAGATTAGCCGTTCGGCCAATAAGGTGGCACACTTAATCGCTAAATATAGTTTTGACAACAGATTAGATGGTATTCTTGTAAATAACATACCGCCCTGTGTGGTGAATATTGTATCGAATGAGTGTACTGGTGTGGCTGGTTAATTAATATAAGGTGGTGTTCAAAAAAAGTATAAATTTGGTCAAACACTTTGCAAATGGTTGACTGGAGTAAAAAGGGCCAGAGGGAGTATCATGCATGCGGAGTAGGCAAAAAAATTGCTCATTTATAGCCGGCCGAAGTCTCAAAGGGCCCGACCGCGTGAGGGAGGCGAAGGTCGTGGGAGGCGCGCGGTTGACGGAATTAAGTGAAGTTACATCCACGCGCCGGCATGGCGTGTGAACAGGTAGAAGCTATACCGTCAGGCCTACGATATGGGTCTAGTAGACATGACATCTAGTGGGTCCCGCATAGTTTTCGAGAACTATTTGGGGGCTCTATCCACCGGGCAAGCCAGCAACCCCACGCCGTTCGCACGCCCTACTCGTCCCCGTCTTCTACTACCTTACAACAGTTTGCTCCCAGTCGTCCCGTCCTTTCACATTAGTTCGCTCCAGTTTTATGGGGGTACAACAGTTCAACTTCTCCTAACCCTCCTCCAAAATCCATGGCCTCTCAAATCTCCATGGTCGCCGCTGAGTACCAGGTTAGAGCCGTCACCGGCGATTAGTTCATCGTCATCTACACACGTGGATCCGCGATGGTGAAAGCATGGCTTGCTCGCTTCCTACTCATGTTCAACAGTTAAACGGATGACTGGGTCGCTGGGCTAGATGTTGAGTACACCACAGTACTGGGATGAGAGAAGGATCTAAAGGACGAAGAGAGGAAGAAGCCCGCCGTGATCTAGGTTTGCGTACATAATGTTGCTTGGTCTACCACATATGCCATGCCGACGTTGAGTGCCAGGATTTTAAGAACTTCCTCAAGGACAAAAGAGTGAAATTCATTACTGTAGGGTTTAAGAACGGCACGGATGTCCTGCGTCAGATAGGTCTCGTTGTAGGCCAGCCCTTCGATCTCCAGAAGGCAAGCCTGGTGTCCTCCTCTCAACCTTCAATGCTGACCCTGGCAGCAGCCATGATTGATCCTTCAGACGCTTAAACCGAAGAAACCTCATCACGAAGTTTCATCATGCATGGGAGTCGAAGACATTAGATGAAGATCACATCCTGTACGCAACAATGTATGCCTAACTTTGTTTAAATATCTACAAGGGTTGGATGAAGAAGCAGAGCCAGTGTCCGGTTTAAGCAAAGAAGTGTTGGCGACGAGGAAGAGGAAGAGGGACGAGGACGAAGTCGAGGACGTGGACTCGGACTCCGAGTAGGTGGCAGTGTTGTCGCTCATGCTGGTTCTACTGCAGTGTCAAGCGGTCTAGTTGCTTAGTTTATTTTCAAGGGTGTGTTGTGCTGAGACCCCAGAAGAACTATGTTTAGTATGTTCTTTCTCGTTATTTGAACTCTTTAGTACGTACAGTAGTACTAGTACTATGTCTTGCTACTGTTCTTCTTGCAGTTGGTACTACTGCTCGTATCTTCGTGTTCCTACTATACTTAATACGTTCGTACTAGTTGTATAATTTGGGTCAGTCGATTTGTGAAAGAAGTTTGACGGAGCAAAGGAAGAAGACGGCACAAGAGGTGGAAGAAGCCCTTCTAGCCATCCATGTTGCATCAAACGGCTCACATGAGTCGACTGGCCCAAATTGCTCCATCAGATTGCAGGATCCACGTGGCATTCAAGGTCTCGGAGGTAGATTACGCGTCCGCACCCGGTTTGCGGGCTCGACGCGTGCGTGACCGGCTTCCGCCAAGACAGCCACCATGCGCGCCTCCTCCACGCGGGCGGAGACGACAATGACACGCTAGTTCCTCCTCGCTGGCATGCTAGAGCACGCGCTCCTCCTCCTCTTTGTACGCTGCGTGCATAGACGCGGCTCCACCAGCTGCTCGCATGCTTGGCAGCACGGCGGCATCGCGAGGAGGGACTGCAGACGACGTGAGCGGGCGAGCCTTCGGCTTCATGCTACAGGGATGGCGGCGACACGGCGGTGATGGGCGAGAAATTGTTGGCCGGAGCAGGATGGTGCCGGCATGCACAACGGCGGCGGCGACATATTGATGAGTGCGCGTGTGGGAGCTTACTTTAGTTTTATATAAGGTTGGTCAAACTTAAAAGAAACCGTACTAGTACACGTAAACATTAGACTTAGGCAGCGCTTTTATTAGTTAGTACCACAGCCACGATACGGAATCCTGTGCAAGCGCGTGAACCGCGGCCGCGCGGTCGATCGAACGGTGCGTCACCGTGTCGCGCTCGAAGGACATCCACCGAACTTTTTTGTGTGTGTGAAAACAATCCTCGAATATTACTCAACTTTTTTTTCCTGGGAATGTTCCTGACGTTGCAATATTTCCATATATTTGAATTTAGCTCCAGTTTATGTTTATTTGGATTTGGACGTTTTAGGTGCACCCTAGTTTTTTTTAATACTGATTTT
The DNA here is from genome assembly GCA_021605145.1 of Aegilops bicornis. Classification (NCBI taxonomy): domain Eukaryota; kingdom Viridiplantae; phylum Streptophyta; class Magnoliopsida; order Poales; family Poaceae; genus Aegilops; species Aegilops bicornis. Next base: position 769,484,005 of record CM038670.1, on the reverse strand, counting down.
GTGTGTGTGACTGAGAGAGAACGTGTGTATGTGTCCATATGTCTGTTATGGCGGAAGGGCAATGTGGAGACGGTGTGCGTGTGATACAGACATAGAGAGGTGTGAATGTGCAAATGATCATGCATGAGTGAGACATAGATAGATATGTCGATACGTTGTGTATACATGAGAGAACGGTCTTCTAGTTTACTTGTGTGTGTGTGTGTGTGTGAGAGAGAGAGAGAGGGAGAGAGAGAGAGGAGCATCCGTAACACAACAACCATCTCTCTCGGTTCGTCTATCCCTTGCACGGTCGCATGCAACACATGCATCAACGCGCACATTTTGACACCCTCACCCCGGCCCCAGCCCACCTCAAGGCCCGCACAATCTCTTTGTGAATACCCATTTCTCTCCTTAGGTTTGTTTTCTCTCAATATCTCTCTCTCTCTCACACACACACACACACACACACACAGACACACGCAGCACAACACACACACACACTCCCCCGAGCACACAATTTATCCCCATCCAAGGTTATATGGCAACCACTTTCGCGTGTGCTTCTTTGCACCCCAACATGCACAACACCTCAATCTTCAAAGAGGGCATCGAGCAGATCAAAGACGGCGACCACACCGCGCTAGAGAATGCGGGGTCATTTGGAAGCAAGGTGATGTGACGACGGCTGACTGACTCCTCCCCCCACCCTCTCTCTCTCTTGCACAAAATCACCTATCCCTCTCTCCCCCGCACAAAATTGTCAATCCCTTAACCCACGAGATCCTTCCCCTCTCGTCCATGTTTTTCCAGCTCTCTCATCAAACCTGTTGTCTCTTCTCCTTCCACGTATACAGAATCTGGATGGACACGCATCTCACGTATATTACATATCTCCATCTTTCTCATAGACCTAACTTATTCCTCTCTCTTTCTCTCTCTATCTCTCTCCCTCTATCTCGTTAGGTTTGTCTCCTACTCTCTCGTCCACATACATACAATCTTTCCCGCTTCTATCTGCTCCATCTTCAAAAGCTCTCTCTGCACATTTCATTCACACATTGGGATATGTCAAAATGTTGCTTCTATAATGGCCCTGTTTGGATCATGGGGTTAGAGCTAGTTTGGGTTAGTTGGGGGCTCAAATAACCCAAAAGTATCCAGACAGGGAGGGTTAGAGTGGATTAGTTCCATCTAACCCAACTATCCCGGTGGAGAGGTGCTTATTTGGGTTAGAGTGGGTTAGAAAATAACTCTAACTCTAATTGTGTTAGAGTATCCAAACATGGCCAATGGCTGATGTAGAGTTATGGTTCTTTTTGTTGCATCCTACAAAGTAATAACTATGGAATGCATTTAGACTCTCATTTGACTGGGATTATGTGAGTTTGAGCATGTTGTGAAGTACTATAGACCTTGTATACATCTTGGGATTCGACAATGATTGTAACTATTGAATAGTATAGACCATTACATTCGAAGTCAATAGCCTAATATATTTATTTCACAATTTCAACAAATGATTAGTTCACTACAAACTAAGAAAACAAATGTGTAATCCCTCCGTTTTTATTTAAGTCCGCGTATTAGCATTGGTCAAAGTCAAGTTTTGTAAACTCTCGAAAAGCTTATAACAAAAATATTAACATATACAATAACAAATAAATACCATTAGATTCATTATTGAATGTACTTTCACATCATACATATTTGTTATGCTAAATGTTTATATTTTTCTATAAACTTGGTCAAACTTTAGGAAGTTTGACTTCAGTCAAACCTAATATGCAGAGTTTACTACTACTACTCGCTAGTTGCTTAGACGAATCACTCAACACACCACACGGGGAGTCCAGTGTCACAAAATTTTGAGGTCGGCGGGGAAATCTCCCGCGACCCTGATTCGAGCAGTGGGAAGTTACCATCATAGCCTTCGGAACGGGCCTACGGATGACGCTTGGTAGGGGGCTGTTTTCGTAACTTCGGGTTCACCCTACCCAGCCAACCCCACCTCGGCACCCAGAGTAGTACACCTGAATACTCCCCATTTTCTATCCCCACCGCAAAATAGACTTCTCCACGGCACCACAGCCTTCGTGCTCCTCCCCTTTACATCGGCGCACTCGTCCACCGCAGCGCATCTGCCTCATCGACGACCTCGTACGCCGCACTGGAGCCGGTCCACCGTCATCGTCATACACGGAGCCTCTTCCCCGGCATCGTCTTCCACGGTGTGTTCTCTGCTTCCCGGAAGCCGACGCCAAGCGCAGAAGTACCATCGTCGTGGACAATGAATTGACTCCCGTTGCCGACCATGACTCACAGAGGCCGCCGCGACCATCGTTCTCCTCCTCGATTGGTAATGTGTGTATTGAATCACTTAGCAGTACATGTGGAGTTCCAATTTTGTTCATACCTACCCTTCAAATTTCCTGGGTGCTATTGTTCCCGTAAAAGTAATTGGTTATAGCCTCCATTGTCTAGAATATCAGCTTGTAATTGTCGTCGCTCCTGTATCACGCTGTGCTTGGGTAGGTTTTCAATCTGCGACCAGTAGTGTGGCAAATGATGGAAAGGTTTTTAGAACTAGCAAGATGCCCATGCGTTGCACGCATCAAGATGCATTTGTATGAGTAGTTTATCTTGTCGGAGAAAAGGATGAACGAGGGAAGGCCTTATTTGCAAATCTGGAGAGGGGCATGGGTATCTTTTTGCAAAATTCACATTTGTTTCCTTCCTATCTGTCAGATATAAATCGGACGGCCTATATTGCAAGAAAAAAAGTATAGAGAAAAAAGTAGACAGTAAAGGAAGTAGAGATAAATATTAAATATTAAATATAAAATAAATATAACAGTAGAGAAGAGAGTAGAGATAGCAGAGACGTCGGGAAAGGATCGCGCGCGCGCGGGAAAAAGCGGCCGGGCGTGCGCTAGTTTTGGCGCGGGCGCCCGGCGCGCTTTATAAAATCCAACGCCCTCCCACCGCTGCCTGCCTTGCCACCGCTCTCTCCTCGCTCATTTTGCCTCGCCACAAGGCCACCATGCCGCCGCGTCACGGAAACTTGGGGATACCGCGGCGGCGTCTGCGCCCTCCGTGACTTCTCCGCCGAGATCCGGTTCCGCTGGATGCGCCTCGGCCTCGGCAATTTCTACACCGCAACGAGGCCGCCCGTGCATACGACGCGGCGGCGTGGCGACTCTGGTGGCCTCATAGAACATTGAACTTCCCCAACGTGCCGACGCGGGAGCTGGCGCAGGAGCTCACGCCTCTACCGCGGCTTAGCACCGACGAAGATCGTCGCGACAACCGAAGGCGGGAGCACCGTCTCGGCATCGCCGAGAGGATGAGGAAGCCATGGCGCTGTGGCGCCAACACTCCCCGCAGGACATCATCAACGAGCGTGAGTTCTACGTGCAAAGGAGGGCGGAGAGGGATAAGAGGAGGGCAGAGCGAGCCGCCTTTCGTGAGGACAAGCGTAGGCCAAAAGCGGACGCTCAATTCAACATGAGGCTAGGAGCAGCGTCGCCCTGGGAATCCGATGACGATCGGCATCTTCACGCCTACAGTCAGATGTCGGAGGAGGACATCACCGAGGAGGAGTCGGACGACGAGGAGTAGTTGAATTATATTTTTTTATCTATCTATGCTGAGAACTATCCTCTACTCTATCTACTTCTCGATCTCAAAGACTGTAAACGCTTTTTAAAGCGTCGGCGTTCTTGATTCTGTTGGAGATGCTCTAATATGGCAGACGAGTGCTTTAATGTTGCCCACAAGATGCGCGAGTATTACTAGTAGTATATTTTTCTTGCCATGTTGAGATTTTAAAACCACGAAAAGTAATGAACATGCAGAGGAGCAATGAAGACCAAACACGGGATATTCGGGACATCTTCAAGGAGCGTGGCAAGTTAAAGAGGAGCTGCACCGAACCTGTAAAACGAGCTTTGGTAAGTAACACCCTTTCAATTACTTCCGTCGTAGCCTCGTGTTCTTCGATGTGTATATGTTCTAGTTTCTGTTTCTCTTAAGCGTGGTGTTCTTCAATGTGTAATAAGAAGAGTCTTAATCATCCTAATGCTTTCGTTTTTAGCTTGATGTAGGAAGTGGGTGTTCTCACCTTGTAGTCTGTTTTTATTCTTTATTTCCCTTTTGAATTCACTTCTCCGAGTTCTGTTTATCTGGCTTCTACTAAATGGATCTAGGTTGCTCTGAGTATTGATCTAAAAAAGAAGTAACTTCATGTCAGGATGCAGTTCCTGCGAGGAGGGAAGTATGGTCAACCTCGAGATCATGTTTCCAAAATGAGGCTGGATTACACACAAGGTTCCAGTTCCCTAATGATGCTGGATTAGACACAAGGTGCAAATTCCCAGATGATGCTGGATTACACACAAGCCAGGTGGAGTCTTCAGCTGTTCGTGTCCTCGTGGCATTAGTAAAGGCTGAAAGAAAGCGTGCAACAACCCTTGAGAATGTAGTTGAGTTCCTGAAGAAGCGAAAAGAGCAATCAGATGCTCTCTTCACCCAAGCCAAAGAAGAGATGGAAGAAGCCAGAAATAAGCTAGCAGAGGTAGAGCAGGCTAGGCGTCTCCTACTATCTAAAACCATTGTCAATACAAAATTTCCTTCATAATAGCTAGGTTCAAATGTTTATCCAGTTAGCATGCCTGTTGTGATGTCCGTGGATCTACTGATGTGGCACAAAATGTTTTTTTGGGTCATGTAATAACAGCAATTACTTTCCAAACAATAATGCATTTAAGCATTGGACATGGTATAGCTCACGCGCAAGCCCGACATTTCAAGTTCAACTTCCACATCAAACTCATGTTCACAGATATCTGCACATTTCATACATAATGTCCACAACCATGATTCATTTCAAAGCCAAAAGAAATGTGAGGAGAGTTACAAATAAAGAAAAACCTCTACTAGTTCCTGCTACCAGTGCGAGCACAACAAGTCAAGACCATGCGTAAATTAATTATATTTTAGTCATTTTTTGTGTTTTAAAATGCCTGTCGGCTCGCGGAAGGACGTGACGTGTTGCCGGCACACGCATGAATTCAATGAAGGCAGGCGGGGCAGTCTTAAGCTGGTTGCACGCGGCGAGGAGGCGTGCTTTCACCGGCTGCAGCGAAAGTGCGGCCCTCTTGGCGGGCGCTACCGTTCAATGCCTGGGCTATGAGAGGTCGCATCCGTGTCAGAGCAATCACTCCCTCCTGTCCTTTTTTGTTTGGGTATAACAAAATCTCGTTTTCCATTCACATTTTACAAGTAAAATTCGTGGACAAACTTTGACCCAAAGTACGATGGGGACTAGTAAACCGTAATGGAGGTAGTAGTTTTTTAATCAAAGAAGGGTTTCCTTCCGATTTTCATTCTTGAAAACCAGCATCTAAATCTAAACCATAGTATTTGCCCTAGAACTACCAGGTTCAACATCTCGCAACATAAACCCATACAACCTCCATCGCAAAAAAACCATACAACCATACGCCAAGGAGGTACGTAGTACTATGAATTCCATTTTTGCTCCATACCAATCGTTCTGAAAACTACTTACTACTTATAACGCGCCATTGAAAATCAGAACTCTTAACCCCGCTAGAAAAACGATATTTCGAACGTGGCTACTCGATCTGTGGCAACTGGCGAGCCACCGCGCTCCAAATCGTTCACCTGTGGTCCCGACCATCGACTTCTACGAATCAAATTATCACGCGAGCTGACTATTCCTACAAATGTGCTCCACCACGTACCCGGTACCCGCGAATGCAGCAATCGTGCACCTAGGGTTTTAGGGTTTATTTGTTAACGTCGCCTTTACGTAACACTCATGTGTGCGAGACAGCGAGAGGCCGACTGCGTGCGTGCACCTCTTCTCTTCGTATATGTACTCCGCAGTTTGTCTGGTGTCCAAAAAATTATAATAACTACTAGCAATGTGCCAATGCGTTGCCACACGATCAAAGTAGATTACTACATATTCACCGATTTGATAGAAAAAGTCTAGTTTTGAAATACGTATATCACTAAAAATATGTTATGTTTCACTCAATATATTTCTTTGGCGTTTTTGATGAGATAAGGGAGGAATGTTGTTGGTTTCAAGATTCGAGAAGTGGTATATGTCTAATTTCTACTCTTACTAGCAACATGCCCGTGCGTTGCATGGAACATCAAGATCTTTTTGGAGAAAAGGATGAACGAGGGAAGGCCTTATCTACAAATGTGGTGAAGAGTGCAGGTAGATTGCCATATTTTCCTTCCTATCCGTCAGATATAAATTGGACGACCTACATTGCAGGATGGGAGGCCCACCATCATCACCAACTCTATTTTTCATCCCTACTCTTATAAAAAGCATTGTCGGTGATGATCGTGTGCCTGCCATCTTGCAATATACACCGTCTGATCTATATCTGACGGATAGGAAGGAAACTATGGAAATTTTGCAAAAAGATACCCACACCCATCTCCACATTTGCAAATAAGGCCTTCCCTCGTTCATCCTTTTCCGCCACAAGATAAACTACTCATTCAAATGCATCTTGATGTTCCATACAACGCATGGGCATCTTGCTAGTTGTTGCAAAAAGCCCATGTGTGTGTGAGAGAGAGGGATAGTGGAGGAGGACGGAGTGCATGTGTGACAAAGACACAAGGAGTGTAAAAGCGATAGGTATCAGCTTAAAATGAGGCGATAGTGCGTGTGTGCACGATCGAGAGGGCGTGTCTCGAGAAGGGAAGAAAAATCTACATAGATACAAGGAGCAGAAGAGAGACATGTATGCGATGGTGGAAGCACGAGTGTGCGGGTGTATAAATCTATCTAGAGGCTAGCTAGTCGATAAATGTTTGTGAGAGAAGTGCAGTGGTGCGAAAGCGAGAGTTTTGTGTGTGTGAGAGAGAGACGGTAGTCGGGAAGGGGAGTGGAAGCAGGAGTTGTGTGTGTGTCTGTGTGAGAGAGAGAGGAGACGGTAGTCGGGGTTGTCTGATCGGTAAACAAATGAATAATGTCAGTCTGGGATGGAGACGAAAAGGAGACCGCAACAAATGTTGTGTCTACAGGAGAGAGAGAGAGAGAGAGAGAGAGAGAGAGAGTAATTTTAGTGGTATGAGTCATATGTAGAGACATATAGGGTGTGTGAGAGAATCCCATAGAGAAAGACAAAGTGAAAAACGAGTGGAGACTGTGTGTGTGGCGGTGAAAAAGAAAGCTTAGGTACCGAGTACCAGAGAACAGTAGAGACGTGAGAGATAATGAAAACCGTGTAACGTATAATTATAGGGAGAGTGTGACACTTCTCAAGGGAGACGTCGAGAGATCATGTTTGCGAGGATAGGAGAAACATGAAGTGAGCGTGCGGGTGAGCTGGAGAAAAGAGAGTGATAGCGACCTGAAGGAGCATGCATGCGAGAGAGATGGGCGTGAAAGGAGTGAACAAAAAAGGGTTCAAATATTTGAATTCGAGATGATGATACATGTAATCCATACTCGAACCAAAATTGATCTATCAAACATGCATACTCATATGAATTCACGCACATCTATGTTATTTAATATGTAGGTATTACTGATCCATACATTTTATTAGAACATAATTTGGTAAAAAAATTCCGAATTCAACCGTAAGATTTCGAGATTGTTGTATTTGTAAATCATATTATACATATAAAGGAGCAGAATTCTTTGTGGTGCTTTTGAAAGTATATATAACAAATGATGTATATAGAATGTAATTCCAATTGAAAATGGATCCCGCCCGAAAAAAAAAGAAACAAACGGGATTCGAATTGAGTCGGCACGGTAAACGTGCACTCTGCAAAATTTGAACGAAGCGGGGAAAGTCGCAGTAACCGCCCGAAACCAAAATCTGTGAGATGGAAATCACTATTGCCTATCCCTGCTGAGGGAGTCTTGGATTAGGGGGTATCCGGACAGCCGGACTGTATACATCGTCCGGACTATGGAAGCGTGAAGATACAAGACCCAAGACTTCGACCCGTGTCCGGATGGGACTTTCCTTGGCGTGGAAGGCAAGCTTGGCGATCCGGATATTATATTTCCTTCCTTGTAACCGACTCCATGTAAACCCTGGCCCTCTCCGGTGTCTATATAAACCGGAGAGGTTGGTCCTTAGAAGGCCGATCACAATTACAATCATACCATCATAGGCTAGCTTCTAGGGTTTAGCCTCTACGATCTCGTGGTAGATCTACTCTTGTACTACCCATATCTTTAATATTAATCATGCAGGAAGTAATGTTTTACCTCCATCGAGAGGGCCCGAACCTGGGTAAACATCTGTGTCCCTTGCTTCCTGTTACCATCAGCCTAGACGCACAGATCAGGACCCCCTGACCAATATCCGCCGGTTTTGACACCGACATTGGTGCTTTCATTGAGTGTTCCTCTGTGTCGTCACTGCAGGGCTCGATGACTCTTTCAACCACCGTCAACAACACGGTCCCGGGTGAGACCTTTCTTCCCGGACAGATCTTCGTGTCCGGCGGCTTCGCCCTGCGGGCCAATTCGCTTGGCCATCTGGAGCAGATCGATAGCCATGCCCTAGCCACCAGATCAGGGTCAGAAACCTGAACTGCACGGCGGACATCCGCGGAGACCGGATCTTCGATGGATTCGGGCCTATTCCCGGAGCACCGGACAGTCACGATGAGCACGTCTTAGACCTGCTGTCGGACAAAGCTCGGGGTGTCACCCCCGCAGTAGCCTCGGACCTAAATCCGGAGCAGGCTGCGTTGCCCAAGGACGGGGGGCTGGACCCCGCCCTGCAGGTTGCGCACTCATCGGCGGTGGAGCCGAACACGGGCGTTACCTCGGTGGTGGCCTGTGAATCCGGACCCCCGGATTCGTATCCGGATGTTGGTTTCGGTCCGCGCACTCCCGATCCTGTCGAGCCAGGCTGGGCTCAGATAATGGAGTTCACCGCTGCGGATATCTTCCAGCACTCGCCCTTCGGCGACATGCTAAACTCATTAAAGTCTCTCTCTTTGTCAGGAGGCTCTTGGCCGAACTATGTCCAGCTCGAGTGGGAAGCAGGCGATGAAGGAATTCGTTGCCCACCCACCACCCACTTCATTGCCACAGTCGATGAATTAACCGCGTCTTGGACTTTAACTCTGAAGACATCGACGGAATAGACGACGATGCAGGAGAAGAACATGAAGCACCGCTCACTGGGTGGTGGACAGCCGCCTATCCCTATGATATATATATGGCGGACACTCCGAAGGAAACCAATGGCGATGAGGCAGCGGAAGATAATCCCTCAGGGAGAAAAGCAAAGCATGAGCGTCGTTGGCGCCGTTCCAAGCCCCGCCACAGGAATACCGGCCCAGAAGACGAAAACAATCCGGATGGCACCGAAGATGAATATAACCCTAGTCGGCTTGCCTTTCAGATGGCCGGACTGGACACTGTGGGATACTTGTAGAGGGACAATTATGCGCCCCCCTCCGAGGACAAGGCAAGCCTCGGCAATGACGAATTAAGCGTGCCTGAAGATCCAGTGGAACAAGCTCGCTTCGAGCAACGGCTCATGGCCACGGCAAAGAGCCTGCAAAGGAAGCAAAACATCAGCTTAAAGCTGACCAAGATTTGCTGGTGGACAGATGGACCAAGGTCCTGGCCACCGAAAGATACGGACCCGACCGCCCCGACAAAGGGCACACAGGGCACAACCGGCCACCCCAACCTAAGCAGGAGAACCCAAGGCACATGCCCCGACGTCAACACACCACTACGGTCCAAAACAATACGAAGGACACAGGAAGAAGCATCTTCAAGCCTCGACGCAATGGTCATAAGAGTCAAGTCAGGAAGGCTGGTGCTAATTCCAGCAACTCCCAGTCCGGTCAGCGGACAAAGAATAGCTCAGACCTATCCGGCCTGAGCCACACACTCGATCAACCATGTGAAATTCATGGTACTCCTAGAAGGAAGGCAAAGCATACCAATAGAGAATGTCGGATCCTCAAAACAAAGCGGCTGGTCGCGTGCCGGAAACAATGAAGGGAGGCGTCTGGTCAAGAGCCCTCCCCCCATAGCATAAAAGTACGGCCGATCGCCCCCGACCGCATTAACCACAACAACTCAATTGCAGTACCTCTGGACATAGCAAACCGGGGGCTCCATAACACATAAAACCCCCGAGGTGTGAAATCACAAACAACATCTCCTAAATGATGCTAGGGGCAAAGGCCAAGTTTCTCTGGCCCATCACTCTAAACCGTTGTCTTCGGATCACCCAAAAATACTAGGCCAAAGAATAAATCTTCGGCACCTTCCCACCATGCGGTAATTTACCGTATGCTAACGGGATGAACCACGTTGACTAGATTCCACGTGGTAAATCACTCAGGCCAACACCATGTGATGCAATCACACCTATGGGCAAGGCTGAACCCTGCCCTCAGGGCAGAAATCATACAGATGCTGGAGTAGCGAGTCGCGCATGCCTATCAAAATTTTGATATGACAGCCAACTATCCGGACACCAACTGAGGAGTCCGCGCTACCCAACGGTATAACGCTTAGGTTTACCAGGGTCCGATCAGGAGCCCTCTGACCAACCACAAGAGGACGCTCGGCTACCTCCGAGTATTTGCCTTACAAACTAACTTTGACGTAGAACAGGATTGGTGACGTGGAATCGGCCAGGACACACAAGGAGGCCCCCCTAAAAGAAGGCAATCCGGATTCACTCTTGATCCACTCACAGGTTCCGGTCCGGCCATCACAGGTTCCGCCAAAAAACACCTCTTTTCATAATCATACATCGTACTCATATGCATAGACATATCGTGTTACGCCCGATTATGCCAGGGGCTTCACAGTACGGCAATAAAATCTGACCACCTTCTCGGTCGCTCGGCACCCCGAACTTATAGCATTATATGCATCAGCTACGAATCATGTCTTGGGTCATTGGTTGGGTTTGCCTGGCTCCCTTGTTTTGGTACCTTATGTTCCATTATATCGGCTAAGGTAGCGTAGGGAGAACTACTGCGATTGTGTCCCGAATCTGCCAGACGAGCACCTCAGTAGAGAAAGCCGAAAACCGACTGTCATGATGCAGCGAGAGCTGGTCAGCTGTTCGAGAGGTTGTAAAATCCTTAAAGATTTATTCCGCACAACGCCATTATAAATTCGGAGTGCGATGGATCAGTCTTCTGATCAGGCGCCAATAGAGCCCCTAGTTCGGCCTTCCGAACACTAGGGGCTGCGCCGACCATACTCGGATTCCTATGGCTAAGTGAGAGTAATAAAGCCTTATAGTCCGATTGCCTGGTTCGTGGTGATAAACGCCTCCGTAAAAGGACCCAACTATGGGATAAAGAGCGTTCAGATATATCCCGAACACCCCCGTATTCTTTTTACGAGGGGGCAGGAGCCGACGACTGGCCAACTCTCAGGATTTACATACAATAAACAGCCGAACATGAAGAACATATGTTCAAACAAAGCAGGCAATATATAAATGCCATAATCTCATATTACAAAAAGTGGCATGAATGCCCTCAGGGAAATATAATGTCTTTGGCACACTTATCCGCCGCAAGGCGGGCTCCCTTCAGTACACCTTCATAGTACAGTTCGGGCTTGCGGTGCTCTTTACCCTCTGGCGGCCCCTCAGTCATCAGCTTCTCCGCGTCAAGCTTCCCCCAATGCACTTTTGCACGGGCAAACGCCATACGCGCACCCTCTATGCAGACTGATCGCTTAACAGCATCAAGCCGAGGACAGGCGCCCACAATCCGCTTCACGAGCCCAAAGTAACTGCTCGAAATTGGCTCCGCCGGCCACAGCCGGACAACCAAGTCCTCCATGGCTAGTTCGGCTGCCTGGTACAGTTTGAACAGCTGCTTCAGCTGATCGATAAAGGGCACCGGATAGTTCGGTGCCAAATACTGCGACTAGAAATCCCTCTCCACAGGCTTCTTCTCCTCGGTTCGGTAGAATTGGGCAGCATCTGATATGCTGCGAGGAAGATCCGCAAACGCCCCTGGAAAAATAAGAATTCAGCTTGCTGCTTAGAATTCTTCCCATTATCATGAACAAATGGCTAATAATATAGAAGCCCTTACCAGCCGCAACTTTCCGGGCCTCTTGAATGTCCCGTACAGCACCTCGGGCTTCTTCCCGAGCATCTTCCGCGGCTTGGAGCGCTTGGGCGAGTTCAGATTCTTTCCCTATTAGACTCTGCTCCAAGCCCTCGCTTTTCTTCACAGCCTCATGGAGCTCCCGCTCAGCTGTGACAACCCTGGCCTCATGTTTTTCACGAAGTGCCTGTTCGGCGGCAGCCTTCTTGTTGGCATCATTCACAACCTTCTTCAGTGCCTCATATTCAGCACTCGCTCCTAGGGCATACAACACAAATACTTTTCAATAAGCACAATTACTTATTCGTGCCTAATGCAAGACAATGTTTCAACATACCTTGTTTATCTTCTAATTGCTTCCTCATGCGGCCAAGTTCTTCCTCGACCCGTTCCAGCCTCCGCTTCAGTTCGGACACTTCTGCATTATGAGCGGCCGTCTTCTCCGCAGGCGCCTGTGTTCAAACAAAGAGGTACACGTCATTAACATAAGTTCCCATGACAAGAGAGGATTTGATCCTCGCCTGCCCCTCTCCTTCACGGACAAAGGTATCAGGGGCTACTACTCATATTATGATGATTCCTCAAAGGTTTCTTAGGAAACATACCTCAAAGGCCTTTATAAGGCAAAGGCAGGAATCGTTCAGCCCGCTCTTGGCGAACTGAATCTTTTCAACCACCGCACCCATAATGGTCCGATGTTCATCGACGATAGACGCGTTCTTTAATGCTGTCGATAGACCGCCTAGCAACTCTGCCTGAACAGAGGTTGCTGGCGGAGTAGGCAGGCCTCCCACCGTTGAAGGTGGCTGCTCGCCTGATCCGGGAGCCTTAGAGGTCTCCTGGACCTTGTCCGGCTGTGGGCCGAACCCAAGATCGCCCCCGCTGAGGGCACACTCAGGGGCCATCGCTCCCGCGTGTCCGGCTCCAGTGATATGCCCCCCTGGTCCGAGCCCCGTTGAGACGACACCTCACTGTCACGCCGGGACTTTGGGGAAGGGGCCTCTGGAGGCGTCTCGCCGCGCCAAGGCGTCCGAGCTCAGCGAATCCTCGGATGAGGACTGTCCGCGCGAGACCTCGCCGGATATGCAAAATATAGCAGATTAAAACTACTATACCCAAAAACAATCCTGACGCATATGCGTGTTCGGATTTTGTATACTTACGACTTCTCCAGGGGCTGGGCCCTGGGATCCCACTCCGGGCTGCTATCGGCAGCCGTGGTGGATGCCTCTGGGAGGGAACATTTTCTCCTCTTGGGCGATTCGGCCTCCAGGGATGAGGAAGCTACAGGCTTCTTCTGACCTTCAGAGTGAGGCTCGTCATCCTCTGCTTCTTCCTCTTCATTTTTCGAAGAAGAAGCGTCGCTTGAGTCTTCGGATTTTGCGTCCGACGCCTCGCGGTGACGGAGGCCACTCCGGGTCTTCTTGACCTTCTTGGAGGCCTCCTTCTTTGGCGCCTCGTAAGGCGCGGGACCAGCATCTTCATCAGAAGAGGTCCGGCCGGTTCCTCCGGCAGCGGGGCCGGACAATGAATCTGCTCCACCTTATTTATTCATCCACGAGGTCACGACGAAACACGATTAAGATATCTCCCTCACGACATGCCAACCGAAGCGTGGACGGACAGAGCATGGTTGTAACTTACCGGGCTTGCAGCATGGGACAATTGATGCCCACGGTCCTCGGCGGAGCCCTGCCACGATTTGATGGGTTTGAAGAGCACCTTCCAGATATCCTTGTGGGAGGAGTCGTAGAGCTCCTGAATGGTTTGGTGCTCGGTTGGGTCGAACTCCCACAGAGTGCAGGCTCGGCGCTGACAAGGGAGAACCAGGCGATCTAGCATCACCTGGACCACGTCGACGAGTTTGACGTCCCTGTCAACCAAACTCTGGACGCGCGTCTGGAGCAATGACAACTCATCGGACGAGGACTAGTTCGGGCCCTTCTTGGGCCAGGAAGTGAGCCGCAGTGGAGCTCCGGATCTGAACTCGGGAGCTGCAGCCCACTTTTACCGCGTGGTTCGGTGATATAAAACCACTGCTGCTGCACCCCTTGACGGAGTCGTTGAAAGCGCCCTTCGACCAAACGGCCTTGGGCATCTTGCTCACCATGGCACCGTCGCACTCGGCGTGTTCGCCACTCACCACCTTGGGCTTCACATTAAAAATCTTCAGCACAGGCCGAAGTGAGGTGAGATCCGAAGAAAAGCCCCGCACACAACGATGAACATCGAGATATTGAGGAAGGAGTTGGGGGAAAGATCATGAAAATCAATCCCGTAGTAATACATGACTCCGCGAACAAATGGGTGCAGGGGACACCCAAGCCCGCGAACAAAATGGGGAAGGAACACGACTCTCGTGAGGTTCCGGAGTGGGGCCGACCTGTCCCGCGGTGGGAGACAAAGGACCGATCTTACGGGCCAGACACCGGCGTCCTGGAGCTACTTGATATCCTTCTCCCGGACAGTAGAGGCCATCCATCTGCCTCCTGCTCCGGATCCGGACATCTTTGGAAAGCCTCTCTTTGGTGGAAAAGAAGAGTGCTTGGGCGTGAGGGCTCGAAAAGAGGGGAATGAGCTAGCGGAAAGAGAAAGGCGTGGGTAAAGAGAAAGAGGCCTTGTCTCTTTATAGGGGCGGTAAATGCTTTTTGCGCCTCCCCACTTGCTTGGTGGAATCCGTTTGCCTCCCGCTCACCACGATTAGCGGTGCGGTTGGATTACCCATACCCGTATTGATGAGAATCCCGTGATAAGGGGACACGATCTCTGCATTGACAAGACGTGTCAAGGAAACCACCTCGCAATGTGCGCTGTGGCTGGTTGTGGGAAAATGGTTCGAATAATGACCCGACCGTAATGACACGTTGTGTTGCCTAAAAAGTTGTCAGCAGATTGCATTTATGAAATATCATTCTCTCTACGGTGGCATGTGAATATCATTTTGTGGATCCGGACACAGCTCAAGTGTTTGATAATTACTTTGGAGTATTCGGAGATGGAACCCGCCCTGCAATGCCGAAGATAAGACTGTCCACCGGACTCATCGTCATTGAAGCCTGGTTCAGGGGCTACTGAGGGAGTCCTAGATTAGGGGTATCCGGACAGCCGGACTATATACATCGTCCGGACTATGGAAGTGTGAAGATACAAGACTCAAGACTTAGACCCGTGTCCGGATGGGACTTTCCTTGGCGTGGAAGGCAAGCTTGGCGATCCGGATATTATATTTCCTTCCTTTGTAACCGACTCCATGTAAACCCTAGCCCTCTCTGATGTCTATATAAACTGGAGAGGTTGGTCCTTAGAAGGCCGATCACAATTACAATCATACCATCATAGGCTAGCTTCTAGGGTTTAGCCTCTACGATCTCGTGGTAGATCTACTCTTGTACTACCCATATCTTCAATATTAATCAAGCAGGAAGTAGGGTTTTACCTCCATCGAGAGGGCCCGAACCCTGGTAAACATCTGTGTCCCTTGCTTCCTGTTACCATCAGCCTAGACGCACAGATCGGGACCCCCTACCCGAGATCCGCCGGTTTTGACACCGACACCTGCCAAGCAAAGCCTATCTGCTGGTTTCTATAGGTTTCGATAGGGGTAGGTTTGTAATTTCACCCAAACATGACGTAACCGCCTCTCACCCAGATTCATACACGGTGGGCGCCAAAACACAGTGTGTCCTCGGCCGAAATCGACTCCCTCCCTGATTCATATTCATACACGGTGGGCGCCAAAAACAAACTCTCGTCGACAAATATTCGGTGTATGCGAGATTACCGTCCTATCCCCAACCGACTAATGTTGCTGTGATGTTGTAGAAATTTGAAACGGGGGCTAAGTTTGTAAATTTCCTCACATTTGAGACAAGCGCATACGAATACATGGTTCTCCCCGTCCTTTCTACCTCCCTTTTCCCCATTCGTACTCCGTGGGCGCCAAAACACCCTCTCCACCCCACCCTCCTCCGTCCGCCACCGTCCCCCACCCCATCCACCGCCGTCCTCCTCCACCATGCCGAGTCGATACCCCGACGCCGCCGTCCATTACAAGAGATCGACCTCTCATCCACGCCTTGATCGGGATCCTTGCATCCGTCCTCTCGCTTCATCCCCGCCGTCGTGCACCTTGCCGGCGCCGCCTCCTACAACCGTCTCGTCCATCAAGGCCCGCCGCCACCGTCTACCCTCCTAGATTTGCTTCCACGCCCGGCGACAGCCATCGCTACCACAGCACCGTCAAATTCTCGAGATGCGACATCGGCGCCCGCATGAGGCGGTACTCTTCAGATATCTGCTCAACTTATTTATCACAGCAAGAAAATAGATCGCCACTGCTTTACTCTGATTTCTTGTCTTGGTTGCGAGGTTGCCTTTGTCCGGTTTGCACCTTCAGATCCGCCATGTCACGCTCAACACTATATTCCCAATGCTTATGGTTTTCCCCTTTTATATTCCACACTAGTTAAATCATAGTAGACTAAATTTCAAAATTGGGTCAGTCGTTTTTTCAAAGCTCGCCGGAGTTCGCCGGTGCGATCGAAGGGGCTCGGGTGGTTGTGGGGCCTCGCTGAACGAAGAAAACTCAACGCCGGTGGGGGTTGGTGCGCGGGTGGGGGGTGGGGTGGCGTAGGAACACAGGCGGTGGGGGTCGGTGGTCCGGCCGGCGGCTCGTGCGGTGTTCTGTATGGGAAGAATCAGAGACGAGGAAGAAGAAGGCTTAGGAGACGTAGGATCTTCATCCAACTGCCTGAAATGGTCGAGAGACAGCTGGGAGTTGCATTCTTAATGTGCTCTGGTTCATCATGTGTGGGCACTGCACAACCAACATTTTATTATCCAAAATCTGCTTGCTCTTCTTTACCATATTCCTCTTCCGTTCTTCTTTAATATGTACTCTCTCCGTTCCTGAATACAAGTCTTTGTATAGATTCCACCATGGACTACATATGGAGCAAAATGAGTGAATCTACACTCTAAAATGTATCTAGATACATCTGTATGTGATCCATAGTGGAAATCTCTACCAAGATTATATTTTGGAACGGAGGGAGTATGCTAGTAGTACAGTATGTTCCTTGTACTAAAGATGAGCAGGGACATTTGAAGTGTAGAGGTCTATACAGTCGGTTATGATGGACACTTTGAACCTCTTTGATTCGTAGGATCTTGTAAACATAGGAATAGGATTTGTAGTGGGCTGCCCACTTGAATCCTATAAGAATAGCAAGGAAATGCGGGGAGCTGTGTCGCCTTTGAGAGTTACACTGATATTAATGATGCCGCACCTTCACTTGAAGAGTGCTGGTATCCGAAGCCTTTCTAGCCGTACCGGCAATACTAGCACATATATTCCAGCAAGTTCCACTTTGCTGATTTTACTCTGATGCTTAAGGTTTTCCCGTTATATCTACACTATGATCTGTGTAGTTGCTTTGTGTCACACTAGCAGCAGTCCACTCTTGAAGCTAAACACTGCAATGACTTAAAAAATTGGCACCAAGGCATTGAGTGCCATTCTGGATGCAATGAAACTCATACGCTCCCCACCTGTTGATTCTTGTTCAGAATATGATCCTAATGACTATTCTAACCTCGAGGAGTCAAAGGCAGATGGCCTGTCCTGTTCACCCATCAAGGTGCCTGTTCTAATTTGGCAATGTTTTATTTATTGCGGGTATCTTGCATATGTTGTCTTGAATTTCTTCTACTTTGTTGCACCGCCATCTGCTTAGTTTACTCATCATATATGTCGAGATGCCATGCCCATCCATTATCAATACATATTCCATCTGTCATCATACCATGTTTTCACTCAAATGTTGTTCTTGTGCATCGGACATCAAAAGGAAGAGGGTGATTGCCAAACCTGAAGGAGCACCAAAGAAAGTCCTTGAAAAATGTGGTGGTGTCGGAGAAATCAGAATGACACCCACTTATATTGGTTGTACAACCGGTGACACAAAACGTAAGACCGAATCCAGTAATTTGTACCCATACTTCACGAGGCTACACCACTAGCCCCACCACAGGACCTGCACACCAGTAAAAGTTATACCGATTTCATTTGCCATAGCACCAGTTGTACCATAGAAAAATCCCACTCCAGCAAAAAGTACAGCAAGTCCACCGGCCGAAGACCTATCCCAACTGTAGAGACGGCCAATTCCTGCAGATTGGAACCCCATTCCATTTATTCCTAGTTTAAAAGACAATGCTTTCAATGTTGTTAGGGACTACGTGCATATATTCCCATAATGGGAAGATTATAGTGAAGACAAACACCATTTTCACATCTTCCTGTCCAACTTACGTGTAAGTGCTATTATTCATGGTTATCATTTTCCTGTTTTGTGCTGATTGAACACATCAATGATTTACATTACATTGTTGTAACTAGGCGAGGGTCAATCTGGATAGTCATGAAGAGCAAAGCTTGCTTGTGCTTTTCAAGGAAGCATTGCAGCAGTATCGGTGTTACCTGAGGAAATCACACTTTGATGGAAAGTCTATAAACGAATTTCCGGTGAAGTCTCACATGCTAAATTTAGAAGACATTGAATGGAAAAACCTTGTTATGCACCTTTGGTCTCGTTCAGTGATGAGGTACTATCTGTGAAATCACATGACAATTTGAACTTCTACTTTTCCGCATGTGCCTTACGGATCTTTTTGCGGGAAATCTGCTCGAAGAAGAATTCGGTTTGAAAAGAACGACGAGGATATCGCAAATATACTGCCCCGCTTTTGCTCTTGTTAGTACTGTTGTCTGTATCCTTTGTACTTGCATACATACCTGGTTCATTATGTGATAGCAGTATGCATGATAGCTTGCTTATCAATTGTTCGCTCCAAATTATCTGATTTGCATGAATGGTTACATTAGTGTAGAATATATCCAATGCCAATGTTTTTTTAGCTCTGCATTGCTCTTATAAGTACATGTTGTCCTTTATCAGTGTACTTATGATGACAGGTAGTTGTTCATGTACCATCACTCTGCAGCTTATTTTCCTTTGCCCTCCATTTTCTACACATCAGATCTATATTTACTCTTACCATAAGGTTGGTACTGAAGAAGTTTAGCTGTGCATTGCTCTTGGCCGTACCTTTTGCCTGTATCGCTGCACTTACATTTATAGCTACTTGGTTATGTAGCATCACTCTTCATCTTATCTTAAATATTCTCCATTTTTTCGTATATTATCACATATATATTTACTCTTAACAAAATGTAGAATAAAGGCAATGCTTTTGAAGAAGATTATGTGGTGAACTTCTTGAATTGCCCCCCATCGGCATGGACAAGGCCTTTATAGAGCCTGTCTTCACCAATAATGTCGGTTTGTCCATCTCAAGCCTTCAAACTTTGTTGTATATATTTGGTTAGGCATGATCGCAATAAATTGTTTATTTTTGGTGTTTGCATCAAATTGCTTATTTAAAGTTTATTATGTAGTTCATAAACAAAAGTTTGTCCTTCCTCAATTTAAGTTTTCAATTCTACAACCAAGTTCCTTATTCATACCATGTAAATTAAACTATACAGAGCAAGTGATCTTCTTTTTACCTTTGCATGTATATACATTCTTCATCCGTAATCCGGTGGTGTGGTGAACCTACCCACTACAAAGACAAAGGTCATATTCTGCAATGTCTTAACTATGAACAATGTCATATCATTCTACTATTATTTAAACCGTCTCTTTATTTGCCAATCTGAAATGGTATAAATTGACAGCACACTAACTATTGATACGTATGAGTTCTTGATCTATAATCCAGTGTTGTCGTGAAGCTGCCAACTCCTTCACAATGTCATTTCCTGCCATGTCTTGACTTGAACAATACCATATTGTGTTAATGCAATTTTAAACTATGTCACTTTATTCGTTAGTAAGAAATGTGATGAATAGTCAGCACTGATACTTTTACGTGCAAAACCTGTCATATGTCTGCTTGTTTATCTTTCAGAGTGAGGAAGATATAAGTGTTGAACAAGCGCAGTCTCATCATCTTGCTCAGCTGCTTGCACTGCAGCTAACCTGAAGGGCTAACCTTTCTTGAACTATATTGTTGTGCTGTCGTTTTTGTATATTATTTTGTCGGCGTCTTTGATTTGCCTTTGGTGGCGATCTTTGATGCCCAGTGTATGTAATGTCTGCTTGTGCTTTATTATCATAGTGGCGAACTTTGATGCCCAGTGGATGTAATATGCCATAATTTCTTTATTGTATAGTCTAGGTTTTTTCTTATTCACGATGCTGCAGTTATTTTACTGTATATATGTCCTGTCTTCGCAGTAAACCGGCCAAACCGTAAAATTACGGTACATAATCAGGCCATCATGCAATCACGATGTACGTTGGGCCTGAAACGTGTCGAACAGCTCACGGGCCGGCAGCAGCCCGAAATGAACCCCGGCCCATGATTGTGCGAATCAAATCATGGGCTTTTATAGGGCCAAAATTGTCTCGGTCCTTGTTTGGCCCAATCAGATATCGGCCGCGAGCAGGCCGGATGCAAATCGGGCCGTAGTTAGGCCCAACTATATGATGGGCTTTTAACAGCCGAAATTAATATAGGGCCGAAATATTAAATGGGCCCTTAACAGGCCAAAACTAATATCAGGCCGAATTACTAAGTGGGCCTTTAGCAAGTGGGCCCAAAAGCATAGTGTCCAGTTGACGGGCCGAATTTGATATGGGCCATAATTGAGCCCAAAGCCTCTTAAAGGGCTGGACCTGATCTGGGCCGTAATTTGGCCCAGAACATGGTAGGCTTATAACAGGCCGGATCTCATATGGGCCACTTTTAGGCCCGGAACGTGGCAGGCCATTAATGGACCAGATCAGATATGGGCCGACATTTGGCCCAAAACATGGCAGCTAGTTAATGGGCCGGCCTACTAGGGTCCTCAAAATCTTGTGGGCCTACAGCTGGGCCGACCCATTAATGTCGGCAAAATCTCATTGGCCTTTAGCTGGGCCGTCCCATTATGATCCGCAAGAATCTTGTGGGCCTTTACCTGGGCCGGCCCATTATGGCACACAAAAATCTTGTGGGCCTTTAGCTGGGCCGGCCCATTATGGCCCGCAAAATCTTGTGGGCCTTTACCTGGGCCGGCCCATTATGGCCCGCAAAATCTCGTGGGCCTTTAGCTGGGCCGGCCCATTATGGTCCACAAAATCTTGTGGGCCTTTAGATGGGCCGGCCCATTATGGTCCGCAAAACTTGTGGGCCTTTAATTGGGCCGTCCCAATTAAACTTGTTGGGCCGTGCCACGTGTCGACGTATCATAGGCGCCTTTTGTCCAATGAGTGGATGACATCTGTCCCAGCGGTGAGCCGACACGTGTTCCCTCCAGCCAATGATGATTTTACACGTGGAAAATCCCCATTGGTCGGGGCTGTTAACGGGTTACCGGATCCAAAACCCGACCCGATAGCTTAACGGCGTTCCGTTATGGTGGATGCCACGTGTCGGTCACCCTTGGCAAAGCACTTACGTGACGCGCGATTTATCGTCATGGAAGTGGACACTTCCGTGATGATAATTTTGTAATGTCATGGAACACTTCTCTGACGGCCACAGTGTATGACTATCTTGATTCTGTCATAAATTTGTCATGGATGTACATGCATGACAAAAAACGTGGCCTACTGTGACAAACACGTATCATCACGGAAGTGTATTTTTTTGTAGTGAAGTGATTTAGTATCACTGAAGAGATTGATCCAGCATGGATCCGACGCTAGTTACCTTTGAAGACTGTGCATCTTCCAGACGGTTAGGCGTCATGGTCTAGAGCATCCAAGAGGAAATTGTGGATCGCCGAGTGACCGAGTTTGTGAAGGTTTGGAAGTCACCTGAAGACTTACAACAAGTGATTGGGCGAGGACTGTGTGATCTTATCTCAAGGATAATACGGTGAGGACTGTGTGTCCTCAGGTTTAAATACCTAGCCGCTCCAACCAGACATACAATTGTCACAGCAGTTGGAACTGGTCTACCAAATCATTATCTTCACCAAGCCTACTGGTTCTATTTCCTCAACTCTTTCATTTCCTCATCACAAAGTTGTTGTGTGCTTGTTCATATCTGTTTGAAGACTTTGACTGAAGACTTTCTCAATTTCCTCAGTTTAATTTCTTCACTCTGTTTGTCTTCATCCTGTTTTATCCTGTGTTTACGCCTTATGTACTCTGTGCTTGCCTTCATTTCATCATGATTACCATGTTTGTGTTCTGTTATGTTTACATCTAAGTGCTTATTCCGATGCAAGTAGTTCTTCACTTAGGAATTTCCTCACCCTGAAATTCCTCAGTGAAGAATTCATGAAAATCGCCTATTCACCACCCCCCCCTCTAGTTTATATAACGCACTTTCAATTGGTACCAGAGCAAGGTACTCCCTTGTTCTGTGTGATTTTGGTTTAACCGCCTGGAGTTTTAGTTATGTCGACCGCAGGTATGATCAAGGTCTCTGCTGGGTGTCCTACCTTCGATGGGACGGACTACCCCTACTGGAAGAATAAGATGCGAATGCATCTTCAAGCAATTGACAATGATCTCTGGTATGTTGTGGAAAATGGTGTTCCCTCAGTCACACCTTCTCTGAATGCTGCTGATGTGAAGAGATTCAAGCAACTCGATTCTCAAGTGAAGAACATCATATGTGGTCATCTGAGCAAAGGGTAGTATGGAAGAGTGAGTGCTTTGGAAACTGCTAAGATTATCTGGAATAGGATGTCCAAAGTGAATGAAGGAGTCTCAACCCAACGTGACTCTCGAGTTGACGTTCTTCGCAATCTCTTCAATCGCTTCAAAAGACTCGACAATGAAAATGTTCAACAAACCTTCGATCGCCTCACTGACATCTCAAATGAGTGATACGTCTCCAACGTATCTATAATTTGTGAAGTATTCATGCTATTATATTATCTGTTTTGAATGTTTATGGGCTTTATTATTCACTTTTATATTACTTTTGGGACTAACCTACTGAACCAGAGCCCAGTGCCAGTTCCTGTTTTTTCCTTGTTTCAGTGTTTCAAAGAAAAGAAATATCAAACGGAGTCGAAACGGAATGAAACCTTCTGGAGAAGTTATTTTTGGAAAGGAAGCAACCCGGGAGACTTGGAGTCCATGTCAAGAAAGCAACAAGGAAGGCACGAGGCAGCGGGCGCGCCCACCCCCATGGGCGCGCCCTCCACCCTCATGGGCCCCTCGTGGCTCCCCTGACATATTTCATCCGCCTATATATATCCATATACCCTAAAATGATCGGGGAAAAAAATAGATCGGGAGTTCCGCTGCTGCAAGCCTCTATAGCCACCAAAAACCAATCGGGACCCTTTTCCTGCACCCTGCCGGAGGGGGATCCCTCACCGGTGGCCATCTTCATCATCCCGGCGCTCTCAATGATGAGGACGGAGCACTTCACCCTCGGGGCTGAGGATTTGTACCAGTAGCTATGTGTTTGATCTCTCTCTCTCTCTCTCTCTCTCTCTCTCTCTCTCTCTCTCTCTCTCGTGTTCTTGAGATGATACGATCTTGATGTATCGCGAGCTTTGCTATTATAGTTGGATCTTATGTTGCTTCTCCCCCTCTACTCTCTTGTAATGGATTGAGCTTTCCCTTCGAAGTAATCTTATCGGATTGAGTCTTTAATGATTTGAGAACACTTGATGTATGTCTTGCGTAGGATACCCGTGGTGACAATGGTGTATTCTATTGATCCACTTGATGTATGTTTTGGTGATCAACTTGTGGGTTCCGCCCATGAACTTATGCATAAGGGTTGGCACACGTTTTTGTCTTGATTCTCCGGTAGAAACTTTGGGGCACTCTTTGAGGTTCTATGTGTTGGTTGAATAGATGAATTTGAGATTGTGTGATGCATATCGTATAATCATACCCACGGATACTTGAGGTGACATTGGAGTATCTAGGTGACATTAGGGTTTTGGTTGATTTGTGTCTTAAGGTGTTATTCTAGTACGAACTCTAGGGCTATTTGTGACACTTATATGAATAGTCCAATGGATTGATTGGAAAGAATAACTTTGAGGTGGTTTCGTACCCTACCATAATCTCTTCGTTTGTTCTCCACTATTAGTGACTTTGGAGTGACTCTTTGTTGCATGTTGAGGGATAGTTATACGATCCAATTATGTTATTATTGTTGAGAGAACTTGCACTAGTGAAACTATGAACCCTAGGCCTTGTTTCCTAGCATTGCAATACCGTTTGTGCTCACTTTTATCATTAGTTACCTTGCTGTTTTTATATTTTCAGATTACAAAAACCTATATCTACCATCCATATTGCACTTGTATCACCATCTCGTCCCGAACTAGTGCACCTATACAATTTACCATTGTATTGGGTGTGTTGGGGACACAAGAGACTCTTTGTTATTTGGTTGCGAGGTTGCTTGAGAGAGACCATCTTCATCCTACGCCTCCCACAGATTGATAAACCTTAGGTCATCCACTTGAGGGAAATTTGCTACTGTCCTACAAACCTATGCACTTGGAGGCCCAACAATGTCTACAGGAAGAAGGTTGCACTACAAAAAAAAGACACATCCGTGACATTTTGGGCCGAACGAAATTTTTTTCTGTCATACATATGACACTTCTATGACGATAATTGTGACAAAACCTGGTATCATCATAGATGTGGTGGGCTCCTACTTCTATGACAAAAAATCATGACAGAAAATGGGCTTTTCGTCCTGGGCGGGCCGGAGACCCAGCTGCATGACATTCTTTGGGTCGTCCATGACGGAAAAAACCGTGGTAGAAGCGAGGGCGCGGATAATTTTGGGGATTTGCCGGTTACAGTGGGAGGTCAGGGCGGCGATGCGCTGCTTTCTCGTATACACGACGCTGCAGCGTGCGAGGCGGCGTTGGCTCTAATCGAACCCGAGCCAGGCGTTGGGATCTAATCGAACCCGGCGAGCTGACCGCAGCTACGTGACATCGAACCCGAGCAATCGATCGATGGTCGTTAATCGAACTCGATGGAGCGATTCTTCGCCATCGCTGCTAATCAAGACGATCGATTGGATGAACAAAGGCGTTGCGGGGGTTGGATGAGCGGTGAGTGGTGGCGTTGCCTCTGGATGAACAGGACCCGTGGTGTGGAGGGCTGGTTGAGCGATGAGACGGTGGAGGGTGGCCGTGGAGGGATGGTTGAACAGGACCCGTGGTGTGGAGGGCTTGATGAATAGTAGGCGGTGGAGGGTGGTTGAGCGATGGGCTGGTGGAGTAGCGCGCGGTGGAGGCTGGATGAACAGGAGCCCGTGGAGGCTGGAGGAGGTAGACGGTAGCCCGTGGAGGCTAGAGGAGCTCGACGGTGGAGATGAACAATATCCCGTGGAGTCCCGTTTTGCGGTACGCCACACCCCTCCCGATTAACAGGACCCCTGTTTCGACCGTAGCGCTCCAACACAAGTCTGTTTGCCTGCATTTTGCGATACGCCACACCCTCCCGATCAACAGGACCCCGTTTGACCGTAGGGAGGTCCGTTCGCCAGCTTTTGGCACGCCACACCCCTCCTGATCAACTGGACCCCCGTTTCGACCATGGGAGGTCCATTTCGTCCGTTTTGCGGTACGCCACACCCCTCCAGATCAACACGGCCCCGTTTCAACTATAGGAGGTCCGTTTCCTCGTTGTGTGGTACGCCAGGCCCCTCCCGATCAATAGGATCCCGTTTCGAACGTGTCCGGTCGAACACAAGGCCGTTTCCTCCGTTGTGCGGTACGCCGGGACTCGTTTCCATCACCTGTTCCGTCCAAGCCCTCCCGATGAACACGACTACGCATTCCGTTCCGACCCAGCCGGTTGGCTCCCCATGAACACGACGACGACGTTGTTTCTCCGTTCCGACCCAGCCATGTATGTATGCGCGAGTAGGCGTTCGAGACCCTGCCCGTATGTACGTACGTGGCCGTATTTTCTTTCTTGCACCCTCGCTGCTGGACGTACGTGTACATGCTACGTGTGCGCCTCTACATCGACCAGTATATATATACATGCACATTCGCGACCAGAATGACAACGCTACGTATGCTTCGACCAGGTGGGTCCCGACTGTCAAACAGTTCCTTGCGTGCGAAAATGTAGCTGGTGGGTCCCAGCAGTCAGAGGGGCGAATCGTTTTTTTTCGGACGCACTTCCTTTGCGTGCGAAGATGTAGCTGGTGGGTCCCAGCAGTCAGGGGGGCGAATCATTTTTTTTTGCCCGGACGCACTTCCTTGCGTGCGAAGATGTAGTTGGTGGGTCCCAGCAGTCAGGGGGAAACTTTTTTTCGCGAAATACGATGGCCCGTCCGGTGGGTCCCGCTGTCAGGTGGAGGAATCATTATTTTCCACGTAATAAGGAGGCACTTCCTTGCTGCGGCCGTGGACCCAGTTGTCAGCCTCTCCACGTACAGTCCACGTCCGATGGAATTCGTTCCTTGACCACGTTGACCACGCCGCGCCGAGAGCACCACGGCAGTGGACGACAGCGAGGCCTAGAAAGGGGACGACTCGGAGCCGGGGAAGACGCAGTAGTGGATGCCCATGCGAAGAGGAGTACGAGGGTTCACTGGTTCGGCTGCGATGTGAGGCTGCTGTCGCCGCAAAATAATAGGGGGTGTGGGTGAGTAGAGGGATGGCCTGGCCAGCAGTGGGAGTAGTAGTGGGTGGTGAGGCCTCCGCGGCATCACAGCCGGCCACGGGAAGCAGGAGCACGCGGCACGACCGGCGCTGGTTTGGGCGGCTGGAGCAAGAACACTAGAGGTTGAAGAAGCACTACAACCGTTGGATGAACATCGTACTGTAACATGAGCTAGAATCGTTCATATTGACTAAGTTGACAAAGCCCTCCGTCCCCGTCAACTTGGTAGGCCCACAAGTCAGCCTCAAGATCTTTGGGTTCCGGTGGGGAGTATTCATTTTTTGTGCGTAATAAGGAGGCACTTCCTTGCGTGCGAAGATAGCTGGTGGGTCCGACAAGTCAGCAGGGGCATATTTTTTTTGCGAAATACAGAGGCCCTTCCGGTGGGTCCCAGATGTCAGGTGGAGGAATCATTATTTTGCGCGTAATAAGGAGGCATTTCCTTGTGTGCGGCCGTGGACCCAGCTGTCGGCCTCTCCATGCACAGTCTACTTCTGATGGTGTCGTTTGTTGACCATGTTGACCACGCCGCGCCGAGCGCATCCAAGGTGGTGGACGACGGCGAGGCCCCGGACAACAACGAGCAGGAGATGGGAAGACGCGGTAGTAGAGTCGCAGACGGAGAGGTGTACAAGGGTTAACTTGTTCTAGTGCGGTGTGATTTGGCAGTCGGTGGAGAAGAACATGAGGTGTGGAGGGGTGGAGGGATGGCCAGACAAACGATGGAGTAGCGCTTCATAGCGGTTGCTAAGCGTAGCTGCTAGCAGCAGGAGGCGGGAGGTGGTCCCGGCACCGGAGAAGAAGACGAGAGATTGAAGATGGATGCTACCGTTGGATGTAAATCCAACGGCTAACATGTCGTAATCATTTGTTGACTAAATTGACAACGACTTGCGTTGGCTTCGACCTATTGGCCCATATTTCAGCCTCCAAAAATGTGGCACGTATTCAACCCATTTTCAGAATTTACAGTCTTTTTTTTGCTCGGTAGAATTTACAGTCAATTTGATCTTTTTTTTGAATTACAGCCATTAGCTGGGTTGGGTGAACAATTAATGTAGCGTCCATGCGGCCCATTTATTTTATTTCCTAAATAATTACAGGCCATTTGCACTTTCTCGAAATACACGATTTTGCTGGGCTGATTCTAATTATAATGTTGGGTTGGGCCAGCAATGTTATCAAAAAATAAAAAGGGGCTGAGCATTTTGTTATAAATATATTTAAATAATAAGTGATATTCTTACATTCGTCCTTAAATCTTACCAAGCTTTTGTACACAATCACTAGGATTTTCGTGCCAAAACAATCCAGGATTTTATTTGTTAAGAAATTATTTTTATAAGTTAATAAGATGTGGGATATTGTTTTCTTACATATGTAAGTATTTGTTAAATATATGATGACAATAAAAATAATATATAATAACATATAAAATAATTTAAATATATATAACATAGTTAGAAGGGAAACATAAGTTGTACCTGGCGTTCCTATTCTTATATAGAAAAATAGAACAGACCTCTACGTTATCTTCAAAAAAATACATAAATTGGGCTGCCAAAAATAAAACCTCGGATTGGAGGTCCATAGGCCGTTCGATACATGATGGCCCTAAGAAAATAAAAACAGGCCCTCCCATCCGAGGTCGTGAGCTGCGCATGTTAAAAATGAAAGCCTAGACGGGGCAGCCAAAAACCACGTCCAACACTTGCCAAAACTTCATCCCTCGTTTTCTTTGTGTTTCGCACACTCGACATTGAGGCCGTGTTAATATAAATGCTCTGCCTCTGAAAGTTGCAGTTTCTTATCTGAAACTGAACTTGCAGTTTCTTATCTGAAACTGAAACTTGCAGTTTCTTCTCGTCTGCACTTTTATACTCCTATGAAACTACATTTTTTTAAGTGCTAAAAATAGATCTCTAGAATTCATAAAATTCTTCATATGCTCAATACTGCAAATCTGAAATTCAAAAGACATTCATATCTGAAAGTACTCTCAAAATACACAACACAAAACACAATTCACAACCTGCAAATACTGACAACCCTAAGCTCCTCCTGACAATTCACAACCTGCCCGACTATTGGGCTGGGGGGGGGGGAGGGGGCAGCCCCTTCTTATTCCTCGGCGGCAGACAGCCGCCCCATGAGACGATGTGAACGGCGAGGGAGACGATGGCGGGGAAGCATCGTCGGGCCAACTGCTTTTCTCCTCTTGTAGTTGGGTTCGGTCGACGAAGACTCCACTAGCTCGCTCTGGCAGGACACCCTCACAAACCGCACCCTGTAGATGCTCGATCCTTCAATCTCTGGTGGATGCTCCATCTGGGATCGATACTCCCACCACCGCTCCCTCACGATCGGATTTGGTGAATCTGTTTGCTCCATGGCCCAGAGGAGCAGCTCTATGTACTCCGGCGCGACTCCCTCCGGGAGTATCGCCGCCTTTTCACCCTGTTGCAGATATTTGGCCATGGATGTCGCTGCCGCCGCTAGTTGGTCCTTGTTGTCAAACCAAGACTGTATCTCCAACATCCTAGCTAGCTTCACAGGGTCGCCGTCTGCGATCCTCACGTATCGGTTGTACTCCTCCATTGATCTACTTCTCCACAGCACCTTCACTCGCCGGCGGTGGTTTTTGAATGAAAGAGGAGAGGAGCAACGCTGGTTTTGGATTAGAACGGGAGAGGAGCGACGCTGGTTTTGGACTGGAACAAGAGAGGAGGGGCGGTGGTTTTGAAATGGAAGAGGAGAGGAGCGGCGCTGGATTTAGATTGGAATAGGAGAGGAGCGGCGGTGGTTTAAGAGGAGAAGAGTGGAAGAGCGGCGCTGGTCTTGGAAGTATTTTTTTGTTGTTTTGTGTATTTTGGGTCAAAGTTTGACCACGTACTGTATTTGACAAGCAAAATGTGAATGCTGTCACCAAAAATTGTATCGTTTGGTTCGTATCTGAATATACTTTCAAATTATATTATTTTTGCAACGTATAACATATATTTTATCTGCGAAAATCATGGTCAATTAAGACCCAGAATAAAAGGGAGACTAGCTAATGTGGGGTCGCTTTCTTAATTGAAGGGTAAACTGATTTTGATTTTGATCCAGTCACAGCGCGTCAGCCCTCTCGCCCAATCCTAAATCGCTGCCGCATGCTCCTCTCCCTCTTCTCCATTGCAAAACCACCTCCTTTCCTCTCCATCATCTCCATTCCAAAACCACCGTCTCGCCTCTCCCTCTTCTGATCTTCTCCATTGCAAAACCACCTCCTCTCCTCTCCATCATCTCCATTCCAAAACCACCTCCTCTTCTCTCCATCATCTCCATTCCAAAACCACCGTCTCGCCTCTCCCTCTTCTGATCTTCTCCCCATTCCAAAACGACCTCCTCTCCTCTCCATCATCTCCATTCCAAAACCACCTCCTCTCCTCTCCCTCTTCTCTATTGCAAGATCACCGTCTCTCCTCTCATCTTCCAAAGCTAGCACCGGACCACTCAGAAGGACATCTATGGAGAGGATGCAGCAGCGAATCAGGAAGATCGCCGGCGGCGACCAGGCAAAGTTAGCCAGGTTGAAGGAGATCCTTAGTTGGTTTGACAATGAGTGGGAGATTTCGAGAACGGTGCGAGCCATGTGGCAATGTATGCGAAAGAGCGAGACGACGGCGATGAGGGCGGCGATGTACATGTACTCCTCGGCGGCAGTCACGCCGCAGTCCTCCGAGTTCATCGAGTATCTCCTATGGGCGATGGAGCAGACAGATTCGCCCGAGGCGATCGAGCAGAGGTGGTCGGTGTATGTCGAAGGTCGAGCACCCAGAGGATAACGAATCGATCGAGTATGGTGTGCCGTTCGTGAGGGTGCAAAGCCAGCCGGAGCCACAGGAGTATACGTTCTCCCACCGCAAGAGGAGGCCGGATGGCGCGACGTCGCTTCCCCGCCGTTCTCCATGGTTCCCTCAACGCTCGCCTCGTTTCAACGGAGGTGGTAGGGTTTAAGGTAAGCTTCACACTAACCTAATCTTCCATCTGCTCATGCTTACAATCAGTGTGACAGCTAATGAAAATCATGCTTACAATCAGTCTCCGAGTACTACCCAATCACCCTAAAATAGCTCTGGACCTTTGGGTCAAAGTTGTGACACAGTGTACAAATTAAGAAAAATAGATTGGTTGCTTCTTTCAGAAAAGAGTACTCCCTAGAAAACTGCCAATATAAGCTACTAGTATTTGGTTAGAGGATTTTCACGAGAAAGATCCGTCCACGAGAGCGCCACACATCCCAATCGGTGGTGGTGGATGCCAATGCGTGCATGCAGCATGGTTGGTGTCGGTAATTTTTACTTGGCACACCTTGCACTCTGCATATATGCCGGTTCCATACGTACATTTGTGCAGTTCCACCAAAATGCAGCTGAATAACCCTGTTTGCACTGAGATAATGAAAAGCGTGATTACATTATAGTGGCACTAGTTGATGAAACACACAAAATAAATAGAAGAAAATATTGCGATAGTATCATAGTATGCCATGCTGCGAGGGCGAGATGGGCCCTGCGACGCCTCATACTGGACATCGTCCCAAGTCTACCAGATACACCTTCTGTCAGTGATGAACATCAGTGTACAATAGTAGTACAAGGAGGCGCCTTGAGACATTCAAATCTCTATTTTTGTACATATCAACTAAAATTAAGCACCCAGTTTGTAAATGCTTAAACATTAACAATGGGACTAGTTGATGAAACATACTTTAACAAAGAGAAGCACTTTCTTTATCTACATTGGAAATGAAATGATAGAGATGACACTCACTCTATTTTAATTGTATTATTACTTTATTTTATCAGTGACACTAGGGTCGAGCAGGTGGCAAACAAGGTGTACCATGCGTCGCAAGGATGGAGGCCGGGGGTGTTTAGACTGGGATGCTGGAGCTGGCTCTTTCAGTCACCTACATGGATGATTCAATTCATGGGACCTTTTGGTGCAGCTCACCTAAAATGAAGCAATGTCCCGTGAGCTAGCAGCTTCATCTTCAATTTTTTTTAAGAAAAGGGCTCCAGCCCCGGTTCCATTTCCATCAGAAAACGAAACCCACAGAGCTTCTTCTTCATTAGTTGCAATAAAATTGAGCAACATCATGGCTAGTTGTGAAGCTCCTGGAATGCTCAACTATAATTTGGATATCATTTGTGCAGTTCAACTAAGATCGAGCGTGAAATGTATATCTCTGTTTGCACAAAAAAGGTGGAAAGGAGGGTGACTAACAAGTGATGAAACATGCATCAAATGAAAAGAAGCATGTTCCTTATCTGAATGGCAATCCTACAAGGACAGTAGCAATTTCTAAAGCAGTGGCATTTCTAGATATTAGTGTGGGCATTAGGATTAACTATGACATCCGTTAAATACGACATTACTTTGGGCACGGGAGAGTAGGAGGACCAGAACAGTTGCATTTCTAACGAAAAGAACTAACTTATCTTAATGAGAAATTTTAGCACGACATGTAAAGAAGTGCAATTGATTCATATTACTGGAGGCATTATATTGAAAACAACATTGGTTTAACGTGTCCTTACTTTTAACAGTGTGATTGCTACATTTTACCTGTGGCATTACATAAGAGTGGCTCGGGGCAACAAACATCAGAACAGGATATCTGGGTTGGTCCCATTTTTGTTCGGTATAGCCACCTTATACTGTGTGAGGCTAGAAAATCTAGTGCTGGACTAACTCTTGACTTGTCCCCAAGTCCCCACTTTCTTTCCTTTTTCAACCAATAGATCGGGTTTATATTGAGTTTGTACTGCGTTTCCCTTTATTTCCCTATTAGACCTAGAGACCAGTTGGATAGCAGGTCTACGCTACTTTTCGCCCCCATTATTTCCTCTTTCGACCAAGTCCTAGATTCAGGTAAAAATCCTCCCCACCCCCCACCCGCTTTCTTCCTTGTTTGAACCAAGTAGTACTAGATTCGAGTGCATGAACTAGTTTTACCTCTTAAACGTAAAAAAAAATTAGGTGGTTTTCGAACAGCCGAACGATCCTATCTATGAGGGGGCCTGAGAAATAGTTAAAGTTACAAATGCAGCGATGTCAGGAGCTCGGGAAGTAGAGCAAGGCCTGTTTCGAAGGAAGTTATTCCTGATGGTCGCCGGGATGTCGCTAGGTGGGCGGCGGGAGGCCGGATCTGCCCACACTACGACAGCGAGGAAGAAGGGGTCGGAGGCCCTCCCTCGCCAGCGGTGCTTGGGAGAGAACGGCAAGGCAGGCTGATCGGGACGCGCCCAGCAGTGGGTAAGAGCCGTCGCCGAGGACGACCGCGTGAATGTTGCACCTTCTCACCTTCCCCGGCGGAGAGGATCCGGCTAGATCCGTGACCAGTGGTGAGCAGAGAGAGAGAGAGTGTGTGGCCACCGCTGTCGTGTTTAGATCTGGAGAGGCCAAGACAGTGTGAAGAGAGCAACACTAGAAAGCAAGCGCGGAGGCTCCTGCCTATATAGTGGAGTAGTACTTAGTTTTCTTTTGTCTACCTGAGCCGGCTTGGCCTCGTCAATGATTGTCAAGAAGTCTTCATGCACGTGGCCCGGAGGCGCAGTTGTCGTCATTTTGATCTGACAAGAAATGCCACATGACAAGAAATCATAACCTCACTGCCCAAAGGAGACAA
Organism: Aegilops bicornis; assembly: GCA_021605145.1. Taxonomy (NCBI): domain Eukaryota; kingdom Viridiplantae; phylum Streptophyta; class Magnoliopsida; order Poales; family Poaceae; genus Aegilops; species Aegilops bicornis. The sequence continues at coordinate 769,450,537 of CM038670.1, read as the reverse complement.
CATGAATCCCGACGGACAAACTAGACGAGGAACAAAGTTCAAATTAAGGATAAACTCGTAGAAAAGGGGTCCGTCGATAGATGTCCTAGTTAACATAGCCGGCTTGACCTAGATGGCAGCCGAGTAGTCACTGTCTGTGCATGTGCCCCCAATGACTAGCCCAACTCAGTTGTCGCTGTTTAACCCTCGCAGTGATCCGAAGCACATCTTATATCTTATATCTTATATTTACTAATCGGAGGCACCATTCAAGATCTCTCATTAATCCACATCATCAAAATTAATTGCACCGTCGGATTATAGAATTTACGTTCAGGATAAAACGAAAACTTACGTAACGTAGATGGCCCCATACCAGAAAAAAGTGGCATCTAACACATCCAATGTTAATTGTGTACAAAACAAATAAAGCCTCCAAATAAAAAAAGATTCCATCACGTCAAGAAAAAGGAAAGCCTCTCCATACAAACTCCAACGTAAGAAAGGGAAAGAAATACATGATCATCAAAATAAAAAAGGCACAAGCTCACGTCCAAAAAAAGGAAAGCATCCATGTGCACATACCTTTCAAGTTTGCTCTGTGTAGAAACAATACATTATATAAAAGAGAAACAAATCCACACGCCCAGCTGACTACCCGCATCGAAAATAAAGGATCGCCTCAGGTAAAAAAAGAAAAGCCTCTTCATTAAAAGACCAACGTAAAAAAGGAAATAAATCTAAACGACCCCGCTGATTATGGGCGGCCTCGTGTAAAAAAAGGAAAGCCTCTCGATAAAATGTCAAACATAAAAAAAGATAGAAATCCAAATTACCCCGCTGATTACGCGTAGCATTTAAATTTCTCATATGTCCAGCGAAAAAAAAGGACCGCATCAGGTAAAAAACGTCTCTTCATAAAATGTCCAACGTAAAAATGGAAATAAATCTAAACGGCCCCGCTGCGGCCTCACATAAAATAAGGCAAGTCTCTCCATAAAAATTCCAACGTAAAAAAGGAAAGAAGTCTAAATTACCCCGCTGATTACGCGTAGCATTATAAATTTCTCATATGTCCAGCGAAATAAAAAAGGGCGGCTTCACGTGAAAAAACAAAAGGAAAGCCTCACGTCAAAAAAGAAAGGAAATAAAGCCTCATGTTAAAATAAAAAGGGAAAGCCTCCATCAATAAAATATTTTCCCTATTAAAAAATATATTCTGCTGATCAGAATCACTATGGACTCCTCTACATGGCCGTCGCCTCCAGCTGGCTCATATCATGAAGTGATAGCATGTACAGACTGGCTTTAGGGGCTCCTCATGTACGCCGCTGGATCTAAATCAGCTCTAGCATTGATTATTATTATGAATACATACATACTACTTTGAATAGCACGCTTGCAATTCATGAATTAGACCCATTCACATGATATTCTTCGCATGGTGTGGATTGTTACTACCTATTACTTGTGTATATATAGTACATCTATGCATGTCTTTATTTTGGCCTTTAAAACTCCGTAGTTACTACAGTAACAAAAAGAATCTTGATATATCATTTGCCACGAAGATCTCATATCGACACATGATTACGTATATGATATATGTTTGTATAGTAGGAATAGAAAGTATTAAAAAAAGAATAATCATATAATATTTTTTTAAGATTGTTTGGGTATGCACCGCTTTAATCGGAATATCTATCACACAATTTCACTACTCTATTATTCATAAAAGAAATTTTGGAATAATTTATTGGTTAAGACAACAACTTAAAATCTGAATAATGTATGGCTTATAAAGGTATGAGAGAATATAATCTCTTATGCATATTTTTTCTACAGTTTCACATGTTGATAGAAAACCGTATATGTCCATTGTTTCATTGTTGTCTATAGAAACAAATTCTTTTATAATCAAGCAAAACTAGGCGCAATCCAATGTTCCCAAGGGAGGCAAAAATGAAGATGTATGTTTTTCAGGTAGCAAAACGAAATGAGCATATATGCTACAGTAGGGAACTTGATTATATAATTATAAACTTAAATGTAACAAATACATGATACATGCAACAACTGAATCCGTAACCATGTTGTCTACTAATATAATAATAACAATCAATTATATCATTTTAATACTATTGTTCAACCAATGTAATAGGTACCCACGTTTTTCGTATTTAATATTAGAAGTGCTAGCCCGTGCAGATGCATGGGTTGATGACTAGTGACACCTAATTTTGCGAGATGACAAGAAACCTTTTTTTAGATTTCTCACCACAACTACAGCCATGTACAACATAGCCTGCACGATATATAGACGATAGCCAATCCAGGCGTGTCTGCTGGAGTCTGGTCACATGCATGGACGAACTGATCATCCGTGTCTTGCAGGGATCGTCCAGGCACCAACGTAGTACAACACTTCTCTAGTACTATCGCTCGTCTCCCTCTTCTATTAAGTCACCCGACTTGCGGGGCCGGGGAGTTTGCCTATGGTTGGTTCTCAATTGCCGTCCCACATGTGTGTGCGAGCACAATATGACGCGCGTTCCATTCGGAGAGCAGCGTGCCAGACCGACCGACCGTCTGGGGTGCGACGCGAACGCGATGGGCGTGCTGTATACTCTGTTCATGTGTACCGCCGTTTTCTAGACGCTTTGCTCCATGGAGCGGGCGCAATCCATGAATACAAAATTAGTATACTGTATACTATTTAAAAGTCGAGGGCGGGGCTTTTCCTGCCCGATAGGCGGCGGGACAGTTCCGCCTAGTCGAGCCAACAGAGACGCGAGAAGACGAGGGAGTAGGCTGCTGCAAACGTAGGGATGTGTGATTTGACAGCGAGTTACTGCTGGACAGGTGGGGCCCCGTGATTTGACTTGCCATTATCATTTTAATCTGGCGCCACGACCGGCGTGAGTCTCCCGATTCCTGACCACCTCCATACAGGTGCCTCTCCTAATGCTCCACCATGTAGTACAGGCTGGCTCTTGCATGAGAGCCCACTTCTCCACCTTTTCCTTGCCTCTCGTTCCTCCACATATGCAAAAATGCCATGTGAAGCGCACTATTGTACTTACTTGCTCCTACAGGTGCTTAAGCTTGCCATATAGGCATAAAGTCTGATGTGGCAAGTTAATCAAGAAGAGAGAGACTAGTTTGGTGACCCAAGGAAGAAACGGTGCTAAGCGCGTGTACCTAGGTGAAATGACAATTTTGAGTCTATAGCTAATTAAATGAAGCAAACTTAGCAACACCATTTCATTGGAAGAGGTCACTCCTTGGCAAATGCAATAAATACTAGTACTCCCTGTGTCCCATTATATAAGAATGTTTTTGACACTACACTAGTGTCAAAACGTTCTTATATTATGGGACGGAGGGAGTACGAAGAAAGAGATAGAGAGGAGTAAAAAACTATACACTTATAGCCAACCTTATAGCCAACCTTGTTGTAGTATGAGTGACTAAGTGATGACTATGTATGACATGCCAACATCACATAGCCTAACGCACCGTGTTAAATGTCCAAGGGCGTGACCGCGCGAGCGATGCGATGGTCGTGGTAGGCGCGACCATGATACGGGCTGCTGGCAGCCCTTGGATCTGAGATCAAATGGTCGCATGCTAAGTTGCTGAAAATTTGCAGAATAACCCTCCAGGATAGGATATTCACCCATAGGTCTAGAATCACGCCATGCAACCGTTCGATCTCAGATCCAAGGGCTCTCGGAAGCCCGTATCATGGGAGAATGGAAAGCCACTACCCTCCCGTTCGAACGCTGGCAGTTCGCTCCTACTCGTCCCCGCACGTCCTTTAATACTACGCCGGTTCGCTCCTAGTCGTCCCGTCCATTCACATTACGGCAGTTCCACTAATCCTAACCCTCCTCCCAAATCCATGGCGTCCAAAATCTCCCCAATCGGTGGTGAGTACAAGGTTAGAACCATCACCGGCGATGAGTTTGACGTCATCTACACCCGTACTTCTGCGACGGTGAAAGGATGCCTTTCTCGATTCAGACGCATGTCCGAAGACTTAGATGATGAGTGGGTCGCTGGGCTAGATGTTGAGTATACCACAGTCGTGGGACGAGAGAAGGATCTAAAGGACGAAGAGAGGAAGAAGCCAACCGTGATCCAGGTTTGCGTGCATGACTTATGCTTGGTCTACCACATATGCCATGCCGACGTTGAGTACCAGGATTTTAAGGACTTCCCCGAGAGCAACCTAGTCAAATTCGTTACTGTAGACTTTGGTAACGACAAGGAAGTCCTGCATCGGATAGGCCTTGTTGTAGGCAACACCTTCGACCTCCAAAAGAATCGGCTGGTGTCCTCTCGTCGGCCTTCAATGCTGACCCTGGCAGGAGCCATGGTTCATCCTTCGTACGATAAACTGGAGAAACCTCCATACACGTTTCATCGTCATGCATGGCAGCGGAATGTACTAGATATAGACCACATCCAGTATGCTGCAATGGATGGCTACCTTTGTTTCAATATCTACAAGGGTTGGATGAAGAGCAACAGCCAAGTTGGCGGTTCAAGCAAAGAAGTATCGGCCAAGAGGAAGAGGGACAAGGACGAAGTCGAGGACGTGGACGAGGACTCCGAGTAAGGTGGCAGTGTCGTTGCTCATGGCGGTTCTAAACTTATAATGCAGTGTCTACCGGATTAGTTGCATAGTTTAATTTCAGGTGTGCTTAGTTTAATTTGAGGGGTGTGTTGTGCTGAGCCCCCAGCAGAACTATGTTATGTTTCTTCTTGTTACTTTAACTCTCCAGTACGTACATACTACTATTTCTTACATTTCATCTTTTAGTTGGTATAGTACTACCACTCATTTCTTCACATTATATATGTACAATATATATGGCCAACATCATATAGCCAGCAGTTTAGTTGTCAAAGAATTTTAGGGTTCTTAGTTTTGTCAAAGAATTTCAGGGGGCTTAGTTTTATTTGAGGGGTGGGTTGTGCTGGACACCATTATTGTGACTAGCCTTTTTAATAGTACTATATGCATAATTTGGCGACAAGCGCTCTCTATATGTACTACCTCCCTCCTGGTTTATAGGTCCCCTTTGTAGTTTGTGTCAAATTTTGACTAATGATTTAACTAACAAAATGTTAATGCATATCAAGAAAAATTATCTCATTGGATTCGTACTTGAACATAGTTTTCAAAAATATAAAGTTTGGTGACATGCGTAGACATTTTGTTAGATTAATCTATGGTCAAAATTTGGCACGAAATATAATGGGGACCAATAAACCCGGACGGAGGTAGTTCCACCTTTTTTTTTAATTTCAAGTTTTGCACCATGGCGCAATCCATCGATGCTACTGCTGTACAAAAGTATACATTTTTTAAAAGGCTAGAGGGCGGGGTAGTCTAGCTTGGTCGGTTTCACAGAGGCGAGGGCCTTTGTGATTTGACGGCTTTGACTCCTCGTATAAATGCACCGACGACCTGATCGAGGAGAAGCAAAGAACCGTGCGGTATACTCAAGTTTTCCACTAGAGTAGTACTGCGATGGAGGAGCACGAAACACGGCAGCCCAGTGCCATATGGCGATAAAAATGATCTAATTTGCTAGTCATCTCAATTTTAGCATTGTTCTATTCATTCCCTCAAAAAACAAAAACCATTGTTCTATTCATGCCTCGCAGAGAAAATGACACGTGCGGCGAAACATCGGAAGCAAAAGATGAAACACAGCAGCAAAAGAAGAAGGAAGATTATCACCCCAAATGATCTAATTTGCCACGGATTCGTAACTGCTTCTTCATCGCCTCCACGACCTCCATCTCCTTGCGCGTCTCCTCCGCCATCTTCTTCATTCTGTCCATGACGTGGGATTTCTCGACGCGAGCCTTCATCATCTGTTCCACGGCCGCATTACGTACCTTGACAGCAGCCGGGTGCTCGATGCGGAGCTTCGCCAACTCCTCCTTCTATTCCATGACGAGGGCCTGCAGCATCTTCATCGAGGAACTACTATTCTCATGCAGCTTCTTCCATCCGATGTTCTTCTCCTTCAACAGGTCGATCTCGTGGCAGAGCTTCGCCTTGTCCTCTTAAAGTCGCAGGATTTTGCCGGTCGCCTTCTTCTCCGAGCCAATGCTCTTCTTCAGCAGCATCACCAAGCTGGCGGTCAACTCCCCCTGCTGATTGAGCTCAGCGGGCATGTCGTCGAGGCTCTCCTTCAGCAACTCCGTAAAGCCTTGGATGAACTCCTTCTGCTTATTGAGGTGCTTATTGAGCTGATCGGGCATTCCGTCGAGGGATAACGACTCCAGCTCCACTGGCTCGGCATGTTCGCCTCCGCGGCTAGGGCGCTCCTGGGAGCCATCGCCTGCCCGTGAGAGATCTTTCGAGGTCTCTGCGTGGCGGTGAGCCCTCTCTTTTTTTTCACAGCCTTGGTTGCCGCTCCCTTGTTACGAGTAGTTCTTGACCTAGAGCTCTGCTCACCGGCCATGGCAACGACGGACGAATAAAAAGCACTTATGAGGAGGAAAGGTAGAGTAATTTTCGGTTAGGTAGTTCCCCTTTTTATAACCTAAGTACTAGCACTAGTAGTACTAATACCTGCATAGTGGGAACACGTTCAGGTTTGGTACGCACTAGTAGGTGTGAGCAGACTTTCGAATGTGATGGGAACAAGGTAAAGATTAATTGATGGTTTTGGTTTCGAGGCCCGAAACGGCTCCCGATGAGTTTAGCGGAACATAAATTTCAAGTACTACACTGCTGAAATGCGTAAATATTATGTTACTGTCAAAAATTGGCACAAAATACAAAGGAGACCAATGGAAGTACTACTAGCAACCCACGATTTAACTACTCGCATGCGCGCAGTGGAGTAATAATGTCTTTCTTCTGCCCTCACGTCCACTCATTTTGCATGTGCTGTATTAATTGACCATCAGTGAGGTGAACGACTTTACACGCGTCAAATTATCACATGGGGTGGATCTTGGTACAAAATTGCGTCCGCCCGTGTACCCGCGTGTGCGTGCGAGGGAATGAGTGCGTGCATGGCGTGCGTGCACATCTTCGCTTCGTGCATGTACCGCCAGTATGGCTCAGGGAGGACGAGTACATTCTTCTGGAACCAGCAGCACGTCACTGTGATCAATCCACGCAAGGAGGTGGCCTGGCGCCTCCACATGTGCCACGTGGATTCATGAACTGTAAGAGAGACACTGTAGCGTGCCATTGGTATTCCAATTTACGTGTTTTGCACATACTCGAAGTACTAGTAAGGTACACATGCATTGCACGTATCAGATTTTGCAACCAAATTATGAATAAATACCACGCTATAGCATGTAAGCTCTGAGTCATATATGCGTGATGTAGCCCTTCGTTTAATTCTTATAGTTCATCTCATTCAAAATCAATTAGTTTTTATAAAAAGCTAAGAACGCGTGAATAGGAAAAACATGGGATTATAGTGGAATGTCGTCTTGAATCCTACAGGATTGTACGAGTGTTTGATTGTGCATAGAAAAAACTCAGAATTCTTTCAAAGAGGTTTGAGTGGATGGGATGTTTCCTATGAAATCTAGTGCAAATGAATCATATGGAAAAATTCCGATGGTTTACAATCCTACAAATCAAACAACCAAGATAGGAAAAATTCCTAATGATTAGAATCCTCCAAAATTCCTTTGAGAATCCTTTTGAATCAAAGAAGCCCTTAATCTATTTTATGATTCATGGAATTAGCGTTGCAAAGCATAAAGTAAAAACAAATAATGGCAATTCAACTAGAAAAAGTTTGGGCAGTTATGATACGGAAGATTCTAGAACAAAAGAGAACCACTGTTGTTTTGAGGTTTGTGCATTATGCTTAAGTTCAACCATGGAGTCTGCTAGATTGTACATGTGGCAAAATCCGGTGGGGGCTAGAAGATGGTGCGAGGGGCCGAGTGGAGGGAGACTATGAAGGAATGCACAAGTGCGAGATCGATATTTAGAGAGAGGGCCGAACACGCGCTGTTGTTGCGCAAAGGGCGGAGCCATGAAAAATAAATGAGCTAGGGGGCCAAGCATTGCTAATCCTTTACGAGGAGGGTCAATTCATGAAATTAAACCTTTTTTAGCAGCAATTGTCTAATGATCACATTCACATTAGCCTCGATATATAGTGATGTTAGGGGTGGGGCAAGGCCCTTACTGCCCCATGTCTTCGCCATTGTGCACGCGTCTGAGAGATGAAGCGGAAGGCATGGATGATGAGAGGGGGACGTTGGATATATAATTAATGTGGGTGTATTAGCTATATATGTTAATCCTATATAGAGAGGTATAGATTGATCGATGTGGACGTGGGAAAGAGGGTGAGACCTCACTGGATATATCGATTGATCGGTTTGTGTGGAAAACTATGAAAGACCTAGCTATATACACACATACATAGAGGAACATCGATCGTTGCGCATGCACGCGTGAGAGATAAAGAATGCCCGATATGATGGAGAGGGGGATGTGTGTGGGTTGTGCCTTCATGGGAGACCGACCTTGTTGGGGAGCGTAGTAATTTCAAAAAAAATCCTACGCACACGCAAGATCATGGTGATGCATAGCAACGAGAGGGGAGAGTGTAGTCCACGTACCCTCGTAGACCGAAAGCGGAACCGTTATGATAACGCGGTTGATGTAGTCGTACGTCTTCACGATCCGACCGATCCAAGTACCGAATGTACGGCACCTCCAAGTTCAGTACACGTTCAGCTCGATGACGATCCTCGGACTCTGATCCAGTAGGATGTCGGGGATGAGTTCCGTCAGCACGACGGCGTGGTGACGATGATGATGTTCTACCGACGCAGGGCTTCGCCTAAGCACCGCAACGATACGACCGAGGTGGAATATGGTGGAGGGGGCACCGCACATGGCTAAGGAACGATCACGAAGATCAACTTGTGTGTCTAGAGGTGCCCCCCTGCCCCCGTATATAAAGGAGCCAAGGGGGAGGGGGCGGCCGGCCAAGGAGGGCGCGCCAAGGGGCAGTCTCCCTTCTTTCCTAGTTGGAGAAGGAGAAAGGGGGAAGGAGGACGAAGAGGGGAAGGAAAGGGGGGGCGCCGCCCCCCTCTCCTTGTCCTATTCGGACTAGGGAGGGGAGGGGGCGCAGACCACCTCTTGCCTCCTCTCCTCTTCTCCCTTAGGGCCCATGAAGGCTCAATAACCCCGGGAGGGTTCCGTAACCCCGGTGCTCCGGTAAAATCCCGATTTCACCCGGAACCATTCCGATATCCAAATATAGACTTCCAATATATCAATCTTTATGTCTCGATCATTTCGAGACTCCTCATCATGTCCGTGATCACATCCGAGACTCCGAACAACCTTCGGTACATCAAAACTTGTAAACTCATAATAAAACTGTCATCGTAACGTTAAGCGTGCGGACCCTATGGGTTCGAGAACTATGTAGACATGACCTAGAACTATTCTCGTTCAATAACCAATAGCGGAACCTGGATGCTCATATTTGATCCTACATATTCTACGAAGATCTTTATCGGTCAAACCGCATAACAACATACGTTGTTCCCTTTGTCATCGGTATGTTACTTGTCCGAGATTCGATCGTCGGTATCCAATACTTAGTTCAATCTCGTTACCAGCAAGTCTCTTTACTCGTTACGTAATGCATCATTCCGTAACTAACTCATTAGCTACATTGCTTGCAAGGCTTATAGTGATGTGCATTACCGAGAGAGCCCAGAGATACCTCTCCGACAATCGGAGTGACAAAACCTAATCTCGAAATACGCCAACCCAGCGTGTACCTTTGGAGCACCTGTAGAGCTCCTTTATAATCACCCAGTTACGTTATGACGTTTGGTATCACACAAAGTGTTCCTCCGGTAAAGGGAGTTGCATAATCTCATAGTTACAGGAACATGTATAAGTCATGAAGAAAGCAATAGCAACATACTAAACGATCAAGTGCTAGGCTAACGGAATGGGTCATGTCAATCACATCATTCACCTAATGATGTGATCCCTTTAATCAAATGACAACACATGTCTATGGTTAGGAAACTCAACCATCTTTGATTCATGAGCTAGTCAAGTAGAGGCATACTAGTGACGTTATGTTTGTCTATGTATTCACACGTGTATCATGTTTCCGGTTAATACAATTCTAGCATGAATAATAAACATTTATCATGATATGAGGAAATAAATAATAACTTTATTATTGCATCTAGGGCATATTTCCTTCAGTCTCCCACTTGCACTAGAGTCAATAATATAGATTACACAAGAATGATTCTAACACCCATGGAGTCTTGGTGCTGATCATGTTTTGCTCGTGGAAGAGGCTTAGTCAACGGGTCTGCAACATTTAGATCCGTATGTATCTTGCAAATCTCAATGTATCCCACCTGGACTTGGTCCCGGATGGAATTGAAGCGTCTCTTGATGTGCTTGGTCCTCTTATGAAATCTGGATTCCTTTGCCAAGGAAATTGCACCAGTATTGTCACAGAAGATCTTCATTGGTCCCGATGCACTACGTATGACACCTAGATCGAAAATGAACTCTTTCATCCAGACTCCTTCATTTGCTGCTTCCGAAGCAGCTATGTACTCTGCGTCACATGTAGATCCTGCCACGACGCTTTGTTTAGAACTGCACCAACTTACAGCTCCACCGTTTAATAAAAACACGTATCTGATTTGCGATTTAGAATCGCCCGGATCAGTGTCAAAGCTTGCATCGACGTAACCATTTACGACTAGCTCTTTGTCACCTCCATATACGAGAAACATATCCTTAGTCCTTTTCAGATATTTCAGGATTTTCTTGACCGCTGTCCAATGATCCACTCCTGGATTACTTTGGTACCTTCCTGCCAAGCTTATTGCTAAGCATACGTCAGGTCTGGTACAGAACATTGCATACATGATAGAGCCTATGGCTGAAGCATAGGGAACATCTTTTATTTTCTCCCTATCTTCTGCTGTGGTTGGGCATTGAGTCTGACTCAATTTCACACCTTGTAATACAGGCAAGAACCCTTTCTTTGCTTGATCCATTTTGAACTTTTTCAAAACTTTATCAAGGTATGTGCTTTGTGAAAGTCCAATCAAGCGTGTTGATCTATCTCTATAGATCTTGATGCCCAATACGTAAGCAGCTTCACCGAGGTCTTTCATTGAAAAACTTTTATTCAAGTATCCCTTTATGCTATCCAGAAATTCTATATCATTTCCAATTAATAATAAGTCATCTACATATAATATCAGAAATGCTATAGAGCTCCCACTCACTTTCTTGTAAAAACAGGCTTCTCCAAAAGTCAGTAAAAAACCATATGCTTTGATCACACAATAACAGCGTTTATTCCACCTCCGAGATGCTTGCACCAGTCCATAAATGGATCGCTGGAGCTTGCACACTTTGTTAGCACCTTTTGGATCGACAAAACCTTCTGGTTGCATCATATACCACTCTTCTTCCAGAAATCCATTCAAGAATGCAGTTTTGACATCCATTTGCCAAATTTCATAATCATAAAATGCAGCAATTGCTAACACGATTCGGACAGACTTAAGCATCGCTACGGGTGAGAAAGTCTCATCGTAGTCAACCCCTTGAACTTGTCGAAAACCTTTCGCAACAAGTCGAGCTTTATAGACAGTTACATTACCATCAGCGTCAGTCTTCTTCTTAAACATCCATTTATTCTCAATGGCTTGCCGATCATGGGGCAAGTCAACCAAAGTCCATACTTTGTTCTCATACATGGATCCCATCTCAGATTTCATGGCTTCTAGCCATTTTGCGGAATCTGGGCTCATCATCGCTTCCTCATAGTTCGTAGGTTCGCCATGGTCAAGTAACATGATTTCAGAATAGGATTACCGTACCACTCTGGTGCGGATCTTACTCTGGTAGACCTACGAGGTTCAGTAGAAACTTGATCTGAAGTTTCATGATCAATATCATTAACTTCCTCACTAATTGGTGTAGTTGTCACAGGAACCGGTTCTTGTGATGGACTACTTTCCAATAAGGGAGCAGGTTCAGTTACCTCATTAAGTTCTACTTTCCTCCCACTCACTTCTTTCGAGAGAAACTCCTTCTCTAGAAAGGATCCAAATTTAGCAACGAAAATCTTGCCCTCAGATCTGTGATAGAAGGTGTACCCAACAGTCTCTTTTGGGTATCCTATGAAGACACATTTCTCCGATTTGGGTTCGAGCTTATCTGGTTGAAGTTTCTTCACATAAGCATCGCAACCCCAAACTTTAAGAAACGACAATTTTGGTTTCTTGCCAAACCACAGTTCATGAGGCGTCGTCTCAACAGATTTTGATGGTGCCCTATTTAACGTGAATGCGGCCGTCTCTAAAGCATAACCCCAAAACAATAGCGGTAAATCAGTAAGAGACATCATAGATCGCACCATATCTATAAAGTACGACACGACGCTCGGACACACCATTTTCGTTGTGGTGTTCCGGGTGGCGTGAGTTCTTGAAAACTATCCGCATTGTTTCAAATGTAAACCAAACTCAGAACTCAAATATTCTCCTCCATGATCAGATCGTAGAAATTTTATTTTCTTGTTACGATGATTTTCTACTTCACTCTGAAATTCTTTGAACTTTTCAAATGTTTCAGACTTGTGTTTCATTAAGTAGATATACCCATATCTGCTCAAATCATCTGTGAAGGTGAGAAAATAACGAAACCCGCCGCGAGCCTCAATATTCATTGGACCACAAACATCAGTATGTATGATTTCCAACAAATCAGTTGCTCGCTCCATAGTTCCGGAGAACGGCGTTTTAGTCATCTTGCCCATGAGGCACGGTTCGCAAGTACCAAGTGATTCATAATCAAGTGATTCCATAAGTCCATCAGTGTGGAGTTTCTTCATGCGCTTTATACTGATATGACCTAAACGGCAGTGCCACAAATAAGTTGCACTATCGTTATCAACTCTGCATTTCAACACTATGAATATGTGTATTACTACTATCGAGATTTAATAAAAATAGACCACTCTTCAAGGGTGCATGACCATAAAAGATATTACTCATATAAATAGAACAACCATTATTCTCTGATTTAAATGAATAACCGTCTCGCATCAAACAAGATCCATATATAATGTTCATGCTTAACGTTGGCACCAAATAACAATTATTTAGGTCTAAAACTAATCCCGATGGTAGATGTGGAGGTAGCGTGCCGACCGCGATCACATCGACTTTGGAACCATTTCCCACGCGCAAGATCGTCACCTCGCCCTTAGCCAATCTTCGCAATCCGTAGTTCCTGTTTCGAGTTGCAAATATTAGCAACTGAACCAGTATCAAATACCCAGGTACTACTGCGAGTATTAGTAAGGTACACATTAATAACATGTATATCACATATACCTTTGTTCACTTTGCCATCCTTCTTATCCGCCAAATACTTGGGGCAGTTCCGCTTCCAAAGGTCCAAATTGCTTGCGGTAGAAGCACTCGCCTCATGCTTAGGTCCAGACTTGGGTTTCTTCTCTTGAGCAGCAACTTGTTTGTTGTTCTTCTTGAAGTTCCCCTTCTTCTTCCCTTTGCCCTTTTTCTTGAAACTGGTGGTCTTGTTGACCATCAACACTTGATGCTCCTTCTTGATTTCTACCTCTGCGGCTTTTAGCATTGCGAAGAGTTCGGGAATAGTCTTGTCCATCCCTTGCATATTATAGTTCATCACGAAGCTCTTGTAGCTTGGTGGCAGTGATTGAAGAATTCTGTCAATGACACTATCATCAGGAAGATTAACTCCGAGTTGAATCAAGTGTTTGTTATACCCAGTCATTTTGTGTATTTGTTCACTGACTGTACTATTCTCCTCCATCTTGCAGCTATAGAACTTATTGGAGACTTCATATCTCTCAATCGGGGCATTTGCTTGAAATATTAACTTCAACTCCTGGAACATCTCATATGCTCCATGACGTTCAAAACATCGTTGAAGACCCGGTTCTAAGCCTTAAAGCATGGCAAACAGAACTATCGAGTAGTCATCAGCTTTGCTTCCGCCAGTGTTCTTAACGCCGCCGCCAGTTGCATCAAGAAGCAGTTCGGCACCCAGCGGTGCTTCCAGACGTAATTCTTCCGTGCAGCAATGAGGATAATCCTCAGGTTACGGACCCAGTCCGTGTAATTGCTACCATCATCTTTCAACTTTGCTTTCTCAAGGAACGCATTAAAATTCAACGGAACAACAGCACGAGCCATCTATCTACAATAAACATAGACATGCAAAATAATATCAGGTACTAAGTTCATGATAAATTTAAGTTCAATTAATCATATTACTTAAGAACTCCCACTTAGACAGACATCTCTCTAGTCATCTAACTGATCACGTGATCCAAATCAACTAAACCATGTCCAATCGTCACGTGAAATGGAGTAGTTTCAATGGTGAACATCACTATGTTGATCATATCTACTATATGATTCACGTTCGACCTTTCGGTCTCCGTGTTCCGAGGCCATATCTGTTATATGCTAGGCTCGTCAAGTTTAACCTGAGTATTCTGCGTGTGCAACTATTTTGCACCCGTTGTATTTGAACGTAGAGCCTATCACACCCGATCATCACGTGGTGTCTCAGCACGAAGAAATTTCGCAATGGTGCATACTCAGGGAGAACACTTCTTGATAATTTTTAGTGAGAGATCATCTTAAAATGCTACCGTCATAAAGGATAAACATCACATGCAATCAATATAAGTGATATGATATGGCCATCATCATCTTGTGCTTGTGATCTCCATCTCCGAAGCACCGTCGTGATCACCATCGTCACCGGCGCGACACCTTGATCTCCACCGTAGCATCATTGTCGTTAGGCCATCTATTGCTTCTACGACTATCGCTGCCGCTTAGTGATAAAGTAAAGCAATTACAGGGCGTTTGCATTTCATACAATAAAGCGACAACCATGTGGCTCCTTCCAGTTGCCGATAACTTCGGTTACAAAACATGATCATCTCATACAATAAAATATAGCATCACGTCTTGACCATATCACATCACAACATGCCCTGCAAAAACAAGTTAGACGTCCTCTACTTTGTTGTTGCAAATTTTACATGGCTGCTACGGGCTGAGCAAGAACAATTCTTACCTACGCATCAAAACCACAACGATAGTTCGTCAAGTTAGTGCTGTTTTAACCTTCGCAAGGACCGGGCGTAGCCACACTCGGTTCAACTAAAGTTGGAGAAACAGACACCCGCTAGTCACCTGTGTGCAAAGCACAGCGGTAAAACCAGTCTCGGCGTAAGCGTCTGGCGTAATGTCGGTCCGGCCGCTTCATCCAACAATACCGCTGAACCAAAGTATGACATGCTGGTAAGCAGTATGACTTGTATCGCCCACAACTCACTTGTGTTCTACTCGTGCATATAACATCAACGCATAAAACCTGGCTCGGATGCCACTTTTGGGGAACGTAGTAATTTCAAAAAATTTCCTACGCACACGCAAGATCATGGTGATGCATAGCAACGAGAGGGGAGAGTGTAGTCCACGTACCCTCATAGACCGAAAGCGGAAGCGTTATGACAACGCGGTTGATGTAGTCGTACGTCTTCACGATCCGACCGATCCAAGTACCGAACGTACGGCACCTCCGAGTTCAGCACACGTTCAGCTCGACGACGATCCCGGACTCGATCCAGCAGGTGTCGGGATGAGTTCCACAAGACGACGGCGTGGTGACGATAATGATGTTCTACCGACGCAGGGCTTAGCCTAAGCACCGCAACGATATGACCAAGGTGGAATATGGTGGAGGGGGGCACCGCACACGGCTAAGGAACGATCACGAAGATCAACTTGTGTGTCTAGAGGTGCCCCCTGCCTGTGAGCATAAAGGATCCAAGGGGAGGCGGCCGGCCAAGGAGGGCGCCAAGGTGGAGTCCTACTCCCACCGGGAGTAGGACTCCTTCTTCCTAGTTGGAGAAGGAGAAAGGGGAAGGAGGAGGAAGAGGGAAGGAAAGGGGGCGCCGCCTCTCCTTGTCCTATTCGGACTAGGGAGGGAGGCGCAGCCCACCTCTTCCCTCCTCTCCTCTTCTCCCTTAGGGCCCATGAAGGCCCAATAACCCCCAGGAGGGTTCCGGTAACCCCCCGGTGCTCCGGTAAAATCCTGATTTCACCCGGAACCATTCCGATATCCAAATATAGGCTTCCAATATATCAATCTTTATGTCTCAACCATTTCGATACTCCTCGTCATGTCCGTGATCACATCCGGGACTCTAAACAAACTTCGGTACATCAAAACTTGTAAACTCATAATAAAACTGTCATCGCAACGTTAAGCATGCGGACCCTACGGGTTCGAGAACTATGTAGACATGACCTAGAACTACTCTCGGTCAATAACTAATAGCGGAACCTGGATGCTCATATTGGCTCCTACATATTCTACGAAGATCTTTATCGGTCAAACCGCATAACAACATACGTTGTTCCCTTTGTCATCGGTATGTTGCTTGTCCGAGATTTAATCATCGGTATCCAATACCTAGTTCAATCTCGTTACCGGCAAGTCTCTTTACTCGTTACGTAATGCACCATTCCGTAACTAACTCATTAGCTACATTGCTTGCAAGGCTTATAGTGATGTGCATTACCGAGAGGGCCCGGAGATACCTCTCCGACAATCGGAGTGACAAAACCTAATATCGAAATACGCCAACCCAACATGTACCTTTGGAGACACTTGTAGAGCTCCTTTATAATCACCCAGTTATGTTGTGACGTTTGGTAGCACACAAAGTGTTCCTCCGGTAAAAGGGAGTTGCATAATCTCATAGTTATAGGAACATGTATAAGTCATGAAGAAAGCAATAGCAACATACTAAACGATCAAGTGCTAGGCTAACGGAATGGGTCATGTCAATCACATCATTCTCCTAATGATGTGATCCCTTTAATCAAATGACAACACATGTCTATGGTTAGGAAACTCAACCATCTTTGATTAATGAGCTAGTCAAGTAGAGGCATACTAGTGACGTTATGTTTGTCTATGTATTCACACATGTA
This sequence comes from Aegilops bicornis, assembly GCA_021605145.1. Lineage (NCBI taxonomy): Eukaryota > Viridiplantae > Streptophyta > Magnoliopsida > Poales > Poaceae > Aegilops > Aegilops bicornis. The sequence goes on along the minus strand of CM038670.1, from coordinate 769,433,467 downwards.
TCATGTTTCCGGTTAATACAATTCTAGCATGAATAATAAACATTTATCATGATATGAGGAAATAAATAATAATTTTATTATTGCCTCTAGGGCATATTTCCTTCAGTCTCCCACTTGCACTAGAGTCAATATTCTAGATTACACAGTAATGATTCTAACACCCATGGAGTCTTGGTGCTGATCATGTTTTGCTCGTGGAAGAGGCTTAGTCAACGGGTTTGCAACATTCAGATCCGTATGTATCTTGCAAATCTCTATGTCTCCCACCTGGACTTGGTCCCGGATGGAATTGAAGCGTCTTTTGATGTGCTTGGTCCTCTTGTGAAATCTGGATTCCTTTGCCAAGGCAATTGCACCAGTATTGTCACAGAAGATCTTCATTGGTCCCGATGCACTAGGTATAATACCTAGATCGGAAATGAACTCTTTCATCCAGACTCCTTCATTTGCTGCTTCCGAAGCAGCTATGTACTCTGCTTCACATGTAGATCCCGCCACGACGCTTTGTTTAGAACTGCACCAACTTACAGCTCCACCGTTTAATAAAAACACGTATCCGGTTTGCGATTTAGAATTATGCGGATCGGTGTTAAAGCTTGCATCGACGTAACCATTTACGACTAGCTCTTTGTCACCTCCATATACGAGAAACATATCCTTAGTCCTTTTCGGATATTTCAGGATATTCTTGACCGCTGTCCAGTGATCCACTCCTGGATTACTTTGGTACCTACCTGCCAAGCTTATTGCTAAGCATACGTCAGGTCTGGTACACAGCATTGCATACATGATAGAGCCTATGGCTGAAGCATAGGGAACATCTTTCGTTTTCTATCTGTAAAAGAATAGGTGAGGTCATAATCACTGTAAAGTTTAATTCAAATATTTGAATAAGAAATACTGATGTTTGATACCCATGCATGCATGACTATAACGGAGATCTGCGCGGTGTGGTTTGGAAACGAGCATGTTGTAATGTATACACACTGAACAAGGTCAGGCCGATTTGAATTTGAGATACCGATGGCAGACATCATTTGCCCACGTCGCATCCGTGCATGGACACACTATTCTAATTGGAGATGATGGACGGCTTTCGCATCACATATCTATATCTATACCCATATATATATTATATTATATATTTTATATTGCGTGCGGGTAACTTTAACTTTCAAAGATGGTCGTTGGATGAGGCGAATCCGATGGTCCAAAGATGGCAAATTTGAGCACTATTGGCCGTTGGATATCATCTAGATTCCACCAGATTTCGCCACATGTATAATATAGAAGACTCCATGGTTGAACTTAAGCATAATGCACAAACATCAAAACAAAAGCACTTCTTATTTGTTCTAGAATCTTCCGTATCAGAATTGCCCAAATGTTTTTCTACATGATTTGCCATTATTTGTTTTTACTTTATGTCTTACAACGCACAATTCCATGAATCTTAAAATAGATTAGCTTTCTTATAAAAACTACATGATTTTGAATGAAATGAACTATAAGAATTAAACGAACATCTACATCATGCATATATGACTCAAAGCTTGCATGCTATAATGTGGTATTTATTCATAATTTGGTTGCCAAATCTCATGTGTGCAATGCACGTGTACCTTACTCTAGTCTAAATGGTGTTTGTGTGTGTGTTGTGCGTGTTGAGGTGCAAATTGTCTTTTTTTTGGTACAAGTTAAGCTTGTTCTTCCGAAATATCAAGCCGCGCCTTGTTATGCCGAAAATTGAAGCTAACGTCTCTGTCTATCGTGCTGCGAAACTCCTGCCTCTTCAACCCGCGTCTTGTTAGCCCGAAATATTTAAGATATATCTTTGTCTCGTTGTGCTCCGGCAACTCCCTCCATCTCAACCCGCTCCTTGCTATTCCAAAATTACAACGCGCACAAAAACTCCCACCTCCTGTGAAATCCCGACACGCGAAATGCCCGTGGTACCCCTGAACCGAAAGAACCGCCTCAAATCGGTGGGGGTACTTTCGTAACTTACCCCACATTTCGGACAAGCGCGTCTCTAAGCCATGGTTCCCCACTGCCATCCATCCGCCCACCCATTCGTACACCGAGGCCGTGAAAACCCGCGACGAAACCCCACACCCTGCTCCGACCGCCACCCAGCCGGAGCCTCTTCCCCGACGACATCGTCCACAGCAACACCTCGACGTCCCTCATCCACCGTACCGGATGAGGATCCATCTTCGATCTCATCGTCCCGCCGGTTCAGCCACCCCGTCCTCCACCTCCAAGGAGCTGGCCCGATGTTCCCTTCGTCTTTCGCGTCACCTCCATTCCCACACCGCCGTCTTCACCTGCACCACCGGAAGAGCATCATCATCACTGTTTCCTCGGATGAAGCTACGGCCTAATCGGTGCCACCAAAGAGGTTGTACACTAATCGCCGCATTTTCTTCTTGATTCGATCTCACGGTGCTGCCGGCGCTCGGTCCCGAGCCGACACGGCGCGGCTCCATCCACGGCGGCGTTGCCGGCCACTTCCTCCATGGCGTCGCTCCCTCGGCGCCGACGTCCACATTAGTAGGAGCTGCTACTGCTTTAGCTCTCGCTCGCGCTGCTGCTCTGCTCTTGCTCTCGGTCCCCTGCCTGGTCTGCTCTTGCTATTGCTCTTGCTCGCGCTGCTGCTCTCGCTCTTGCTCTTGCTAGCGATGCTGCTTCAATTTGGCTACTCTTCAGTCGACTGAATTGACTTTTGGGTCAGTCAATTTTCAAGGGGTGGGCTCGCCGGGGTGAAGGAAGAACCAGCCGCAGCGGGGAGGGGGGGCTCTCCGGAGAGGTATCCTACTATCTATCTTAGGGTTCAGGATGGGGGCGGTGGTCGCCGGCGGTGGCGGGGCATTGGCGGGGCGGTGGCGTGGGGATCGCCGGAGAAAAAGCTCGCACGTGGGGGCCTAGAGGGATGGCAGGGCGGGCGGACTAGCGGTGTGGAGTGTTTTGGGCGAGGAGTGGCACCCGACTGCCAGCGGCGGGGCTGCTGTTTGGCCGGTGGTGGCTGGCGGCTCAGGGGGGGTGGAGGTTGAAGATGAACCGTGGGCCCTTTATTTCGTATCCAACGGCTGCAAAATTGAATGACTAGAGATGAAAATTTCAATCGACCGACGTGTAGCCTCACCTTGCTAGTGCGTTCAGTTTCGACAGCAAAATTCAGTTTCGACAGAAAAATTCAGTTTCGACAGTTAGGTTCAGTTTCGACAGTTAAGTTCAGTTTAGACAGTTAAGTTCAGTTTCGACAGTTAAGTTCAGAAATGAGCGGCTGATGTATTTTACATCTAGCACTTTGTGGTTATGTATTTTACATCCTGTATTGGAGATGCTATTAGAATTCCACTCGTTAACGTTGTTCGTTGTCTCTATTGTCTGCTTCAGCCTTGGCGTCAGACAACCCACGGAGCTGCTCCAACGCATTTAAAACCCTCCATCACAGTGGGCAGTACCTCGGGCTCCATCTCCGAAGCCTAAGATCTTCTTCCTCCTCCGACAGCAAAGTCAGTCGGAGCATCCTCACCAGCCAACCCAATCATGCTGAGATCGACATGGCTTCGCCAAAGAGGTTGTACACTTGTTGCATCTCTTTTTTACTCTACATGTTATATATATTGCCACTGAGCACTCGTAGTAACGGGAAATACGATTATTTTATCCTACTATATGACAAGCAGTGAGGTACCAGGCAACTTAGCTATCCGTGATGGACTCTCTTGAACGCCATCATTATTTATCTCTGTGCGTTTGAGTTGTGCATTTGTTGATGGGCCTGGGAGTTGAGCTAGTATGGTAGTGGCCTGGGTCCAAAGTAATAGAAGTAGCACAAAAACATTTTTTAGTGTAGGATTTTCCTTGCTCAAGCCTGCCTACTAGAATCGCCAGTTGTTGAAAGGAAAAGTGAATGAAAAACATAGGAATTGGAAAGTTTCCTATGGTACTACTTTTCATGAATTTGGTGCAAAGGAATGGAGCAAAGGAAAACTGTAGGATTTGTTCCTTTAGTATCTCCTTGAAAGAAAAACCGTAGGAATTCTAATGTCCACTTCTCCTCCTTTTCATATTCCTATTCATCAAGCACAAGACTAAGAGATAGTAGCATAATAGCATTATAACCGTACATTTTCTTGTGGTTTGACTTAATCTCACCATGCTTTTTTGCATCCTGTGATCTTCCAATTGTTGTGAATCAAACACCCAGATTGGCAGAAATCATGTGTTTTTAAATTCTGTGTTTTGCACGTGCATTCATATCCTATTCCTGTCTATTTCCTATCCCTGCATTGTTAGAATCCTCAAATTCAAACAAGCCCTTACTCAATTACTTCTGTTACAAATATGTGTCAAAGAAAACCTTGTGTGGTTTGTCATGCTCCTGCGGCGTTGTGTTCCATCCCAGCTCAGCTACTCCAACGACGAAAGGGTTCACCACAGCAGGGATTCGCTCTCCAGACTGTCTTTCGCCGCCTCAGATCTTCTTCCCCGATGCCGGCAGCCACGACAACTGCATTACCATCATCAATCGGCGAGATGACCTTGAGGACTACACGGGTTCGCAAGAGAGGTCGCACTCTTCCGTGGTTCCGCTACGTTATGCGTCGCTTAATATGATGACATGCTACATTATTGTCGTGTTCACCTATTAGACTCTGAGTCAGGTCCAAACTAATGCTCAAACTTGAGTTTTTAAATGGTTGTGGGGTACATATTGGGGCAGCAATCAATAATATCTGTCTACTATCTGGTTTATCTCCGGTGTCTACTATGAGTTTCATGTTGGGTGCAAACAAACATTAAAGGAGCCATTATCTGTATTTTTTAACTAAAGCTATTATCTGCCTGCTGTCATTGGTTTTGGGTCTATCCATAGTTTGCTACCATCACTCTGGATTTGTGCATACACTCCTTACATAATCTCACTATGTTTTATTCCTATGCATGCCAGTTATTGTACACAATGGAACTGATCATGTAGAGCAAAAGAGATGAGCCATGCGTGGCACTAAAATTTCATGCAGACGTCATTCCATGGTGGGCGCAAAGGCAGCCCCCCCTCCACCCATTTCGGATCGTAATCAAGAGGAAGATAACTGTTCTGAGGGGGATTCAGAAGGAGAAGACCACTCATATTTACCCCATGAGGTCTTCGCTCTAACTTGGCAAGCTGATGTTGGTAATATCATGCATATGGTGCCTTGCATTGCCTACAATATACATTAAAGATGTCATCTGCTTAGTTTAGACATGGTTTGTGTCAATGCCATCTGTTTAGTTTCTTTATCGTATATGTGAATCATGCAATGCCATCTTGTCTAGCCAGGCATCATATATGTGAATTTTGAAATGCCACCCTGGTTAGCCAGTCATCTTATATGTGAATTATATCATGCCATCATTTTTTTATTATGTTTTAAATTTGTCAACAATTTTAGTACATTCAATTACTCTTCCTGTGCATCAGCCATTCGGCACGGTCATGGAAAAATCTGGAGTGGAAACAAGGTCTTCAGAGAAAACAATGCTATCTGACGAAGCGCATGTCTTGCTGGTTACCGATAGCTCCTCAGAGGAGGATTCAGAGAGAGATGACCAGTCATATTTCCCCCCTGAGGTGCATGCCCTAACTTGGCAGGGTTATGTTACTCATATCGTGCGTATGGTATCTTGCATTGCTATGTCATTTGCTTAGTTTAGACATGCTTTGTGTGAATGCCACCTGTTTAGTGTCTAATTACCATATATGTGAATTATGCAATGCCATCTTGTTGCAAGACATTATATATGTGAATTATGCAATGTTATCTTGTTGCATGTGACACTCCAAAAATGTTCTTTTGGTTTTCTTCAAAAAAATTGATGGATTTGAAGGAGGTCTTCTAAACCCTTCCAAAAATCTCTCTCAAAAACTTTTTCCCTCTAGCAAGGATTTTATTTTGGCATCTCCTTCAACTCTGGTGTTTGGTTTTTAAACCTTTCTTCTGATTGCCCTCTCCTCAAACTTCCAAATATTTTGGATTCTAATTTTTTTAAAGAAAACCCTAGGAGTTTTACATCTTCTCCAATATTGAAACCACTCATGATTTTTACCATGCACCACATAGTAAAATCTTCCCAAAAATCTCTCCTTCCACTTTGGGGCAATCCAAACATTCTGTCTCAACAAGTTCAATCCTTTTCTGAATTTTATTTCATTTATTTCTCCTCCCAAATCTTTTCTGTCCATTATTTTGAACCTAGGTGATTTGCAAAGCAAGTACCTAAATGCAATTGAGCTTTGACCTCAAACCAAATCCCCTGGATAGTCCTTGGTACCCACAACCTAGAACAATCAAGATCCACTCTTCTTCTTTTAAAAAATTTCAAATTTCAGTCTCTGCAAGTTTGGACCATATTTGTCAAATTTGGTGAAATTCATATCTTCTCTGCTCCAAAAATTCCACAAAAATTCAGGCAGCCTCTAGATGCAATGAGAGGCCCCTCCACCAAAAATCAGCTCAAGGAGAAACTCCCACATGCCAAAATCATTCTGTCGAACACCTGGCCGGCACTGTTTCTTTGCAGTTTCAAAATATTCAGAAGTTTCAGAGTTCAGTGTCGTTTCTTCTCATCAGAGTTCAGTCACGTGTCGACAGTGCACTTGGCACGTTGCTCACAGCCCCTCCTCTCTGTCCGGAGTACCACACGAGCGCTTGGCTCATTCCTGGCGTCGGTGGCGCCCTGGCCCAACCTCGCCGGCGTCTTCTACGGCGTCGGGACCTCCCGTGGCGGTCGACAGAAGGCACCGCCCATTAACGCCGTTCTGCGCCGCCCAGCTCTCCCTAAGCGCTCGCGTGGCTCATGCATGTCGGCAAGACGATCGCGGCACCGTCGCTGCGTGGCCCGGCAAGCACAGAACGTGCTCCTTGCCGCCGACGGGTCCGCACCGCTCCGTTCCGTCGAGCATGCCCAAAGCAACCAAAACCCGGCTCGTTCAGCACCTAAACGGAGTCAGTTGACCTCCACGTCGGTACTCAACCTTAAAACCACCCCGACCAATGCCCTGTGCTGTCGTAACACTCGCCGGACTTATCCGTTCACGGCAACCGCCTCGGGCCATCTATAAATAGCTCCCCCCGAGCTTGCTCTCGCCCTCGCACAACTCCACCACCTCACCAGACCCGCTTAGCCAATCGGAAGAGCCCCGAAGGGCCCTTCTTCCTCGACCCGGCCAACTCCGTCCGCCTCGGGCTCGCAACGTTCTCGTCGGTGAGAACCCTCCATCGCCCTACTCCTGCCCGTAGCCTCGTGGCACCACTAGGAGGCTAACCCCACCTCAATTTGACCTCTGCGGCACTCGACGAGGCCCACGACCACCCGAACCGCCGTTCACGGAGCAAGAGCCGCCCGTCGACGTGGTGCTCGCCGGCGACCACCACCACCACCCACCAACGCGGAATGGCGCCCTGAGCACGGAGGTACCCTCCGATCTCCCTACCTCGCCGTGGATCGCTGCCGGCGACCACCGCGGCTCTCGGGCACCGTCGTGCTCTGCCGCCTCTTTCAAATATTTTAACCTGACGGGTGGGACCCGCCCGTCAGCCTCTCTGTTGTCTTTTTGAACCGTTATCTGAAAGCGTACTCTGGCAAATACGCTTTCTACTCTGAACCATTTTTCTGCACTTTTCTGCTTAGGCCCCTGAGGGTTTCTGTTTCATTACAGATGGGTCCTTAGACCAAAACTCTTATAACTTTTTAACAGAAAGGAATTTTTGAGTGATTATTTTTCTGTCCTCTTCAAAATTTTGTCTAGTTTTTTATCATATTTATTTGAAAAATATTTGGATTACTTTTCTGTACCCCACGGTATTTACGTTAGCGCGTGTGTTTTGTGTACCGTAGATACCGAAGGAGGTGATGGAACCACGAACTTCACCGAGCTAGACCCCGACTATTCCGAACCAGGCAAGCAATGTTTGAACTTTTGATATGATGATTGTTTGGGCATGTTTGCATTATTTTTGTATCATGGCACGTTCATGAGCATATCGATGAAAGTTTATCTCGTAAGAGTTGAGGCAAGTGAGTTTCGGAAGGTCCATGAGTCGTTGGAAACGTGTTGCATGGCCATGAGTTGGCAAGAGTATGGGTAAGATGGCAGTGTTGTAGCATGCCAAGCTTATGCCAGATCGTTGACCCAGTGTCAACATAAATCAGTCAGATTCCCGTCCGTCTCCCCTTTCGTACTACCACCTGTTTCCCGCAAGGGATACGGCTTAGTAAGTCGCAAACCACTTCCTGGTACACACCAAATCGAGAGGCCGGATGAGGGTTCCATGGCCCTGGATTAAAGCCTTTCATCCGTCAGGGGCATGGGTGTTTCCGGTTGGGACCGAGAGGGGGGCACCCCTTAGAGCGCGCGTAAATAAATTTGATCCCATGCTATTCAAGATTGTGATCTCCCCATCTCAAAGTTTTTCTTAAACGCTGTCTAAGGTGATTCCTGGCAACGTACGGTATGATGGGTGTGTACTAGTTAGCTGTGTTACCTCCGAAATACCGTAAACGGAACTAGTCCTTCGTGACTACGGAAATCCGTTGGCTGTGGACAATTTTGGTACAAACTCTGCAGAGTCAAAATTCTTGAATTCATCTTATTCATGTCTGAGTACCGAGTTCACCTTATCTTGTCAAATGTCAGTCTCGGTGACAAAAACTCCTGATAACCATATGAGTGTTAAATGTTTATTTCCCTGTGAATGGACTAACCCGCTTATTGTCTTGTGAGGAATATTTTCCGTGAGCACCATTTCTCGTCAGTTATGAATAATGGATTATAAGCCCTTTCTACGATGTCGCTCAGACGTCCGACGGCGGCATTGTTATTATTTACTTTTGTTATAAGCCCTTTCTGCGATGTCGCTCAGGCGTCCGACTGCGGCATTGTTATTATTTACTTTTGTTATAAGCCCTTTCTGCGATGTCGCTCAGACGTCCGACTGCGGCATTGTTATTATTTACTTTTGTTATAAGGCCTTTCTGCGATGTCGCCAGACGTCCGATGCGGCATTGTTATTATTTACTTTTGTTATAAGCCCTTTTCGCGATGTCGCTCAGACGTCCGATCGTGGCGATGTTATTATTTACTTTTGTTATAAGCCCTTTCTGCGATGTCGCTCGACGTCCAACCGTGGCATTGTTATTATTTACTTTTGTTATAAGCCCTTTCGTGATGTCGCTCCGACGTCCATCATGCGACGCATTGTCTTTTCTTTAAATATAAGCCCTTTATGAGGTGTCGCTTAGACGCCCGACTGTGGCATGTTTTACTTATTTGTTCACCCTTCGAGGCGTCGCTTCAGACACCCGATTGGTTTTGAGTTTATCTTCTTGGGTTTTTCGAGCGGACTACCGCCGATTCCCTTTTTACTTACCTTGCTATACTGATTTGATTGCACATTGTAAAAAGATCAGTCATGTCGTATTCATGCATACATTTGTTATATCTTTTGTCCGAACTGTCTTGCAGTACTTTCAAAGTACTCACCGGCTTGTTGATTTGGCCAGATGTCTTAAGGCGATCTCATGGATGAAGAGTTCGATAGCGAGTCCGACGCCTAGAGGAATCCCGGTCAGTCTCGCTCGACCCTGGATTAGTCATTGTGATATATCCGCTTCCACTACCCAAATAAATTCATCGAGCCTCACCTCGACGCCGACAAGCCGCCAAAGGTAGTAGTCTTATTATCCACCCCAATCGTGTTATTCCACCAATCACTCATACCTCGAGTCAAGAGTATTTCCTCCCCACACCATTGTGTCATATCCGCCATTATGTATAATTATTGGCGTGTTTGTAATAATTGGTTGGGCATCTTCAACTCGACTTCGTAATATTTTAATGCTACTTGGCTTATTGTATCAAAGTTTTGTCTACTGGTATGGAGGATTTTCCTCATCGATTTCATAGGTCGGTTGCTCGATAAATATTTTTATTGAAAAACCGGTCGTGACAAGCTTGGTACCAGAGCCAGGCTGACTGTAGGAAGCCACTAGGTGCGATCGCTAATCGGTTATTAGCAAAATAGAGCTGTTTATTATTTTTTTTACAAACGTAGTCAATTTCTGACAGTCGGCATAAATTTATGATTTGACTACTCAGGATTTTTGCCTACTTTTGTAGATGGCTGGAAACGACTGCGAGTCGCAGATGTTCGCCAACATGCCCGATGGGTTCGTCAAGCTTCTCTCCTTCATCGTCCAAGTCGCGATGGGGCCAGCTGTGCGCCCAGTCTTCTCACTCTCTCAGCACAAGGTCAATGACCGTTTAACCATGCACCAAGCCGTGGTGCAATTGAAGGGAGGGCGTATTGAGTTACGCCACTTCCGATTCTTGGGGAGAGCCATGCCCACGGAGAAGCATGCACTGCAGATGGCAGCCCGTGAGGCGATAGCTCGTCTCAGGGACATCCTTCCCTCAATGAAGACTCGTCGCTATCGCTACCTGCCATGCCACGTGCCATATACCTGCCACTACGCGTTCTCTTGCTCCAGAGGAGAACGGGACGAAGCTTTTGAGATGCTCATCGAGTATCTCCGGGCTTTGGAGGCAGCCTTCGACAACCTGGTGGACGACTTTATAGCTGCCCGCATGGACTCAGTCCATGGCTGTGCCGCCAACAGGAGAGAGCTCCTGCGCGCCGCACCGCCACTGACTTTCGTCTCATCATCTGCATCGTTTGCTCCTACTGCTCTCACCACTACTCGTCGCCAGCCTACCACGGAGGAGTTCAACCATGTCATCGCGCTTACTCCGGTTCGTTCTGCACCACCCCTCGTGCCCGCTCACGTTCGAGTTGTCCCGCATAGGGCACCTGCTCCACCCTCAGCGCAGCACCTCACGTCTGGAGCCTATCACCGAAGAGCAGGTTGAGTCCCCAGCCTCACTGCGCCTCACCCTTGGCAGGCCAAGGGAAATCCTTAGCATCTTCGACTAAGTATGCTTAGCCGCCATGCGATGTACCGACTTGTAAGATATGTTTATATGTACATAGGCTGTGAGAAGTAGTTTGTTTGCGCATCATGTAGGAACTGGAGGAGTGCACTAGCCTAAATAACATGTCAGGATTATGTACGCATATCCTGAGTGATGTATTGTATAATTACTGCTTGTGTGTAAGATATGTAATGAACAGTCCTTCTCCGTGCGCAAACGTTTATTCTCTTAAAAAAATCTTGGAGCATTTGCGATTTTTTTCGTCTTCTTGAATTTATTGATTTTTGCGGCTCAATTTCTTTTCTTATGAGTGTTTCAAAATATATCCCCAGAGTGAACCATGTCTCGTCCTTGGACGCGCTCCATGCCAACTCCGACAGAGGAAAATTATGGCACACCCCTGTGCAACAATTTCACACCGGGGCAGACAAGTCAACAGATGTTGAAACTGCACTTTCCCAAATGTGCCGTCTTTATGAACAAAGTCAGCAGCAACATCAGGAAATAATGAACCAAGTCATCAATATGGGGAATCACCGTGGACAGTATCAAGAGCAATCAAAATTATCCGAGCTCTGTAAGACACGTCCCCAAACTTTTTCTCATGCTGACAAACCTCTTGAAGCCGAAGACTGGCTTCAAGACATGGAAAGAAAGTTAATTATTGCCCAGTGTTCAGATCTTGAGAAATTGCTTTATGCTCCGCACTACCTCACTGGAGCAGCCGCATCGTGGTGGGAAAATGTCCTACACATGCACCCCAACGAAAATAATATAACATGGGAGGAATTTAAAGAAGGTTTTCGTGGGGCGCATATTCCTAAGAGTCATATGAAGATCAAAAAGAGAGAATTTGATGACCTCAGGCAAAGGACAATGACAGTGTAAGAATACAACAGTCAGTTTACTCTGCTGTCTCGCTACGCCAACGAGGAGCGTATGTCGGAAAACAAAAAGATGGAGAAATTCCTAGACGGTCTGACACCCGCGCTTAAATGCCAATTGGTCGTACACACCTTCCCAGATTTTAAGACGCTGGTGGATAAGGCCATTACCTTGGAAAATGAGAGACGCAGCTTAGAAGATTTCCGCAAGCGGAAGAGGGACTAGACTAATCACGCCCGCAACCACCGCAGCAAGACAGATGTTCAGAAAAACTGGACACCCAAACCCACGACAAGCGTCTCACGCCCAATCAAGAATTTCCATGCAAGGCACAAGGAGTTCACATACCGCCCAAAGCGTTACCTGTTACGCTTAGGAGAAGAAGGGCACTATGCCAAAGGTGCTCCAAGCCAAGGAACTTCGACCCCAAAGCCGAACAACGGAGGAAATAATTCGGCGCCAAAGCGCAACAATTTCAACCCAAATAACAACCTCAGGAAGGGTCATCTGAACCACGTGACCAAAGAGGAAGCACAAAACGCCCCAGATATCGTACTCGGTACGTTTCCTTTCCTGTCAACACAATACCTGCCATGGTTTTGTTTGATTCTGGAGCTTCTCACTCATTCGTTTCGAAAAGTTTTGCTTTGCAAAATAATTTTTCGATGCTTCCCTTGGAAAAATCTATGATCGTCAAGTCCCCTGGAATTAAGCAAGTTACCCAGAATTATTGCCGGGGTGTGGTTATCGAGTTTGAAGGGTTGAAGTTTCACGCAAATCTTATAGTGTTGGAAGATAAAGGGTTGGATGTCATCTTAGGGATGGATTGGTTAACCACCAACAAAGGTTTTATTGACTGCTTCAACAGGACCATAATTCTCACCCACCACCACGGGAAAACCATCAAGGTTTCAGCCAAGGAAAGAAAAATATCCCGACAACCGAGATTGAACAAGGTGGATATTTCTGAATTGAGCAAGGTTCCAGTAGTGTGTGAGTTTCCAGGTGTATTTCCCGAAGAGCTACCAGGCATGCCACCAGACCGAGAGATAGAATTCAGCATTGAGCTAGCACCCGGAACCGCTCCCATATACAAGAAACCATACAGAATGGCACCATCCAAATTGGTAGAACTGAAGAAGCAAATAAAGGAATTATTGGAAAAAGGGTATATACGAGCCAGTTCCTCACCTTGGGGTTCACCAATTTTGTTTGCCAAAAAGAAGGATGGAACACTGAGATTGTGCATAGACTATCGAACGCTAAACATGGTCACAATCAAGAACAAATATCCGATGCCACGAATAAATGATTTATCCGATCAACTCACTCAGGCCAAGGTGTTCTCAAAGATTGACTTGAGATCGGGATACCATCAACTCAAAGTGCGAACCGAAGATATTCCCAAGACAGCTTTCACCTCCAGATACGGATTGTACGAGTTCACCGTAATGCCATTCGGACTAAATGCCCCCGCATATTTTGTTCACCTATGAACAAAGTATTCATGAAGTTTATGGACAAGTTTGTTGTGGTATTTATCGATGATATTCTGGTATACTCCAAAACACCAGAAGAGCACACTGAACGTCTCCGAATTGTACTAGGGGAACTCAGGAAACATCAATTGTACGATAATTCAGCAAGTGTGAATTTTGGCTAAAGCAAGTAGGTTTTCTAGGCCACGTACTGACCCAAGAAGGTATCACCGTGGACCCGGAAAAGGTCAAGGCCGTACTTGGCTGGAAGCCACCAGCCAGCGTGACGGATATACAAAGTTTCTTGGGAATGGCAGGATACTATCGAAGATTTATTGAAGGATTCTTCACCATAGCCAAGCCAATGACGCAACTACTCAAGAAAGAGAGGAAGTTTGAATGGACGGAAACTTGCGAGAAAATTTTCCAAGAACTGAAGAGGAAACTGACGACAGCACCAGTATTAATTGTGCCAGATATACACAAAAATTTTGAGGTATTTTGTGACGCATCTCGAAAGGGCCTCGGGTGCGTATTAATGCAAGAAGGCAAGGTTGTCGCATATGTTTCCAGACAACTTCGCAAGCATGAGGGAAATTATCCTACTCATGACCTAGAATTAGCAGGCGATTATTCATGCACTCAAGGAATGGAGACACTTCTTACTTGGAAATCGCTAGAAATATACACGGACCACAAAATCCTCAAGTATATTTTCACACAACCGTAACTAAATTTACGGCAATGACGCTGGTTGGAATTAGTAAAGGATTATGATGTTGGAATCCACTACCACCTGTGCAAAGCAAATGTTGTAGCAGATGCTCCGAGTCGGAACCCTAGTCCGAACAACGACAAAGATGCCAAACTTGAGACCTGAATTCCAGCAGGAATTCGCTAAGCTCAACTGATGGTGGTCACCAAGGCAAGTGTGTCGAACTTAGAGTTACAGCCTACCACGATAGAGAAGGTTAAAGAGGCTCAACGTGGACACCCCAAAGATTGAAGGCATAAAGCGGAAGATGAATTTGGGCAAGGCCTCGAATTCGATTATCGATGAGCAAGGAATATTGTGGTACGGGAATAGACTCTGCATACAAATATCCATGACCTTAAACAGCAAATCTTGGCTGAAGGCCACACCGCTCCGTATTCAATCCATCCCGGAGGAACAAAATGTACAAGGATCTTCAGGAAACATTTTGGTGGCACGGTATAAAAAGAGACATAGCCACGTTTATTGCATGTTGTGACTCATGTCAACGCATCAAGGCCGAGCACCAGAAACCGGCCGGACTATTGCAACCAAATAAGATACCCGAGTGGAAATGGGACGAGATTGGAATGGATTTTATTGTTGGACTACCTCGGTCACGACACGGACATGATGCCATATGGGTCATCACCGATAGACTGACTAAAGTAGCACACTTCATCCCCGTGAAGACAACCCACACCACTCAGAAGCTTGCTAGGCTCTGCCTTTCCCGTATCGTCTTCTTCCATGGAGTCCCAAAGAAAATAATCTCGGATACAGGCACTCAATTCGTCTCCCGATTTTGGGATCACTTACAACAAGCTCTGGGAACTCAGCTGGCATTCAGTACCGCATACCATCCCCAGACAGATGGGCAGATTGAGCGAGTAAACCAGATTCTAGAAGATATGCTGAGAGCATGTGTCCTCACCTATGGGACCAGTTGGGAAGAGAGCTTGCCATACGCAGAATTCGCATATAACAACGGTTATCAGGCCAGCCTGCAAATGGCACCATTTGAAGCTCTGTACGGGCGAAGGTGTCATACCCCGCTAAATTGGTCAGAAACCGGAGACAGCCATATCTTCGGCCCAGACCTGCTCAAAGAGGCTGAAGATAAGGTCAAGGTGATTAAGGACCGACTCAAGACAGCCCAAAGTCGACAGAAGAGTTATTACGATCAGAAACATCGTGGAGTTAATTTTGAACCTGGTGAATTTGTGTACCTACGAGTATCCCCTATGAGAGGCCTGCATCGATTCAAGATTAAAGGGAAGCTAGCACCAAGATTCATCGGACCATTCTGCATAATGGCACGAAGAGGCACGGTAGCCTACCAGTTAGACTTACCCGAAGAATTATCCGACATCCACGACGTATTCCACGTCTCCCAATTGAGGAAGTGCGTAAGCAACCCAGAGAAACAAGTACCCCATAAAAACATTGACGTGCAGCCAGACCATACATATCGGGAGCATCCAATAAAAATCTTGCAGGAGTCTGAAAGGAGAACCCGATAGAAAACCATCAAGTTCTTCAAAGTTCAGTGGAGCAACCATACCGAAAGTGAAGCCACTTGGGAAAGAGAGGATTTTCTTCGGACAGAGCACCCACATTTATTTGAGGATCAGCTGGAATCTCGGGGACGAGATTTTTCCTAAGGGGGTAGATGTTGTGACACTCCAAAAATGTTCTTTTGGTTTTCTTCAAAAAAATTGATGGATTTGAAGGAGGTCTTCTAAACCCTTCCAAAAATCTCTCTCAAAAACTTTTTCCCTCTAGCAAGGATTTTATTTTGGCATCTCCTTCAACTCTGGTGTTTGGTTTTTAAACCTTTCTTCTGATTGCCCTCTCCTCAAACTTCCAAATATTTTGGATTCTAATTTTTTTTTAAAAGAAAACCCTAGGAGTTTTACATCTTCTCCAATATTGAAACCACTCATGATTTTTACCATGCACCACATGGTAAAATCTTCCCAAAAATCTCTCCTTCCACTTTGGGGCAATCGAAACATTCTGTCTCAACAAGTTCAATCCTTTTCTGAATTTTATTTCATTTATTTCTCCTCCCAAATCTTTTCTGTCCATTATTTTGAACCTAGGTGATTTGCAAAGCAAGTACCTAAATGCAATTGAGCTTTGACCTCAAACCAACTCCCCTGGATAGTCCTTGGTACCCACAACCTAGAACAATCAAGATCCACACTTCTTCTTTTCAAAAATTTCAAATTTCAGTCTCTGCAAGTTTGGACCAGATTTGTCAAATTTGGTGAAATTCATATCTTCTCTGCTCCAAAATTCCACAAAATTCAGGCAGCCTCTAGATGCAATGAGAGGCCCCTCCACCAAAAATCGGCTCAAGGAGAAACTCCCACATGCCAAAATCATTCTGTCGAACACCTGGCCGGCACTGTTTCTTTGCAGTTTCAGAATATTCAGAAGTTTCAGAGTTCAGTGTCGTTTCTTCTCATCAGAGTTCAGTCACGCGTCGACAGTGCACTTGGCACGTTGCTCACAGCCCCTCCTCTCTGTCCGGAGCACCACACGAGCGCTTAGCTCATTCCTGGTGTCGGTGGCGCCCTGGCCCAACCTCGCCGGCGTCTTCTGCGGCGTCGGGACCTCCCGTGGCGGTCGACAGAAGGCACCGCCCCAGCCCAACGCCGTTCTGCACTGCCCAGCTCTCCCTAGCACTCCGCGTGGCTCATGCATGCCAGCGCACGACCGCGGCACCGTTGCCGTGGCCCGGCAAGCACAGTCCCTGCCGCCGACGGGTCTGCACCGCTCCGTTCCGTCGAGCATGCCCAAAGCAACCAAACCCCGGCTCGTTCAACACCTAAACGGAGTCAGTTGACCTCCACGTCGGCACTCAACCCTAAAACCACCCCGACCAATGCCCTGCGCCGCCAGAACACTTTCGTCGGACTTATCCGTTCACGGCAACCGCCTCGGGCCATCTATAAATAGCTCCCCGAAGCTTGCTCTCGCCCTCGCACAACTCCACCACCTCACCAGACCCGCTTAGCCAATCGGAAGAGCCCGAAGGGCCCTTCTTCCTCGACTCCGGCCAACTCCGTCCGCCTCGGGCTCCGGCAACGTTCTCGTCAGTGAGAACCCCTCCACCGCCCTACTCCTGCCTGTAGCCTCGTGGCACCACTAGGAGGCTAACCCCCACCTCAATTTGACATCCGCAGCACTCTCCGGCGAGGCCCACGACCACCCGAACCGCCGTCCGCCGGAGCAAGAGCCGCCGTCGACGTGGTGCTCACCAGCGACCACAACCACCACCCACAAACGCGGAATGGCGCCCTGAGCATGGAGGTACCCTCCGATCTCCCTACCTCGCCGTGAATCGCTGCCGGCGACCACCGCGGCTCTCGGGCACTGTCGTGCTCTGCCGCCTCTTTCAAATATTTAAACCTGATGGGTGGGACCCGCCTGTCAGCCTTTCTGTTGTTGTTTTTTTAACCGTTATCTGAAAGCTTACTCTGGCAAATACGCTTTCTACTCTGAACCGTTTTTCTGCACTTTTCTGCTTAGGCCCCTGAGGGTTTTCTGTTTCATTACAGATGGGTCCTTGGACCAAAACTCTTATAACTTTTTAACAGAAAGGAATTTTTTAGTGATTCTTTTTCTGTCCTCTTCAAAATTTTGTCTAGTTTTTTATAATATTTATTTGAAAAATATTTGGATTACTTTTATGTACCCCACGGTATTTACGTTAGCGCGTGTGTTTTGTGTACCGTAGATACCGAAGGAGGTGACAAAACCGCGAACTTCACCGAGCTAGACCCCGACTACTCCGAACCAGGCAAGAAATGTTTGAACTTTTGATATGATGAGTGTTTGGGCATGTTTGCATTATTTTTGTATCATGGCACGTTCATGAGCATCTCGGTGAAAGTTTATCTAGTAAGAGTTGAGGCAACTGAGTTTCGGAAAGTCCATGAGTTGTTGGAAACATGTTGCATGGCCATGAGTTGGCATGAGTGTGGGTAAGATGGCAGTGTTGTAGCATGCCAGGCTTATGCCAGATCGTTGACCCAGTGTCAACATAAATCAGTCAGATTCCCGTCCGTCTCCCCTAACGAACTACCACCAGTTTCCCGCAAGGGATACGGCTTAGTAAGTCGCAAACCACTTCCAAGAACACACCAAAACGAGAGCCCGGGATCAGGGTTCCATGCCCCTGGATTAAAGCCTTTCATCCGTCAGGGGCATGGGTGTTTCCGGTTGGGACCGAGAGGGGGCACCTTAGAGCTGCCAGAAATAAATTTGATCCCATGCTATTCGAGATTGTGATCTCCCCGTCTCAAAGTTTTTCTTAAACGCTGTCTAGGGTGATTCCTGGCAACGTAAGGTATGATGGGTGTGTACTAGTTAGCTGTGTTACCTCCGAAATACTGTAAACGGAACTAGTCCTTCATGACTACGGAAATCCGTTGGCTGTGGACAATTTTGGTACAAACTCTGCAGAGTCAAAATTCTTGAATTCATCTTATTCATGTCCGAGTACCGTGTTCACCTTATCTTGTCAAATGTCAGTCTCGGTGACAGAAACTCCTGATAACCATATGAGTGTTAAATGTTTATTTCCCTGTGAATGGACTAACCCGCTTATTGTCTTGTGAGGAATATTTTCCGTGAGCACCATTTCTCGTCAGTTATGAATAATGGATTATAAGCCCTTTCTACGATGTCGCTCAGACGTCCGACGGCGGCATTGTTATTATTTACTTTTGTTATAAGCCCTTTCTGCGATGTTGCTCAGACGTCCGACTGCGGCATTGTTATTATTTACTTTTGTTATAAGCCCTTTCTGCGATGTCGCTCAGACGTCCGACTGCGGCACTATTATTATTTACTTTTGATATAAGACCTTTCTGTGATGTCGCCCCGACGTCCGACTGCGGCACTATTATTATTTACTTTTGATATAAGCCCTTTTCGCGATGTCGCTCAGACGTCCGATCATGCGCAGTGTTATTATTTACTTTTGTTATAAGCCCTTTCTGCGATGTCGCTCAGACGTCCGACTGCGGCATTGTTATTATTTACTTTTGTTATAAGCCCTTTCTGTGATGTCGCTCCGACGTCCGACTGCGGCACGCATTGTCTTTTCTTTAAATATAAGCCCTTTATGAGGTGACGCTTAGACGCCCGACTGTGGCATGTTTTACTTATTTGTTCACCCTTCGAGGCGTCCCTCAGACACCCGATCGGTTTTGAGTTTATCTTCTTAGGGTTTTTCGAGCGGACTACCGCCGATTCCCTTTTTACTTACCTTGCTATACTGAGTTGATTGCACATTGTAAAAAGATCAGTCATGTCGTATTCATGCATACATTTGTTATATCTTTTGTCCGAACTGTCTTGCGAGTACTTTCAAAGTACTCACCGGCTTGTTGATTTGGCGAGATCTTGTGAAAGGCGATCTCATGGATGAAGAGTTCGATGGCGAGTCCGACACCTAGAGGAATCGGTCGGTCTCGTCGACCCTGGATTAGTCATTGTGATATATCCGCTTCCGCTACCCAAATAAATTCATTGAGCCTCACCTCGACGCTCGATGAGCCGCCAGTGTAGTGGTCTTATTATCCACCCCCACTGTGTTATTCCACCAATCACTCATACCTCGAGTCAGTAGTATTTCCTCCCCACACCATTGTGTCATATCCGCCATTATGTATAATTATTGGCGTGTTTGTAATAATTGGTTGGGCATCTTGACTTCGACCTGTAATATTTTAATGCTACTGGCTTATTGTATCAAAGTTTTGTCTACTGGTATGGAGGATTTTCCTCATACTGGATTTCATAGGTCGGTTGTTCAATAAATATTTTTATTGAAAAACCGGTCGTGACATTGCAAGGCATTATGTATGTGAATTATGCAATGCTATGCTGTTTAGGCAAGCGTCATATATGTGAATTATATCATGCCGTCCTTTTTTTGTATTTCTCATTGCTTTTGTCGACAATGTTTGTATATTCAACTGCTTCTTCTGTGCATCAGTCATTTGAATTGGTGATGGAGAAATCTGGAGTGAAAACAAGGTCTTGAGCAAACAATGCTACACGATGAAGCAGATATCTTGCTGGTTCAGATAGCTCTTGAGAGGAGGATTCAGAGGCAGATGACCAGTCCTATTATCCCCCTGAGGTGTATGCTCAAACTTGGCGGGGTTATATTACTCATATAATGCATATGTTGTATTGCAATGCTTAGTTTTTACATCATATACACAGTATTGAATGCCATCTCCTTAGTTGACACATCATATATGCAATTGCCCTCTGCTCACTTCCTTAGTATATAAATCATATATTAGAATTATGTCATGCCATGATGTTTACATAGACAGCATGTATCTGAATTATGGCATGCCACCCATTTTCTAAAGACATAATATAGTTATATCATCTCATCCTGTTTACATAGTCATCATATTTTAAATTATGTCATTCTATCCGTGAATTATATCATGCCATCATGTTTCCATCGACGGCATGTTTGTGATTTATGGCATGCCAACCACTTTAATAGACACATCGTATAGTTATATCATGTCATCCTGCTTACATAGTCATCATATTTTGAAGTATGTCATTCTATCCTGTTTAGTTAGCCATCATACATGTGAAATTGTGTCATGCTATCCTGTTTAATTAGCCATCATATATGTGAAATTATGTCCTGCTATTCTCGCTTTGCTTAGACAACATAAATGTGAATTATTCCATGCCCTGTTTTCTTCCCTACTATCCATTGCACCTGTCTATCTTACAATGTCTGTACATTCAATTACTTTTCTTGTTTATCAGCCATTTCAATTGAAGGGAGTGATGGCAGTATCTGTGGGAGTAAAAACACAGTCTTCAGAAAAGATCGTGCTACCTGTCGATGCAGATAGAACCACGGTTGTACTTGCCCAAGAATCAGCCCCACCACATATAACCCACACTCATGCAGATTGTACCCCTACCCAGTTGGACAGAGAATCATCTACACCCCTTCTAACCCCAACCCCAACAGATAGACACCCAGTTCCCATTGACACAGCACCGTCTCCACCACAGAGCACCCAAACATGAGCAGTTAGTAAGGCAACTGGAGTGCCCAAATCACGAGGACCACCACTCCAAACCCAAAGTCAACGCTTAAAGAAGAAGAAGAATTGTTCTCAGGTCAGGTTCAGTAGCTATGGTTCATACTACTTTGCTCTTGCATCACTGTATTTACTTATACCAACCAATTTCAAATTTGAAGGATGCAATTGAAACTCCAATGGCGCAACAGGTATGTTTTAAACCTGTTTCTTCAACGTGTTTAGCTGTTTGCTGTTGTAACTTGTTCTATGTTGATTTCAGTTTCAATCGAATAAACAGTTATGTTCTCATGCCATGCACATTACAATGTTGTAATTGCTATGTAGTTTCCCACACTTATATTCTGTCTATATTGCTTTGTCTTAAATAGATATGATTTGAACTGTATCTATCTTGATTTGGCAACATAAACTAGAATGGTATAGACCATACAGTGAACATACTACATAGATATATGTTTGTTTCACGCTGTTATCCTGTCCACCTTACTACTGAACTGGTTTACCAAAATGAGTTTCATATACTACATTGTAAACCTGAGATGTGTTTGTTTGTTTCTCTTTTAGAACGCGGATAAAATATTTGAGAAGAGTACCCTGTTATGCAATGGTAAAGGAAGTAATGCAGATAAGGTCAAGATAGTGAGACATCCCTGTTGGTCTACAAGAAAGTTGATAAAAACTATATTGAGGACACTGAGACAACCCCAAAGTCCTGTCTTGATGTAGTGTTCGAGTTATTGGCTACCATCACCGGCACGACTCTTGAACTCGTTGCTGAATCAGTTCGGCTTCTTGAGTCTCAACTTCAAGTTGAAAGACATCGATCATATGTTATGCGACAGGAAGTCAAGGACCGAGGAAGTCCTCAGAAATTCAGATGCATACTTTACGTGCAACAACAAGTTACTGGAGGACTTAAGCGCCAAACAAGAGAAAGTTAATAAGCTTTCTAAGCATCTTGCCAACATTATGGGTACCTGTGATATTGTTTCTTGAGCTCTTAAAGTGGTTTGATTACGGACTTGTTTTGTCATGGCGGCGTTTATATGCTGTTGTGTTCCCTATATTTGCACTGGTGGCGAACTTTGATGCCTAGTGGATGTAATATGTGTAATAGCCTTGAGAGCCTAGTGTAAGTTGCTTGCTTATTTATTTCCTTGTTGTCTTGTTTATTTGTTTGCTTGCAGTCAGTGTAGTTCTTTTTCTGCAGTTTGCTAGTGGCTGCAATAACCTATTTTTTAAAACTAGGCCACAATAACCATGGACTAATATTTATCAGACGACATCGGACCTACGGGTCAGAGAAATAGTGGGCCTTCTACGGGCCGTATAAATAGTGGGCCTTCTACGGGCCGTAGAAACAATGGGCCTTCTACGGGCCGTAGAAACAATGGGCCTTCTACGGGTCGTATCATCAATGGGCCTTATACGGGTAGTATGATCGATTGGCCAAACATGGGCCAATAACAGGCCGCATTATGGCCGTAAATGGGCTAGAGTTGGAATCGTCCGTTCATGGACCGACCATAACGGGCCATTGTTAATAGGTCGTATTTCATGACACTATGAAAAGGGCCCAACGTGTTAACGGACCACAAACGGGCCGACTGTAACCACAGGCTGAATTCGGCCCATAAGAAGAAAATGACAGTAACGGGCCATAAGTAAACGAATGCTGGAAATGAGCCCAAGAATAAATGGGCTCTGAGAAGGCCAAAAGATAACATGGGCTGGAAACGGCCCAACGGAATAACGGCCCTTAATGGGTATAAAGTGATACACTGTTCATTACGGGCCAGTTTCACCACGGGCCGTTAATGGGTGTAAAGTAATACACTGTTCATTACGGGCCAGTTTCACCACGGGCCGTTAATAGGCCAAGAGTTACATAGGGCCTCATATGGGCCGAAAGACGTCATGGGCCATACATGGGCCAGAAGTGAAAACAATTTGGAATCATATTGGGTGGCCCAGGATGACGCCATCGGGCCTAATTCGGATAGGGCGTAACGGGCCTTGGGTTAGCGGGCTGTAAATGGGCTATATGCGAACAGGCCGTTAACAGGCTTTACATGGGCCGGCCCGCCACCTTTTGACCAAGTCAAATGGGTCGGCCTTTTCATAGGAATGGGCCTCTGTTGGGCCGTGCCATGTGTCGATGTATCATAGGCGCCTTCTGTCCAATGAGTTGATGACATCTATCCCAACGGTGAGCTGACACGTGTTTCCTCCAGCCAATGATGATTTTACATGTGGAAAATCCCCATTGGTCGGGGCTGTTAACGGGTTATCGGATCCAAAACCCGACCCGATAGCTTAACGACGTTCCGTTACGGTGGATGCCACGTGTCGGTCACCCTTGACGAAAGCACTTCAGGACGCGTGATTTATCGTCATGGAAGTGGACACTTCGTGATGATAATTTTGGTAATGTCATGGAACACTTCTACGACAAAGACGGTATGACTATCTTGATTCTGTCATAAATTTGTCATGGATGTACATGCATGACAAAAAACGCGACCTACTGTGACAAACACGTATTATCACGGAAGTGTATTTTTTTTTGTAGTGTTGTGTAGTAGACATCAATGAGCTTCAAGCACTTGGTGCCACTGACATCATGGACCATGAAGTGGTGAAGAAATTGCTGAGATCGCTTTATTCTTCATTTGATACTCTGGCAGTAATGATACAAGAATGTGCTGATTACAAGTCACTTGATCCCGCTGATATCCTCGAGAGGCTAAACACTCATGAGTTCCAGCTTGCTGAGATGAGAGATCTCTATGGTTCGAGCTATGGCGGATCACGTGCCCTGAAGGCTAAGGCTGTCTCTGAATCTGAAGATGAAGATTCTGGTAGTAGCCTTGGGGATCCTGAAGAATTGAGTGAGGAGCTAGCACTGCTCGTGAATAAATTCCAGAAGTTCTCAAGACGTGGTCGCTTTGGAAAATCCTCAAGGAGCAATGATTCCTCATCCAGTGACTATAAGAAGAGGCTATGCCACAAATGCAAGAAACCTGGTCACTACATTCAAGATTGTCCTCAGTGGGAAAAGGAATCAAAGAAGAAGAAATATAAGGATTACAGTTCTGATGACTCAAAGAAGAAGAAGAAATCTTCAAAGTCTTCATCATCAAAATCCTCGAAGTCTTCATCTCACAATAAGAGAAGCTCCAAGAAGGCTCGGGCATTCATTGGCAAGGAAATGGACTCTGAGGCTAAATCTGAGGAACATGAGGAAGAGGAGGCATCCGAGGAGTCCAAGTCCGGTGTTGCGAGCCTAGCTCTCGCCACTACATTCGTCAGCAAGTCCATCTTCAACTCTAAAGAAAATGGCTTCACCAACAAGGCTGATGAAGGCAATGATGACTACGCTCCCACCTATTGCTTCAGGGCAAAGGGTGCCAAGGTACTCAAATATACCTCCTCTGAATCTAGTGAGGGTGAATCTGATGAAAACCTAAAACCCAGCTATTCTAAACTTGCTAAGATTGCTGTGAAACAACAAAAGGCTTTTGAAAAGGTTCAAAATATGCTAGACAAAAGTGATGATATGTTGGGTGAAGAAATGGATCGCACTAAGATCCTGACTGAAAATCTTCAAAGACTTCAGTCCAGGTTTGACAACCTTCAAGGTCATCATAACACTCTCTTATCTGATCATGAGAAGCTTTCTTATGAATTTCTTCAAAGAAAGCAAGATCTTTAAAAGCTAAGAGTAAGTTATGAAGATCTTCAGAAGGAGCGCGATTCATTACTTGCTCAACAAATCAGTGCTTCTCAAGAAGAATTTGTTCATCCATGTTTGAAGTGCATTGAACGTGAATCTGCTAATTCTTCACCTGAATGTTCAAATGCTTATAATGCTACAAATTCTTCAACTGTCTCTGCTATCACTAGTTCCTCATCTGAGGACATTGCTCGTATCACTGATGATGCAGGGCTGAAGGAATTGTACATGACAGGCATGTACAAAAGCCTCAAAGAGCATCATACTCTTTGTGATGTGCTTAAAAAGCAGATCCTCAACAAGAACCCTAGGAAAGAGGGTATTGCCTTTGAGAGGAAAATCAATGTTGATGGAACATATTGGAAGCCTGAGCAGTATCCCAAAACCTCATGGGTTGCTGCAAAGGGACCTCCAGTTGATCCATCTAATCTATCTGGCTTTACATGTGAATCTCCTCATTCTTCTGATGAGTCATTTGACTCCAACTATAAACTGTTCAAAATCAGAATGGTGAAGTATTTGCTAGATATGTTGGCACTAACTGCAGGAACGGTTCCCCTATGAAGAAAATCCGGGTTCCCAAAAGGTGCCTTGAAAGTCTTCAGGTGAATGTCCTCATGACACCACCTGTGAAGAATAGGAACCCCAGATCAAATTCTTCATATGGACCAAATTCTTCATGTGGATCAAATTCCTCAAAAGGATCAAAGTCCTCATATGATCATCATCATGCTAACACCTCTGTTTCGCAGGGAAGAGCCAAGGGCTATGAATATGAGCATTACTCTTCTAACCATTATGTTCATAAGTCCTCGAAGAATTTCTCTGCTTATTCATATGCTTATCCTAACTCCTCTTATATGAAACAAAGTGGACTGGCTTCTATGCCACCTTTCTCGTATGGAGCTCGCAGAATTGTGAACTCTTTGCCACCCCTTCAGATGTGGGTGGTGAAGAAAAAGAACTAATCTCTTATGCAGGGTCAGGTCTCCAGACGTGCTAAAACGTCTGAAGAATTTGCTGGAGACCTAAAATTGCCTGAAAGGACACATGCTAATCATGAAGAAATGAACTTTCATTTCTCACGTTCTCATATTGCTTTATCCATTCTATTACTTGACCTGATGAAATTGATGTCATATTCTTCACTGATGAAGTATATGAGTTCGTAAGTTGCACTAATTCATCTGCAGGATGATCAACCCAAAGTAAGAATGGGTCCTCGATAGAGGATGTACAAATCACATGACTGGTGACAAGAATCTATTGATGGATGCTCCCTTATCTCCATCGCATTTGAAGCATATCATCTTCGCTGACAAAGGCAAAAGTCAGGTATTGGGTCTAGGTAAGGTTGCGATCTCAAAGGATCGACACATGGACAAAGTCATCCTTGTCGAGTCCTTAGGATAAAACCTGATGTCTGTCTCAATGCTTTGTGATCTTGATATGGTTGTTGTCTTTGCCAAGTATCATTGTGTTGTGATCATGGAAGCTGACCATTCCAAAGTCTTCGAAGGCTTTAGGAGAGGATACTTGTATATTGTTGATTTCTCTACAGGACCACAACCAGCCGTATGCCTACTTGCAAAAGCTTCAGAAGGCTGTCTACGGCATCGACGACATGGTCATGCAGGCATGAGGAATTTGCACACGCTTGCGAAGAAGAAGCATGTCATTGGCATTGAGAATGTCAAATTCCTCAAGGATCACTTATGCGGAGCATGTGAAGCTGGAAAAATGACCAAGGCCAAACATCCAGCAAAGACAATCATGACTACCACTCAACCATTTGAATTTCTTCATATGGGTCTGATACGTCTCCAATGTATCTATAATTTTTTATTGCTCCATGCTATATTATCTATTGTTTTGGACTATATTGGGCTTTATTTTCCACTTTTATATTACTTTTGGGACTAACCTATTAACCGGAGGCCCAACCTAGAATTGCTGTTTTTTGCCTATTTCAGTGTTTCGAAGAAACGGAATATCAAACGGAGTCCAAACGGAATGAAATCTTCAGGAACGTGATTTTCTCATCAGATAAGATCCATGAGACTTGGACCCTCCGTCAAGAAAGCCACGAGGTGGCCACGAGGGTGGAGGGCACCTCCCCAGGGCGCGCCCCTGCCTCGTAGGCCCCTCGAAGCTCCACCGACGTACACCTTACTCCTATATATACCTACGTACCCCCAACAGATCAGATACGGAGCCAAAAACCTAATTCCACCGCCGCAACTTTCTGTATCCACGAGATCCCATCTTGGGGCCTATACCAGCTCATGGGAAGGATTCCACCATGGAGGGCTTCTACATCAACATCATAGCCTCTCCGATGAAGTGTGAGTAGTTTACCTCGGACCTTCGGGTCCATAGTTAGTAGCTAGATGGCTTCTTCTCTCTTTTGGATCTCAATACAATATTCTCCCCTCTCTCGTGGAGATCTATTCGATGTAATCTTCTTTTTGCGGTGTGTTTGTTGAGACCGATGAATTGTGGGTTTATGATCAAGATTATCTATGAGCAATATTTGAATCTTCTCTGAATTCTTTTATGTATGATTGAGTTATCTTTGCAAATCTCTTGAATTATCCGTTTGGTTTGGCCAACTAGATTGGTAGTTCTTGCAATGGGAGAAGTGTTTAGCTTTGGGTTCAATCTTGCACCGTCCTTACCCAAAGGATGTAAAGGGTTGCAAGGCACGTATTGTATTTTTGCCATCGAGGATAACAAGATGGGGTATTTATCATATTGCATGAATTTATTCCTCTACATCATGTCATCTTGCTTAAGGCGTTACTCTGCTTTTCATTAACTTAATACTCTAGATGCATCTTTGGATAGCGGTCGATGAGTGGAGTAATAGTAGTAGATGCAGCAGGAGTCGGTCTACTTGTCTCGGACGTGATGCCTATATACATGATCATACCTAGATACTCTCATAACTATGCTCAATTACATCAATTGCTCAACAAAGAATTCGTTCACCCACCGTAAAATACCTATGCTCTTGAGAGAAGCCACTAGTGAAATCTATGGCCCCTGGGTGTATTTTCATCATATTAATCTTCCTACGCTTTATTATTTCTTTTCTTTTTTACTTTGCCTTTTTATTTTACTTTGCATCTTTATACCAAAAATACGAAAAATATTATCTATCATCTCTATCAGATCTCACTCTCGTAAGTGACCGTGAAGGGATTGACAACCCCTATTCGCGTTGGTTGCGAGGAGATATTTGTTTTGGGTAGGTACGAGGGACTTGCGCGTGGCCTCCTACTGGATTGATACCTTCTCAAAAACTGAGGGAAATACTTATGCTACTCTGCTGCATCATCCTCTCCTCTTCCGGGAAAACCAACGCAAGCTCAAGACGTAGCAAGAAGGATTCCTGGCGCCGTTGCCGGGGAGTCTATGCAAAAGTCAACATACCAAGTACCCATCACAGTCCCTTATCTCTCGCATTACATTATTTGCCATTTGCCTCTCGTTTTCCTCTCCCCCACTTCACCCTTGCCGTTTTATTCGCCCTCTCTTTTCCGTTTGCCTTCCCGTTGCCATGGCCGAGTCAAAAAGAACTAAGGGTCCTTTCCAGGGCTCTAGTACCTTGGATAACCCTTCTATCCTCTCTAAGCTCATAAATAATGATGTTACGGAAAGACCCATCAGGGTTACCAATGAGAGCTTAAATAATTTTGATGAAGATGACTCTGGAATTTTTCGTTATTTACTTGATGAGTCTTTAAAATATGCTTGGGATAGGTTATTAAGGATTCGGGCTAGCTATGTACCACAATATCAAATTGAGGTTTACCTAAAAAGTTTCTATGTTGGATTGCCCGTTTCTTTTAAACAAGTTTTAGACTCTATTTTTATGAAGGTTTTCTTGAAGGGGATGCTATAGATACCTATGAAAGAATGAAAACTATATTTGGGCACCCCATGAATGATAAGGTTGAATCAACTACTCTCTTGTGATTTTATCAAAATGAAATTATTAAAGAGATGAAGTCTAGTTTAGAGGCAAACTTCCGTAACGTGCTTAATCTTACTTATTCCATTAATGGAAATGTGCTTACCTTAAATAGAAGAATGAATGCTATAGAGAGGAGACCCTCCTCTCCTAGTGCCAAAGATGTCACTCACTAGATCTATCCTTGCTTTTATGCCTAGCTAGGGGCGTTAAACGAAAGCGCTTGTTGGGAAGCAACCCAATTTTATTTTTAGTTTTTTGTTTTTGTTTCTGTTTAGGAATAAATAATCTATCTACCTTCTATTTATATGTGGTTTATGTTTTAATTAGTGTTTGTGCCAAGTTAAACCTATAGGATCTTCTTGGATAATAGTTATTTGATCTTGCTGTAATTTCCAGAAACTTTCGGTTCACGAAAACAATTGTTAAAAATCACCAGAACGTGATAAAATAGTGATTCCAATTGCTGCTGATCAATAAACAAATTTCCTAGGACGTCCTATTTTGGCTGAATTTATGGAGTTCCAGAAGTTTACGTTAGTTACAGATTACTACAGACTGTTCTGTTTCTGACAGATTCTGTTTTTCGTGTGTTGTTTGCTTATTTTGATGAATCTATGGCTAGTAAAATAGATTATAATACATAGATAAGTTGGAATACAGTAGGTTTAACACCAATATAAATAAATAGTGAGTTCATTACAGTACCTTGAAGTGGTCTTTTGTTTTATTTCGCTAACAGAGCTCACGAGATTTCTGTTGAGTTTTGTGTTGTGGAGTTTTCAAGTTTTGGGTGAATTTTTTTGGTGGATTATGGAACAAGGAGTGGCAAGAGCCTAAGCTTGGGGATGCCCATGGCACCCCCAAGATAATCCAAGCACACCAAAAAGTCAAAGCTTGGGGATGCCCCGGAAGGCATCCCCTCTTTCATCCACTTCCATCGGTAACTTTATTTGGAGCTATATTTTTATTCACCACATGATATGTGTTTTGCTTGGAGCGTCTTGTATTATTTGCATATTTGCTTGTTAGTTTACCAAAATCATCCTTGCTGTACACACATTTTGAGAGAGCCATACATGAATTGGAATTTGTTAGAATACTTTATGTGCTTCACTTATATCTTTTGAGCTTGATAGTTTTGCTCTATGTGCTTCACTTATATCTTTTGAGCTTGATAGTTTTGCTCAAAGATTTCACTTATATCTTTTAGAGCACGGTGGTGGATTTGTTTTAAAGAAACTATTGATCTCTCATGCTTCACTTAGATTATTTTGAGAGTCTTAAATAGCATGGTAATTTGCTTAATAATAATATGCTTGGTATTCAAGATTTGTAAAACTTTCTTTTGAGTGCGTTGAATACTAAGAAAAGTTTGATGCTTGATAATTGTTTTGAGATATGGAGGTGATAATATCAAAGTCGTGCTAGTTGAGTAGTTGTGAATTTGAGAAATGCTTGTGTTGAAGTTTGCAAGTCCCGTAGCATGCACGTATGGTAAGCGTTATGTAACAAATTTGAAACATGAGGTGTTCTTTGATTGTCCTCCTTATGAGTGGCGGTCGGGGACGAGCGATGGTCTTTTCCTACCAATCTATCCCCCTAGGAGCATGCGCGTAGTGCTTTGGTTTTTGATGGCTTGTATATTTTTGCAATAAGTATGTGAGTTATTTATGACTAATGTTGAGTCCATGGATTATACACACTCTTACCCTTCCATCATTGCTAGCCTCTTCGGTACCGTGCATTGCCCTTTCTCACATTGAGAGTTGGTGCAAAATTTTGCCGGTGCATCCAAACCCCATGATATGATACGCTCTTTCACACATAAACCTCATTATATCTTCCTCAAAACAGCCACCATACCTACTTATTATGGCATTTCCATAGCCATTCCGAGATATATTGCCATGCAACTTTCCACCATACCGTTCTTCATGACACATTCATCATTGTCATATTGCTTAGCATGATCATGTAGTTGACATAGTATTTGTGGCAAAGCCACTGTTCATAATTCTTTCATACATGTCACTCTTGATTCATTGCATATCCCGGTACACCGCCGGAGGCATTCATATAGAGTCATACTTTGTTCTAGTATCGAGTTGTAATCATTGAGTTGTAAACAAATAGAAGTGTGGTGATCATCATTTTCTAGAGCATTATCCCAATAAAAAAGAGAAAGGCCAAAGAAAAAAAGGAAGGCCCAAAAAAAGAAATAAAAAGGGGCAATGTTACTATCTCTTTTCCACACTTGTGCTTCAAAGTAGCACCATGTTCTTCATATAGCGAGTCTCATATATTGTGCTTCAAAGTAGCACCATGTTTTTCATATAGAGAGTTTCATATGTTGTCACTTTCATATACTAGTGGGAATTTTTCATTATAGAACTTGGCTTGTATATTCCAACGATGGGCTTCCTCAAATGCCCTAGGTCTTCGTGAGCAAGCAAGTTGGATGCACACCCAGTTAGTTTCTTTTGTTGAGCTTTCATACATTTATAGCTCTAGTGCATCCGTTGCATGACAATCCCTACTCCTTGCATCAACATCAATTGATGGGCATCTCCATAGCCCGTTGATTAGCCCCATTAATGTAAGATCTTCTCCTTTTTGTCTTCTCCACATAACCCCCATCATTATATTCTATTCCACCCATAGTGTTATGTCCATGGCTCGCGCTCATATATTGCGTGAAATTTTATAGGTTTGAGATTACTAAAGTATGAAACAATTGCTTGGCTTGTCATCGGGGTTGTGCATGATGAGAGCATTCTTGTGTGACGAAAATGGAGCATGACTAAACTATATGATTTTGTAGGGATGAACTTTCTTTGGCCATGTTATTTTGAGAAGACATAATTGCTTAGTTAGTATGCTTGAAGTATTATTATTTTTATGTCAATATGAACTTTTGTCTTGAATCTCTCGGATCTGAATATTCATACCACAATTAAGGAGAGTTACATTGAAATTATGCCAAGTCGCACTCCGCATCAAAAATTCTCTTTTTATTATTTACCTACTCGAGGACGAGCAGGAATTAAGCTTAGGGATGCCTGATACGTCTCCAACGTATCTATAATTTTTGATTGCTCCATGCTATATTATCTATTGTTTTGGACTATATTGGGCTTTATTTTCCACTTTTATATTACTTTTGGGACTAACCTATTAACCGGAGGTCCAGCCCAGAATTGCTGTTTTTTGCCTATTTCAGTGTTTCGAAGAAACAGAATATCAAACGGAGTCCAAACGGAATGAAATCTTCGGGAACGTGATTTCCTCATCAGATAAGATCCAGGAGACTTGGACCCTCAGTCAAGAAAGCCACGAGGCGGCCATGAGGGTGGAGGCCCCCCCCAGGGCGCGCCCCCTGCCTCGTGGGCCCCTCAAAGCTCCACCGACGTACTCCTTCCTCCTATATATACCTACGCATTTCAACAGATCGACACGGATCAAAAACCTAATTCCACCGCCGCAACTTTCAGTATCCACGAGATCCCATCTTGGGGCACATTAGGAGCTCCGTAGGAAGGATTCCACCATGGAGGGCTTCTACATCAACATCATAGCCTCTCCGATGAAGTGTGAGTAGTTTACCTCGGACCTTCGGGTCCATAGTTAGTAGCTAGATGGCTTCTTCTCTCTTCGGATTCAATACAATGTTCTCCCCTCTCGTGGAGATCTATTCGATGTAATCTTCTTTTTGCGGTGTGTTTGTTGAGATCGATGAATTGTGGGTTTATGATCAAGATTATCTCGAGCAATATTTGAATCTTCTCTCAATTCTTTTATGTATAATTGAGTTATCTTTGCAAGTCTCTTGAATTATCCGTTTGGTTTGGCCAACTAGATTGGTAGTTCTTGCAATGGGAGAAGTGTTTAGCTTTGGGTTCAATCTTGCGGTGTCCTTACCCAAAGGATGTAAAGGGTTGCAAGGCACGTATTGTATTGTTGCCATCGAGGATAACAAGATGGCGTATTTATCATATTGCATGAATTTATTCCTCTACATCATGTCATCTTGCTTAAGGAGTTACTCTGTTTTCATTAACTTAATACTCTAGATGCATGCTAGATAGCGGTCGATGAGTGGAGTAATAGTAGTAGATGCAGGTGAGTTGGTCTACTTGTCTCGGACGTGATGCCTATATACATGATCATACCTAGATACTCTCATAACTATGCTCAATTCTCATCAATTGCTCAACAGAATTCGTTCACCCACCATAAAATACCTATGCTCTTGAGAGAAGCCACTAGTGAAATCTATGGCCCCGGTCTATTTTCATCATATTAATCTTCCCACGCTTTATTATTGCTTTGATTTTTACTTTGCCTTTTATTTACTTTGCATCTTTATACCAAAAATACCAAAAATATTATCTATCATCTCTATCAGATCTCACTCTCGTAAGTGACCGTGAAGGGATTGACAACCCCTATTCGCGTTGGTTGCGAGGAGCTATTTGTTTTGTGTAGGTACGAGGGACTTGCGCGTGGCCTCCTACTGGATTGATACCTTGGTTCTCAAAAACCGAGGGAAATACTTATGCTACTCTGCAGCATCATCCTCTCCTCTTCGGGGAAAACCAACGCAAGCTCAAGACGTAGCAGGGTCTCTTTGGTCCTAACCATTATTCTGCAGTTACAAATGATGCATCTCTATATGGCTTTGTTATTGTTGATGATTACTCTCGTTACACATGGGTACATATTGTCACTTACAAACATGAGATGCAGGAAGTCTTCAAACGATTTTCCTCAAGGGCCTCAACCAATTTTGGTGTGAAGATCAAGCACATCAGAAGTGATAATGGAACTGAGTTCAAGAATTCTGGTCTTGATGACTATCTTGATGAACTTGGTATTACTCATGAGTTATCTGCTCCTTATACTCCTCAGCAGAATGGCGTCGTGGAGCGCAAGAACATGACTCTTGTTGAGATGGTATGCACTATGCTTGATGAATACAAGACGCCTCATCGTTTCTGGATTGAGGCAATTGATACTGCCTACCACATCATCAACAGGGTATATCTTCACAAATTCTTCAATAAGATCACTTATGAACTCCTCACTGACAATAAATCCAATGTGAGTTATTTCAAAGTCTTCGGTGCTAAATGTTGGATTAGACAGCCTCATCACAACTCTAAATTTGCACCGAAAGCACATGAAGGTTTTATGCTTGGTTACGGAAAGGACTCGCACACCTACAGAGTCTTCAACAACGTTCATCACAAAGTTGTTGAAACTGTAGATGTGTGGTTTGATGAAACTAATGGCTCGCAAAGAGAGCACCTACCTTCTGTGTTAGATGAACAGTCACCTGAGGAAACTATCAAGTTCAAGGCTACTGAGGATGTCATAACTACCGAAGAATCTATTGAAGAAATCATTCCAGAACGTGAAGAACGTCGAGCTGATGCACCTAAAGAAAATGGTGCTGAAGAAAATGCTGATCAAATTCCTCGACATCAACCCGCTCATCCTCGCGTTGCAAACGAAGTGCAAATTGAGAGAATCGTCGATGACATTGAAGCACCAGGTCCTCTCACACGCTAAAAAGCTTCACATTTATCTAACTTTTGTGGGCACTTTGTTTTCGTGTCTATCACAGAGCCCACTAAGGTAGATGATGCATTTCTGGAGCCTGAGTGGATTCAAGCTATGCAAGAAGAATTACATCAGTTCGAGCTCAACAACGTCTGGGAACTGGTCAAACGTCCAGATCCTCGCAAGCACAATATCATTGGCACAAAGTGGATCTACCGCAACAAGCAAGATGAAAATGGCCTTGTTGTGAGGAATAAAACGGCTTGTAGCTCAAGGCTACACACGAGGTTGAAGGAATTGATTTCGATGAAACTTTTGCACCTGTTGCTAGACTTGAGGCTATACGCATATTACTTGCTTATGCTAACCATCATGATATCATTTTATATCAAATGTATGTGAAAAGTGCATTCCTCAATGATAAGCTTGAGGAAGAAGTATATGTTGCTCAACCCCCAGGTTTTGAAGATCCAAAGCATCCTGACAAAGTCTTCAGACTCAATAAGGCCCTGTATGGCCTCAAGCAGGCCCCTCGGGCGTGGTATGATACTTTGAAGGAGTTCCTCATGAAAAAAGGCTTCAAACCCGTTTCACTTGACCCAACTCTTTTCACTAAAACTTATGATGGTGAATTGTTTGTGTGCCAAATTTATGTTGATGATATTATCTTTGGTTGTACTGACCAACGTTACAGTGATGAATTTGCCTATATGATGAGTGAAGAATATCAAATGTCTATGATAGGAGAATTGAAATTCTTCTTAGGTCTTCAAATTCATCAACAGCGCAATGGCATATTCATATCTCAGGAGAAATACCTCAAGGATGTACTGAGGAAATTCGGCATGCAAGATTGCAAAGGGTAAAATTCCAATGCCCACAAATGGCCATCTATGCAATCGATGAAAATGGTATTGACTTCGATCAAAAGGTATACCACTCCATGATTGGCTCTTTATTGTATTTATGTGCATCTAGGCGGACATTATGCTTAGTGTTTGCATGTGTGCCCGATTTCAAGCTACACCGAAGGAATCACACCATAAGGCTGTGAAGCATATTCTTTGATATCTAGCTCACACACCAACACTTGGATTATGGTATCCCAAGGGCTCGGCTTTTGATCTCATTGGATATTTAGACTCTGACTATGCTAGTGATCGTGTGGACCGCAAGTCAACATCAGGGACATGCCATTTCCTCGGACGATCTTTGGTCTATTGGTCCTCGAAGAAACAGAACTGCGTATCACTGTCTACTGCTGAAGCTGAGTACATTGTTGCTGGTTCTTGCTGTGCTCAACTGCTGTGGATGAAGCAAACTCTCAAGGACTACGACGTCAACGTGAAGAATGTGCCTCTCTTCTGTGACAATGAGAGTGCAATCAAGATTGCTCACAACCCAGTTCAGCACTCGAAGACAAAGCACATTCAGATTCGACATCATTTTTTTCATGATCATGTGTTGAAGGGCGACATTTCTATTGAGCATGTGAAGACTGAAGAACAGATAGCTGATATCTTCACAATGCCCTTGGATGAGAAGAGATTTAGCAAGTTGCGGTGTGAGCTAAATATCTTAGAATCTTCGAATATTCTTTGAAAAGGACACTCGTCCTAACACTTATGCAAAAATTGATGACTTAGATGTGCAACACATGAAGAAACGTTTTTCTTCAATCAATGAAGACTAAAACCCTAAGTGTGAAGAAATTAACAAAGAATTTGATTCTCAGAACCCTAGGACAATTGTACGCGGTGTCTGAAATCATCATTCTTATACGGTGGGTCACGCCACCACCAAAAGTTGAAAATCTTCAATTTGAGTTTTTCCTCATTTTTGAAATTCCTCAGTTGTTCAATTTTATTCAACTTTGCATTGTCTTCACTGTTTCCGTCGTTTTTCTTCATTGACTATATATATATATACACACACACATATACATATATATGAGTTTATGTCCTCTACAGCATTCACTTATTGCTATTTCTTGAAGCTATTTTTTTTCTGCTAAGTGAATGTGATCGGACCCTTCCCCCTCTATGCTAAACTCAACCCAATCTATTCACAAATTCTTTATGTGCGTTCTATTTGAAACTTGTTCAAAATCTTCACTGTGTCCTTGTCAGATGAAGAATCTGCGAACGGAACTTTTAAACCTATCTTATCTAAATTCGCGGCTTTGCCGCTCAAACCGTTCCACATTCCACGATAATACTTATCCATTCACCCACGATCTCACACGATCACCACCTCTCAGTACGTGGGTGACACATGCCAAGCGAATGAGAAGGGTCAGGGGCACGTTCGTCCAATATCTTCGGGCGAACAGTTTTTACCGCGGCTATATATACCGCTCCCCTTCCTGTAGCGACCATACCTCAAATAAATCGATCTACGTGCATCGATTGTCATCCTCAGTCGATAATGTCGACACACACATTACTTGAAGGATTTATAGCAGAGTAGAAATCACACACTTATTACATCGAATGTCTCAAAAGAGAACTTATTACAATAAATATGGCTTAAGGCCATCTAATAACGATAACAACGGAAGGCTTGGAAGATAAGCGAGTCCATCAACTCCAACGGCATCACTTAGCAGGGGCACCTTACTCGTCGTCTGAAAAGTCTGCAACATGAACGTTGCAGCCCGAAAGCGGGTCAGCACATGGAATATGCTGGCAATGTAACACATAGAGAGCAATATGAAAGAGTAATGCTATACTACATGCATATATGGCTGGTGGAAAGCTCTATGTTTACAGTTTTGCGTAAAGCCAAATTTTCCTACTGCAAAGGAATAAATTTTATTTAACTATCATGGTGGTTGTTAAACATTGAGAATGGTTGACAGCATTCTCAATCCCAATTAATTATCATCATTAAAAACCCAACAATATTAATTAAAGTAACATGATGAGATTCACATGATAATCCAAGTACTAGTTACTCAAGATGTCCATAACCGGGGACACGGCTAACCATGATTAGTTTGATACACTCTGCAGAGGTTTGTGCACTTTTCCCCACAAGACTCGATCTCCTCCGTTGGGATTCTCGTGACTGCATGGTGTTTGAGAAAGCGGATGACCGAGACATAGTCTTCGTAAGCGCTAGCACCTTACGAGCAGGTAGACCGTACCAACCTACATCCCCTACATCAGCTAGTCTACCACTTGTAAGAGTTCATACGACTTACTCAACTATGCTAGAGCCCACGAGTAGCTTGTGGTTGCACACGGAAGTTTCTAGCATGAATAATCTCATGATCCCTTTGAGCACAGGTGGCGGTCCATAAAGAAAAGCAGGCAATCTGGAATACCCGGTACCTCAATCCACCCAGATGTGTTTTTAAGTTGCCACCTTAAATAAACCATTAATTAACAATCTCACATCTGTCATGGATACACTCACCCAATCCACGTCTACTAGCATAGCATGGCAATATAAGCAAACGTAGAGGTAACTCCCAAGGGTTTGATAATAAAACAAGTAATATGTACTACCTCAACTACTTTCCCAAAACCCACAGTTTAATTAGATCCTAATCATGCAATGTTTGAGGATTGATCTAATGCATAAAAACTGGGTATGAAAAAGAGTATGATCAAAGTCTTACTTGTCTTGCTAATGATCCGTGAAACCTAGAGATTCAAAGTAGCAAGCGACGCACTCCGGGTACTCTATCGCAAACAAACAAGCACATAATAATTACTCATCTAATGCAAAGGTAAAACTCGAATAAAAGATCTAACCAGAAAGTTCAACTTAAGAACTCCGGTTTGCAAAAAGAATCAAATCAAACGAAGCAACGAAAGTCAAACTGCGAAAGAAACAGGCTTCGTTTTTCTAATCTAGACTTAAGTCAAATTTTACAGTAGCAAAAACTTGTTTGAGTTGGTTAATCGGAAAGAGGGTTTCGAGATGAAACTCTAGGCGCTTGAATCGACTGATTCCGATAAACGAATGAAAAGTTATACTAGATCAAAAAGAAAAATCACGAAATAAATCCGAGAAAAAGAAAAACGACGAACAGATTAACGAACGAACGTTTGTTATCTGGATCTAAACGATGAACGCGTTCGTTAAAACGAACGAACGAGCGAGCGAGCGAACGCTCGCTATTTAACCTAAATCAGAAAAAAAAACTTATCAAATAAAAAACGAATCTAAAAAAATAAACTGTGGTTAATAAAAAATAAACCGGGCGGTTTTCTGAGGAAAACCGTGGCAACTACCTCGGGCGGGCGGCGGTTCGGCGAGCTCCGGGAAGCGGGCGGCGGGCGAAGGGCGGGCGGGCGGGCGGCGGCGGTATCCGTGGCAACGGGCGGCGTGAGGCGGCGCTGGCGGCGTGGCAGCGGGCGGGCGTGGCGCTAGGGTTCAGGCGGCTCGGTGGGCTGCGGGGTCGGGCGCCCCGGCTTTAAAGGCCGCCCCCCGGAGGAGTCCGGTTCTAACACGGCCCGTAGGTCGGTTCCAGTTTTTTATTTATTTATTACACCCAGAAAAACTAACGAAAGTGAAACCAAACGGACTCCAAAAAATCCCGTAATAAATTTTCCCCGGCTTCTAAAATCAAGCCGGACAAGTTGAACATTTATTTGGGGCCTAAGTGCAATTTTGAAAAACGCGCATTTTTCCTAAATTCAAATAAAATAGTGAAAAACTCCAAATAAAATATTATTTTATTTTTTATTAAATCTTCAGTATTCCTTTATTT
Source organism: Aegilops bicornis (assembly GCA_021605145.1). Classification (NCBI taxonomy): domain Eukaryota; kingdom Viridiplantae; phylum Streptophyta; class Magnoliopsida; order Poales; family Poaceae; genus Aegilops; species Aegilops bicornis. The sequence continues at coordinate 769,394,251 of CM038670.1, read as the reverse complement.
TGGGAAAGTCATTTTATTCCCTCTCTCATATTTTGATAATAGAAATAATTGAAGATAAAATAAATAAAATCAAATGATCCTATTTTCAGAATTTGAGAAAAACTCAAATATGAAAATAATGAAATCTCCAACTCTCTCCGTGGGTCTTTGAGTTGCGTGAAATTTCTAGGATCAAGCCAAAATGCAATAAAATATGATATGCAAGTGATGATCTATGTATAACATTCCAAATTGAAAATTTGGGATGTTACAAACCTACCCCCCTTAAGATGAATCTCGCCCTCGAGATTCGGGTTGGCTAGAAAATAGGTGAGGGTGGTCCTTCAGAAGATCTTCCTCTAGCTCCCAGGTGGCTTCATCCTCGGCGTGGTGGCTCCACTGAACTTTGCAAAACTTAATAACCTTGCTGCGGGTGACTCGGCTGGCATACTCAAGAATTTTGACTGGTTTCTCCTCGTAGGTCAAATCATTAACCAACTGAATCGCTTCCAGTGGCACAGTATCCCTTAGCGGTATATCAGCCATCTCTGCGTGGCACTTCTTCAACTGAGAAACGTGGAACACGTCGTGAACTCCTCACAATCCTTCGGGTAATTCCAACTTGTAAGCAACTTCTCCCATGCGCTCCAAAACTTTGTATGGTCCCACAAAACGTGGCACTAACTTTCCTTTAACTCCAAAACGCTTAACTCCTCGAAGTGGAGATACTCGAAGATAGACTCTATCTCCGACTTCAAAAACGGTCTCCTTGCGTTTTGAATCCGCATAGCTCTTCTGTCTGGATTGGGCTACCTTGAGCCTATCGCGAATCAATTTCACCTTCTGTTCAGACTCCTTAATCAAATCTGGTCCAAACAACTGCCGGTCTCCAACTTCATCCCACAACAGCGGGGTTCTTCACCTCCTTCCATACAAAGCTTCGAAAGGGGCCATTTTAAAACTAGTTTGATAGCTATTGTTATAAGAAAACTCCGCATATGGCAAGTTGTCATCCCAATTTGATCCATAATCCAATGCACATGCTCTCAGCATATCCTCCAAAATCTGATTGAATCTCTCGGTCTGTTCATCTGTCTGCGGATGAAAAGTTGTACTGAACTCTAGCCTGGTTCCCAAAGTTTCGTGCAACTGATTCCAAAATTTTGAGGTGAATTGGGTTCCTCTATCTGATACGATACTCCTTGGAACTCCATGCAGACATACGATCCTGGTCATGTATATCTTAGCCAACTTGGCACTGCTGTAGGTAGTCTTCACTGGAATGAAATGAGCTACCTTCGTCAAACGATCGACTACAACCCAAATCGAGTCATAGCCTGAACGAGTCCTGCGCAATCCCGTGATAAAATCCATGCCTAACTTTTCCACTTCCATTCGGGTATCGGCAATGGCTGTAACAATCCAGCTGGCTTCTGATGTTCTACCTTCACTCTCTGACATACATCACAAACTTCTACATACTCCGCAATATCCTTCTTCATTCCAGTCCACCAGAAAGTATCCTTCAAATCCAAATACATCTTGGTATTTCCTGGGTGAATTGAGTACGGCGAATCATGAGCCTCTTGCAAAATCAACTTCCTGATCTCTGGATCACTAGGCACATAAACGCGGTCCTCAAACCATAGGGTATTGTCGTGGAATTGTCACGGCAGATGTCCTCATGAAAGGACTTAGTCGCGGGGCCATCGTACGGGTTAACTTAGAGGGGTTAAAGCGGACGCAAAGACACGAGAGTTTATACTAGTTCGGCCCCTTCGATGAAGGTAAAAGCCTACGTCTAGTTTGTGATGGGATTGATGTGATCTCGACGGTTAGGGAGCAAATAGCTTCGCCTAAGCCTCAAGTTGTTGTTGTCTGTCCTGAACCGCCGCCGGGTTGTCCCCTTATATACACGGGTTGACGCCCGGCCAGTCTACAGAGTCCCGAGGCCGGCTCATACTAGTGTCCGGCTCGGTCTCTCCTTCTCCTATCTTACAACACAAGTTACATGGCTATGGCGGTTTTATCATTATGGGCCCTAATCTGCCTCTGGGCCCCGGGCCCCTAAGCTCTATAATGGATCACCATCTTCAGGGTCGTCGTGGGCTCCAATATGGCTGAGGGTGAACCGGCCTCTCCTGGGCGGTTTATATTTAGCAGTTACATCCCCAACATTAGGCCCCTGATTGATTTGAACCCATTCATGTCAATCTTCAACACCTTAGAAAAACTCTGAATATCTTCCTTCATGTTTCGTAAACCGCCATCTGTTAAACCGCCATGACGTCATCCTCTGAACCCAAAGAACAGATCATATTGACGTCATCTTTATTAAAGAAAACAATAAGATTCCCTTCATTTAATATTATCCCGGAAATCGAGGTATCATTGCGCCATCCGCCGCTTTCAACTCCTTGATTATCGCCCTGTCAATTACTTTCGCCTCCTTATAAATAGACCGGAAGGTCCTTTCTCTTCTTCCCTTCCGCTCTTCTTCTTCCTCGCGGCCCCAGCTCAAGCTCGACGCCGCCTTCGACCTTGAACGCTGCACCAACACAAGGTCATTGCATCAACCTTGGTTGTACGGAGATTCTTGGTGTTCCTCCGCGATCCTGTGCATTCGGTAGGGCTCTTCCTCATACCCTAGATCTGCATCTTAGGGCTCCTGTTCTTATTGCCGTTCATCGGTGCTCATCCCTAGTCTCTTCGTCTCCGCACTACCATGGCTTCTTGATTCAACCGTAGTATATATCTTGTGCGGTAGCTGCTCCGCATTCAGTTTAGCACTTTAGCAGATCTTCCTTTTTGTTCAGAATCTCTTGATAGAACGCACGAACTTCTGCTCTTTATAAAGCTTTTATGGATCGCAAAAATTTTTCCTTCTTGAATCTTTGGTAGATCCAAATTAATTCCGTCCATGTGTGAAACTTGTTTACATCAATACTTAGCAGATTTTCCAGCTCTGTCCCTTCCTTCTAAGGGCGGTTTAATTTTTGATAGCTAATCCGCCATACCCCATTAGTCCTCAGCTAAACCGGAAATTGGAAATGAATGTCAATCTGCCGGTTTAGCACTGAATAATATGCCTGACCCGTCACGGTAAACCGGTCTTTACTTTTCCTTTCGCAGTTTTTTCTTCCGGAATGGCCAAACAATTCTCTGCCTGCAATTGGGTTCGGTCCAAGATCACTGAGACACAAATCAATGGATATGTCACCACCGGCACTTTAGCCTCCAAAAATGTCCTTCATTGGCGTGTTCCAGATTCTGAATGCCCTCCTGAACCTCAAGAGGGAGAAGTAATTGTATTTATGCAACACTTAGACCGGGGATTCAGCCTGCCCGGATCAAAATTCTTCCAGGATGTCCTCGCAAGTTTCCAACTCCATCCACAAGATATTGGTCCGAACTCTGTGTCCAATATATGCAATTTTCAACTTTTCTGCGAAGTCTACCTTCAAGAAGAACCATCTGTGGAGTTATTCCGGGATTTCTTTCATTTGAACCGTCGTACGGAGTTTTCGGATGGTCCTAACACGGAACTTGGTGGCGTTTCAATCCAAAAAAGGAAGGAAGTAGACTTTCCTCACGCCAAACACCATAGCCATCCTAAAGATTGGAACCAAACCTGGTTCTATTGCCGGAATACTTCTCCTAACGGAGAAAACCCCTTGCCGGGTTATCGCCCTCACCGGCTTAGCAACCATCACCCATTGCCTTCACGCTTGACCGCCGCAGAACGGAAGAATTCCGCGCCCCAAATTATCAAGCTCCAGGCTCTGATGGCCAATGGCTTAACTGGTATTGACCTTGTCCGATGTTGGGTCTCTTGGGGCATCTTGCCATTAAGCCGCCGCCCCGGATTGATGCATGAATACACTGGTAACGTCAAAGACCCTCAACGACGTCACGAGCTACCAATAACTGAGCTTGAAGTTACCGAGACAGTGAAGAGGATGCTCGATGAACCGATCTCCGTATGCAGCCAAACCGGGTTGGCCCCGTTCTGTGTTTCCAACAAATCACCTGCGGTATGGCTCCACTCACCGCTCTACTGGTTTTAATGCCTTATTGATATATATTAATCCTTGTTAACTCTCAGGCTAACAGCTCCTTTTGGAAACGAACCAAACCGGCCCGGGTTCCTCGTGTAAAGTCCAAGACCACCAAAAAGCTGGTAAGAGGAAAACCGTCGAGTCTTACGAATCACGGAAGATGAAGATTCAGATCTCGAGGTAAAGCTTGATTTACTTTGCCCTTTTTATCATTCATCCTATTGACAGTTACAATTCCTGTGATGATCCGAGGTCAGCCATGCCAATCCTGTTGAGGTAATCCTTCTTTCTTCCGATTACGATCTTGTACCGGTTAAAAGAATTCGCCAGCACAGTCCGGAAAGTGAAAAAATCTCACTCCCGTGCTCATTTGAATCCAAATCTTTCTTTGAAGACACAGCAAGCTGAAGAACGCCGTACGACCCGGCATAGCGGTCAACAAATTACGTCATCCGGTTTACCTGACAACCCAACCCGGAAACGTCGTCCAGAGGTGATTTGTTCTCCTGAAAAGCGTTATCCTTTGAAAGGTTTCTTCTGATGTCCTCTCAACCCGTCTGATCCGAATTATCAGGCCTCTTCCAACTCATCTGGTGGTTCATCAACCACTCAACTGCCTCATCTTAAAGTTGCTTCTGTGGGTAAGCATTTCACTCTATTTCTTTTTTGCATTTGTCGGTTTATCATATTCTAACTCTGATTGTTGTTGCACCAAGGCTCGCCTAAGTAAGAAGGCGAAGACCCTTGATCCTACTGTGGATGTTGATCCGGAGAAGACTCCAGAGCATCATGGCGAAAATCCCGAAGTTGCTAAAAACAGCTCTGCTGGGTTTAATCAAGACGACAATGCTAATCCGCCAGAGGTTGAACCGGATGTCCAAGTGGAAACATCACATCCTGCTCCACTGAGTCCTGCAGCAGAACATGTTTCAGTTGCTGATCCGCCGAGCCCGGGTATGAAAGCACCAAGCCTGTGAAAAATGCCAATCCAGCCAGCCCGACCAAAGATGATGATGTCGTAGTAGCGGGCACCGCATATACCGCCTCGGCAATCCGGTCGCTCTATCAAAACACAGCGCCAAGGAAGAGTTTATCGCCATGAGTAAAGAGAAGGGAAAAACTGATCTGTCGACTTATGACAATTTCTCTACCCAAGAACTTCACTCCGGCTTCTGAACCGGCTCTATACAAGTCGTGACTTGAAGCCGGCTGGTGAATCTTATGAAGGAGCGCTATGAGGTAAGGAGTTATGCCTCTCGTACCTTTGTTTGTGTAGTAAGGCCAAGGGCCGGTTTAACTTAGCTTAGTTAAACCGGGACTTAATATATAACTCAAACGTCTCAAACTTCATTGATGTAGCCCCAAGGGCCGGTTCAACTTAGCATAGTTAAACCGGATCAGAATTTGTATCACCGTAGCAAAACATGTTTGAGCAATTAGCCATTAGCCCCCAAGTGCCAAGTTGAATACCTGTATTGAGCTTGGGACTTCATGATGAAACAACTAACGGTGGGCGCCAACTGTCGTGGAATTGTCACGGCAGATGTCCTCATGAAAGGACTTAGTCGCGGGGCCATCGTACGGGTTAACTTAGAGGGGTTAAAGCGGACGCATAGACACGCGAGTTTATACTAGTTCGGCCCCTTCGATGAAGGTAAAAGCCTACGTCTAGTTTGTGATGGGATTGATGTGATCTCGACGGTTAGGGAGCAAATAGCTTCGCCTAAGCCTCGAGTTGTTGTTGTCTATCCTGAACCGCCGCCGGGTCGTCCCCTTATATACACGGGTTGACGCCCGGCCGGTCTACAGAGTCCCGAGGCCAGCTCATACAAGTGTCCGACTCGGTCTCTCCTTCTCCTATCTTACAACACAAGTTACATGGCTATGGCGGTTTTATCATTATGGGCCCTAATCTGCCTCTGGGCCCCGGGCCCCTAAGCTCTATAATGGATCGCCATCTTCAGGGTCGTCGTGGGCTCCAATATGGCTGAGGGTGAACCGGCCTCTCCTGGGCGGTTTATATTCAGCAGTTACATCCCCAACAGGTATCGTGCTCATCCTCACGAAATCCCTTAGCTTTTCCCTTGCTCATTTTCTCTTTAATAGAGGCAATCTCCTTGTCAGTTTTCTAAGCTTCTCTGATCTTATCCATCAAAGTAGACTGTACCTCCAATGCTGCTACATAGCCTCTCGGAATTATCTCCAAACATAGCTCTCGAAATTCCTCGGCTAACTCCTTTGGTAATCCTCCGGTCATTAGTGTGTTGACATGGCTCTTGCGGCTCAACGCATCTGCTACTACGTTAGCCTTTCCGGGGTGATAATGCAATCTCATATCATAATCCTTTATGAGCTCCAACCATCTCCTTTGCCTGAGATTCAACTCCTTCTGCGTCAAGATGTACTTCAAACTCTTGTGATCCGTGTACACCTCACAGTGGTTTCCAATGAGAAAATGTCTCCAAGTCTTCAATGCGTGCACTACGGCTGCTAACTCCAAATCGTGTGTAGCATAATTTAACTCATGGGGCTTAAGTTGTCGTGAAGCATATGAAACAACTCTTCCCTCCTGCATAAGCACTGCTCCAAGTCCTCGACGTGAAGCGTCGCAATACACCTCATAATCCTTGCGCTGATATGGTAGAATCAACACTGGTGATGTAACCAATCGTTAATTCAACTCTTGGAAACTAGCCTCACATTCCTCGGTCCAATTGAACTTGGTATCCTTCTTTAATAAATCCGTCATAGGCTTCGCAATCTTTGAGAAATTATCAATGAATCTCCGGTAGTATCCTGCCAGTCCAAGAAAACTCTAGATCTCTCCAACAGTTGTTGGTGCTTCACAGTTTGTCACAGTGACAACTTTAGTGGGATCTACTGCTATTCCTTCTCCGGATATAACGTGTCCGAGAAATCCAACTTCCTTCAACTAAAACTCACATTTGCTGAAGTTGGCATATAGCTGATGTTCTCTGAGCTTCTCAAGTACTAAACGCAAATGCTCCTTATTCTCTTCTTCATTCTACGAGTAGACCAAAATATCATCAATGAACACCACGACGAACTTATCCAAAAACTCCATAAACACCTTGTTCATCATGTTCATGAAATAGGCAGGTGCGTTAATCAGCCCAAATGACATAACGGTATACTCATATAGCCCGTACCTGGTGGTAAAAGCTGTCTTAGGTATATCCTGCTCTCGAATCTTTAGCTGATGGTATCCTGATCGCAAATCAATCTTGGAAAATACCTTAGCTCCTTGCAATTGGTCAAACAAATCGTTGATCATCGGCAACGGGTACTTGTTCTTAATGGTCACTTCATTCAATCCTCGATAATCAACAACCATTCTCAATGATCCATCCTTCTTCTCCACTAGAAGTACTGGAGATCCCCAAGGCGAAGAACTTGGGCGAATAAAACCTTTATCTAGTAACTCCTTAATCTGCTTCTTAATTTCTTCCAAATCTATGCGCGGGCATCCCAGACGGTCTCTAAGATATCGGCCCTGTGCCTGGCAACAACTCAATCAAAAACTCAATGTCTCTATCCGGTGGCATGCCTGGCAACTCTTCTCGAAATACATCCGGGTAATCCTTCACCACGGGTACTTCCTCCTACACAACTCCTGATAAGGAATTTACTTGTGTCCTCCTCGGCTCATGCCGTGACACATACTTGATTCTTCTTCCTTCTGGGGTGGTAAGCAAAATCGACTTACTGGCGTAATCAATGTTCCCTCCATACTTCGATAACCAATCCATGCCTAATATCACATCCAATCCTTGCGATTCCAAAACTATTAGGTCCGAGGGAAACACATAGTTACCAATCCTTAATGGTAATCGATCACACCATAGACTAGCCATATATTCTGCTCCAGGCGAGGTTACTAACATGGGTGACCTAAGGGCTTGGGTTGGCAATTTATACTTATCCACAAATCTCCTTGATATGTATGAATGCGATGCACCAAAGATCAAAAAGAACAACCGCAGAAATGTCTTAACCAAAAACTTACCTATTACTGCATCTGGCTGAGCTTCAACCTCCTCCACGGTAACGTGGTTCACCTGTCCCCTGTTGAAAGGGTTCGGCTTCTTCCCTGAGCTTCCATTGCCATTTCCATTCTGGGCTTCAGGACATTCATTTGCATAATGTCCAGTCTTCTGACACTTAAAGCAAGTGACTTGGCTCAGGTCTCTCTTGGCTGGGGTTGACGGGTTGGTGCGGTTTTGTCCATTTCTTCCTCCATTCCCGTTTCCATTCTTGGAACCATTATGATTGTGCGAGCTACCTTCTCCATGGGTATGCTGAAATTGTCCTCCCGGTTTCGGGGTAAAGCGTAGCTTCTGCTGAGCTCCAGAATTATATTTCCCCTGTCCATACTTCCTCTTGCGATTGTCAATCTGCTGCTGCTTCCCTTCAATCATAAGAGCACGGTCTATCAACTCCTGGTAGTTATTGAAAGTGGCTACCATCAACTGCATGCTCCACTCATCATTCAATCCTTCCAGGAACTTCTCCTTCTTAGCTGCATCTGTAGCAACGTCATCTGGGGCATAACGTGATAACTTACTAAAGTCCTCCACATACTGGCTTACAGTGCGTCCTCCTTGGCGTAAGTTGCAAAACTCACGCTTCTTCATGGCCATAGCTCCTGCTGAAACGCAGTGCAAGACGGAAAGCTTGTCAAACCGATCCCATGTGGCGGTGTCAATAGGGTGTGTGGCTGTGTAATTCTCCCACCATGATGCCGCAGGTCCATCGGCGATGTGCGGCAAAACGCACTCTTTCTGCATCTGTGCATCCTGCAGTGATCAGCTCCCTTCCAACCTTGCGGAGCCAATCATCTGCAACAATCGGCTCGGTGCTACTGGAAAACACCGGGGGATTTAGCCTCAAGAAACGAGTCAAATGGTCAACAGATGGTGGTGGTGGGTTGTTGTTGTTGTTGTTGTTGTTGTTGTTGTTGTTGTTGTTGCCTTGGTTCTGTACCCGTGTTTGAATCAAAGCATTTTGCTGCTGAATCAACTGAGTGATCTCCGGTGGGAAAACAAATCCGGTGTCACGTCTCGGAGGCACCTGAGGGTGTTAGAGAAGATGAGAAAATAGAATAGAATGAGGTCTATTGAGAAAACACTACCCATATGCACATGAGACAAAAGCAATCAATATCACTCCAATCAATTCAAACAAGGGCATACAATGGTCTACCTATAGTTACAAGAGTGCTTGGACTAAACTAAATACAATGGGGGAAATTCTACTACTGTTATGGCGGTCAATCTAGAAAAACTGCTCCGATGAAGACTCCATGATATCCGCTCCAGCTTCATCAACATAGTCATCATCGCTGTCGTCGGGATCCGAGTCGGTGTCGTCGATGATGATATAATTATTCGGGCAAGTGGAATTGTCATCATTTCCTCCTGGCGCGGGGTCTCCCATGAAAACTTCTAGCTTCCTGGTTAAGTGGTCATTCTTCTCCACTAGTACTTCAATTTCTTCCATGTAATCTTCACGTGTAGCCTTGAGTTCTTCCTCTAGCTCCTTGATCTTGGTCAAGGCCTTCTGCAGATCCTCCATGCCTGTGCACATCTGGTTCTCCTGTCATCGGATGTGCTGGTTTAACTCCTGGATATAAGCTGCGATTGATCTATCCCTCCTGGTGCTGATCATCTCGCATTGCTCATCTCGGCGCCCACAAATCTGGTAGATAGTATCCTTGAGATCATTGCGGTAAACTTCTCCAATATGTCCCATGGTGATGTGGGCTGCCATGCTCTTTCCTAGACTCCAGGTTGGTGCATCAAAGGAAAACTCTATGGGCTCCGTGGATCGGTGCAAATGTCCTTCCTGGAACTTGAACTTGAATCATCCAGCGCTCCTCTTCAGGTAAAATGGCGTTATAGGTCCCGGTGAAGCTTGGTACTCCGATGTTCAGGTATCTAGTGACTTCCTTCAAGTGGCATCCAAAGGGTGTATCTTCATCCGGTTGTGTGAACTTGTTCCTTGCATCCGCCATCCTAAAAGAGTAGAAAAGATGAGGAGTCGAAATGAGAAGAAAGAGTAGTGATCTAGGGCTTTAGCTTAGTGGTCGTGTGTCCTACGCCGTGTGCTCGATACCATCTTGTAGCGACGGACCTCAAACAGTCCGATCTCTCGTGCATCGTTGTCATCCTGGATCAAGAATGTCGACACGCATAGTACTCAAGGATTTATAACAAGAGTAGCAATCACACACTTATTACATCGAATGTCTCAAAAGAGAACTTATTACAATAAATATGGCTTAAGGCCATCTAATAACGATAACAGTGGAAGGCTTGGAAGATAAGTGAGTCCATCAACTCCAACAGCATCACTGAGTATAGAACCACGACCTAAGGCACCTTACTCGTCGTCTGAAAAGTCTGCAATATGAACGTTGCAGCCTAAAAACGGGTCAGCACATGAATATGCTGGCAATGAAACACATAGAGAGCAATATGAAAGAGTAATGCTATACTACATGCATATATGGCTGGTGGAAAGCTCTATGGTTACAATTTTGCGTAAAGCCAAATTTTCCCTACTGCAAAGGAATAAATTTTATTTAACTATCATGGTGGTTGTTAAACATTGAGAATGGTTGACAGCATTCTCAATCCCAATTAATTATCATCATTAAAAACCCAGCAATATTAATTAAAGTAACATGATGAGATTCACATGATAATCCAAGTACTAGATACTCAAGATGTCCATAACCGGGGACACGGCTAACCATGATTAGTTTGATACACTCTGCAGAGGTTTGTGCACTTTTCCCCACAAGACTCGATCTCCTCCGTTGGGATTCTCGCACTGCATGGTGTTTGAGAAACGGATGACCGAGACATAGTCTTTCAGAAGCGCTAGCACCTTACGAACGGGTAGACCGTACCAACCTACATCCCCTACATCAGCTAGTCTACCATTGTAAGAGTTCGCATGACTTAGTCAACTATGCTAGAGCCCATAGTAGCTTATGGCTGCACACGGTAGTTTCTAGCATGAATAATCTCATGATCCCTTTGAGCCTGGGTGGCGGTCCATAAAGAAAAACAGTAATCTGGAATACCTGGTACCTCAATCCACCCAGATGTGTGTTTAAATTGCCACCTTAAATAAACCATTAATTAACAATCTCACATCTGTCATTGATACACTCACCCAATCCACGTCTACTAGCATAGCATGGCAATATAAGCAAACGTAGAAGTAACTCCCAAGGGTTTGATAATAAAAGAGGTAATAGGTACTACCTCAACTACTTTCCCAAAACCCACAGTTTAATTAGATCCTAATCATGCAATGTTTGAGGATTGATCTAATGCATAAAAACTGGTTATGAGAAAGAGTATGATCAAAGTGTTACTTGCGTTGCTGATGATCCGTGAAACCTAGAGATTCAAAGTAGCAACGGCGCACTCCGGGTACTCTATTGCAAACAAACAAGCACACAATAAGTACTCATCTAATGCATAGGTAAAACTCGAATCAAAGATCTAACCAGAAAGTTCAACTTAAGAACTCCGGTTTGCAAAAAGAATCAAATCGAACGAAGCAACGAAAGTCAAACTGCGAAAGAAACAGGCTTCGTTTTACTAATCTGTACCTAAGTCAAATTTTATAGTAGCAAAAACTTGTTTGAGTTGGTTAATCAGAAAGAGGGTTTCGAGACGAAACTCTAGGCGCTTGAATCGCCTGATTCCGATAAACGAGCGAAAAGTTGTACTAGATCGAAAATCGGATCAGAAATCGCGATCAGAAAAATCGCGAAATAAATCGGAGAAAAAGAAACACGACGAACAGATTAACGAACGAACGTTCGTTATCTGGATCTAAATGATGAACTCGTTCGTTAAAACGAACGAACGAGCGAACGCTCGCTATTTAACCTAAACCGAAAAAAACTTATCTAATAAAAAATGAATCTAAAAAAATAAACTATGGTTAATAAAAAATAAACCCGGCAGTTTTCTGAGGAAAACCGCCGGCGACGGCGGCTACCTCGGGCGGCGGGGCGGCGGGGTCGAAGTTCGCTGGGTCCCAAGGCGGGCTGGGCGGCAAGGGGGCGGTATACAAGGGCGGCGGCGGCGGGATCCGGCATGAGGGCGGCATGTGGGCGATGCTAGGGTTCGGGGCGGGTGGCTCGGTGGGCTGCGGGGTCGGGCGCCCCGGCTTTAAAGGTCGGCCCCCGGAGGAGTCCGGGCCTAACACGGCCCGTAGGTCGGTTCCAGTTTTTTTTAATTAATTACGCGCAGAAAAACTGACGAAAGGGAAACCATACAGACTCCAAAAAATCCCGAAATAAAATTTCCCCGGCTTCTAAAATCAAGCCGGACAAGATGAACATTTATTTGGGGCCTAAGTGCAATTTTGAAAAACGCGCATTTTTCCTAAATTCAAATAAAATAGCGAAAAACTCCAAATAAAATCTTATTTGATTTTTTTATTAAATCTTCAATATTCCTTTATTTTGGGAAAGTCATTTTATTCCCTCTCTCATATTTTGATAATAGAAATAATTGAATATAAAATAAATAAAATCAAATGATCCTATTTTCAGAATTTGAGAAAAACTCAAATATGAAAATAACGAAATCTCCAACTCTCTCTGTGGGTCCTTGAGTTGCGTGAAATTTCTAGGATCGAGCCAAAATATAATAAAATATGATATGCAAGTGATGATCTATGTATAACATTCCAAATTGAAAATTTGGGATGTTACATTTCCTCACTTCACTTTTACTCCGCTCGATCTCTCTCCCGCTCGAGCTTCTCAAACCCTAGCGTCGCCGCTACTTCATCGTCGCCGGTGAGGAAGAGCTTCACTGCCTCGACCTCGTCAAGAACAGATCGCGCATTGTGGATTTCTTCACTCCACCGCCGCCGTAGCTGTCTTCCTCAGCCGAGTTAGGGCATGGAAGATCCGAACTGACGAACTTCACTTCTACACTTCCCAGTTCGTCCTGTTCTTCGTCAAGGCTAATTAAAAGTTACTTTTACTGCCCTCTTTGATTCGAATGATTACTACAAAATCTTCAAAGGTGTTTTTCTTCAAATCCTCACACACTAAAACACCTCACATGTCATCTGTTCTTGATCCGTTTCTCTAAGCAATATTTTTCTTCAAGATTCCTCAATTGTGTGGATTTTTTATCTGTACAACTCTGGAACCTAAGACAAAGAACGCTTTGTGAAATTCTGCAAGACTAATCTGGTCAAATTACTCAAACTTGTTCTTTCTAAAAAACCTCTGAGAACGCATATGACCTCTCCAAATTCCTCGCAAATATACTCTGTTCACAGGTATACATGTCCGCTGTTGAATCTCTAGGTTCTCATCAACTTAACTCATTTGCAGCGTTCCTCGAAGAAAAGTTGCACACCTCTTCAGAAAATTCAGTTGTTCATATTCCTCAGCTGAAGAAAATGGCTGACTGTAAGAAGCCATAGAAAGGAGGAAAGAGGCCTGAGGTCAACACAACATTTGACATCCCTGATGGCATTTATGTTGGGTACTGCACACCCCCTGAGGAGGACAAAAATCAGCGCAAGGTGTGCATTCACAAGATTGAGAGGAGATGCGCAAGAGAGTGGAGGGAGTACATATATGTTTCTCCCAAATACATGAAAAAATTCGCTGTTACCCCTCCATGCTCAAGACCTCCATTGGCACCTGGCCAAGTAGCTGATCCCACCAGCCTCAAGCGCGGTGAGGACTATCCTGGAGAATGGGCCAAGCGCCAGGCCAAACTGGCCAAACAGGCAAAAGAAGCAGTGAGGAAATTTAATGAACACTCTGCTGCTGCTGCTACCACTGTTGAGGCCTCTGCAAGCAAGCCAAAGAAGGCCATGGCTAAGAAGCCTGCTCATAAGCCAAGTGCTTCACCCCAAATGCCATCACGGCCAAGTTCCTCAGCAATGCCCTCACGGCCAGATTCTTCAAAGCATTCATGGCAAAGTCCTCAAGCTGCTCCTGCTCTCCAAAGCCTTCAGCTCCTCCGCCAAAGTCCTCAGCTGCTCCGACCAAATCCTCTGCACCTGTGCTTCTCGCCACGTGCCAAAGGACAACAGGCATCTCTATTGCCTCAGGAGCTTCTGCTAGTTCCTCAGCTGCACCAAATTCTTCGACTGGCCCCTCTCTGCTAAAGAAAAAGGCCACTGCTGGACGAGGCTCTCGCCCAAGTCCTCACGAGAAGCAGGTCGCCTTCCAAGTGTCTTCTAATGAAGACGAAGCTGATGATGATGAACTTGCAGAAATCATCAGAGACAGGCAGGTCAAGGCCGCTAGAGCCAAAGGCAGCAATGTGCCATTGCTTCTGGATCCGAAGTTGATCCTAGACTTCATCGACCTATGGCACAAGGATCCCGACACACCTTTGCCAGAGATGAACCTCACTCCTGGTCAAAGTCATGTTTTGACTACCTTCATTGAAGATGAGAAGTGGAAATTTGAGCAAGGAAGGAGAGTGAAGAAAGCGCAGTACAAGAAACAATGTTTTCTGAAGCAAAATGTTCGGAAGCTTTCCCCTGAAGAACTCGTTACCTTGCAAGCTGAGATCAAGAAATTAAGTGATGAATTTGATCGCTACTATGCTGATTGGCTTGGAGCCAAAGTCAGATTTGTGAATTTGACTGAAAAGTTCATTTCAAAGGTTGCAGCCCCAACGCAACAGGAAAACCCTCGGTGAGGCTTACGCCACCGATCGAAGAACATGCCAGACCACCGATGACATTCAAACTCTCGACGAAACTTCGATGTACTGTGGCTGATGGCTGCATTCCAGCCACTGAAGAAATTGCCAGGGCATCCTCTAGTGGTGCGCCTGAAGAAACTGAAGAAGTCAGGGCAACTGCATCAGTTGTGTCTGAAGAATTTGAACCAAATTCCTCTGCTCCTCCTGCGCCTACACCAACTCCGATCCTTCCATCTGCATCAGATGTGAAGAAAATCAAGGCTGCAGAGCGTGCAGCGGTGAAGAAAAGGAAGGCATCAACTTCATCAGATTCTTCAGCTCCGAAGAAGATGAAGTCGCTGACTAGTTCATTTGACAACCCAATTGATGTTATTCCTGTATCATCCATGCCATCAAAGGACCTTGTTCCTTTTGATGAAGAATATGTGATTCCAAGTGAATCAGATGAAGAGAATCCTTCTACTGCTTCGTCAGAGCAGTTGGATGAAGAAATTGAAGTGGATGCAATCCCTTCAACCCTAATAGTCTCATCGCCCATGCCTTAGTTCACTGCTGAAGAGGTCGGCGTTGAAGAAAAGAGTGAAGATGAAGATGTGGACATTGGATGTACAACACCAGTGCCGAATGATGACTTTTGGGAAAGTCAGCACCCCAACTCTCCTCTGTTCACACCACTACAACAAATTCCTTAGTCCCCTGTCAACACTGAAGTTCAAATGGGATCTGATGAACCTAATGCCACACCGTCTGTCCATGAAGAAATTCCAGCCACTAGTGCTGATGAAAATGTAAATGAAGAATTGAAGATCCAGGCTGTCACTGAAGAAGAACCTGAAATTCCTCAGCCTGTGGATCCTGAGATTGTTATTCCTGAAGTGGTGATGCAATTGACTGATACTCCTCAGCCCAAGCCAAAGGATCCCTTCTCGAAGAAGTAGGAGTTCAAGGCAGATGACTTCTTCGGCGAGCACATGTTCTTCACTGATTATAATCCTTATGACTCTGCTCGTCTTAGAAGGAAGCACTTCTGGACTGCCAGCCAGACCAATTTCTATTCTTCACTGATCTTCAACAAGGATAAAGTCTTTGACCACGAGCATATTCCTCACGTGGACATGGAATCACTGCCTTGCTTCACCCCTGTCCTCAGTGTGCTTCATGACGCAGGCCTCCTCAACTTTTGCTCTGACATTGCTGACTGGAATGAAGACCTTATTCTTCAGTTCTACACAACGCTACACATCATAGGAGATGCTGACGATGTGAATACCTGGGTTCTGGACTGGATGACCGAAAACACTCATTTCAAAGCATCGGCCTCTGAATTACTTCATGCCCTGCCAATCAGTCCTCCCCTTGAAGGAGCTCGTTGCATGTACCAAGAGCCTGAGCTCACTGCTCACTATATGCAAGTGCTAATGAAGCCTCCGAAGCCCGGTCAAGCCCCAAGGACCAAATTCCTCGTGAAGGAATTGCTATATGTGCCAAGAACAGTCTATCGCATTCTGACGAAGACAATGAGTCCTATCAAGGGGCACGACTCATCTGATGAAGAAGTCGTTGGCATCATGAAGAATCTCAACATCATCCATGGCATCCCTGTCAACTATCATGATTTCTTCATAAGGACTCTGGCCAATGTCGCATTCTCTCCGTTTGAGCTGAAGCCTTATGCTCCTTGGATTATGAGATTCCTCAGAACAAGGTCTTCACTCAACTACAAAGCTGATTTTCAGAATCACCTCAGCTACTTGCCCCCAATCGAAGTCCTCAAGCGGACGTATTCCTCATCTGATGAAAAGGGCAAGGCACCTGCAATTATTGATGAAGGATTCGTCCATTGGATGGTCAGTTTCACAAAGTTGCATCTTATTCCACCAATGATGACTCTGCCACTCATGATTCTATTGCTAATGCATCCAAGCCAAATCCTCAAGCCACAGCTCCAAGAGTGATGACTGACTGTGAGCTTCTGCTTAGTCTTCACCAGAAGGTGGATCGAAACCATAAATGGGTTAAGCGTCAGTTTGGTTCTATTCTTCACAACATGACTGCTACACATAATGCAGTGAAGAAAAACCATTACTACCTGCATGAAGTCTTCGGTCGCCCCTGGGCTATTCTGTCACATGTATACGGTGAAGAAGATCTGAAGCAAATGGGTCTCAAGGAGGACTTTGACTGGTCTGCACCTCCACCAAAGAAATACAAGAAGGTCAAGGTTCCTTCCTTGGTGGCCAGCTCATATTCTTCATCGTGCGAAACCGACGAGCATGAAGACTTGGATGACACTGCGGCAGGCCCTACTACGACAAACGACCCCAACAACATTGGCACTCCTCCATCAACATGCTATTCTTCAGGGGCGTTAGAACTCATTTTCGATCCTTTTGGTCATTCGATGACAAAGGGGGAGAAATTTGAGTTAGTCTTCAAGCAGGTCTACCTATATGGGTATTTTTTGCTAAGTTACAACTCTCGTTCTTCTGATGACTTTGCTGGATTGAGTTGTAAACTTAAACTCTATGGTGGCCTGATACTTTTGTTGTGTTTTCTGCATGCTTATTCCTCATTAATGTTAATGCACGCATGCTGAATTACTTCAGTCACCATATTTCATCATGCATTTCAAATTCTTCATATTATATGTCAAATACGTGTATGAATTACAAGATATAGGGGGAGATCTCCATGATACTACTCTTCAAGTGTGCATTGCTTCAAAAGCAAATTCCTCACTATGCACATCTTCAGGGGGAGTTCTTCTATATCTTGCAATCAAATTCCTCAATATCCGTATTTACACTTCATATGTTTATCCCCGTTGAAAACTTAACCTATATTGTCATCAATCACCAAAAAGGGGGAGATTGTAAGTGCATCTAGTGCCCCTTACTGATTTTGGTGTATTGAAGACTTATAGGTTAAGGGACTAATGTGTTTATAAGTGTACACAGGTCCATAAGTCTATGAGGAGTTTGATAATTACAGAAAAAGTCGACCCCTAAAAATGAAGTTCTTCGACTGAAGACTTTGGATTTCTGAAGACTTTCTGAAGACTTTGAAAGTGAAGAAATTGGTGTGACCTTGAAGACTTGGCATTCATTCGAGGAACATGAAGCATGAAGACTTTTGCTTTTATAGTTTCATTTTCTATTTCTTGAGTCATAGGAAACACCGTACTGTTCAAGGGGTCGAGGAAATACTAAGGAAAAATTTCCATGTGATGCTCAACTCAGAATCTTACACCTACCAATCCCTTCGAGTGAAGCCATTGGAAATCTCATACTGATTCACCATATTCTTTTCAAAGGATGAGACGAAGTTCTTCTGGTCTCTGAGGAATTTGTTTGGACTGAGGAGTTAGGAATTTGCCAGTGCGGATTGCCTACAAGTGAGGAACATGATAGCCCTGAGGAATTTGAGCCTCAAATATCCGATCATTGTTGTGCTACGCGCCAGCTGCCCCAAAATATCTACCCACCTAACGGTCATATCATTGAAGGGCATTTATGTCTTATCATGTCGGGCTGCTCCCTAGGCTATAAATAGCCGCCCCCTACAACCACTAGCTGGTTGGCTACTCCGAGAGAAACTGACACTTGTCATTTGAGAGCATCCCATCCTCTGAGGACTTTGAGCGAAAATCATCAGGTGAGGAAACCCAAACCCAAACACCTACAAACCCAAAGTGATTGAGCATCACTGAAGAGATTGATCCTGCGTGGATCCGACGCTTGCTACCTTTGAAGACTATGCATCTTCCAGACGGTTAGGCGTCATGGTCTAGAGCATCCAAGAGGAAATTGTGGATCGCCGAGTGACCGAAGTTTTTGAAGGTTTGGAAGTCACACAAGACTTACCACGAGTGATTGGGAGAGGTCTGTGACCTTAGCTCAAGGAGAATACGGTGAGGACTGTGTGTCCGGGACTGTGTGTCCTCAGGTTTAAATACCTAGCCGCTCCAACCAGACGTACAACTGTCACAACAGTTGGAACTAGTCTACCAAATCATTGTCTTCACCAAGCCTACTAGTTCTATTTCCTCAACTCTTTCATTTCCTCATCACAAAGTTGTTGTGTCCTTGTTCATATCTGTTTGAAGACTTTGACTGAAGACTTTCTCAATTTCCTCAGTTCAATTTCTTCAGTCAGTTTGTCTTCATCCTGTTTTATCCTGTGTTTACGCTTTCTGTACTCTATGCTTGTTTTCATTTCATCATGATGACCATGCTTGTGTTCTGTTATGTTTACATCTGAGTACTTATTCCGCTGCAAGTAGTTCTTCACTTAGGAATTTCCTCACCCTGAAATTCCTCAGTGAAGAATTCATAAAAATCGCCTATCCCCCCCCCCCCCCTCTAGTCGATATAACGCACTTTCAGATGATACCGACGATCATATCTCGGGCAAGTAACATACTGATGACAAAGGGAATGAAGTATGTTGTTATGCGGTTTGACTGATAAAGATCTTCGTAGAATATGTAGGAGCCAATATGAGCATCCAGGTTCCACTATTGGTTATTGACCGGAGATATGTCTCGTTCATGTCTGCATAGTTCTCGAACCCGTAGGGTCCGCACGCTTAACGTTCGATGGCGATTTGTATTATGAGTTATGTGTTTTGGTGACTGAAGTTTGTTCGGAATCCCGGATGAGATCACGGACATGACGAGGAGTCTTGAAATGATCGGGAGGTAAAGATTGATATATTGGAAGGTTATATACGGACACCGGAATGGTTCTGATAAGGTTCGGGGATTTATCGGAGTACCGGGAGGCTACCGGAACTCCCCGGGAAAGTTAATGGGCCTATTGGGCCATAGTGGAGGAGAGGAGGCAGGCCACGGGAGGTGGCGCGCGCCCCCCTTTCCCAATCCGAATTGGACAAGGGGAGGGGGCGCGGCCCCCCTCTTTCCTTCTCCCTCTCCCTCCTTTCCCCTTTCCCCCTCTCCGTTGGAAGGAAAGGGGGGCGATCCTATTAGGAACGGAGTCCTAGTAGGACTCCCCCCTCTTGGCGCGCCTCCCCTTGGACCGGCCTCCTCCTCCCCCCTTTATATACGTGGACAGGGGGGCACCCCAAAGGCACAATAGTTGTTTCTTAGTCGTGTGCGGTGCCCCCCTCCACAGTTTACTCCTCCGGTCATAGCGTCGTAGTGCTTAGGCGAAGCACTGCGCGGATCACATCACCAACACCGCCATCATGCCGTCGTGCTGACGGAACTCTCCCTCAACTCTCTACTGGATCAAGAGCTCGAGGGACGTCATCGAGCTGAACGTGTGCTAAACACGGAGCTGCCGTACGTTCGGTACTTGGATCGGTTTGATCATGAAGACGTTTGACTACATCAACCGCGTTAACCTAACACTTCCGCTTTCGGTCTATGAGGGTACGTGGACATACTCTCCCCCTCTCGTTGCTTTACATCTCTTAGATAGATCTTGCGTGATCGTAGGATTTTTTTTTGAAATTGCATGCTACGTTCCCCAACACCTTATCCCCTCACAAAGCAAACCGTCCACAAAGCAGGCATTCTTCTTCCCTTCTGTTGATTTCTCACCACCCCAACCACCGCAAGGCAAGACTTCGACACACCGTCGCTACTTCTACAACCTGTAGCAACACCTTTGTTGGAAGAAGGGCAACCACGCAACATGCACCACCATGGTCGCCCCCGGTGCTCCAGGCGTGTCTCTAGCTGTCGCAGGACCAGATCCACGACATGGTGCTGTGTGTGTGCCGCTTGTGGCCAGGGACAAATTTCCATAGCTTTCATGCTGCAGGATTTTGCAACGGGAGGTCACTGAAACACGACAGATGTTGCAGGTATCCAACGACCGTTGCCAGAAAAAAATATCTGAACAAGACTTTAGTTGAAAAAAATGCAACAAGATCTTGGTTGCAAAACTTTTTTTTCAACAAAACCCTTTTTACACAAAAAAATCACAACACGACCCGTGTTGTGGAAAATTACTGCAACACAACCTTTGACTCCGCCTAATCTGATATTTTGCAAAGCAGCGGATCTTTTAAAAAAATCCACCAGCCGACGCGTAAAAGTGCCCATGGATAAAGCTAGGTTACACTTTTTTTTAAGGCAAAGCTATGCTACACCTGGACGTACTATTGAAAAAAAAACTGGCCACGTTGGAGGCACGTAAGGAGTCGAGCTAACTCGACGGGCCACTCACTTGGCTCGATACACACTGGAAGGGGGCCCGGCGTTGGAGCGGACGTGGGGGCTGCCTATTGGGCGGCACCGGATGACGATGCTCCGCTCTGCTCCCCCGGCGGACCCGTACCGTCCGTCCACCGCCCGTCTTCCCCGAGCAAAGCTGCCAACGCCACCTGCCCACATCATGGTGGGGAAAAGGAAATCCACCGCGAACCAAACCCCAACAAAACGTCCCCGTCCGTCGACAACCCGAAGCCGACGCCGACGCCGACACCGGGAGCCATGGCCCTCCAGCCGCTTCTGTGCTCCCCCTCCTTCCCGTTCCCGGCCTCGCGCCCTGCCTGCCCCTCCAGGTACTACCGCCGGCCACTAGTAGTAGCAACACGAGCACCTTCGCTTAGTTTCTTCGCTTTAAGTGTTGGGTGGATGGATCCGCCGCGACTAGATCAGGGCGGTGTTTGCGGTCGCTGCAATGTGTGCTGCTTTTTGGATTTTGGATTGGTCTTGCTGCATTCTGTAGTCTGTACATGATACTACGAATTTCACATTCAGCAAATGATGCTTAGAGAGTTACAGGCAGGCGTGGGATTGGTCTCGGATTTCTGCTACTAACCCGTATGTTTTGTTTCCTCTCCGATGCTTCTTCTTGGCAGGCGAAAATGTGGCCCTGCCGCGCGCATGAATTTCAGATGCTCCGCGGAAGAGAGGGCGCCGGTCAGGAACAGTGGGATATCCAAGCGTGTCCTCTCGTGCCTTGCTGCGTCTCTCCTCTTCATCTCTCCACCCAGTCAGGTACTACCTGCGTATATTAAATTGTCATCAGATCCAGTTAAAACAGTTCTGAAAGATAACTCAGAGAGCAAATCTGCTTTGCCATTGCCAAACTGCCCATTTTAGCAACAAAGCTGCTATTCATATACAGAAAAAAAGAAACAGCGACAGTAAGGTTACCTTACCAGTTGAGACCTACGACATGGTATCGATGCGCTCTTCTTGTTGACCAGGCTGTTCCTGCAGACACTTTTGCCCGGCCCAGCTTGTGCCAGGTTGCGGTGGTGGCCGCCATCGACAAAGGCGCCGTCCCTCTCAAATTCGACGCCCCTTCCGATGACGGGATGATGATGATGACCAAGGGCATGACAGCCAAGAACTTCGATCCTGTTCGCTACTCCGGCAGGTGGTTCGAGGTGGCATCGCTCAAACGTGGGTTCGCTGGACAGGGACAAGAAGACTGCCATTGTACTCAGGTACTGCAATAAGAGCAGCATCATACTGAATAATCTGAATTTTTTTCCTGGTTTAAGAAGACAGAATAGTTGTATTGTGTCTGAAAAAAGAAAATATTTGGCATCTTAGTATCGAACTGCATTATTGTAAGAAAGCTATCTATTTGCATCATATGATCCGAAACTTGCTGCTGCTACAGGGAGTGTATACATTTGATGAGAAGGCGGGCGCAATCAAGGTGGAGACATTCTGTGTCCATGGTTCACCTGACGGATACATCACCGGTATCCGGGGGAAGGTGCAATGCCTGTCTCAAGAGGACATGGCTGGTGCCGAGACTGATCTCGAGAGGGAGGAGATGATCAGCAGCAAGTGCTTTCTGCGATTCCCGACAATCCCCTTCATACCCAAGCTACCCTATGATGTCCTTGCGACTGATTATGACAATTACGCCGTCGTGTCTGGAGCAAAGGACACCAGCTTTATTCAGGTGGGGAACTGAATTTCGTACTATAAACTTCTCATGCCTAACCATCTCGGGAATATATTGCCATCTTAATGTAGGAGTAGATTCTAGAGTATACTTTGTGCTGTTGAAGTTACCTAACTATCTGATGCACTTGTGATCTGAAAATAATCTGTCTGGCACTGAGCCAGATATACTCAAGGACGCCAAACCCGGGACCGGAGTTCATCGAGAAGTACAAGTCGTACGCCGCCGGCTTCGGCTACGACCCGAGCAAGATCAGGGACACGCCGCAGGACTGCGAGGTGTCCTCGGACCAGCTTGCGGAGATGATGTCCATGCCCGGGATGGACCAGGCCCTGACGAACCAGTTCCCGGACCTGAAGCTCAAGTCGTCGGTCGCGTTCGACCCGTTCACGAGCGTCACCCAGACCCTCAAGAAGCTCGCCGAAGTATATTTCAAGTAAACACAAACTCATCCGTGTTCCACCGATCGGTGTTTGCTTCTCCACGCGGAAGCTGCACTTTGATAAATAGTATAAGTAAATCCCTTCTCAGTGGCTTCCAGTCCGTCGAGAAACCATGAAAAATTATGAAGCAAACGTACATGGAAACTAAAACTCCGAGAAGGTGCCCAAGTCGGAGTGCAACAGCAAAGGCGTACTACGTACCCAAGGAGGCGATGGTAGTACTAACTAGCATAACCTGCGCGCCGCGCCTATTGATACGTTATGTGAATAAACAATATTGAACTTTATATATATATATATATATATATATATATATATATATATATATATATATATATATATATATATAGGGATTGACTATTCGTCACCCTGGGTGAGGAATAGTTATTCTTCACCCCCTCTATTTTATCATCAATACACCGTAATTTTACGTTCCGTAAGTTTTTCTTATTTCCGACGAAAAAAGAGACCGTAAGAAAATATATAATCATCATAAAAAATATTTTATGTCATGTAAAATTACAAACGTAAAAACATAGTGTAAAATACACATAAACAACAAATTTTCTTGTCTTATGACCTATATTTTTATTTTCTTATGCCAAATTTTACGTAATGAATCAATATGAATGTAACTATTTGAATTCCAAATGTAATTTAATTATGAAATGATCATAAGATTACCTCGGAGGAAGAATAACTTATTCTGCACCATGGGTGATGAATAGGATCACTATATATATATATATATATATATATATATATATATATATATATAATTAAGGAATTCCACCAGTCTAACCAAATCAAATCCACAAACTGAACTTGACCTCCCGTCTCAATACACAAATCAACTATATACAGAAACAACCTGACAACTATTAAACATGCGGGTACTGTACTACTTCCTAATCAGCCATGCACAGATCACATTACAACCACTCATAGTTTATACTCCCTCCGTTTCATAATTTGATGCATATAGATCTTATAAGAAGTCAAACTTCACAAACTTTGACCGACTTTATGAAGAAAATCTTTTACATTTAGAAAGTCAGACTTATATCGTTAGATTCATCATAAGATATAGTTTCATATTCTATATATGGTATTGTAGATATCAATAGTTTTCTCATTCTAGTGTGGCTTCCAGTGAGATTGGTGCGTGTGATGAAGAGGCATAGAGCTTCTGCAAATTATTTAATACAATCTTGTGGTGGCTTAGCACCGGTGTATGAGATAATTGGATCTTTAGTTTGTGAGCATCGAGGACATAAGATTGTGTCATAGAAGAAGAAAAAGTTTGAAAATCTCGAAGATTTGCCAGGTTCTTTTAGATTTTATTTTGTAATCGTTATAGTCAGATCATGTATCTCTACCATGTACAATTCACTACTATAAATATATCATGGTATTGATCGTAAAGAAAAAAAAATTTGACCACAGTTATAACCACAAAAATAAAATAAAATTGGGCACAGTTCTGCACATGCACACAGTTTTTTACATTTTTTTTCTGAACATTACACGGACAACTTAAACATAAGTTAACACAGATTAGGGCGGTGCTCAAAGATCATGCCTGCAGCAGGCCACGCGATGCAACAAGGACATGCATGCAAGTAGTCCTCGAATGCTGCACCAGGGACATCGGTGGTCGTTTGCGCACCTTCAGGCCATGCAGCAGGATAGTCTAGATTCTGGTTTTGATGGCCAAGGGCCTAAATCTTGATCCTTCGTCATGTTTCCGTTGGGGATAGCTCCTTTGTAGTTTTACCGATTCCATAATAGCATAAACATTTAGTCAAAAAATAGTGAAAATTTTGAATTCAACTGAAACATTTTTTTATACATTTTCTTAGGTCGCCCTTCATGAGTAGAAGCTTGTTTACGCTTGTTGCTTCCGGCTGTACTGGTTAGTGCTTTGTGAAAGCATGTGAATTCTAGGTCCTCGCTTATGTGAATAGGTCTCCTGTTCAAAAGGAATGCGAACATTCGCAGCGCTAAGATCATCACTCGTCCATTGTAATAGTTCTGCATGAAAACCACATCAACGTGAACTTTAGATCAGCGCCGCACCAACTCTCACATGGACGACCGTGAACTTTTTCCTTTCATGCAAGTTGCAGCAAAGCACGGCGCCTGGGCACGTACTCTCGAGGCCATCCATCAACACGCTAAGAAAACGAACGTACTAAGTGCAAACGCTGGTGACACTCGTCGCATAATGCATTACACACTTGGAGGCGCCGGTCGAAGGAGGAAGGCTAAGCACGCCCGGTCGGCGAGCCAGCTTTGCGTGCCACCCCATCCACACGCACCTCGATGTCGGAGTCTGCGCACTCAACGCATGCATGGTTGGCCTCCGCCGCGACGTGTATTCGGAGCCCTCGCGCACGGAGGCTGCCCTGGCCGCACGGGTTCCTCACGCTCACCGTCGCGTCCGTCTCATTCGAGCAAGCGCTAAAAAATCTAATCACGCTCTAGCAGAGTGTCGCGGAGCTGCGGGCAGGGGCGTACGGTTGGAGACGGCACATGGTCGCCGCGTCGCTTTAGGCACGCAGTTGCTTAGAGAAGGCCAGAAGGAGCAACACGGCCTCGCTGTGACGATGCGGCACGCCCCGAGACACGCCATGCTGGCGCCGGCGAATGCCGTGGACGGTGTGGTTACCGCTGGCGAAGATGGCGGAGGCTTGCCGCACGTGAAAAATCAAGAGGTGGCCATGGGCACCACAGGGCCTCCCACTCCGGTAACCACTCGCAGCCCCCCACACCACCTACAGCTAGGATAAGTACACCACTGACGTCGGCGCCGCACACACTAGCGGCTCGAGCCCGCGGCCACTACGTCGATCTCGTGGCGCCTCACGGAGCCTGCAGGTTGTCGTGGCGAGCGGTGTCGATTTGCACAAGCTTCAATGGAGAAACAACGCGAGGTAATAGAAAAGACAGACCGTGCGGTCCTTGCGAGTGGTGGAGCTCCAGTCGTTGCAGTCGGAGGCAGCTTCCGAAGTGGTAGCGGCACGGTTGTCCTTGTGTCAAATCAAGGCAGCAGCTCGAGCGACCACGCGTTCGCAACTTTCATCGTTGGAGGCATCCGGACGTTGAAACGGCGAGGTCCAGTCGTGGCTTCATGCGCAGGAGATGAAGGACGGTCAAGCGGTGACGATGCAAGCCAGCACGACCCGCAGTTGACGTCCGAGACGACGATGATGACCGATGGGTACTGCCTCCTTCTCGAAGGTAGTGACGGCAGGGACGCGGGGTTCTGGATGTAGGGGAGTGACCGCGCCGGGTTGGGGCTGCATCCGCGAGGCCCGACAAACTGCGCCACCAGCATGTACATCCCCGCGAGGAGGCCGGCGCGCACAGCCGCCGCTGCAGGCTGTACCCGGCGTCGCTCCCGCGGTGTGTTTGGGCACCTCGCTGAAAGGATATGTGGGCGCAAGCGCTGGCTGGAGATGCCGCTCCTGACCAAGTGACCAGGAAACCTTCATATTTATATAGGAGGCTAGGAAGGCTAGAAACATCTTTTAGAGCGGCGGAAGACCAACCGACTAACCCAAACTTAAGCGGCATCAGGCCTAAACACTACACGCAGCAGTACACGTGGCCATGCAACACGAAGCAGCCTCCAGAACATGCATCGGTGTTGCATGCAGGTACGTAGTCATATCAACCACGCAAATAGGTGCTGACCAACCCACGCATTCACACCATCAAGACAGATCATGGGACCCATGCAATCAAAAATACTAAACCCACCAAAAAAACATGACGCTAGTTCAAAAAATTTGAAACAAAACCCTGAATCCATAAAGCATTTCTACCCGACAGGTATCAAATTAATAGCACGTGTCACATGCATAATTCACTAGAAGTTTTTTTCAAACAAGTGGAACAACCTTGAGGAAAAACTTGGCCTGGAATAGAGGCTTGGGTATTAACTGGAGTATAAGTCGGATAGCTAGGTGCGCCAGGAACGCAATTGGAGAAGGATTTACTCTATATATATATCAGACAAGGAACACCAGGTAACATCCCGTGACTGCCGGAGGAGAGAGATCGTCGATCGATACTAGCGGCTGCCGCTTTCGTTCGCCATGGCTCACAACACGGCCGCCGCAGTTGATCACGGCGAAGGCCTCCGGACATCGTCGAGGTGCGTCACGGAGGGTGCAACGCACGATTTCGAGGTGACCAACTACCCGCTGCTCGAGGGCATGGGTGTCGGAACATACATTAGCTCGAGCACGTTCACTGTCGGCGGCTACGACTGGAACGTCAGGTTCTACCCGGACGGAGACAGGGAGGACGCTGCCGGCCACGCGTCAGCCTTCTTGTGTTATCTCAGCCTGGCCAAGGACGTGGTGATGACAAACTTCACCTTTACCATGCTGGACGATCAAGGCAACGTGGAAGCAACTCGGCAGGTATCGGGCACCTTTTCTCCAGGGGAAGAAAATGATACTTGGGGCATTGGAAAATTCGTGGAGATATCCAAGCTGAAATCGTCACCTCGCCTCCTAACAATAAGGTGCGGTCTCGCCGTGATCAGAGAACCACCAGCAGAGTGCAAGAGCAATCTTATCGTGGAGCCTCCGCCGGAGCTGCCCGGCCGCCTCCACCGCACCCTCAAGGACGGGAAGGGCGCTGACGTCACGCTCCTCGTGGGAGGCAGGGAGTTCAGCGCTCACAGGTTCATGCTTACCGCGCAGTCCCCGGTTTTCGACGCTCAGCTCTTTGGTCCGATGATGGATAGGGACACACGGTGCATGGAGATCGTTGACATAGAGCCGGCCATCTTCGAGATACTTCTTCACTACGTCTACACGGATTCACTGCCATCGTGCAGTGATGGTGACTACGATGCAGCCACACTGCAGCATTTGCTAGTCGCCGCGGTCCGGTACGGGCTGGACAGGTTGAAGGTGATGTGTGAACGGAGGTTGTGCGAAAGCATCGACGCGGACACCATCACGAGTACATTGGCGCTAGCAAATCAGCACTGCTGTGAGTGGCTCAAGAATGCCTGCTTGGAGTTTTTATTGTCGTCGCGGGAAGCCATGGTTGCAGTCATGGAAACCGACGGGTTCCAACACCTAATGGCAAGTTGCCCCGTGCTGGAGCTGGATAAGAGTCTCGGGCAAAAGTTATCCATCAAGAGGAAGTATCCATCAAGTTGAAAATTTTCAGTGAGATGATTTTAATTTCTTTTGTAAATCACCTCAGGTTGGTAGAGCAATGAAGCCTTCTTTCTATAATTATCACATGCTAATTTCTATGCTGGTCTTATTGTTAAAACTAGAGAATACCTCGCGCGTTGCTGCGGGAATTATTTGCAATATATTTCAGTGATTTGATTAAGCTTCCATCGTTGAATTTATAATATACTCCCTCCGTCCCAAAATAAGTGTCTTGACCTTAGTACAACTTTATATTAAAGTTAGTACAAAGTTAAGGCACTTATTTTAGAATGGAGGGAGTATGAACTAAAGCTAAAAATAAATATTATATATTTTATTTGATTATTGTGTAGTCAAAAAATATTTTGAATACAAGTGGCATAATGTAATGGAAATCTTTTTTCATGCATGTTGAGTGGATCTTTAATGAGGTGGCATGTATGGTGAGATGGAAGGAGTGCATGAGATCAACTAATAATGGATTTTTTTTCTCATACATGTAGTGGTGGGCCTTTGATGAGGTGGCATGTGTGCATGTTGAGATAAATATGATATTGAGGATCAACTTCTTATGTATATAGGATTACTCTTATCTTCTTTAAATACTATAGCTCATACAAATGCGTGGACAACATAATAGTAATATTTTTTCACGATGACTTATGATCAGTTTAAATTTTAGTATGGTGAGGAAATTGCAGTAGGGTCCACGAACATGCTTGGTGGAAACATTTTAGTCTATCAACTTCAAAAATGTAATGCACTGGTCCATCATTTTTTGGTGGGAACCTTATAGTTCAAAATGTGCTGTGCTTTTTTGGGGCAAAAACCAATATATATTTTCCACTCACGACCCTATAGAAAATCAAGGAAATATTTCCTGGATTTTTGGATGGCTCAGCTTATCTTTGCAGTTATCCTTATTTAGCAGAATCAATTGAGTGTTCCATTGAAAGGAAAAGAGCTATTCGTTGTAAGATTGACTCAGACAACCCAACCTAAGTCACTATCAATTCCCTCTTTTTCGCTCCTTGAAGATGAAACAAACCATTCTGGCTTGAGCTTCAACGTCAAAAGGGTGCTAGTACCTAGTGGTGTGGCATCGACGGATCCACCCAACAATAGCTTTGAGATTCGTGTGTTAGGAGGCCCACACCGTATATACACTATATTGCAGTAACCCATCTTTTGTACCTTTGATTTTAGTCAATTTAGCGCCAGCTCAATATGACTCATGTTTAGTCAAATCAACATCGGCGTCAGCAATAGAGTATTATTTTTTGCGAGTCGAGGATATGCATGTAAGTTCTACAGGACGGTGATTCGACCCGCAATGTTGTATGGCGCTGACTGTTGGCCGACTAAAAGGCGACATGTTCAACAGTTAGGTGTGGCAGAGACGCGTAAGTTGAGATGGATGTGTGGCCACACGAGGACGGATCGAGTCTGGAATGATGATATACGAGATAGAGTTGGGGTACCACCAATTGAAGAGAAGCTTGTCCAACACCGTCTGAGATGGTTTAGGCATATTCAGCGCAAGCCTCCAAAAGCTCCAGTGCATAACGGATGGCTAAAGCATGTGGAGAATGTCAAGAGTGGACGGGGTAGACCGAATTTGACATGGGGAGAAGCCCGTTTAGAGAGACCTGAAGGATTGGGATCACCAAAGAACCAACTATGGACAGGGGTGCGTGGAAGCTTACTATCCTTGTGCCAGAGCCATGAGTTGGTCGCGAGATCTTATGGGTTTCACCTTTAGTCTACCCCAACTTGTTTGGGACTAAAGGCTGATCTTTCGCACCTTTGATTTTAATTTAGCGCCAGCTCAATATGATCCATTTTTAGTCAAATCAACATCGGCGTCAGCAATAGAGTATTATTTTTTGCGAGTCGATGATACGCATGCATGCATCATCTCCAGAACGTATCATGTGGACCATACTAATTGGTGCACCGGATGCACCAATAGCATTTGAGTCGCTGGATACGAAACAGAGGGATGGGAGTTAGGCCGAAAGTGGATTGGTGGAACATTTGTAAAAAGGACCTCATACTATGTTAAAAATAATGCGCACTCCACACTTTCCTCTCCCTTCATTAAGACGGTGTGGAGTATCAACATTTTTGTTTTTTCCTTTGACTGTCATTTTTGTTTTGACAAGATGTTCGAAAAAAATCAATGTTGAATACATTTTAATTTTTTTGACTTTTTTATTTAAAAACATAACCGTAACATGTGCTCCCTCCGTCCCAAAATTCTTGTCTTAGATTTGTCTAAATATGGATGTATCAAGTCACATTTTAGTATTAGATACATCCGTATGTAGACCAATCTAAGACAAGAATTTTGGGACGGAGGGAGTATTTGTTTTCTATTGAAACATAGTTGTACTCTATATGTTTTTGTACTCTGCCAATCCATCCACATGTCGCGTGCACATGCTTAAATTAAATATGAAGTGGAGTTTAATAAAAAAAAGTAATAATCATTCAAAAACATATTCAACATTGATCTTGTTTCAAACATCTCATCAACACAAAATTGAAAGTCAAAATGGATTCAAAATCAAACATCCGGTTCAAATATATAATCACTGTAATTTGGCCAAAAAATTAAACACACAAATTTACTGATGGAGGAATGTGATGTGGCGTGCGGGTGAAATGTAATAAACCCTATGATTGCTTCTGTAAATACGTCATAGTGGCAAAATCTGGCCCCTTGCATTTTTTGTCATCTAATGGCCGAAAAATCTATTGGAGGACCAGGTGCACCTGATACGTTCTCACAACATCTTTCCTCTCTATCCATCCCAAAGAAATCCACGATTTCCTTTTACAAATTTAGATGGTCAATATCTCTCACACTAAAGTTCTGTTGTTGAAATTATTTATATATTCAAATTCCTTGTCACATGACCTATAGAATAAGATCAATCTTTAATATATTTCAACTAGTTTAAAATTAACATATTTCATATATTTCAAAAAACAACAAGTTTCACATATTTAAAAAAATGACCAGTCTTGGATATATTTAAAACACTTTTAAATGTGAGAGATTTAATCCCTTATTTCACTCAACCTTCTCAGTATGTGAAACTTCTTATTTGTCAAGCTGGGTACTTCAGTGTGTGAATCTGATATTTGTGAAATATAACCGAAAATGAAATATGATATCTATGAATCTCCTTACTTCAATGTTCTTTTTTGTGATGTTGCTTATCCCATTCATTTAAATTTAAATTATATTTTACATATACCAATGTCCCTAAAAAAATAAATTAATGTTTTTAAACAAGTGAAGTTAGCTTTTGAAATAACTGAAACAATTCTTTCAATTGAAATGAGTGAAATCAGTTTTTTAAAGGATGAAAATCAAGATTTTATGATGTATAAAATCCTTTTCTAAATGAGTAATAAAATTTTCTATTTGCTTTTTTTAAATGACTGAATTTTTTTTCCAAAATGAGTGAAAATAGATTCTTGAAGTGAGTTAAATCAATTTTTCCAAAATGGGTGAAACCATTTTTTGATAAGAGTAAAATATTTATAAAACTAGATAACTCCCTGCGCGTTCCTGTGGATTTTTTTAGCAATGAACTTATAAAAAACAAATTTAGAATAAATGAGACCAGTGCCGCACTACCTAGGGGTAAATGGAGGGTGGTTGCATGTTGTATTGTCTTGTGACATCCAAGTTCAATTATTTATTGTTGAAAAATAAAAAAATTAATGATGTTGATGACTTTCATGTTGTTTGAGGATGTGGAGGGCATGCATGTTGTAGAAAGTAGAAAGTTAAATGGTTACGTGGGCACTTGATGACGTGGAGGATGTGCATGTTGTGGTAGCTGATTGATTGCATGCGCTTGATGATGTGGATGGCTGACATGTGAATTTAAATGGGAGATGGCAAGTGTGATACATATGTGATGAGGTGGATAGGTTGCATGTTAAGATAAATAAATAGTATGGATGAACTTCTTAGGTATATATAGGATGAGTGAAATCTTATTTATTGAATGAGTGACATATATTTTTGAAATGAGTGAAATCAGTTTTGAAATGAGTAAAATATTTTCTCTGGAATAAGTGAAATCTGCATTCAAAATTCACCAAAACCATTTTTAGTGAGTTAATTTGTTTTTTGAAATGTGTGAAATCTATTTTTAAATTGAGTGAAATTTGATGAATTTAAAATGAGTGAAATCTGAATAAAGTGAAATCATTAGTGAATGCAATTTTTCTGGAATGAGTCAAATATAAACGCAAACTCATCCGCTGTTCCACCGTTCGGTGATAGGTTCTCCACGCTGAAGCTGCAGTTTTAATAAGTCAAGAAACATGGAAGCAATCTTATAACAGTAAAACTCTCGGGAGGTGCCAAGTCCAGCACCCGTACGGCGCACCACACCTAGAATCATACGAGAACCGCCGATGATATATAGTACATACATCAGAAAAGGAATACCCGTGCGTGCTGGAGGGGAGATCGTCGATCGATATTGGCTGGGAACACGTATAGCCGCCGCGCGCGTTCTCGTCCGCCATGGCTCAGAACGCGGCCGCCGCAGTTGATCACGGCGAAGGCATCCGGACGTCGTCGAGGTGCGTCGTGGATGGCGCGACACACGATTTCGTGGTGATCAACTACCCGCTGCTCGATGGCATGTGCATCCGAAACCGCGTAACCTCCAGCGCGTTCAGGGTCGGCGGCTACGATTGGAGCATCATGTTCTACCCGGACGGAGCGGAAGTAGCCGCCTACGCGTCAGTCTACTTGTGTTGTCTCAGCCAGGCCAAGGACGGGGTGGGGACAAGCTTCACCTTAACCATGCTGGACGATCAAGGCAACGTACATGCAACCAGGCAGATACCTGGATTCATCTTCGGTGAGAAGGAAACCTGGGGCTTTTCCGACTTTTTCGAGAAATCGAAGCTGAGATCGTCATGTATCCTAACGATAAGGTGTGTGCTCGCTGTGGTCAAAGAACCACCCTCGGAGTGCAAGAGCAATCTTATCGTGGACCCTCCGCCCGAGCTGCGCAGTCGCCGACATCAGGGTCCTCGTGGGGGGCAGGGAGTTCAGAGCGCACAAGTTCATGCTGGCCGCGCAGTCGCCGGTCTTCGAAGCTCAGCTCTTTGGCCCGATGGCGCAGAAGGACATGCGGCGGATCATGGTTGTGGACATGGAGCCGGCCATCTTCGAGATGCTTCTTCACTACGTCTACACGGATTCACTGCCGCCGTGTGGCAAAGACAATTACGATACAGCCAGGATGCAGCATTTGCTAGTCGCCGCGGACCGGTACGGGCTGGAGAGGTTGAAGGTGATGTGCGAAAAGAGGTTGTGGGAAAATATCAACGCGAGCACAGTCATGAGCACATTGGCATTAGCAACTCACCACTACTGTGACCAGCTCAAGGAAGCATGCTTAAAGTTTATGTCATCGTCGCGGGAAGTCATGGATGCAGTCGTGGTGACCGACAGGTTCCAACACCTCATGGCAAGTTGCCCCATGCTAGATTTGCAGAAGAACACCGGGGAAGAAGTAACCATCCAGAGGAAGTAATCCAAGCAAGAAGTGGAGAAGAGACTTTAAAATTTCTTATATATAAATCCCGTATTGTTTGAGGTTGGTAGAGTACTAAACTTTTCCTTTAAAGTTAACATATTTAAATTTCCGCACTAGTCTAGTTGTTAAAATATATACTCTTAGCCTGAACTAGCATAGTAGCAAGCAAAAATGTACTTGCAACATCATATAATAGTTCCCATGACAAAGTATAATGATTTGAAATACCAATATAATGATGTAATGCATTCGGAATCCATAAAGTTGGACGGTGAGATCGTTTTGGTCCATCTCGAAGGATCCATAGAGACTTGTGTGGTGGTTACATTTTAGTCCCTTAACTTGAAAACTAGATGACCCGGCCGTTACGTACGCTCATGAGGCAAATACAAAATGGAGCCAAGAAGTGAAGAGAGAGACATTAGATTGTAATTAATACATTGTTTGGCATGGTAATGGACTCAGCTGAATCCCTGGGTAGTGGTCTTTAATACCGACCTTTTGTGTCAACCAAATAAGGCCTCCCGTCGAGATGTACAGTCGAATCGGGCAATGCCCCCATTTGTCCGTTTGCACAACCAAGCCCCCTATTTGCAAGCTATCATTTCTAGGTAATTCCATGGAACTTAGAAGATATTAGAACTCCATGAAACATACATAAAAACAAGCTACATTTGAAGGAAAACTAACGTACCCCTACTCGTTGTAGTCGGTGATGTTGATGATCTCCTTGCCAGAAACACCGGCCTCGTGGTCATTGGCAACATGGAGACTCTCAAGGGTGTCTCCTCCTCCTCGTCATCGTCCATGAAAAGCCGCTTCGCTTGATGTTGCGGAGGTAGATAACACATGATTTGCCACAACCACCAGCTCGGACTCGAGCAACTCAAGAATGGCCTACTTCTCAACCATGAGGCCGAGATTGTCGACTAGCTCTTCGAATGAGGCAACGCCCTTATGCTCACTGCGGATCTGCACTTCCGCCGTGAGGTGGTCCACCCTTGTGGCTTGGGTTAGGTGGAATTACTTGTGTGCCTCTTCCATGCCAAACCCGCCGATGAGGAATCCAACGATATGGTCAAACCCATGGGAGCCGTGTCTTCATCCTCTCCTCCTCCCTGAGATTGGATCTGAAGAGGTCTAAGGTAGACCAATCGTAATGCGGTCAGCGCGTCGTGCCTCGGCGATGTGCATCTCAGGCACGAGCTCCACCCGACGCTCCAGCGTAAGCACTTTGTGACATGTTATCACTTTGTGACATGGTCGGCTCCGGTTGAGCGGCGGGGTTTGGAGTGCCGGAGAAATCCTTGTCGGTTCGTCCAGCTCCGATGCGGTGACACCGGCGGGTGCCACTATTCCTTCTTGGAGGGTGTCGGTGGTAGCCATCCCCCACTTCCCTGCGCGTACTGAGGAAACCCTAGGACTCGTCCGGGCAGCAGCGTCGTCGGTGTCGCATCCCTTCTTGGAGGTGCTGCTTAGTGCGCGGTTGATCGGAGCTTCGGACTGTGGTGGTTTGTTTCCGGAGGACGTAGCGGTGGCGGGCCTTCCGCGCTTTGAGCTGCCGCTGTTGGCATTTGTTTCTTCTTCTTCTTTCTTAGACTTGATGTGCTGCTCGCCCAGCAATACGATGTGTACAATGTTGATTGCTTTGGAATATAAAGCGAGGAAACCCTTTTTTAAAAAGTTGCCAAGTCGGAATGGAACAGCAAGGCATACGGAATGAGGCAATTGGAGAAGTTTACGGGCTTACGACACACCACACCTAGAATCATATCAGAACCGCGATGATATATAATACTCCCTCCGTTCGAGACAGCTTGTCACTTAAATGGCTGTATCTAGCACTAATTTGGTGCTAGATACATCCATTTGAAGGACAAACTTTTTCGGACGGAGAGAGTACTATATATCAAGGCAACGTACAAGCAACCCACCAGGTACCGGAATTCATCTTTTCTACAGGGAAAGAAAATGATAGCCTGGGATTTCCCGAATTTGTGGAGAAATCGAAGCTGAAATCGTCATCTCGCCTCCTAACGCTAAGGTGCGTTCTCGCCGTGATCAAGAACCATCAACGGAGTGCAAGGGAAGCCTGATCGTGGACCCTCCGCCGGAGCTGCCCGGCCGCCTCCACCGCACCCTCAAGAAGGGGAGAGGCACCGACATCACGCTCCTCGTGGGCGGCAGGGAGTTCAGCGCGCACAGGTTCATGCTTGCCGCACAGTCGCCCGTCTTCGAGGAAAAGAATTCTATGAGACCGGGTCTCACGGATTAGCAGGTGAGACCCATCCTGATGGATGACACGTGGCATTCACAAATCACAAATCATCTACCCACCCTCACCTGAAATAGGGGGGGGGGGGAGAGATTAGATGCTTTGTGATTTGTGAATGCCACATGTCATCCATCAGGGCGGGTCTCACCTGCTTTATATGAGACCTGGTCTTATATAATTTTTTTCCCGTCTTCGAAGCGCTTTTTGGCCCGATGATGGATAAGGACACACGGTGCGTAGAGATTGCCGACATGGAGCCAGCCATCTCCGAGATGCTTCTGCACTACGTCTACACGGATTCACTGCCGCCGTGTGGTGAAGACGATTACGATGCAGCCACGATGCAGCATTTGCTAGTCGGCGCGGTCCGGTATGGGCTGGACAGGTTGAAGGTGATGTGCGAAAAGAGGTTGTGCAGAAACATCGACGCGAGCACAGTCGCGAGTACAGTAGCACTAGCAACTCACCACAGCTCTGACCAGCTCAAGGATGCATGCTTAGAGTTTATATCGTCGTCGCGGGAAGTCATGGATGCAGTCGTGGTAACCGATGGGTTCCAACACCTCATGGCAAATTGCCCCATGCTAGATTTGCCGAAGAACACCGGAGGAAAAGTAACCATCGAGAGAAAGTAATCCGGGCAAGAGGACGAGATTTTAATAAAATTTCTTATATGTAAATCGCATATTGGTTGATATTGGTATAGTACATTGACGGATGTGGGATAGTGGAGCATTGCGGGGTTTTTCATTCCTGGATGGAAAGAATTCTAAAGAGCTAGGGGATGAATCGGACGATTTTTTTCGTGCGATAAATCATTTTTCTTGCAAAATGCTGATTTCTGGCAGAAATTCCTTCACCAAATTTTCTTGCAAAATTTTTTAGTGTGAACACTCAAGTAAATTGTAAAAAACCACTACAATTGAGGACCCTAATTCAGAAAACCGCCACCATTCCTTTTTTATAAAAGATCATCAACATTGTGGTGACAGTTTTCAAAAAGCGATGATAGCCGGATTAGAGTCGTTTAACTGAAAACCTGACACCTGGGGCCCACTGTCAGGTGCCATGTGTCCCAGGGCCGAGACGGCGCTACTGGTCAACCCGTCTCCCCTGACCTTTTCTCCACACACAGTCGCCAGAGAAGAGGAGCACATCGCGCCTCAATTACACGCATGGCCCGCCGGCTCCGGCCAGCCCAACTGCCGGCGAACGAGCCTCCCAGCGCCACCGCCTCCAGCCCTCCCTTCTGTTTCTCTCGGCTCTCTCCCGCGTCTCGTCAGAGTTGGAGGAGACGGGGAGGCACGGCTCCCGCGGCCCAGGATCCGCACCACCGCCGTGCCGGATTTTTGCACGCCCGGAAACCTTCCTAAATCGCCGCCGCCCATCCGGTAGAGCGCCCCAGCACGGCGAGGTGGACCGGCAGCTAGGAGTCAGGCGATGGGACGGCTCGTTTGACCCAGGCCACCCGTGTCCGCGGCTAGGCCGGCGTGACCCCGGCGGTGCAGCTCCCTCCAGCTGCCGCCCGCTGCTCCGTCCCGCCCTCATCACCCCTACTGTTGCTGCTGCTCCTTCCGGAATCATGTAGCCATGAATTGGCGGAGGCACAACAAAGAACGGCGGGGTGGCGGCGTCTTGCCTTGCCGGCGGCGGAGAAAGAACGGCGGGGCGGCAGCGGCTTGTCTCACCGGCGGCTACTGGCGTCCCGGCGTGGTATACCCTGCTTCCAGATCGGGGCGGCGGAGGCTGTTGTGTGGATCGGGAGAACGAGGACGACTGCGATTGCTAGTGAGATCTACTCGTTGGTTGACCGGGATATTTCCATGTGTATTTTTTTATCGTTGGAGAAACATGACACTGACATGCGGGCCCATATCTATTTTAACGGTGAACCAAACTCCAGTCAAACGCCGTTACTTTTGGTTGCCATGTCATCCCTTACAGTGGGACATATCTGGGCAATCAGCTTTTTTGAAAACTGTGACCACAATGTTAGTGAATTTTTGAAAAAAACAGAATGATGGTGGTTTTCTGAATTAAGGTTTTAAATTATGGTGGTTTTTTGCAATTTACTCATGAACACTCCAACTCATCGTGTGTGCAAATGCTCTAAATTTCCCATGTGCGTGAACGCTCCAACTAACATGTGTGAACGCTTGTATCCTTTGCGCTAGTTGGCGAGTAGCTTCTGCCTGGACAGTAGACGAGTTAGTGCGAAGTACCCCCTCCAACTCATAATATAAGAGTGTTTTTGACACTATGGAACGGAGGGTGTACATCGCTAGTTGATATTAGCGACCAACCGTTGGATAGCAGAGGGCAATGGTTGATGGATGGACGGGTGGGGCTGTATCACCATGGGAACCAAATGATTGACGATTTGAAAAGCAGCTATTCCTCTTAAGTTCAAAAGATTTTGTGGCAATGTTTGAGACCTTATTGTGAACCTAAACCTTTTTAATAATATGGTGTGTGCATCATGAGATGCAGAGACCGTGGTTACTCGAGCATGGCGATTCGGTGCCCGGGCTCAGCTGCACCTGAAATCGTGGCGGTCTATTGTTGTCTCGGGATGTGAACAATTCACGTGTCAGGGAACGTAGTAAATCCCGAAATCTGACTTACCGATGCAATACTGTACAAAACAATGTCGCATGCGCGGGCCCGAAGCGTATGGGGGGACCTCCGTGAGTACGCGATTCGATCCGTGGCTCGGATCATCATTTGCTTTTCGTGCGATCCAGAACAGGAGAGCGGCGACAGACGTCGCGATATAGCTGAGCCATTTGGACTACAGTTCCGCCCACAACACTCCCTCCCCCATTGGACTGCAGTTCGGCGGCCATGGTTCCTGTTCTTGATGCGGCTGCTTAAATCGCCGTAGTCAGATCGATGGAGGACGGCGGTTTAGAGTTCCTGCTAGATGCCGTCGACCGGTAAGTGGATCTATGTAGCAGTAAAATCCCTGCCTTGTCCGATGTTTGAGTGAATTGACGCCCTGGCGGATCTTATTTTTTGATAAATTTTGCTGATGCCAATGACGTGTGTTTCTGCAGGTTCCTCCTTCGAGATAAGTTAGCAGATGGTTTGAAAAACCCAGATCCATTGCCACTTGCGTTATTAACTGCTGGGCTAGCGGATCCGATTGGTGAACAAGAACAAAATTTACTCTGGTTGCGGGCAGAATGTTGGGCGTGTGGCCGGTAGCCGACCGAACTGCGGTGGCCTACGGCGTCGAGCTTCAACCCCCACTGCTTCAGCACATTGACTGATCGGGTTGGGCGTGTGGCCGGTAGCCGACCGAACTGCGGTGGCCGACGGGGTCGAGCTTCAACCCCCACTGCTTCAGCACATTGACTGATCGGGTCAACCGAGAGGCCCCTGGGTGGACGAAGAGGTGAGCTGAAACTAATTCCATTTTTTTTTTCATAAATTAAACTTTGCACACGAGACGTTGGCAGACAACATGTTGGTTTTGAGATTAAAAAAACTGAAAGCCTGACAAAATTCTTAGCAATGAGAAAACATGCAGGATTTGTTCTTGAACAGCCCAATGTTCTTTATTACCGTAAAAAAAATCTGGTTTGATATCAAAATACTGGAAGATGACAAACCTGACAGGAATGAGAGAATATGCATGATTTTTTTTCTTTGAAGAGTCCAACATTTTTCTACTGTAAAATCTCATGTTTGAGATCAATATTGGAAATACAGATTAAACTGTCTCCAGTGAAACCAATTTATTATTATTATATATATGTATATATTATTTTTTTGCAAAATGCCAATGTTTTTACTGTAAAATCTCAGGTTGCGTCTAGGAACTGCACCCTGGACAGGACACTGTGTCCTTCTCGGATGAGTGCATTGGAGCAAACAATAAGAAAATATGCCGAAGAACCTACAAGAAGTGTTATCAAGCCTGAACCTGGCCTCACCTTCGACTCACTTGGTGAGGCGTACAACTTCTACAATCTTTATCCATGGGACTGGATTTGGGATCCGGTACAGCAAAAGAAGACTAAATGTTGAAAAGGGGAAAGTGCTCGCGAACAGTGAGAGCCGAGTGCTCGCAAACAGTGAAAGCCGAGTGAAGAATTTGATGTGGACAAATGGAAGCAATAGGATGCAATACCAGTTCTTGGGTGATGTGGTATCATTTGACACAACATACAGAACCAACTTATATGACTTGCCTTTCGGTTTGTTCATCGGAGTAAACAATCACTTCCAAAGCATTATCGTTGCTGGTGTGGTGATGAGTAGGTTGAGAATTTTGACTGGGTTTTTGCTAAAGAAGGCAAAGGAAAGCTTGGGACCACTGTAGATGAAGAAGAGTTAATTTCAGGCGGAGTTCCATAAAGTTGTGAATCACATGCTGAAAAAAGGATGAGTTCGGGACAGCATGGGGCATGTTGCTTGATAAGTACAACTTGAGAAAGCATCTTTATATGACTCAGATATATGAAATACGTTCGAAATGGGCGAAGCCATACTTTCAAAGGGGTGTTCTGTGCCAAGATGACAAGCACACAACGGAGTAAGAGTGCAAACCACGTGTTGAAGTCTTACATGCCGCCCGCAAGCCCGATGCACATATTTGTGAGGCGGTACATGCGACTCCAGTATGATCGTGAGCATGAACAAATCTATGAGGAGAAGCGGACAATGATAGTGAGTATTAATCATTCCAATTTTATAAAACAGTAATTCCCAGACCACCTACATGATGTTAAAATAACTGACAAAGTCTGTCTTCTACCAGGGTGGACTAGTTAGGAGGACAAACTTGGCGATAGAGCGACATGTAAGCAAAATATATACAACTTGTCCTATTGATACTAACTGATGGTCCAAAGTTTGTAAATCTTCTTCTCCTATTGCCCAGTGTGCTGGTTTGCTTGTTGATAGTCAGCTTTATGATTTATCTAACTGAAGACCCAAAGCTTGTATATTATTTTAACTATGCAGTTAAAACGATAATTAGGTTGTACAAGAAAACAGGGCAATCTGGAGCATGTTATATGTTCAGACTGAGGCAAACTTATATACTAGACATTTATGTGTGTGATAGATATGCATACTGTCTAAAATTATGAATTATTTTTGGTCAGCTTTTGAAATAATTGCCAATTGATCTGCCTCATGTCTCTGTTTTCCTTTGAACTGAAGAATTAGCTTGGTTTTCAAATTTGATGAGTGGCTACTTTAGGTTGCTATGGAGGGCAAGTTCGTTGTTAGTTTTGGAATTTGGGCTGAATAGCTAGCGTGCATGTTGACATTAAAATTAACAAGTCGTATTGGTCAGCATTTGAAATAGTTGCGGATTGATCTGCCTCGTGTCTCTATTTGGCTTTGAACTGAAGAATTGGCTTTGGTTTTTATTAATCGAAGTCTTGTTATTTTTTAAAGATCATCTGGTGGTTTTCTTGACACTAAATACTTAGCTAGTATAATTTGGTTTCCTGTATCTAATTTTTGGTGTAGCTGACGATGAAATCAGAGCACATTAATCTTATTGTGGCTAGTAAGTTGAACCAGACATTCGGAAGAGGTTGGAGCACTGCTCGTTAAATCACAACATCCCAGCATAACGTTGTAGTTCTTCTAACAGTGTTGACTAACCGACTGACTGAATGCGTGCACGGCCAATGCAATAGACCACCAAACATTCATTTTGTTCTGGGATTCAACTACAGCTTGCAAATATCTGTCACTAAGTTTGCCGAGCAAGAGGTTAATTTTTAGCTATCCATTTATCTTCCCTGGTTCCTTTGGTTGGTTGACTGAAGAAGAAGAAGATGATGATCTAAATAAATAATTCTTTGACCTTGTAATTCTCAGTATTCTATCTACGGGATCTGCTCTGAATGTTTATAGATTTTTTTTTCTTTTTGAGTTGGGAATCAGATACTATTTTTGCTGAATCAGTGTTGTACCATAGTTGAATCAGCTCTGTAGCTTTATAGAATAACTTGCATCTGCTCTGAATCTTTTAGATCATATTTATTGTTATTTTTATGTTCTTTTTTTTATCATTCTGTCGTTAATGATGCCTCACTTCTCCTCTGCGAGTTGCGATTGCAATGGATCGGGTGGCGGAAAGAAATGCATGACAAAGGCTCTAGTGGCGGGAAAGTAATGCTGCGTTCTCCATCTCACACTGTATATTTGTTCCTCTTGCTATCAAGTTCAGTCTTAAGTTTGAGAGAAACGCAGCTTAATGATGACTGACATTGTAGTGACTTGTAGTCTTTAGCCCATAAATTGCAGTGTGCGCTAGCAACGGAGGGTGGAATATTTTTGGCCTACAGGTAGCAGCTATTGAGCGATGGTGGTTGGGAGAGGCATTTAATCGCGGACGGCCGGTTTCGTCAGGTGGGCTCAGGTCAGGAGCTGAGCCGTCTTCAAAAGCTGGTCCGCGCAAATAGTGCGCCGCGTCCGTCGCAGTTATTACGCACTGTGGCTGGACTAAATACTCGTGATATACGCTGGTGAAATACAGCCGCTGGCCCAGATCCACATGCTTTTTAATGGTGTTGATTTAGGGAGCATCTGAGCCTGGGTGCAGAATCGAATATTCGTGGTTACTCCTCCTTTTCGACAAAAAAAACAGTAGAACTCTATTTTGACCAGAGATAATTTGGATAAAATAAAGTGGACTAAAATTCCTCTTTGCTCCTTCCGCAATAACATTGAAACTGTTGAACACTTGTTCTTCTCTTGTAGCGTTGCAAAATCAGTTTGGGGGTGTATTGGCAATATTTTGGGGGCTGCCTGCTGTCCTAGAAATGCTTGGAAGAGTTTAACTTGGATGTATGCTTTCCTGTATGGGGGTAAGAAGTTTTCTATGATGGGATTTGTTGGCGATTTGTAACATTCGTAACAAGATTGTCATTGGTAAACATGTGGTGATGTGAAAGAGGATTTGTGGCTCTCAAGTGCTACACACCCCTATATGAATATAGCACTAAAAAACATACTAATTTTTTAAAAAATTCAGAAATTTTAGGATATGAAGCTCGGATACCCTTTATACGTATGTTTTCAGTTTCATGGGGAATGAGTGCCCATGGTAATGTCAGCAAAAAAGAAAAAAATTGTATGTGTAGAAAAAAACTGAATGCAACGCATGTCGGACCATAATTCCTACCCGCGGATACCACGGGCAACCATTCCCCACGAAAATGAACATGGGTGTACAATGGGACTCAGGTTTCATATCCTAAAATTTCAGATATTTCTTTAATGTTATTTTTATATAGACGTGTGTGGCACCCGGGTGCTCCAATGCCTTTCCCGTGGTGATGTATCCTATATTGAGGTTATTTTTATGATATGTATGTTTTTGCTATATTAAGCAAGGCTGCTGAAAGATGCAAGGGGGTGCAGACGCTGATGAATGAAGCTACAACTTTGGTCTCGCTCATGGAAGCTACTATTGGTGGTGCTGCGCATCCGCAGGCGTAGTGTTTAGCGCGGCTCGTGTTTGGTTGTTGCTCCGGATGGTTTTTATGTGTGCT
The DNA here is from genome assembly GCA_021605145.1 of Aegilops bicornis. Lineage (NCBI taxonomy): Eukaryota > Viridiplantae > Streptophyta > Magnoliopsida > Poales > Poaceae > Aegilops > Aegilops bicornis. The sequence continues at coordinate 769,350,571 of CM038670.1, read as the reverse complement.
GTTTGTTCCCTGCTATAGACTGTGTTTTCTTCTTGGTAAACAAGTATCTAGGCCAAAAGGTTGTGTCTCAGGCATATTGGAAACCCGGAGATTCACACTTTTGCGCTGGGCCTGATGGCGGCAAAGAAACATCTCTTTTGCTTTGGGTCTTTCGCAATAAAGGATAGGTCGGCGATTCATTTTTGGGAAGACATCGGGCTAGGCGATCGCAGTCTCCGAGAACAATATATAGCCTTGTACAACATTACTCGCGATAAGAATAACAGTATTGCGCAGGTGCTCAGTTCACTCCCCCCCCCCTCCACCCCAGAATATTTTGTTCTGGCGGGATTTGACAGGCCCCCGACTTATGTCATGGCATAATCTTTTGGAGTGTGGTTTTTCTACACCCACCCTTGGTACACCCACGCAAGAAAACATATCAAAACATTTTGAAAAAATGTAAAACTTTGTGAGAATCAGCATCAACAAATGTTAGAGAGGCTTGAACTTTTGGTGTTCAAATGACATCCGAGGAGATCTATAAACAAGGCAAAATTACTGAAAATTTCTCAAAATGTACATACACTATTTGACCAAAATTTGTAATTTTGTTTTTTACAGTTTTCCTCGGATGTCGTTTGATGATCAAACTTGGCAAGCCTCTCTAACATTTGTTGATGATCATTTTCACAAAGTTTCAGATTTTTTTGAAATGCTTTGATATCTTTCTTCCGTGGGTGCACCGAGAGGGGTTCAACCACTACTTTCCCAATCTTTTGCCTTGTCTGGATGCGATTAGCCTGACACAAGGTCTGGATGTGTTTCGCTTGAACCTTACCACATTAGGGTCTTTCATTGTAGACTCTATGTATCGTGCGCTCACGCATTTTGAGGTACCAGTGAGTATTAAGAAGAAAATTTGGAGGTCGAAGATACCATTAAAAGTTAAAATCTTCATATGATATCTCCGTAGGGGAGTCGTCCTAACCAAAGACAACCTCGCACTGCGCAATTGGCAAGGGAGTAAGAAGTGTTGCTTTTGTACTGTTGGAGTTGTGTCGAATATAGTGTACAAGGTAGGTTACAGTTGGACTTGCAGTTGTATTGTGTTTAGATAGGATATGGTGTCGTGTCCTAGTAGGACACTTGTATCCTAGGCCTCTCTTATATAGCGGGGTAGACCCATGATGTAACCTATGCCAACATAATACATGTACTCATGATAAGACAATCAGACACCTCTTTTTCCAATGCAACTTTGCATATTCTACATGGTCAGTCATCCAAATGGCGTCAAGTTTGTATCCGCCCTCACGTGTTGCCAATATTTTTGGCCACTGGTTGGACGGTATTTTAAATAGGTTCAAAACGCTATTGAGGGTGCGAGCGTATGCCTTACTATGGTCACTTTGGCTATGTAGAAATGATTTTGTTTTTAATGACAAAAATACTTCTCCTTTGCAGGCTATTTACCGTTGTACACACTCGCTTCGTACGTGATCTTTGCTACAATGAGCGGGGATCCAACCGCTGTTCAAGGCAGTGTGCATGCGGTTGGAGCAGGTGGCTCCGAAGGTTTTTACCCAACCTGGATGGCAGCATAACATTCGGATTGGTCCATCTCACATTTCGACATAGGCACAATGTCAGTTTATAGGACTCTGCTATTGCCGATTTGTCGTTTTTGTTTTCTTCTGGTTGTCAGACTTTTGGTGTTCGGCTGTGTGCATCCTAGTTATGCAGAGGCTGGGTGTTACTCATAATGCTTTGTATCCATTTGATACTACATTCCGAGTTAATAAAATCACCGTTTATCAAAAAAATTACAATGAACTCTACTTACCAGCAAAAAATGTAATTTTTTTTACTCTGAACACTTTTGTTAGTGGCATTAGTTTTTTTCTCTGTAGCGGTCGTTCTTGATGGCGAATCAACCGCAACAGGTTTCCTAGTCCTGCTCCAGCTCTCTCCCATCTTTCCCTCTTATATTTATCTGTAATATATCTGGAGCAGATCGTATTTCCATTAAGCAACTGCTAGGCGTCGGTTGGATGTGAGCTGTGAGCCGCGTGGCCATTGGATCCGGGCCAAAAAAAACTATTCGCCCGCCAGCTTCTTCTTCCTCGGGCTGGATCCACATCTCCCGCTCAGGGTGTGCGGCGCCGTGCTTCCTGTCACCTTTGGTGGTCATCCTCATTGCCGGTCCCCACCCTCGTCGGTCGTCCTCATCGCCGGTCCCCACCCTCGCCGACCGTCCTCGTCGCTGGTCCCCACCCTCCCCGGCTATCCTCATCGCCGGTCCCCACCCTCGCCGGCAGTCCTCACTGTCGGTCCCCTCCCTCGTTGGTCGTCCTCGCCACCCTCACCGGCCGTCCTTGTCGCCGGTCCCCACCCTCGTCGGCCGTTCTCGTCGTCGCCTTGACGCATGCTACAGCTGCACCTGCGGTTGCAGCTCTCAACGGCGACGGTTGTAGCTCCGCCACCACCCCTCGCTGTTGATGCTCGCTACACGGAATTGCTTCGACGACGGCCACCAGCCAGTCAACGCCGTTGAATGTATGTAGCAAGAACCTACCCCGGCAGTAGCAAAATCCAACTACGATTGCAGCAAATCGTCGTCACCACCGCCGCGAGGTCGCAGCTCCGCCTTGATGGATGTAGCAAAAAACTTGGCCGATAGTAGCAAAATCCAACTACGGTTGTAGCAAATTATCGTCGCCGCCATCACGAGGTCGCAGCTCCACCTTGATGGATGTAGCAAAAAACTTCACAGATTAGTAGCAAAATCCAACTATGGTTACAACTTTTCCTTGTTGAGCAGTGCCGGTTGAAGCTTTCTATATCTATGGTTGAAGCTTTTCTCAACAACTGTTGAAGCTGTTTTAATTAGGTGACGGTTGCAACACTTGTATATGCGCGGGTCCGGCCATGGTGGCAGACAGCCATGGCATATCCTTGCTGGTTGCAGCATTCTCCAGCATGTTTGCAGCCCCCATGGTCACCTTCGGTCACTGCCGTCAGGCACACCTGGCCGCCATGGTTGCAGCATGTGGTCATCGCCATGGGAGCACGGCGAGGGAGCTCGTGGTGGCTCGGTCGCAGCATGGGGAAAAGATGGGGATGTGGCGCGTGTGGAGAAATACGGCTGAAGGTAGGGGATGGAGGCGTGTAGGGAACGAGGCGGCCTAGTGCGTACGCCCGTCTTGCACGTTGAACCCAGCGTGGCGTGCTTATTGCAAAGTAATGGAGGGTGTGTGTGTGTGTTAATGCCCGGTTGGAAAAGCGGTAAACAATCGTGCTAAACTAGAACTCCGAGAGGAATCCAAGTCCAACATCAATCGTGGAAGGCAAACGCAAAGTCAGTTGGGGAAGGTTACGACACGACTAGCTTAATCGAGATGATTTCCGAAAGGAAACATGTTTTTACTGTAAAGTACTCCTACCACTAACAATCCTCTCCATGTATATATACGGTGACTCCCGGAAGAAAGATCGTTGATCAACAACAGGAACGCCCGCGTTTACGTTTGCAATGGCTCAGATTAACGCTGCCGCTGCAGTTGATCACGGCGAAGGCCCCCTGGTAGCCGAGACGTCGTCGAGGTGCGTGACGGAGGGCGCGACGCACGATTTCGTGGTGACCAACTACCCGCTGCTCGACGGCATGGGCTTCGGGAGGTACATTAGGTCGAGCACGTTCACCGTCGGCGGCTACGACTGGAACATCAGGTTCTACCCGGACGGAGGCAGGGCGGACGCTGCCGGCTACGCGTCAGCCTTCTTGTCTTGTCTTTGCCAGCTGGCCAAGTACGAGGTGAGGACAAAGTTCACATTAACCATGCTGGACGATCAAGGTGACGTACAAGAAACCAGGGAGATAGGGAGTCACGTCTTCTCTCCAGAAATCGCTGTCTATGGCTTTCCCAAATTCGTCGAGAAATCGAAGCTGAGATCGTCGTCTCACCTCTTGACGCTGAGGTGCGTCGCCGCCGTGATCAAAGAACCGCCCGCGGAGTGCAGGACGAGCCTTGCCGCGGCCCCTCCGACGGAGCTTCCCGGCCAGCTCGAGCGCACCCTCAGGGACGGGATAGGCGCAGACGTCACCATCCTCGTCGGAGGCCGGCAGTTCAGGGCGCACAGGTTCATGCTGGCCATGCGGGCTCCGCTTCTCGACGCTCAGATCTTTGGTCCGACGATGGAGGTCGCCGACATGGAGCCGGACATCTTCCAGATCCTTCTTCACTACGTCTACACGGACTCGTTGCCGCCGTGCGACGGCCAGGGCCAAGGTTATAGCACCGCCGCAGTGGAGCACTTGCTGGCCGCAGCTGATCGGTACGGGCTAGGCAGGCTGAAGGCGATGTGCCAAGGAGAGTTGTGCGGGCGCATTGATGCTAATACCGTCATGGCCACATTGGCACTGGCGGATCAGTATATATGTGAGCGGCTCAAGGATGCCTGCCTCGAGTTTCTGTCGTCAGAGGAATCAATGATTGCAGTCATCGCGACCGACAGGTTCAAACACCTCATCAAAAGTGTCCCCATGCTTGATTTGAAAAAGAGCCCCGAGGAAAACGTACCCCTCGCCAGGAAGTAATCAAAGTCAGAAGTAATTTCCATGGAGCAGATTTTTTTTTGCAAATATAAATCATCTCTTGTAGGAGAGGTTGGTTGACAGGTAGAGTACTAGAACATTTTGTCATATTTACCATATATTAGTTCCCGCACTAATCCTGCCACTAAAATTGCTCCAGTCCTAAGAAAATGAAGAAAGTTGAATATACTTTTAGCTTGCAATTCCCGAATTTACAAACAGAACAAATGATTTACGATAGCACTACTCTCCCACTCCATGTTTATTGTACACCCTCATACTAGGCGTCAAATTTTAACAGTCTATATAACCAACAAAATATAAAATATTATATGTTACAAAAATTACATTGTTGGATTTGTATTTAAAAGAGATTTTCCTTGGTACAATTCTTGTCACATAATTGCTTACATTTTACCGTCACTTAAATTTAGAAATCTTTTACAGTACCAGGGTACCGTAAATAACAAGAGGGGGCCTATTAAACCGAGTGAAGGGAGTAGAATGTAACTTATGGCAGTGGAATCATTTAAAAATAATTTGCAGATTGAAGCTATGCCTAGGTAGAGTAAAAACAAACTCCAACCTGATCGAAATAGTGATCTTCAAGCTACAACAGCGACCATGTCCACACCAATGATCTCTTGATATGAAAAGTACAATGGGAGAGATTGTTCAACAACAACACCTTAGAAAGGGAAATACGCTCAAGTGCTGCCGCCAGATCCAACCAACGAAAGTTAAATCCTAATTAAGTTTTCATCTTGAAGATCAAGTTCGAGCAATGTCTTTAACAAGGTAACAACGCAAAAAACTTTGCCATTGCCAGATAGAACCAATTAGGGTCATACATCGGGTTTTCACCTCGAAGCTCAAGAATGGTATTTGCGAAGCACAACCAAAACGAAGTCACCCTGTGTTGCCACCACCACTTGTGTAGAACAGTCACAACATGAGATGCCATGCAAGTGAAGACCATGCTCGCACAGGCAGGCAGTCGAGCAGTGATAACAGCCGGTTGCCACGAATGGTTCCGAACAGCAAAGGTCCACTAGTAGAAAAAGGGGCTATCGTCCAAGGCAGTTTAGCCCATTAGTCCCGGTTCAATCCAGAACCGGGACCAATGAAGCTATTTGCCCCGGTTCGTGAGCCCAGGGGGCTGGCCGGGCCACGTGGGCCATTGGTCCCGGTTCGTCCGGACCTTTTGGTCCCGGTTGGTGGGACGAACCGGGACCAATGGTCCTGCCTGCCCACCACTATTGGTCCCGGTTGGTGGCATGAACCGGGACCAAAGGCTTCCCTTTAGTCCCGGTTCATTGCCACCAACCGGGGCTAATGGTGCGACCTATATATAGCCCCTCAAGCAAGAGCAGAGCACACCGCTCTGCTTTTTCTGGCCGAGGGGAGAGGGCTTGGTGGTGCTCTAGCTCACCTCCTATGCACACAAGGTGTTCGATGGAATGCCCGAGCCACACTACTTAAGCTTTCTCCTCTCCAAGCTCGACCTCCAACCTCCATTTTCCTCAATATTTGTCTAGGTTTAGTGGTCCGTCACGCCCCGTCCCCGTCTTCACCGCCGTCGATCACCCGCACCGATCTCATCGCCATGACCACCGTGGTGAGCCTCTTGTTCTTATCTTCTTTCCGAAAGGAAAAATATTCTTACTTGTATTATTTTCTTACTTTTATTATTGCATCTTATATAGTGCGATGGTTTCGGTATCCGCCCCCGTCGGCCCTCGTCCTGTCTATGATTCGGATGTGGTATATATATTATCTTTTCATAACTATTGGTTCATTTATTGTTTATGAAAATTATGCCACCAACGTGACATAGATTTTATTTATCTATGAGGTTGTTGAACCGGAAATTCCAACCGAACCTATTGTCGAGAGGTTAAATTTAGTTGAAGAAGAAAACAATTTCATGAAGGAAAAAAATAAAAAAACTTGAGGAGGAGAAGATGATATTGGAGTTGCATGTTGCGGATGTCGTCGATGATCACAAGATCAAGATGGATGCAATGCGCTTGAAGATGAGAAAGATTAGAAAATATGCCATTCATACCGAGGCTTGGTATCATTGTGCTGTTGGATCAGTTGTTACCTTGGTTGCGATTATGATCGTATTTGTTTTCACATTGAAATGTTTTACATAGTTTCAATGTATGGTTTAATTAATTTAGATGCTCTGCAGAGCTTTATGTTGTTAGATGAGAACTATGTATGTACTTTGGTTTTTATGTGATGATGAACTTCTATTAATTTGGTCACTTAATTATCTATTCATGATGTTCTGTAATGATTTTTGACACACTTAATTATATATAATGCACGCAGATGAACCGACAATGGATGTGCAGTATGCAGACACACCTCCGAGTACATTAAGGGCGTGCATGCTTTTCTCAAAGTGGCTGAGGCAAACAAGCGAGAATGGTTTTATGTGTTGTCCATGCCCTATATGTGGGAATCTGAAGTCTTACTCTGACCGGAAAATCCTTCACACCCACCGCTTTACAAGGGTTTCATGCCACACTATAATGTTTGGACGAGGCACGGAGAAATAGGGGTTATGATGGAAGACGGCGAGGAAGAAGAGTACGATGACAACTATGTGCCCCTGAATACGGTGATGCTCTTGAACATCAAGATGCACTGACGATGTGCACGATGGTAACGGGCTAAGCTGCTGAAGATCAAGAGGAACCAGACGATGTGCCCCATGATGATGATCTCCGCGGGTCATTGTCGATGCAAGGACACAATGCGAAAGTCAAAAGGAGAAGCTGAAGTTCGATCGCATGTTAGAGGATCACAAAAAGGGTTGTACCCCAATTGCGAAGATGGCAACACAAAGCTCGGTACCGTACTCGAATTGCTGCATTGGAAGGCGAGAATCTTGTGCTCGATAAAGGATTTGAGAAGCTCTGAAAATAATGAAGAAGAAGCTTCCAAAGGATAACGAATTGCCCGACAAGACATACGCAGCAAAGAAGGTCGTATGCCCTCTAGGATTGGAGGTGGAGAAGATACATGCATGCCCTAATGACGCATCCTCTACCGTGGTGCCTACAAGGATCTGAACGCATGCCGGTATGCGGTGCATTGTGGTATAAGATCGACGAGATGACCCTGGTGATGTTGACGGCGAGCCTCCGGGAAGAGGGTTCTGCGAAGGTGATGTGGTATGCTCCTATAATACCACGGTTGAAACGTCTGCTCGTAAATGAGAGAGCATGCCAAGTTGATGCGATGGCACGGTGAGGACCGTAAGAAAGACGGAAGTTGAGAGCACCACGACGGGTCGCAGTGATGGAGAAAAATCGAGAGAAAGTACTGGGATGAGTTTGCAAAGGACCCAAGGAACGTATGGTTTGCTTTAAGCGCGGATGGCATTAATCCTTTCGGGAGCAGAGCAGCAATCACAAAGACTCGCCCGTGACTCTATGTATGTATAACCTTCCTCCTTGGATGTGCATGAAGCGGAAGTTCATTATGATGCAGTTCTCATCCAAGGCCCTAAGCAACCCGGCAACGACATTGATGTGTACCTAAGGCCATTAGTTGATGAACTTTACAGCTGTGGAATGGAAGCGGTGTACGACGTGGGATGAGCACAAAAGGAGGAATTTGACCTAAAGGCGTTCTTGTTCGTGACCATCAACGATTGGCCCGCTCTCGGTAACCTTTCGTGACAGACAAACAAGGGATACCACACATGCACGCACTGTTTACTTGACACCGATAGTATATACCGAAGCTGCAGGAAGAATGTGTACTGGGCCATCGTTGATTTCTTCCGACCAACCATCAATGTCGAAAGAAAGGCAAGCATTTCAAAGGCGAGGCAGATCACCGGAAGAAGCCCGCCATGCGCATCGGTGATCACGCATTTGCTATGGTCAATGATTTACACGTAATCTTTGGAAAGGGTCCCGGCGGACTAGCTATTCCGAATGACGCTGAGAATCACGCACCCATGTGGAAGAAGAAATCTATATTTTGGGACCTACCCTACTGGAAAGACCTAGAGGTTCGCTCTTCGATCGACATGATGCACGTGACGAAGAACCTTTGCGTGAACCTACTAGGCTTCTTGGGCGTGTATGGGAAGACAAAAGATACACCTGAGGCACGAGAGGACCTGCAACGCTTGCACGAAAAAGAGGGCATGCCTCCGAAGCGATATGAAGGTCCCGCCACCACGCTCTTCATTTAAAGAAGAGAAAGAAATATTCTTTCAATGCCTGCTCAAGATGAAGGTCCCGGCCGGCTTCTCGTCGAATATAAAGGGAATAATAAATATGCCAGAGAAAAAGTTCCAGAACCTAAAGTCTCATGATTGCCACGTGATTATGACGCAACTGCTTCCGGTTGCATTGAGGGGGCTTCTACCGAAAAACGTCCGATTAGCCATTGTGAAGCTATGTGCATTCCTCAATGCAATATCTCGAAGGTGATCGATCCAGAAATCGTAGCAATGCTAAGGAGTGATGTGGCGCAATGTCTTGTCGGGTTTCGAGCTGGTGTTCCCACCATCCTTCTTCAATATCATGACGCACGCCCTAGTTCATCTAGTCGACGAGATTGTCATTACGGGGCCCGTATTTCTACGCAATATGTACCCCTTTGAGAGGTTCATGGGAGTCCTAAAGAAATATGTTCGTAACCGTGCTAGACCAGAAGGAAGCATCTCCATGGGCCATCAAACAGAGGATGTCATCGGGTTTTGTGTTGACTTCATTCCTGGCCTTAAGAAGATAGGTCTCCCTAAATCGCGGTATGAGGGGAGACTGACCGAAAGGCACGCTTGGAAGAGACTCAATAATATGCAGGGACGGATATTCTTGGTGTCAAGCACACTACGCTTCTACGTAACTCTACCTTGGTGACCCGTATGTCGATGAACACAAGAACGATCTGCGCTCCAAACACCCGGAGCAAAGGCGACGATCGGATTACATGTGAACACATCAGGACTTTCAGCAGTTGGTTGGAAACACGTCTCGGAGGTGACAAGACTGTTTGTGATGAGTTTTACTTGTTGTCCAGGGGACCATCTTCGATCTGTAATGATTTGGAAAGGATACGAGATAAATGGGAATACATTTTACACGATTGACCAAGATGAAAAGAGCACCAACCAAAACAGCGGTGTCCGCTTTGATGCAACAACCGACAAGGGAAATGACACATATTATGGTTACATAGTAGACATATGGGAACTTGACTACGGAGTAGATTTTAAGGTCCCTTTGTTTAAGTGCAAGTGGGTCAATCTGTCAGAGGCGGGTGCAGGTAGACCCACAGATGGAATGACAACGATGGATCTGAAAAATCTTGGGTACACCGACGAACCGCTCGTCCTAGCCAATGATGTGGCACAGGTTATCTATGTGAAGGACATGTCTACCGCATCGAGGAAAAGAAAAGATAAGGAAGCGAATACATCATACAATGAGCCAAAGCGCCACATAGTTCTTTCAGAAAAAGGGACATCCCGGGAGTGGAGGGCAAGATGGACATGTCTCAAGAGTATGAAAAGTTTCATGAAATTCCCCCTTCAAAGTCAAGGCTGACCCAAGCATCCCGATAAACGATGAAGATTATCCATGGTTACGTCGCAATAAGCAAGCGACACAAGCGAAGAAAAAGTGAAGACTTTCTCCGCAACTATTATGATGATACCATGCCAACTTTGTAACACACGAGTATGATACCATTGTCCGCTTTATTCATGAACATGCTATGCCAACTTTTTCAGAGTTCATTTGAAAACTATGAATTTGAAAACCTCGACTACCGAATGTCGCTCTCACCGGTTTATTAGCCAGTCACTCTAAGCCTTGTTGAGCTCAAAAACTTGTGATTCACACAAATTTCAAAGAATTCAAATTTTATAAAACAAATGGCACAAAAAGTAAATTTATAATTGTTCTAAAACAAATGGCACTAACAGAAAGTTTATAATTTTGCTGACCTAAAAGCAAAAAGAATTAAAAAATAAAGCAAAAAACCAAAAGAAAATAAATAATGCAGAAAACAAAACAAAAACTTGAAAAATAAATAAAAATAGCAACAATAAGCATTTTGTTGTAAGTAGAAACAAAATAAAATAAATAAAGCAACAAAGAAAACAAAAAAAGTGTTTTCGAATTTTAAAACTAATGGCACAAACAGAAAGTTTATATTCTAAAACTAAAAGCACTAACAGAAAGTTTATAATTTTGCTGACCTAAAAGCAAAAAGAATTAAAAATAAAGCAAAAACCAAAAGAAAATAAATAATGCAGAAAACAAAACAAAAAACTTGAAAAAATAAAAATAGCAATAATAAGTATTTTGTTGTAAGTAGAAACAAAATAAAATAAATAAAGCAACAAAGAAAACAAAAAAGTGTTTTCAAATTTTAAAACTAATGGCACTAATAGAAAGTTTATATTTTTCTAAAACTAAAAGCAAAAAGAAATAAAATATAAAGCAAAAAAGTGCCACCCATCGGGCCCCCACGGCCTGAATACGACTAGAAACCCTATGGGCTGGATTCAGGCCATGAAGGCCCAAAGAGCCCACAGCACAGTGTGGCGAGATAGGCCCGAAGCCTGCTTTAGAGAGGAGTTCGAGAGGAGCCGCACCGCACCTTATAATCTGGTGCGGCTCCCTCTCAACTAGCGTGGTGGGACTAAACATTTGGCGCGGGGCAGCACATGGCCTTTGGTCCCGGTTGGGGGCACCAACCGGGACTAAAGGGGGCATTGGTCCCGGTTCGCGGCTCCAACTGGGGCTAATGCCCCCTTTAGTCGGTTGGTGCCACCAAAGACCAGCGCCGCTTCCGCCCTTTGGGCTGAAAACAGGCCTTTGGTCCCGGTTGGTGGCACCAACCGGCTTGAAAAAGGGCGGAAGCGGCGGCCTTTGGTCCCGGTTGGTGGCACCAACCGGGACTAGTAGCATTAGTCCCGGTTTGTGCCTTTAACCGACCAATGCCCTTGCTATATAACCAGGACTTGTGAAAATTTCACATCTCCTCGCCAGTTCCCGACGACGCTGAAGCTCATCGACGCCGCCAGCTGCCAGACGACGCCGTCCGTTGCCCCGCCGCCGCCGCCGTCCGCTACGCCGCGGACGCCGTCGCGCGCCCGTTGTCGCTTTGCCCTGCCGCCGCCAGCGCTGCTTCGACGCCGCCCGCCGCCGCCGTCGCCGTCGCCGTCGCTGCCACGCCCGCCTGCCCGCCCGAGCCCGTCGTCGCCTCGCCGAGCCCGCCGTCCTCATCGCGCCTCGCGCCCGAGCCCGTCGTCGCCCCCGCGCGCCCTCGCCCGTCGCCGCCGCTGCCGCCGCCGCCATCGCCCTCATTGGCCGCCCGTTGTGAGCCGCCGCGTCGAGCCGCCCCGTTTTTTTATTTTATTAGTTTATTTTTTGTTCATATGTGATGTATATGTGTATGTGGCTATAATGTATATGTTTTTTATTTTTATTAGTTTAGTTTTTTGTTCATATATAGAAAGTTACAATTTTAATTAGGTTAGTGTAGAGGAAAAAGTAAAATAAGGAAAAGGAAGAAAAGAGGAAGAAGGAAGAAGGAAGAAGAAGAAGAAAAAGAATGAGAGGAAAAAGAAGAAAAAGAAGAGGAGAAGAAGAAAGGAATAGAGAAGAAGAAAAAATAGAATTTTTTTTCTATTTTTTCTTCTTCTCCTCTATTCTTTCTTTCTTCTCCTCTTTTTTTCTTCTTTTTTCTTCTTCTTCTTCCTTCTTCCTTCTTCCTCTTTTCTTCCTTTTCCTTATTTTTATTAGTTTATTTTTTGTTCATATGTGATGTATATGTGTATGTGGCTATAATGTATATGTTTTTATTTTTATTAGTTTAGTTTTTGTTCATATATAGAAAGTTACAATTTTAATTAGGTTAGTGCATTTTAATTAGGTTAGTGTAGAGGAAAAGTAAAATAAGGAAAAGGAAGAAAAGAGGAAGAAGGAAGAAGGAAGAAGAAGAAGAAAAAGAATGAGAGGAAAAAGAAGAAAAAGAAGAGGAGAAGAAGAAAGGAATAGAGGAGAAGAAGAAAAAATAGAATTTTTTTCTATTTTTTCTTCTTCTCCTCTTTTTTTTCTTCTTCTTTTTTCTTCTTTTTGTTCTTCTTCTTCCTTCTTCCTTCTTCCTTCTTCCTCTTTTCTTCCTTTTCCTTATTTTTATTAGTTTATTTTTTTGTTCATATGTGATGTATATGTGTATGTGGCTATAATGTATATGTTTATTATTTTTATTAGTTTAGTTTTATGTTCATATATAGAAAGTTACAATTTTAATTAGGTTAGTGCATTTTAATTAGGTTAGTGTAGAGGAAAAAGTAAAATAAGGAAAAGGAAGAAAAGAGGAAGAAGGAAGAAGGAAGAAGAATAAAAGAAGAAAAAGAAAGGAGAAGAAGAAGAAAGGAATAGAGGAGAAGAAGAAAAATAGAATTTTTTTCTATTTTTCTTCTTCTCTCTATTCTTTCTTTCTTTCTCCTTTTTTTTTCTTTCTTTTTTTCTTCTTCTTCTTCCTTCTTCCTTCTTCCTCTTTTCTTCCTTTTCCTTATTTTCCTTTCTCGAGGGATAAGAAGAAAAGAAGAGGAGAAGAAGAAAGAAAGGAATAGAGGAGAAAGAAGAAACTTTGACACGAGGGGGGTACCGACCCCCTCCCGATAACATTATTTTCCCATGTATATGTATGTTATGTCGTTATCGATATAACGAGGGTGTCGAGGATCGCCGAGGGTCGAGGGTCGGGAACTAGGGTAGAGGGTCGAGGGTCGTTAAGGGGTCAAGGGTCGAGGTTCTGTAGTGTCAAAGTATTGAAGAAATCCATGGCTTCATCATTAGCAGGAAGTAACCATGGCATGATGGTGAAAGTCCTCCAAAGTTGTTACGGAATGGAGTCGGATAGGATAATTTGCCTTTTGCTGAACTTTGTACCAAAAAGCTTAATTATCCTATCTCGGGACTCCGCTCCAAAACAACTTTGGAGAGCTTCTGCACCATCATGCACCAAGCATTTTCGCCTAATGATGAAGACATGGTTTTGTTGAATCCTTTGACACTAGGCAACCTCCCGACCCTCGGCGATCTTGACCCCTTGACCTCGACCGCTCGGGCGATCCACGACCCTCTACCCTATCATGGGCATCGATGCCCACGTCACTTGTGGGACATAGATGTACTGTTCAACGCCGACCCCTCCCGATAGCTTCAACACGTGGGGGTCGATATTACGTACCCCCTCCTAGCTTGAAGCGTTCTCGAGGCCACACCCCTAACCCTTGAAGCGTTGTCGAGGCCACCCCAAACCCTAGAGAAGCAGCGTCGAGGCCACTAATATGATTCCTTATTGTGATTAGCTAGCTAGTTCTACGTTGGCACTAATATATCCATATCTGTCATGTTTGAATAATAATTGCCATGTTGTAAATATTTGTAGAAACTATGGACACCCCGAGACGAAGCACAAGAAGCGTTGTTGAGGGACATAATCGCACACGGAAGTGATGCCGCCTCCTCGATGATGTTTCTCAACGTCGACAACGATGGTCCGGAAGGAGAGGGTGAAGAAGCAGTTATTATGATTTACATGGCTCCGATGACCCAATGCCGGTGCAAGAAGGAGAGGGTGAAGAAGTAGACCGTGAGGACGGCTCGGTGATCACCAAACCGAGTCCGGCCAGGTATATATATTAGTTAAGCCTGTCTTGACTAGCTCTCGTCTTTGTTTTGGTATATATGTACACATATTAATTAACTCTCGTCTTTGTTCTTTTTTCTAGCCCTCGGATCGAGCACAACTTCGGTAAAGAGACGAGGCCCAAGAAAAAGTTGAGCTCGGATGAAAAGTTTGAGATCATACAAATCGCGCTGACGGCCAACCGATTGAACCCTACGGACAAAGAAGGCATTTGTTGCTCGGTCGGGGGTTCTCGGTTAGGGACAAGATCCCGATCAGCATCCACCAATGGTATAAGCCTAAGAACGAAGACCTGAGGTGTCTTGTGTCAATGATATGCGTAAAAATGATCTTTGGACTGAGCTGAAGTCAAATTTTACCCTACCGCCAGAGGATGATCCGGAGAAGCCAGTAATAGAGCCATTAATAAAGTCTTTTGCTCTTAAGAAGATGGCAGAACTATTCAGGAATTGGAAGAAAGACCTCAATACGCATGTCGAAAAAAATGAGACACCAGAATTCACGGGCAAATATGAGAAGATCAGAGATGACTGGCCCGCATTTGTGGCCTACAAGACATCGGAAAAGAGTAAAAAGATGTCAGCGACAAACAAGAGAAATGGTGCGAAGAAGAAGCTTCACCATCGCACGGGGTCAGGTGGCTACCTCATAGCCCGGCCTAAGTGAGCCAAGGCTGAGAATGATCTGCTTGATAAAGGGATCGAAACCGAGACAATGAACTGGCCAGACCATTGCCGGACTTGGTTCTTCGGGGCCGACGGATCCTTGGACCCTATAACGGGGAAGTGCATTTGGACGGACGAACAATTGGACATACCAGTCAAGAGGCTTAAGCATTATATCGAAGCAGCGCAGCAAGGGAAGTTCGTTCTGCATAGGAGAAGGACGAGCTCACAATGGCCCTCGGGAATCCACGAGCACCACGGACGGACACGAGGCACGCCAGCTCCCTTTCGTGGAAGGCTGGATTTCGGACGCAGGGGTTACAAAACCCATGAGAGGAGGAAGAAACCGAGCAGAGCCTAATGCAGCGCTGCACGAAAGGGTAATGGGGCTAGAGGAACGAGAAGAGGAACGAGAAGCAGCAGATCACAACAAACGACCTGCCGAAGCTTCCCCGGCTACCCCGCCATCTCGGCGGAGAAGCAGCGTGGCTTCCACCGAGCTGCTTCACCAGAGCAGCATGCCTTGGCGGCTCCTGCCAGCTATCCCGTGGATGCTATCACGGATGCTGAAAGTTGCCACCTTATGGCACAATGGAGCAATTTGAAGGTCAAGGCGGTTGTTGGCTCTGTTATCCTACTAAACCCGACTCAACTTTTCACCGCCGGCCGATTCGGAAGGATATGCTAAGGTGATGGTCGATGAAATAACGGAGGGATTTGAGGAGCTCCGGCTTGACCACCCTACCGGTGAAGGGGAGTATCGGCTGGGTTCTCGCTCAAGACTCCATGCCTATGGCGGAAGGATCTCATCAACCTTCCAAACTGACGCCTCCGCCTCCTCCTCCTCCTCCGGCGAGTCAGGGCACTCCGCCTCCTCCACCGCCTCCTCTTCCGGTGAGTGACGATCAGGGCACTCGGCCGGCTCCTTCTCCGGCGCGTGGCGGCACTCCGTCTCCTTCTCCGCCTGCACCGGCGCGTCCGGGCAGCCAGCCTCCTCCTTCTCCGCCTCGTCAGCAAGGGCGGAAGAGACCCGCCGCCGCTCCGGCTGCTCTGGCGCGTCGTAGTCCTTCTCCTCCGCCTCGTAAGCAAGGAAAGAAGACATCCGCTCCGTCTGCTCTGGGGCGTCTAGCAAGACAGCCAAAGGCGGGAGGAGATCTGATTCGGTCCTTCTCGAAGACTCGGAGAAGTTACCGTCTGACGAGGAGCGAGGAGGAAAACGCGAAGATCGCGCAGACGAAGTGGATGACTGGTTTCAAGGGTTGAAAGCAAAGAGACATCCACCTCCGGAGGAGAAGGTAGATCCGGTCAAAGCGAAGCGCACTCGCTGCCCCGACAAAACCACCCAAGTCTCCGCCAAAGGCAACTATGAGCGCATTATTGGAAAGGCATTTGACGAAGCGGAGAGATCGGGAAATCTTGTCGGTGATCAAAGGATGAAAGAACGACGAGCTGGGAAACAAATTGCCCAGCTCGGCGAACAAGCTTAATCAATCGTGCCCCCCGCTCAAGGTGCCTGCTAGCGACATCGCCGATCCGAGGATGGTGCCCGGTTATGGCAATCCTGAAGATTACCTGCCCGACGATGTACAATTTGATTTCTTGGAGGTGCAGATACAAAGATACGAGTACAGGAAGCCTCTCGTCCAAAGATGAAAGCTCTCTAACAACGATGATGCGAGGATTGCATGATTGGTACATGAAAACCTGCAAAGAGTGCGAGGGGAGGAATACTTTGTATTTGAGAGTTAAAGGAGCATGACCTCCTTGGAATTGAACTATTGCCTATTCCATTTGAGGAGTTCTATCAGTTTTTCAATCAATTGGCCCTCGATAAAGCAACGGTCACTGCTCGTCTGTAAGTAGTACTACTTCTGTCATTAAGTATCTCTATATAACTCAGCTCTTTCATTGCATGTATTTATAAATATCCTCACTATATTATGCAGATTGAAGATCGCAGAAATGAAGAAAAAACAAGTGGGTGATATTGGGTTCATTAACACATATCTCATCGATGCAAATGAGGTTAAATATCGTGCCAAGGAAACCGAGGCCAACTTGCTACGATCGTTGGAAATAAATGAACACAAAAATACAATACTCTTTCCTTACAACTACACGTGAGTGTTACTTGTCTTGTGGCATATTCGGTTTCCCTTATTTAGTCCAGGTTATAGAAATGTAATATTGATGAGTTATGCATGCGTCGCAGGTTCCACTATATTCTCCTAGAGATTAAGCTTGAGCAGGAGTAGTAACTGTCTTAGACTCGAGACGAAAAGATCCCAAGGAGTATGCGAAATGACTGAAATGCTCGAGAAGTAAGTTAAATCGATCATTATCCACCATATCAGCAACTTTGTTCATTTCTGATATCAAGTAATTGTTTTCTTTGTATGGCAGGGCTTGGGGAAAATTCACCAAAAAGCTCCGGGACTACCGAAGAAGCTGCAATTTAGACACGAAAGTAAGTACTATATAGTAGCATATTCCACGCCAAGATCTCCTAGTGATTCAAGCGCTAGTTTCATCAATACCATTTAGCATGTGCTTGCTAATTATCAGTTTGATTGACCTATGTTTCTTGTAAAGTGGTTGTGGCAGGAACAAGGGAATGATTTCTGTGGATACTACGTTTGTGAGTCCATCCGCCACACGACCTGTGAGAGGGGCTACTCCGACAAACAATTTGAAGTGCGTAAATAAAAATATTCACAATTTTATTTTATTACCATCATTTGTGTTGAGTTTCATTCATTCATATATATATATATACACACACACATATATATATATATATATATATATATATATGTATGTATGTATGTATTGACCCCTTTCTTAAAATTAGATGTTTCGGAAGCGGGATGAACTCCTAGCACCAGATTGCATGCGAGCAATTCAAGAGGAATTGGCGGCATTCTTTCTTGACTATGTGATCGCTGAAGACGGGAATACTATGTGGACCACGCGTCCGTATTGTAAAAGATAATTATTGTATATATGTAGCCGGTAGTGTCGATAGATATACGAGAACTTGTTGTTCGACCAATCTCTCGGAGAAGGAGAGGTGGTCGATATCACTTCTCTCTATATGCATATATATGTTCATGACGATCTTCTGTTTGCTTAATTACTAGCTAGCTAGCATGTCTAGCTAGTCCTCTCTATACGTATGTATAGTAAATGCGGCGTCGACCAAGCACGGACAAAAGAAAGGACACTTTTCTCTATTAATTAGCTAGCTATAGCACAATATATGAAACACCTAAATTAACCCCCAAAACCCCCCAAACCCCCCCTTTTGAAAAAAAACAAAACCAGAGCCAAAGAAATCTTGACGCGTGGATGCCTATTGGTCCCGGTTGGTGCCACCAACCGGGACCAAAGGCCCTCCCGCCTGGGCTCACGGACAGCCACATGGAGGCCCATCTGTCCCGGTTCGGATAGAACTGGGACTAAAGGGTGAGGGTATTAGTACCGACCCTTTAGTCCCGGTTCATGAACCGGGACTAAAGGCCCTCACCAACCGGGACTATAGGCCCTTTTTCTACTAGTGGTCGCTGCCAAAATCCCAATTTCAAGACACTCCGGCAATCGTGCATTGTCCTCATGCTCCGCCAGTTCTCGTCCATGGTGGAAAAATCAGTTGGCAAAACATAGTCGTCGTTGCCGCCAGACGTAAAGATTAGAGAAACCTGCCCCGTCGCGGCAGTTGCCTAGAAACGTAAGACGACGACGTCACGAGTGGAGCGATCATAAGCTACATATATTTGCATGAACGGGATATCGCTACAGATACTAAGCTCCCTCGAAATGGTGCGATTTGGTGCATAGGGGTGTTTAAGGCGGTATGTGGGACCTGTTTTGGGTATGGTCAGTTGTAAATGGGCTTTTTGACTCATGGCATGCGAAGCCTCATTTACCATACGTGTCGCTGATTCCTCCTATTCTGTCGTTCCCTCCAGAGATTGCATATGCGGCGGCGGCTGTGCGGGCTTGCCCTCTTCTTCGTTTCGCAGACAGGGCGACGGTGTTCTTGCTGTTGCGTGTGCTGTCCCCAGAGTCTTCTTCCTCGCATCGGCATCTCTGATCAGCTGGGTGGGTGGTGGCCACTGTTGGGGACGTAGCACGCAATTTTAAAAAATTTCCTACGCTCACGCAAGATCTATCTAGGAGATGCATAGCAACGAGATGGGGAGAGTGTGTACACATACCCTTGTAGACCGAAAGAGGAAGCGTTATGTTAACGTGGTTGATGTAGTCGAACATCTTCACGATCCAACCAATCCAAGTAACGAACGTATGGCACCTCCGTATTCAGCACACGTTCAGCTCGATGACATCCCCTGAGCTATTGATCCAGTAGAGGGTCTAATGTCTACTACGCAACTTTATTCTTGTAGACTCGTGTTGGGCCTCCAAGCGCAGAGTTTTGTAGGACAATAGCAATTTTCCCTCTAGTGGATGACCTAAGGTTTATCAATCCGTGAGAGGTCTAGGATGAAAATGGTCTCTCTCAAACAACCCAGCAACCAAATACAAGAAATCTCTTGTGTCCCCAACATACCCAATGCAATGGGAAATTGTATCGATGCACTAGTTTGGCGAAGAGATGGTGATAAAAGTGTAATATTGATGGTAGAAATATATTTTTATAATCTGAATAAATAAAAACAGCAATGTAGCAAGTAAATGGGCACAAAAACGGTATTGCAATGCTTGAAAATGAGGACTAGGGTCCGTACTTTCACTAGTGCAACCTCTCAACAATGCTAATATAATTGGATCATATAACCACCCCTCGAAGTGCGATGAAGAATCACTCCAAAGTTCCTATCTAGCGGAGAACATAAGAATAAATTGTTTGTAGGGTACGAAACCACCGCAAAGCTATTCTTTCCGTTCGATCTATTCAAGAGTCCGTACTAAAATAACACAAAGCTATTCTTTCCGTTCGATCTATCCTAGAGTTCGTACTAAAATAACACCAAAGCAAATTCATATTCATAATACTCAATCCAACACAAAGAACTTCAAAGAGTGCCCCGGGATTTCTACCGGAGAAACAAAGACAAGAACGTGCATCAACCCCTATGCATAGATTACCCCAGTGTCATCTCGAGAATCCGCGAGTTGAGTGCCGGAACATATATCAAGTGAATCAGTACGATACCCCATTGTCACCACGAGTATTCAATTGCAAGACATATATCAAGAGTTTTCAAATCCATAAAAGTATTCAATCCGATAACAACGAAATCTCAAAGGGAAAACTCAATTCATCACAACAAGATGTGGAGAGGGGAAAACACCATATGATCCGACTATATTAACAAAGCCCGCGATACATCACAATCGTGCCATCTCAAGAACACGAGAGAGAGAGAGAGAGAGAGAGAGAGAGAGAGAGAGAGAGAGAGATTAAACACATAGCTACTAGTAGAAACCCTCAGCCCCGTGGGTGGACTACTCCCTCCTCATCGTAGTGGCCGCCAGGATGATGAAGATGGCCATCGGAGATGATTCCCCCTCTGGCAGGGTGCCGGAAGGGTCTAAATTGGTTTTCGGTGGCTACAGAGCCTTGCAGCGACGGAACTTCTGATGTAGGTTAACCCTGAGGGTTTTTGGATTATTTGTGAATTTATAGGGTAAAGAAGGGGTACGGGAGGCCACCGAGGTGAGCACAACCCACCTGGTCGCGCCTAGGCCCCCATGCGTGCCCTGGTGGGTTGTGCCCCCCATCGGGGCACCCCCCAGGTGCTGCTCTGGCCCATCTTGGGTGTTCTGGTCCATAAAAAATCTCCAAAAAGTTTCGCGGTGTTTGGACTCTGTTTGATATTGATTTCCTACGATGTAAAAAACATGCAAAAACAACAACTGGCACTTGGCACTATGTCAATAGGTTAGTCCCAAAAAATGATGTAAAATGACTATAAAATGATCATAAAACATCCAAGAATGATAATATAACAACATGGAACAATCAAAAATTATAGATCCGTTGCAGACGTATCAGCATCCCCAAGCTTATTTTCTGCTCGTCCTCGAGTAGGTAAATGATAAAAACAGAATTTTTGATGTGGAATGCTGCCTAACATATCATCTCATATTCTTTTCTTTATAGCATGGAAAATTGGACTTTTATATGGTTCAAAGCAATAGTCTAGTTTTGACATGAGACTTTAATACTCAAGCATATCAACAAGCAACCATGTCTTTCAAAATATCAACGCTAAAATAAGTTATCCCTAGCCCATCATGCTCAATCATTGATCCATTCATGAAACACACTAGCATATTAGCTACACCCAATGCTCAATTATGATCACAGTGCCTCCTAGTGGGTGCTTTATAAGAGAAGATGGAGACTCAAATTAAAAATAAAAATTGCATAAATTAAAAGAAAGGCCCTTCGCAGAGGGAGGTAGGGATTTGTAGAGGTGACAGAGCTCAAAGCAAAAATTGAAAGATAAAAACATTTTGAGAGGCATACTTTTCCCCCCCAACGAAAACGACTTAGAGCTTCCAACACTTTCCATGCTAGATATATTATAAGCGGTTCCCAAACAGAAAATAAAGTTTATTCCTTTTTCCACCATACTTTCACTTTACATGGCTAACCGTATCCACAGGTGCCCTCCATACCAACACTTTCCAAGGAATTTATTATTTGACGACATAAAGTAAATTCATTTTTCATTTCAGGGCTGTGCATCCCTAATACCTTTGCCTTACTCTTGTGCAATGACAAGTGAATAAACACTCATCCTGAGAATAACACATCTAGCATGGTAAATATTGGCCACCCATCACCGCCTCGCGAGCGGTACGAGCACACAAAAGATAAATTTATTTTGAAATTAGAGATGGCACATACAAATTTGCTTCGAACGGCAAAAGAATACCGCATATAGGTAGGTATGCTGGACTCATGTGGCAAAATTAGTTTAAATGATTTTGGATGCACAAGTAGCGATCATACTTAGTGCAAAATGAAGGCTAGCAAAAGATTTAGAAGCGTCCAACCAAGAAACAAATAATCTCATAAGCGAGCATTGAGCATAATTAACACCGAATAATGCACCACAAGTAGGATGTAATTTCATCACAACTATTGACTTTCGTGCTTGCTTAGGGAATCACAAACCTTAACACTAATATTCTTACTAAAGCATAATTACTCATCGACATGACTCACATATCACATCATCATATCTCAAAACTATTACAAAGAATCAAGTTATTTTGTCCAATGATCTTCAGGAAACTATTTATTATATCCTTCTTGGATATCTATCACTTTGGAACTAATTTTAATGTGTTGCTTTTGATAAGCTCAAACAAATATAAGTGAAGATCATGATCATAGTATTTCTTTCTCTCAAAGTAATTTAAGTGAATCAAGAGAGAATTTCTTCAAAAATACTAAAGCACACCGTGCTCAAAAAGATATACGTGAAGCACTAGAGAAATTCCATAGAAAACAGCTTCGTTGACGGGATGTGAATGCCGCTTACTTAGCCTCCCTAGCAACTATTTGAGGACTCTATTTTATTTAAAAACTTTCTGATCTAAGTACTTTATTAAAACAACAAGCAAAATAAAAAATAAAATGACATTCCAAGGATGGCACAACTCATGTGAAGAAGCAAAAACTTAGTCTCAATCGATACTAACCGATAATTGTTGAAAAGGGAAGGTGGGATGCCTACCGGTGCATCCCCAAGCTTAGATGCTTGAGACTTCTTGAATATTATCTTGGGATGCCTTGGGCATCCCCAATCTTGAGATTTTGTGTCTTCTTAACTCTTCTCATATCACGGTATTCCTAAATCTCAAAAGCTTCATCCACACAAAACTCAACAAGAACTCGTGAGATAAGTTAGTATAAACCAATGCAAAACCCTTATCATTTTCTACTGTAGCAAATCACTAAAATTATTATTCAACATTGAATACTAAATGCCTCTGCATATTTAGTACCCCTATCCTCAAATATGATCATTAAACAAGCAAACATATGCAAACAATGCAAACATAACAGCAATCTACCAAAACAGTAAAGTCTGTAAAGAATGCAAGAGTATCAACACTTATTCAACTCCAAACATTATGATATTCTAACACACTGTAGAAAACTTATTATGCAAAAAATTCAACATTTTATCACATTCTGACTTTTCTAGGGAATTTTTGCAACAGCGATAAACTTTCTGTTTTCAAACAGCAACATGTATACTTGCAAAATAATCATGGCAAAGGCTATCATTGCCACTTTTTATTGAAATAAAAGATGCAAATGTTATTCTAAATAACAGCAAGCAAATCCTAACAAAATAAATTGATGCTCCAAGCAAAACACATATCATGTGACGAATGAAAACATAGCTCCAAGTGAGGTTACCGATAATGTTGAAGACGAAAGAGGGCATGCCTTCCGGGGCATCCGCAAGCTTAGTTGCTTGGAACTTCCTTGAATATTTCCTTGGGGGTGCCCTGGGAATCCCCAAGCTTAGGATATTTTCACTCCTTATTCTCGTCATATCGATATCTCACCCAAAACTTGAAAACTTCAATCACACAAAACTTAATGGAACTTCGTGAGATAGGTTAGTATGATAAAGAGCAAACGATTCCACTTTTGGTACTGTCAAAGACAAGATTCATAATTGTTCTCACACAATGACTACTGTATCATATCAATTCCAAAATTTATATTGAGCAATATAAGCAATGGAAACTAGAAAACAAGCGAACTATGCAATGAAAACAGAATTTGTCAAAAACAGATCAGTCTGTAGTAATCTAGATAACAACCATACTTCTGCTACTCCAAAAATTATGAAAAATTAGGACCAGGTGAGAAATTTGTATATTAAACTTATGCAAAAGTATCAACTCAAAATCGTTCTTATGTTAAAAATAAGAATTATTTTCGTGAGCGCAAAAGTTTCTGTTTTTCAGTAAGATCAAATGAACTATCAACCAACATGACCCCAAAGGCTTTACTTGGCACTTTATTGAAACAAAAGCAATAAAACATGATCAATACAGTAGCATAATCATGTGAACACACAAAAACAGTAGGTAAAAGTGTTGGGTTGTCTCCCAACAATCGTTTTTCTTTCCTTTTAGCTAGGCATGGTGATTTCAAAGATGCTCGCATAAAAGATAAGAATTGAAACACAAATAGAGCATCATGAAACACACCTCAGGCACATTTAAGTCTAACCCACTTCCTATGCATAGGGATTTTGTGAGAAAACAATTTATGGGAACAAGAATCAACTAGCATAGGAAAGCAAAATAAGCATAACTTCAAAATTTTCAACACATAGAGAGGAAACTTGATAATATTGCAATTCCTACAAGCATAAGTTCCTCCCTCATAATAATTTTCAGTAGCATCATGAAGAAATTCAACAATATAACCATCACATAAAACAATATTTTCATGACACAAAAGCATAGGAAACTTATTACTCTCCAGATAAGCAAATTTCTTCTCATCAATAGTAGTGGAGCAAACTCAACAAAATAGCTATCATTGGCATGATCAATTTGAGAATTAAAATCATGATGACAAGTTTCATGGTTTTCATTATTCTCTATAACATACATGTCATCACCACAATCATCATAAATAGGAGGCATGCAATCATCTTAATAAACTTTCTCATCAAAACTTGGGGGACTAAAAATATCATCTTCATCAAATATAGCATCCCCAAGCTTGTAGCTTTGCATATCATTATGTAACATCCCAAATTTCCTATTTGGAATGTTTTACAATTATAGCTAAGCATCCTATGCATCCTGTTTGAATTTGAATGCCATTTGGAGTTTCAGAGAAATTTGAGTTTTGAATTTGAATTCAAACTTTGGCAAGTGGGAGACATTTCAAAAACTAAGCCTGATAAATACTTGATCAAAAGTATGAGAGGAGTAAACATGACACTCCAAAAATATCAGAGGAAAACATTGCCAAAAGATTTGGATTCAAAACTGAATTTTATTTGAATTTGAAAAAAAATGGATTTTTATAAAGTTTGGATTTTGCCTTTGGAAAAATGTTCAAATGAAAGGGAATATTCCCCTGATCATTTTGGTATATATATACCCTATATAAAATATTTATATTTTAAAAGTTATACTCTGTTTTGTTTTTAAAAAAATAAATTTCAAAAAAGAAAACCCTCTGGCGCCACCAGGCCCTCTGCCCACCAAATAACCCCCACCACTGCCCACCCGGCCCACTGCCAATCGGCCAGCCAAGCGCCCGACCAGGCCTCCCTCGCTCAATCCCTTCCGCCCGACCGCCGCTTCCCACCCTCTCTCTCTCATCGATCAGGGCCCATCGTCAACCCCCGCCCCACGCCACGCCGTCGCCGCCGCGGATCGCCGGATCCCGCAGGATCCGGGATCCCGATCCCCTCCGATCGCCCCCCCGTTGCTCACCGAGGCCCCTGGCTATAAAAGCCCACGCCCCGCACCCCATTTCCCCCCTAGCCCTCGCCGGAACCCCCTCTCCCTCTCGTTCGAGCTCGCCGGAGACCCGAGGCTCCGCCGCCGCCATACTTGCCGCCGTCGCCGCCCTAGACCACCCCGGCCACCCCCGACTCCACCAAACCCCTCCCCGAGCTCCCCCGCACCCGGCCGGCTACTTCCCCGACCTCCCCGATGCCCGAAGCCCTCACCGCACTCTCGCCGCCGCCGCCACCGCCGTCGGACGCCGGTAAGTCGCCGGAGACACCCCTCCCCGTCCGATGCGCCGCCAACGGCCCAGATTAGAACCCCCGAAGGGGTATCTTTTTTTAAATAAAACCGGCCCGGTTCTTTCCGGTTTAATTAGTTAGGTTTATTTGTTTTAGCCGGCCCGTTTAGTTTAACCCTAGGGCCCTTTTAGACTAAATTACGCCCAGTGCACAGTTTAGGCCCATTAGGCCTTTTTCTTTTATTTTGTTTTTCTGTTTTAACAGAATAGTTTCTGTTTTGAAAAATTCATATCTTTTATTCTATTTAATATTTTTAGGTGATTCTTTTTTTGTTGGGTTGAAAATTTTATGTAGTTTCTGTAGAATATATATTTAGCTATGTTAAAATTAATTAAATTGCTTTATTTTAGTTTTAGTCAGAATAGTAAATCTGCTATAACTTGAGTTAGAAAAATTATTTTTATATGATTCTTTTTGTCCCAACTTTATTTTGACATTGCAAAACCATAAAAATTAACTTGGGTATTTTAGGATTAATAAATAAATAGTTTTAAGCAGAATCTTATTAATCCTAATTAATTAACTAGCTCCTGTTTTCATAATTTTTTATTTATTAATTAAATTTATTTTTAACATGTGATTGATTATTCTAGGATAGTTTCTGTCACTCTAGTAGATGAACTTTTATTTATAATTAATAAAAGTTTTATTTTATTTTTTCTTAATAGAATTGGATTAGGCCTAATAGGAGTTTTATAATAGCTTTTTAATTAATTCTTTTTGCTCCTAGTTGCTTAGTGAATTCTTTTCTGTTAAGTTAACCTAAAACCATGATTAGGTTATGTTGGAAAATTTTTATTATATAAAACTACTTTTAGTTGTTGTTTGAAGTAGGAAAAACTTTGAATTGGTTTTCTTTGAGTTTTTCCCTTTGGATTTTGCTTTGTTGGTTTTGGTGTGTTACTTTTGTTATGCTATTGTGTTATGTGACCCTATGCTATATGCTTATTGTGGTTATTGTTTGTCTCGGTAGAGTTTCCGGAGTGCGAAGCTTGCTACTACGAATCTTTAGCTTACGAGGATCATCAGCAAGGCAAGTTTTGATCATGTTATTTCTATACCTATGTTTTTGTGCATTAGAATTGTCACCACCCCACCATGCATGCAGTAGTTGAAATTTTGAAGTTAATAATCTTGAGTAGTATCATGTGGTAGGATGAACCAATCCCTTGTTACCATGACCCCGGGACGAAGTAGTTTACTTTGCTATCTTTGGTAGACGGGTTTTGGGTTGAGTGAAATTCATAAGCAAGATGTGAGAGTCAATGATGATGACAACCCCATGAACTACAAGAATCAAGATGGACTTCGGAATTCACTACTGGGTGGAGGACGGTTGACGGGCACCCTGGAGAACCTAGTGGTTGGCCGGGATGCATGGAGAAGTGCCATGACATCTTGCGGAAAGCTTCACCCAGCCACGAAGAGAAGGATGGATGCCCCATGACCGGAAGCTTACCTGTGCAGCCGCAAGCCATTATGGGCTCTGGCTGGGTTGACCCTAGTAGTGACGCTGGCTGGACGGTACTACGAGATGTAGAAGAACGGTAGGATTGGATGGGTACCGGCGGTAGCTGAAGAACTCTTTGGAAGACCCTGTTTCATTCGTCCCGTCTTCAAACACCATGAAGTGCGAAGACTTTAAAGGAGGAATGATTCTTATGGGAAAGTGCAAACCTCTGCAGAGTTAAAGATCTAATCGATTAGCCGTGTCCCGATTCACGGACATTTGAGCCTCTGGAACTTGGAAGTATTCGGATATCTCAACACTAAAACTAATGAATTAATTTGAGGGGTTTATGACTTAATAATTTGGGAATGAGATATTGGTTGGCGGAACCATCTCAATAACTACCAACAATTGTAGTAATTTGCAAGCAAGTCCACTGTAGTAGGGAAAAATTTGCTTTTCGCAAAATGATGAAACTTAGAGCTCCACAGCCTAAATGCATATAGTGATAGTAAGTTTATTATTGTTGTTCTTCATGACTTGCCAGCTTATTCCAAAAGCTGACCTACATGGCTGCAACGTCTTATGTTGCAGAGGTATATTCCGATCAGGAGTGAGGCTACGCTCCGTGCTTGGCGATTGCCCTTTGGAGTCGGATGGACTCGCTTTATCTTCGATGCTTCCGCAGTGTTATTAGTTTATTTCTCATGAGTTGGCCTTGAGCCGAATTTATTCCCTTGTAATAAAGACTCTATATGAGAATCGTGTAATAATATTCAGGTGTGATTAAACTTTGATTACTTTATCGATGTACTGTGAGTACCAGCATGATCTTGGGATGGTACAGACACAGAGATTTGACCGATTTGGGTCAGGTCGCTACAGAGATGGTATCAGAGCACACGCTGACCGTAGGATCATAACCCCTAGGATCGGAAAGCCATAAGCAGAGACCATTTACTTTTATCCTTATCATTCCATAATTCTCCCCTGTTCAATTCTGACTCTTCTCCTATTTTCAACATTCTAGATGGCCGTCGAGTTCACCCCAGTTTTGCTACCGGAGTTTTGCCAGCCCGATGAGACGATGCCCTTCGGCAGGAAGCTGGTCCAGATGGTGAAGAAGCTGAAGATTGCTCTACCCTCGATCACCGGGAAGCCAACCAATGCACTTCCGACGGATACCCGCCTGTGATTGAAGTGCATATCCTGTGGAGAACCTTCGGAGGACACACGGAGCCGATTGACTTTGAGTTCACCGAGTTCAACTGGATCATCGGAAGGACGTGGCGATCTATCAAGCACTTGGACATCTCCGAGAGGAGTACAGGGCCGAGCTTGATCTCTCAGACCTCGCCATGGTTTCTCGCAGGGCAAGGAATGGAGATATCATCCGCACCGTGGAGGACGATTCCACTCTCTTACATCCAGGACTTGGAGTGTCTTCTCGAAACGGGAGATTCAGACTCGCCGTAACTCGAAGACACACCGGAAGCTTTTGTTCCGTGAACTGGAACTGGAGGAGAAGGCACGCGCAGACTTCCTTGGCCATGTGGAAGAAGTCGCGGACTTCATGGAGACAGTTGACGACCTGAAGATGAAGCTTGCCGCGATAGAGGAAAGGATGGACTTGGAAGAGGACCTTTACCCGAGTGGAGATGAAGGACCCCTCGTGAGCAATGATCAGGATTATGAAGGGAGTACCACTGAAGGAAGCCACAAGAGGAGGCGCCACTGATGAAGACTTTTTAGTCGACCACCATGTTATCTTTTACTTTTTTCGCCGATCGCTTAGGGCCGATATTTTCCTTCGATTAGTCATGAGCTTTTGTAATCGAGTTTGAACCATGTTTGAGTGGTATGAATAAATGATTGGTGTGTTTATGATTGTGCATTCATATGGGTAGTGTTATTTCTCATAGACCATTGTTCTATTCTAATATTCTCATCCACTCCGAAACACCAGATGCCTCCGAGACGTGACACTGGTTTCCCGCCGGAGCTCACCCAGCTGCTCCAGCAGCAGAATGCACTGATGCAGCTACTTATTCAGAATCAGAACAACAATGCCAACAATCCACCGCCACCACCCCCTGTGGACAACTTGACTCGATTCCCGAGGCTGAATCCGCCAGTGTTCTTTAGTAGCACTGAGCCGATTGTTGCTGATGATTGGCTCCGCAAAGTCGGAAGAGAGCTAATCACTGTTGGATGCACTGATGCTGAGAAGGTGCGCTTTGTCACAAGATCAACTCGATGGACCTGCAGCTTCTTGGTGGGAGGACTACACCGCCACTTATCCCATTGGTGCCATCACATGGGATCAATTCCATGAGCCTTCAAGACCGCTCATGTCTCAGCTGGAGCCATGAGTCTGAAGAAGCGTGAGTTCCGCAACTTACGCCAGGGGAACCGTACTGAGGCACAGTACGTGGATGAATTCAGCAAGCTTGCTCTCTATGCCCCAGATGATGTGGCCACAGATGCCGCCAAAGGTGAGAAGTTCCTTGAGGGACTCAATGATGAATCGAGCATGCAGCTTATCGTGGCTACCTTCAACAACTACCGTGAGCTGGTAGACAAGGCCACCATTCTTGAAGGCAAGCAGCAGCAGATAGAAAGCCGCAAGCGGAAGTACAGCCAGGGGAAGCACAACTCCGGAGCTCAGCAGAAGCCCCGCTATGCACCATACTCAGGAGGGCACACCCCTCATAACCATGGAGGCCATAACCATGGAGGAAATGGGAACAACCGCAGCCAGGACAACAAGTCAGGCCATGGCAATGGCAATGGCAATGGTAATGGCAATCAGCACCGTTCTGCCCCGGCTCCGAAGGATCTGAGCCACATCACCTGCTTCAAGTGCCAGAAGACAGGGCACTACGCCACCGACTGCCCGGAGGCCAAGCAGAGGAATGGAAACGGCAATGGAGGCTCAGCGAAGAAGCCCAATCCGTTCCCTCGTGCTCAGGTGAACCACATCGACGTGGAGGACGTCTATGATCAGCCAGACACGGTGGTTGGTAAGTTTTTATTGAATTCATGTTCAGTTTTGGTACTCTTTGATTCTGGTGCAACGCATTCATTCATATCAAGGGTAGTTGTGGAAAAGTACGGGTTGCCCACTAAAACCCTTAGAAGCCCCCTTCGCCGGGCGTCGATTCGCAGGAGGAGAAATGATGGCAGGCCTAGGCTGTCATGCAACCCTCAACATCGGGAACCATAATTTTCCCGCAGACCTCATAGTGTTGGAAACCCAGACCTTGGATGTAATCCTAGGCATGGATTGGTTGACAAAGTTTGAAGGAAACATAGATTGTGCTCAAGAAGTCTATTCTCGCCACCACCCCGGAGCAGAAGAGGATCAAGTATGTAGCCAGGCACAGCCAGATGAAGAATCAGGTGCATTCCCTCACGGGAGTTGTTCAGGAGGAAGTGCCAGTAGTGCAAGATTTTCCCGATGTATTTCCGGAGGAATTACCAGGAATGCCACCGGACAGGGACATTGAATTTCTGATTGAGTTATTGCACGGCACAGCCCCAATATCCAAGAGACCTTATCGGATGCCACCGAATGAGTTGAAAGAGATCAAGGATCAAATTAATGAGTTATTGGAGAAAGGATATATTCGTCCAAGCTCATCACCTTGGGGAGCCCCAGTTCTTTTGGTAGAGAAGAAGGATGGAAGTTTGAGGATGGTTGTGGATTATCGTGCGCTGAACGAAGTGACCATCAAGAACAAGTACCCTCTGCCGATGATTAATGACTTGTTTGATCAGCTAGTTGGAGCCAAGGTATTCTCTAAGATCGATCTTCGATCAGGGTATCATCAGTTGAAGATTCGTGAAAAGGATATACCCAAAACAGCTTTCACTACCAGGTATGGTTTATATGAGTATACCGTCATGTCATTTGGATTGACTAATGCTCCTGCGTACTTCATGAATTTGATGAACAAGGTGTTCATGGAATATCTGGACAAGTTTGTCGTGGTGTTCATCGATGATATACTGATTTTCTCCAAGAGCGAGGAAGAGCATAAGGAACATTTGCGTCTAGTTCTGGAGAAACTTCGAGAACATCAGTTGTATGCCAAGTTCAGGAAATGTGAATTTTGGTTGAAGGAAGTTGGATTCCTCGGACATGTTATTTCAGGAGAAGTAATAGCAGTTGATCCCGCCAAGGTTGAATCAGTCACTGATTGGCAGTCACCTACCTCAGTCAAGGAGATCCGCAGTTTTCTCGGACTCGCAGGATATTATCGGAGGTTCATTGAGAACTTCTCGAAGATTGCCAAACCCATGACTGAGCTGTTGAAGAAGGAAGCCAAGTATGTTTGGACCGAGGAATGTGAAGCCAGTTTTCAGGAATTGAAGAAACGGTTGGTCACAGCCCCAGTGTTGATTTTGCCAGACATACACAAGGAATACCAGGTCTATTGCGACGCTTCTCGTCAAGGACTCGGAGGAGTATTAATGCAGGAGGGTAAAGTTGTAGCTTATGCCTCCAGACAGCTACGACCTCACGAGATGAATTATGCCACGCATGATTTGGAGTTAGCAGCCGTGGTGCATGCACTCAAGACCTGGAGACATTTCCTCATCGGAAACCGTTGTGATGTTTACAGATCACAAGAGCTTGAAGTATATTTTCACGCAGAAGGAATTGAACCTCGGTAGAGGAGATGGCTAGAGTTGGTAAAGGACTATGACATGTGATTGCATTACCACCCCGGTAAAGCTAATGTTGTAGCAGATGCTTTGAGCCGTAAGAGTTATGTGAATACTCTTACAGCAGGAGGATTACCCCAGGAGTTAGTCGATGACCTCCGAGATCTCCGACTGGAGATAGTTCCGAGAGGATTTGTTGCAACTCTAGAAGTTCAGTCCACTTTGGCCGAAAGGATTCGTGAAGCCCAGAAGTCGGACAAGGAAATTGATGAGATAAAGCAAAAGATGGAGGAAGGAAAAGCTAAAGGATTCCGTAAGGATGAACACGGAACTATATGGTTCGAGGATCGTATTTATGTGCCCAATGATCCCGAACTCAGGAAGTTAATTCTTCAGGAGGCTCATGATTCACCGTACTCGATTCACCCCGGCAACACCAAGATGTACCTGGATTTGAAGCAAAGTTTCTGGTGGACAGGTATGAAGAAGGATATTGCCGAGTACGTAGCAGTATGCGATGTTTGTCAACGAGTAAAAGCAGAACATCGAAGCCAGCGGGTTACTTCAACCTTTGCCGATTCCCGATTGGAAATGGGAGAAACTTGGTATGGACTTCATCACAGGATTACCCAGGACCCGTTCAGGTTATGATTCTATCTGGGTAGTGGTTGATCGTTTGACCAAGGTAGCTCACTTCATTCCCGTGAAGACTACCTATACCGGTGCTAAGTTGGCCAAGATATACATGACCAGGATCGTATATGCGCATGGAGTTCCGAGGAAAATCGTGTCGAGATAGAGGAACGCAGTTTACCTCAAAGTTTTGGAAGCGATTGCATGAAACTTTGGGTACGAGGCTGGAATTCAAGATACAGACTTTTCATCCGCAGCATGGATGGACAGACCGAGAGAGTCAATCAGATTCTGGAGGACATGTTGAGAGCTTGTGTGCTAGACTATGGGTCTAGCTGGGATGATAATTTGCCTTACGCAGAGTTCTCGTACAACAACAGTTATCAATCCAGTTTGAAGCTGGCCCCTTTCGAAGCTCTATACGGAAGGAGGTGCAAAACACCATTGCTGTGGGATAGTGTTGGAGATCGATCGCTTTTCGGTTCCGATCTTATCAGGGATTCCGAAGAGAAAGTCAAGCTGATTCGAGACAGGCTCAAGATAGCACAGTCGAGACAGAAGACTTATGCCGACAGTAAGCGCAAGGAAGTGACTTACGAAGTCGGAGATCGAGCATACCTTCGTGTGTCTCCACTTCGTGGAATCAAGAGGTTTGGTGTCAAGGGAAAGTTAGCACCCCGATTCATTGGCCCCTACAAAATCCTCGAACGTCGTGGAGAGGTTGCTTACAAGTTGGAATTGCGGAAGGATTGTCCGGAGTTCATGATGTCTTCCATGTTTCTCGGTGAAGAAGTGCCATGCCGACATG
This sequence comes from Aegilops bicornis, assembly GCA_021605145.1. Lineage (NCBI taxonomy): Eukaryota > Viridiplantae > Streptophyta > Magnoliopsida > Poales > Poaceae > Aegilops > Aegilops bicornis. The sequence goes on along the minus strand of CM038670.1, from coordinate 769,317,282 downwards.
GCCGATGTTCCGTTGAGAGACACAAAGGTGCCCTAGAGGCCATACAGCTTGACAAAGGTGATCTGACTTACAAGGAGAAACCCGTCCGAATTCTCGAGACTGCAAGCGAGTCACCCGCAGCAAGGTCATCAAATTTTGCAAGGTCTTTGTGGAGTCACCACACCGAGGAAGAAGCCACTGGGAGCGCCAAGAAGACCTTCTTCGAGATCACCCGCACCTATTGCTAGTTAACCCGAATCTCGAGGGCGTAGATTCATCTTAAAATGGTAGGTTTGTAACATCCCAAATTTCCTATTTGGAATGTTTTACAATTATAGCTAAGCATCCTATGCATCCTGTTTGAATTTGAATGCCATTTGGAGTTTGAGAGAAATTTGAGTTTTGAATTTGAATTCAAACTTTGGCAAGTGGGAGACATTTCAAAAACTAAGCCTGATAAATACTTGATCAAAAGTATGAGAGGAGTAAACATGACACTCCAAAAATATCAGAGGAAAACATTGCCAAAAGATTTGGATTCAAAACTGAATTTTATTTGAATTTGAAAAAATGAATTTTTATAAAGTTTGGATTTTGCCTTTGGAAAAATGTTCAAATGAAAGGGAATATTCCCCTGATCATTTTGGTATATATATACCCTATATAAAATATTAATATTTTAAAAGTTATACTCTGTTTTGTTTTTTAAAAAAAATAAATTTCAAAAAAAAGAAAAACCCCCTCTGGCGCCAGGCCAGCCCTCGGCCCACCAATGAACCCCACCACTGCCCGGCCCAGCCCGGCCCACGCCAACTGGCCAGCCAGCGCCGACCACCAGGCCTCCTCGCTCAATCCTTCCGCTTTGGCCGACCGCTCCCAACCCTCTCTCTCTCATCGATCATGGGCCCGCCCATCGCCAACCTCCGCCCCACGCCACGCTGTCACCGCTGGATCGCGGATCTCAGGATCCGGGATCCCGATCCTCCGATCGCCCCGTTGCTCACCGAGGCCTCGCTATAAAGCCCACGCCTGCACCCCATTTCCCCCTAGCCTCGCTGAACCCCTCTCCCTCTCGTTCGAGCTCGCCGGAGACCCGAGGCTCCGCCGCCGCCATACTCGCCGCCCTAGACCACCCCGGCCACCCCCGACTCCACCAAACCCCTCCCCGAGCTCCCCCGCACCCGGCCGGCTACTTCCCCGACCTCCCCGACGCCCGAAGCCCTCACCGCACTCTCGCCGCCGCCGCCGCTGCCGTCGGACGCCGGTAAGTCACCGGAGACACCCCTCCCCGTCCGATGCGCCGCCAACGGCCCAGATTAGAAGCCCCGAAGGGGTATCTTTTTTTAAATAAAACCGGCCCGGTTCTTTCCGGTTTAATTAGTTAGGTTTATTTGTTTTAGCCGGCCCGTTTAGTTTAACCCTAGGGCCCTTTTAGACTAAATTACGCCCAGTGCACAGTTTAGGCCCATTAGGCCTTTTTCTTTTATTTTGTTTTTCTGTTTTAACAGAATAGTTTCTGTTTTGAAAAATTCATATCTTTTATTCTGTTTAATATTTTTAGGTGATTCTTTTTTTTGTTGGGTTGCAAATTTTATGTAGTTTCTGTTGAATATATATTTAGCTATGTTAAAATTAATTAAAATTGCTTTATTTTAGTTTTAGTCAGAATAGTAAATCTGCTATAACTTGAGTTAGAAAAATTATTTTTATATGATTCTTTTTGTCCCAACTTTATTTTGACATTGCCAAACCATAGGAATTAATTTGAGTATTTTAGGATTAATAAAAAAATAGTTTTAGCAGAATCTTATTAATCCTAATTAATTAACTAGCTCCTGTTTTCCTAATATTTTAATTAGTAAATAAATTTATTTTTAACTTGTGATTGATTATTCTAGGATAGTTTCTGTCACTCTAGTAGATGAACTTTTATTTATAATTAATAAAAGTTTTATTTTATTTTTCTTAATAGAATTGGATTAGGCCTAATAGGAGTTTTATAATAGCTTTTTAATTAATTCTTTTTGCTCCTAGTTGCTTAGTGAATTCTTTTCTGTTAAGTTAACCTAAAACCATGATTAGGTTATGTTGGAAAATTTTTATTATATAAAACTACTTTTAGTTGTTGTTTGAAGTAGGAAAAAATTTGAATTGGTTTTCTTTGATTTTTTCAATTTGGATTTTGCTTTGTTGGTTTTGGTGTGTTACTTTTGTTATGCTATTGTGTTATGTGACCCTATGCTATATGCTTATTGTGGTTATTGTTTGTCTCGGTAGAGTTTCCGAGTCTAAGCTTGCTACTCTGAATCTTTAGCTTACGAGGATCATCAGCAAGGCAAGTTTTGATCATGTTATTTCTATACCTATGTTTTTGTGCATTAGAATTGTCACCACCCCACCATGCATGCAGTAGTTGAAATTTTGAAGTTAATAATCTTGAGTAGTATCATGTGGTAGGATGAACCAATCCCCTTGTTACCATGACCCCGGAAAGTAGTTTACTTTGCTATCTTTGGTAGACGGGTTTTGGGTTGAGTGAAATTCATAAGCAAGATGTGAGAGTCAATGATGATGACAACCCCATGAACTACAAGAATCAAGATGGACTTGAATTCACTCTTTGGGTGGAGGACGGTTGTGGGCACCTGGAGAACCTAGTGGTTGGCGGTATGCATGGAGAAGTGCCATGACATCTTGCGGAAAGCTTCACCCAGCCACGAAGAGAAGGATGGATGCCCCATGACCGGAAGTTTACCTGTGCAGCCGCAAGCCATTATGGGCTCTGGCTGGGTTGACCCTAGTAGTGACGCTGGCTGGACGGTACTACGAGATGTAGAAGAACGGTAGGATTGGATGGGTACCGGCGGTAGCTGAAGAACTCTTTGGAAGACCCTGTTTCATTCGTCCGTCTTCAAACACCATGAAGTGCGAAGACTTTAAAGGAGGGAATGATTCTTGCGGGAATGTCATAAACCTCTGCAGAGTTAAAGATCTAATCGATTAGCCGTGTCCCCGGTTACGGACATTTGAGCCTCTAGAACTTGGAAGTATTCGGATATCTCAACACTAAAACTAATGAATTAATTTGAGGGGTTTATGACTTAATAATTTGGGAATGAGATATTGGTTGGCGGAACCATCTCAATAACTACCAACAATTGTAGTAATTTGCAAGCAAGTCCTTGTAGTAGGGAAAAATTTGCTTTTCGCAAAATGATGAAACTTAGAGCTCCACAGCCTAAATGCATATAGTGATAGTAAGTTTATTATTGTTGTTCTTCATGACTTGCCAGCTTATTCCAAAAGCTGACCTACATGGCTGCAACGTCTTATGTTGCAGAGGTATATTCCGATCAGGAGTGAGGCTACGCTCCGCGCTTGGCGATTGCCCTTTGGAGTCGGATGGACTCGCTTTATCTTCGATGCTTCCGCAGTGTTATTAGTTTATTTCTCATGAGTTGGCCTTGAGCCGAATTTATTCCCTTGTAATAAAGACTCTATATGAGAATCGTGTAATAATATTCAGGTGTGATTGAACTTTGATTACTTTATCGATGTACTGTGAGTACCAGCATGATCTTGGGATGGTACAGACACAGAGATTTGACCGATTTGGGTCAGGTCGCTACAGAGATGGTATCAGAGCACACGCTGACCGTAGGATCGTAACCCCTAGGATCGGAAAGCCATAAGCAGAGACCATTTACTTTTATCCTTATCATTCCATAATTCTCCCCTGTTCAATTCTGACTCTTCTCCTATTTTCAACATTCTAGATGGCCGTTGAGTTCACCCCAGTTTTGCTACGGAGTTTTGCGGCCCGATGAGACGATGCCCTTCGGCAGGAAGCTGGTCCAGATGGTGAAGAAGCTGAAGATTGCTCTACCCTCGATCACCGGAAGCCAACCAATGCACTTCCGACGGATACCCGCTCTGAGATTGAAGTGCATATCCCAGGGAGAACCTTCGGAGGACACACGGAGCCGATTGACTTTGAGTTCACCGAGTTCAACTGGATCATCGGAAGGGACGTGGCGATCTATCGAGCACTTGGACATCTCCGAGAGGAGTACAGGGCCGAGCTTGATCTCTCAGACCTCGCCATGGTTTCTCGCAGGGCAAGGAATGGAGATATCATCCGCACCGTGGAGGACGATTCCACTCTCTCTTACATCCAGGACTTGGAGTGTCTTCTCAGGAAACGGGAGATTCAGACTCGCCGTAACTCGAAGACACACCGGAAGCTTTTGTTCCGTGAACTGGAACTGGAGGAGAAGGCACGCGCAGACTTCCTTGGCCATGTGGAAGAAGTCGCGGACTTCATGGAGACAGTTGACGACCTGAAGATGAAGCTTGCCGCGATAGAGGAAAGGATGGACTTGGGAGAGGACCTTTATCCGAGTGGAGATGAAGGACCCCTCGTGAGCAATGATCAGGATTATGAAGGGAGTACCACTGAAGGAAGCCACAAGAGGAGGCGCCACTGATGAAGACTTTTTAGTCGACCACCATGTTATCTTTTACTTTTTCGTCGATCAGTTAGGCCGATATTTTCCTTTGATTAGTCATGAGCTTTTGTAATCGAGTTTGAACCATGTTTGAGTGGTATGAATAAATGATTGGTGTGTTTATGATTGTGCATTCATATGGGTAGTGTTATTTCTCATAGACCATTGTTCTATTCTAATATTCTCATCCACTCCGAAACACGGATGCCTCCGAGACGTGACCTTTGGTTTCCCGCCGGAGCTCACCCATTGCTCCAAAGCAGCAGTAATGCACCGATGCAGCTACTTATTCAGAATCGAACAACAATGCCAACAATCCACCGCCACCACCCCTGTGGACAACTTGACTCGATTCGAGGCTGAATCCATGATGTTCTTTAGTAGCACCGAGCCGATTATTCTTGATGATTGGCTCCGCAAAGTCGGAAGAGAGCTAATCAGTTGGATGCACCGATCTTTGAGAAGGTGCGCTTTGTCAGCGCATCAACTCGATGGACCCGCAGCTTCTTGGTGGGAGGACTACACCGCCACTTATCCCATTGGTGCCATCACATGGGATCAATTCCAGCAGGCCTTCCGCCTTTGCTCATGTCTGTTGGAGCCATGAGTGCGAAGAAGCGTGAGTTACGCAACTTACGCCAGGGGAACCGTCATCAGGCACAAAGACGTGGATGAATTCAGCAAGCTTGCTCGCTATGCCCCAGATGATGTGGCCACAGATGCCGCCAAGCAGGAGAAGTTCCTTGAGGGACTCAATGATGAACTGAGCATGCAGCTTATCGTGGCTACCTTCAACAACTACCAGGAGCTGGTAGACAAGGCCACCATTCTTGAAGGCAAGCAACAGCAGATAGAAAGCCGCAAGCGGAAGTACAGCCAGGGGAAGCACAACTCCGGAGCTCAGCAGAAGCCCCGCTATGCACCATACTCAGGAGGGCACACCCCTCATAACCATGGAGGCCATAACCATGGAGGAAATGGGAACAACCGCAGCCAGGACAACAAGTCAGGCCATGGCAATGGCAATGGCAATGGTAATGGCAATCAGCACCGTTCTGCCCGGCTCAAGGATCTGAGCCACATCACCTGCTTCAAGTGCCGAAGACAGGCACTACGCCACCGACTGCCCGGAGGCCAAGCGGAGGAATGGAAAGCGGCAATGGAGGCTCAGCGAAGAAGCCCAATCCGTTCCCTCGTGCTCGGGTGAACCACATCGACGTGGAGGACGTCTATGATCAGCCGGAACCTTTGTGGTTGGTAAGTTTTATTGAATTCACGTTCAGTTTTGGTACTCTTTGATTACGGTGCAACGCATTCATTCATATCAAGGGTAGTTGTGGAAAAATGCAGGTTGCCCACTAAAACCCTTAGAAGCCCCCTTCGCGTCGGTTCGCGGGGAGGAGAAATGATGGCAGGCCTAGGCTGTCATGCAACCCTCAACATCGGGAACCATAATTTTCCGAGACCTCATAGTGTTGGAAACCCGGACCTTGGATGTAATCCTAGGCATGGATTGGTTGACAAAGTTTGAAGGAAACATAGGCTGTGCTCAAGAAGTCTATTACGCTCACCACCCGGGCAGAAGAGGATCAAGTATGTAGCCAGCACAGCCGGATGAAGAATCGGTGCATTCCCTCACGGGAGTTGTTCGGGAGGAAGTGCGATGGTGCAAGATTTTCCCGATGTATTTCCGGAGGAATTACCGAGAATGCCACCGGACAGGGACATTGAATTTCTGATTGAGCTATTGCGGCACAGCCCCAATATCCAAGAGACCTTATCGGATGCCACCGAATGAGTTGAAAGAGATCAAGGATCAAATTAATGAGTTATTGGAGAAAGGATATATTCGTCCAAGCTCATCACCTTGGGGAGCCCCAGTTCTTTTGGTAGAGAAGAATGATGGAAGTTTGAGGATGGTTGTGGATTATCGTGCGCTGAACGAAGTGACCATCAAGAACAAGTACCCTCTGCCGATGATTAATGACTTGTTTGATCAGCTAGTTGGAGCCAAGGTATTCTCTAAGATCGATCTTGATCAGGGTATCATCGGTGAAGATTCGTGAAAAGGATATACCCAAAACAGCTTTCACTACCAGGTATGGTTTATATGAGTATACCGTCATGTCATTTGGATTGACTAATGCTCCTGCGTACTTCATGAATTTGATGAACAAGGTGTTCATGGAATATCTGGACAAGTTTGTCGTGGTGTTCATCGATGATATACTGATTTTCTCCAAGAGCGAGGAAGAGCATAAGGAACATTTGCGTCTAGTTCTGGAGAAACTTCGAGAACATCAGTTGTATGCCAAGTTCAGGAAATGTGAATTTTGGTTGAAGGAAGTTGGATTCCTCGGACATGTTATTTCAGGAGAAGGAATAGCAGTTGATCCCGCCAAGGTTGAATCAGTCATCGATTGGCAGTCACCCACCTCAGTCAAGGAGAGCCGCAGTTTTCTCGGACTCGTAGGATATTATCGGAGGTTCATTGAGAACTTCTCGAAGATTGCCAAACCCATGACTGAGCTGTTGAAGAAGGAAGCCAAGTATGTTTGGACCGAGGAATGTGAAGCCAGTTTTCAGGAATTGAAGAAAGCGGTTGGTCACAGCCCCAGTGTTGATTTTGAAAGACATACAAAAGGAATACCAGGTCTATTGCGACGCTTCTCGTCAAGGACTCGGAGGAGTATTAATGCAGGAGGGTAAAGTTGTAGCTTATGCCTCCAGACAGCTACGACCTCACGAGATGAATTATGCCACGCATGATTTGGAGTTAGCAGCCGTGGTGCATGCACTCAAGACCTGGAGACATTTCCTTATCGGAAACCGTTGTGATGTTTACACAGATCACAAGAGCTTGAAGTATATTTTCACGCAGAAGGAATTGAACCTCGAGCGGAGGAGATGGCTAGAGTTGATAAAGGACTATGACATGAGATTGCATTACCACCCGGTAAAGCTAATGTTGTAGCAGATGCTTTGAGCCGTAAGAGTTATGTGAATACTCTTACAGCAGGAGGATTACCCTCAGAGTTAGTCGATGACCTCCGAGATCTCCGACTGGAGATAGTTCCGAGAGGATTTGTTGCAACTCTGGAAGTTCAGTCCACTTTGGCCGAAAGGATTCGTGAAGCCCAGAAGTCGGACAAGGAAATTGATGAGATAAAGCAAAAGATGGAGGAAGGAAAAGCTAAAGGATTCCGTAAGGATGAACACGGAACTATATGGTTCGAGGATCGTATTTATGTGCCCAATGATCCCGAACTCAGGAAGTTAATTCTTCAGGAGGCTCATGATTCACCGTACTCGATTCACCCCGGCAACACCAAGATGTACCTGGATTTGAAGCAAAGTTTCGGTGGGCGGTATGAAGAAGGATATTGCCGAGTACGTAGCAGTATGCGATGTTTGTCAACGTGTAAAGGCAGAACATCAGAAGCCAGCAGGGTTACTTCAACCTTTGCCGATTCCCGATTGGAAATGGGAGAAACTTGGTATGGACTTCATCACAGGATTACCCAGGACCCATTCAGGTTATGATTCTATCCGGTAGTGGTTGATCGTTTGACCAAGGTAGCTCACTTCATTCCCGTGAAGACTACCTATACCAGTGCTAAGTTGGCCAAGATATACATGACCAGGATCGTATGTCCGCATGGAGTTCCGAGGAAAATCGTGGTCGAGATAGAGGAGCATGATTTACCTCAAAGTTTTGGAAGCGATTGCATGAAACTTTGGGTACGAGGCTGGAATTGATCTGACTTTTCATCCGCAGACGGATGGACAGACCGAGAGAGTCAATCAGATTACGGAGGACATGTTGAGAGCTTGTGTGCTAGACTATGGGTCTAGCTGGGATGATAATTTGCCTTACGCAGAGTTCTCGTGACAACAACAGTTATCAATCCGGTTTGAAGCTGGCCCCTTTCAAGCTCTATACGGAAGGAGGTGCGAGAACACCATTGCTGTGGGATAGTGTTGGAGATCGATCGCTTTTTGGTTCCGATCTTATCGAGGATTCGAAGAGAAAGTCAAGCTGATTCGAGACAGGCTCAAGATAGCACAATCGAGACGGAAGAGTTATGCCGACGATGGCGCAAGGAAGTGACTTACGAAGTCGGAGATCGAGCATACTCTTCGTGTGTCTCCACTTCGTGGAATCAAGAGGTTTGGTGTCAAGGAAAGTTAGCACCCGATTCATTGGCCCTACAAAATCCTCGAACGTCGTGGAGAGGTTGCTTACAAGTTGGAATTGCCGGAAGGATTGTCCGGAGTTCATGATGTCTTCCACGTTTCTCAGCTGAAGAAGTGCCATGCCGACATGGCCGATGTTCCGTTGAGAGATACAGTGCCCCTAGAGGCCATACAGCTTGACAAAGTGATCGACTTACAAGGAGAAACCCGTCCGAATTCTCGAGACTGCAAGCAGAGTCACCCGCAGCAAGGTCATCAAATTTTGCAAGGTGCTGTGGAGTCACCACACCGAGGAAGAAGCCACCTGGGAGCGCGAAGAAGACCTTCTTCGAGATCACCCGCACGTATTTGCTAGCCAACCCGAATCTCGAGGCGTAGATTCATCTTAAGGTGGGTAGGTTTGTAACATCCCAAATTTCCTATTTGGAATGTTTTACAATTATAGCTAAGCATCCTATGCATCCTGTTTGAATTTGAATGCCATTTGGAGTTTCAGAGAAATTTGAGTTTTGAATTTGAATTCAAACTTTGGCAAGTGGGAGACATTTCAAAAACTAAGCCTGATAAATACTTGATCAAAAGTATGAGAGGAGTAAACATGACACTCCAAAAATATCAGAGGAAAACATTGCCAAAAGATTTGGATTCAAAACTGAATTTTATTTGAATTTGAAAACAATGGATTTTTATAAAGTTTGGATTTTGCCTTTGGAAAAATGTTCAAATGAAAGGGAATATTCCCCTGATCATTTTGGTATATATATACCCTATATAAAATATTTATATTTTAAAAGTTATACTCTTTTTTGTTTTTTTTTTAAAAATAAATTTCAAAAAAAAGAAAAACCCCCTCTGGCGCCAGGCCCAACCCACCCCCGAACCCCACCGGCCCGGCCCGGCCGGCCCACAGCCTGCCAGCCCGACCAGGCCTCCCCTCGCCGAATCCTTCCGCTTTCGACCGCTCGCTCCCACCCTCTCTCTCTCGCATGAGGCCCGCCCATCGTCAACCCCGCCACGCCACGCTGTCGCCGCATGGATCGCGGATCTCAGGATCCGGATCCCGATCCTCCGATCGCCCCGTTGCTCACCGAGGCCCCGGCTATAAAGCCCACGCCCGCACCCCATTTCCCCTAGCCCTCGCTGGAACCCCTCTCCTCTCGTTCGAGCTACTTGAGACCCGAGGCTCCGCCACGCCATACTCGGCCGTCGCCGCCCTAGACCACCCCGCCACCCCGACTCCACCAAACCCCTCCCGAGCTCCTGCACCCGGCCCGGCTACTTCCCGACCTCCCGGCCTTCAAGCCCTCACCGCCTCTCGCCGCTGCCCGCCCGCCGCCGTCGGACGCCTTAAGTCAGGAGACACCTCCCGTCCGGCGCCGCTAACGCCCAGATTAGAACCTCAGAAGGGGTATCTTTTAAATAAAACCGACCGGTTCTTTCCGGTTTAGTTAGTTAGGTTTATTTGTTTTAGCCGGCCCGTTTAGTTTAACCCTAGGGCCCTTTTAGACTAAATTACGCCCAGTGCACAGTTTAGGCCCATTAGGCCTTTTTCTTTTATTTTGTTTTTCTGTTTTAACATAATAGTTTCTGTTTTGAAAAATTCATATCTTTTATTCTGTTTAATATTTTTAGGTAATTCTTTTTTTGTTGGGTTGCAAATTTTATGTAGTTTCTGTAGAATATATATTTAGCTATGTTAAAATTAATTAAAATTGCTTTATTTTAGTTTTAGTCAGAATAGTAAATCTGCTATAACTTGAGTTAGAAAAATTATTTTTATATGATTCTTTTTGTCCCAACTTTATTTTGACATTGCCAAACCATAAAAATTAACTTGGGTATTTTAGGATTAATAAATAAATAGTTTTAAGCAGAATCTTGTTAATCCTAATTAATTAACTAGCTCCTGTTTTCCTAATATTTTAATTAGTAAATAAATTTATTTTTAACATGTGATTGATTATTCTAGGATAGTTTCTGTCACTCTAGTAGATGAACTTTTATTTATAATTAATAAAAGTTTTATTTTATTTTTCTTAATAGAATTGGATTAGGCCTAATAGGAGTTTTATAATAGCTTTTTAATTAATTCTTTTTGCTCCTAGTTGCTTAGTGAATTCTTTTCTGTTAAGTTAACCTAAAACCATGATTAGGTTATGTTGGAAAATTTTTATTATATAAAACTACTTTTTAGTTGTTGTTTGAAGTAGGAAAAACTTTGAATTGGTTTTCTTTGAGTTTTCCCTTTGGATTTTGCTTTGTTGGTTTTGGTGTGTTACTTTTGTTATGCTATTGTGTTATGTGACCCTATGCTATATGCTTATTGTGGTTATTGTTTGTCTCGGTAGAGTTTCCTGAGTCTGAAGCTTGCTACTCTGAATCTTTTAGCTTACGAGGATCATCAAGAAGGCAAGTTTTGATCATGTTATTTCTATACCTATGTTTTTGTGCATTAGAATTGTCACCACCCCACCATGCATGCAGTAGTTGAAATTTTGAAGTTAATAATCTTGAGTAGTATCATGTGGTAGGATGAACCAATCCTTGTTACCATGACCCCGGACGAAGTAGTTTACTTTGCTATGCTCAGAAGCGGGTTTTGGGTTGAGTGAAATTCATAAGCAAGATGTGAGAGTCAATGATGATGACAACCCCATGAACTACAAGAATCAAGATGGACTTGAATTCACTCTTTGGGTGGAGGACGGTTGTGGGCACCTGGAGAACCCAGTGGTTGGCGGGATGCATGGAGAAGTGCCATGACATCTTGCGAAAGCTTCACCCAGCCACGAAGAGAAGGATGGATGCCCCATGACCGGAAGCTTACATGCAGCCGCAAGCCATTATGGGCTCTGGCTGGGTTGACCCTAGTAGTGACGCTGGCTGGACGGTACTACGAGATGTAGAAGAAACGGTAGGATTGGATGGGTACCGCAGTAGCTGTAAGAACTCTTTGGAAGACCCTGTTTCATTTGTCCCGTCTTCAAACACCATGAAGTGTGAAGACTTTAAAGGAGGGAATGATTCTTGCGGGGAAAGTGCGCAAACCTCTGCAGAGTTAAAGATCTAATCGATTAGCCGTGTCCCCGGTGACATTTGAGCCTCTGGAACTTGGAAGTATTCGGATATCTCAACACTAAAACTAATGAATTAATTTGAGGGGTTTATGACTTAATAATTTGGGAATGAGATATTGGTTGGCGGAACCATCTCAATAACTACCAACAATTGTAGTAATTTTGCAAGCAAGTCCACTGTAGTAGGGAAAAATTTGCTTTTCGCAAAATGATGAAACTTAGAGCTCCACAGCCTAAATGCATATAGTGATAGTAAGTTTATCATTGTTGTTCTTCATGACTTGCCAGCTTATTCCAAAAGCTGACCTACATGGCTGCAACGTCTTATGTTGCAGAGGTATATTCCGATCAGGAGTGAGGCTACGCTCCGCGCTTGGCGATTGCCCTTTGGAGTCGGATGGACTCGCTTTATCTTCGACGCTTCCGTAGTGTTATTAGTTTATTTCTCATGAGTTGGCCTTGAGCCGAATTTATTCCCTTGTAATAAAGACTCTATATGAGAATCGTGTAATAATATTCATGTGTGATTGAACTTTGATTACTTTATCGATGTACTGTGAGTACCAGCATGATCTTGGGATGGTACAGACACAGAGATTTGACCGATTTGGGTCAGGTCGCTACACATTAGCATCATGGATATTCAAAGAATTCATACGAACAACATTGTAATCATGCTCATAATTCAAATATTTTGTGCCAAACATTTTATTGACTTCTTCTTCTGACAATTGAGCACAATTTTCTGATCCATCATTTTCAAGAAAGATATTATAAAGATGATCAATAATATGACGCAACCTCAATTCCATTTTTTGTAGTTTTCTTTTAATAAACCAAACTAGTGAGAAAACAAGAAACTAAAAGATTTAGTTGCAAGATCTAAAGATATACCTTCAAGCACTTACCTCCCCGGCAACGATGCCAGAAAAATGCTTGATGTCTACTATGCAACTTTATTCTTGTAGACTCGTGTTGGGCCTCCAAGCGCAGAGTTTTGTAAGATAGTAGCAATTTTCCCTCAAGTGGATGACATAAGGTTTATCAATCCGTGGGATGTGTAGGATGAAGATGGTCTCTCTCAAACGACCCTGCAACCAAATACAAGAAATCTGTTGTGTCCCCAACAAACCCAATACAATGAAAAATTGTAGATGTGTACTAGTTTGACGAAGAGATGGTGATAAAAGTGTAATATTGATGGTAGAAATATATTTTTATAATCTGAATAAATAAAAACAGTAAGGTAGAAAATAGTAAACGGGCACAAAAACGGTGTTGCAATGCTTGAAAATGAGGCCTAGGTCCGTACTTTCACTAGTGCAACCTCTCAACAATGCTAATATAATTGGATCATATAACCACCCCTCAAAGTGCGATGAAGAATCACTCCAAAGTTCCTATCTAGTGGAGAATATAAGAATAAATTGTTTGTAGGGTACAAAACCACCTCAAAGCTATTCTTTCCGTTCGATCTATTGAAGAGTCCGTACTAAAATAACATAAAGCTATTCTTTCCGTTCGATCTATCCTAGAGTTCGTACTAAAATAACACCAAAGCAAACTCATATAATCATAATACTCAATCCAACACAAAGAACTTCAAAGAGTGCCCCAAGATTTCTATCGGAGAAACAAAGACAAGAACGTGCATCAACCCCTATGCATAGATTACCCCAGTATCACCTCGGGAATCAGCGAGTTGAGTGCCAAAACATATATCAAGTGAATCAATACGATACCCCATTGTCACCATGAGCATTCAATTGCAAGACATATATCAAGTGTTCTCAAATCCATAAAAGTATTCATTCCGATAACAACGAAATCTCAAAGGGAAAACTCAATTCATCTCAACAAGATGGAGAGGGGAAAAGACCATATGATCTGACTATATTAACATAGCCCGCGATACATCAAGATCATGCCATCTCAAGAACACGAGAGAGAGAGAGAGAGAGAGAGAGAGAGAGAGAGAGATTAAACACATAGCTACTGTTACGAACCCTTAGCCCCGAGGGTGGACTACTCCCTCCTCATCGTGGTGGCCGCCGGGATGGTGAAGATGGCCACCGGAGATGATACCCCCTCTGGCAGGGTGCCGGAAAGGGTCTAGATCGGTTTTCAGTGGCTATAAACCCTTGCGGCGGCGAAACTTCTGATCTAGGTTAACACTGAGAGTTTTCGGAATATTTGTGAATTTATAGGGTAAAGAGGGGGTGCGGGAGGCCACCGAGGTGGGCGCAACCCACCTGGGCGCGTCTGGGCCCCCAGGCACGCCCTAGTGGGTTGTGCCCCCTCGGGGCACCCCCAGGTGCTGTTGTGGCCCATCTTGGGTGTTCTGATCCATAAAAAACTCCAAAAAGTTTCGCTGTGTTTGGACTCCGTTTGATATTGATTTCCCACGATGTAAAAAACATGCAAAAAACAGCAACTGGCACTTGGCACTATGTCAATAGGTTAGTCCCAAAAATGATGTAAAATGACTATAAAATGATTATAAAACATCCAAGAATGATAATATAATAGCATGGAACAATCAAAAATTATAGATACATTGGAGACATATCAGGGTCGAGGAAGAGTTCCGTCAGCACGACGGCGTGGCGATGGTGTTGGTGATGTGATCCGCGTAGGGCTTTGCCTAAGCACTACGACGCTATGACTTGAGGAGCAAATTATGGAGGGGGGCACCGCACACGACTAAGCCAAATCTTGGTGTGCCTTTGGGGTGCACCCTGCCCACGTATATAAACGAGACGGGAGGAGGAGGACGACCCTAGGAGGAGGCGTGCCATGGGGGGAGTCCTACTTCGAATCCTAGTCCAAGTAGGATTCGGGCCCCCCTTCTTCCAATGTAGAGGGGGAAAGAGGAAAGGGGGTAGAGGGAGAAGGAAAGGGGGCATGCGCCCACCAACTATATATAGTCCAATTCGGTTTGGGCTTGGGGGTGGGGGTGATACGTCTCCGTTGTATCTACTTTTCCAAACACTTTTGCCCTTGTTTTGGACTCTAACTTGCATGATTTGAATGGAACTAACCCAGACTGACGATGTTTTCAGCAGAATTGCCATGGTGTTATTTTTGTGCAGAAATAAAAGTTCTCGGAATGTCTTGAAAATCAACGGAGATTATTTTTGGAATTAATAAAAAATACTGGCGAAAGAATCAAGGGCAGGGGGCCCACACCCTGTCCATGAGGGTGGGGGCGCGCCTACCCCCTGGGGCGCGCCCCCTACCTCGTGGGCTCCCTGGTGCTCCACCGACCTGAACTCCAACTCTATATATTCACGTTCAGGGAGAAAAAAAATCAGAGAGAAGGATTCATCGTGTTTTACGATACGGAGCCGCCGGCAAGCCCTAATCTCTCTCGGGAGGGCTGATCTGGAGTCCGTTCGGGGCTCCAGAGAGGGGAATCCATCACCATCGTCATCATCAACCATCCTCCATCACCAATTTCATGATGCTCACCGCCGTCCGTGAGTAATTCCATCGTAGGCTTGTTGGACGGTGATGGGTTGGATGAGATTTATATGTAATCGAGTTAGTTTTGTTAGGGTTTGATCCCTAGTATCCACTATGTTCTGAGATTGATGTTGCTATGACTTTGCTATGCTTAATGCTTGTCACTAGGGCCCGAGTGCCATGATTTCAGATCTGAACCTATTATATTTTCATGAATATATGTGAGTTCTTGATCCTATCTTGCAAGTCTATAGTCACCTATGTGTTATGATCCGGCAACCCCGAAGTGACAATAATAGGGACCACTCCCGGTGATGACCGTAGTTTGAGGAGTTCATGTATTCACTATGTGATAATGCTTTGGTCCGGTACTCTATTAAAAGGAGGCCTTAATATCCCTTAGTTTCCAATAGGACCCCGCTAACACGGGAGCACTACTAGGGAAAACGTTATACACAGAACTTTAGCAGTAGCGCCTGTTAAAAAAGCACGCTATTGCTAGACAGCGAGTATGCGATGCAAAATAAGCGCTTCTGATGCATATATATATATATATATATATATATATATATATATATATATATATATATATATATATATATCAGTAGCGTCTCACCGAAAGCTTCGCTACTACTAAAATTCCAACCATATAGCCGATGAGCTACAGATAGTAGTAGCGATCTTCCGAAAACCGCGCTACCGCTAATATACTTATAGCAGCGCGTTTATGCATAAAGCGCTACTGCTAACGAAAAGAAGATAACATGAGAAAAGTAAATGAAAATGAAAGAAATAGAAAAAGGAGAAAGGAAAAATATAAAATGTAAAGAAAAATAAATAAAAAAGAGAAAAAGGATGAATACTTAGCAGTAGCGCGTTCGGTGAAACGCGCTATAGCTAAGTTAGCTATAGCGCGTTTTCTGCAACGCGCTACCATTATTTTTGACTTAACCGAAAAACGGTTCCCCCCGGCCACCACTTCTCCCCCAAATCCCCTCGCCCCACTTCGCCGTCGCCCCCACTTTGCCGCCATCTCCTGCCGGCGTCGACGCCGCGCTCATCCTCACCGCCGCTGCCCGAGGCCGCTCAGCTTCACCGCTGCCGCCTCTCGGCCCGCCCTCGACCTCACCGTCGCCTCCCTCAACCTCACCGCCGCCGCCCTCGACCTCACCGCCCCCGATCCCGCCCAGGACCGCCGCCTCCCGATCCCGAGCCCACCCTCGCCGGTCATTTTAGTTTCTGATCAATTTGACCACACACGTTAGTCATATTTGTAAACGATCCTTGTGCCTTTTGCAGAGAGAGCAGCACAGGATTGCGGCCGAAAGCGACTCGCCGTCTGAGGCATTGGCGAGGCCCAAGTGGGACACTCCATTCAACCGGGCGTTGAACATATTGAAACGACTCCCGGTGGAGACTCGACCGTCGTATGGACGCGTGCACGGTGTCGGAGACGGCGCCACGTGGAAGAAGTACTACTGCGAGACCACGGAGGAGAGAAAGGAATGACGGTGGTTAACTGAAGAAAACATCGACAAGAAGGTTGAGATTGCGGTTGAGAAGAAATCATCTCAGACAGTTGCAACAGCGGTAGCTGCCGCAAAACATGTGGTTGTAGATATGTCTACTTCCTTGGTTCCGGCCGTTTACAATTGGACCAGGCAAAATCCAGAAAAAAATGCAGCAAACTTTCCCCTTGCTGACTTCTTGGGGAGCAGCTCGACTAGCAATGCACCAGCACTTGCTCCCGCACTGGCTCCCGCATCGGCTCCCACACCTGCTCCCTCACCGGCTCCCGCACCTGCTCCCGCACCGGCTCCCGCACCGACTCCCGCACCGGCCCCGACACCGGACGTGCTCGGCGGTGCTTCATTTTTGGCTGAGCTCGACGCCCTCACGGTATCTGTCACACCGCCCCCTTCAATAAATGTATAATCTCCCGTTTTCGTTGCCTTTTAGATGTCTCACGTCGCAGACTTTTCTTTGCAGGCCGATGAAACCCCATGCACCATATTGTACACCATCGGCGACCAGAAGGTGGACGTGGGGAAGGCGACGATAATGGAGCCGAAGGAATCATTGTTCCACAGCCGCCCGATCCCCCCCAAACGTCTTCAAGGTTTCCGTGGCCAGTGTCAAACCGGGCCACGAGAATTTGCCTCCTCTGATACTAGTGGGGGATGACGACGAGACCCCGCGGCGCCTTGGTGATTGTTGCAATGGGTGGGTCCTGTTGTGGCCAAAGAGTCTGCTTCATCTGGAGGTGTCCGGGAGCACACCCACGAGCACGCATCCTCAGCAAGGTATGAACATCAACACCCCACCTACCCAATTAGCGTCGGGTGTCGGGTTGGGTGATAGCGGATGGGGTAAGGAAGAGGCTCCATTAGTCGCTGATGACGTCGCCATGGATGAGGATGAGGATGACGATGGCACTCAACAGTATGTCTATACTGGCGCCTACTCAGGGTTTGAGCGTCATGAGTCGGTGCTTGAATTACCGTCTGTGGAGGCTGAACGTATTATGGACGACCTTCCGATAGTAAAGAAGTCTAGGAAGAGAGCAAGGAAAGGCAAAAAAGCTGATTCTATGATCCAGCCGCCTCAGCAGCCTCGGCTTCAAGACCGTATAGATATCCCCGGTGGGGATAAATGGCATATCCCCGGTCAACCAATCCTACATGTAAGAGCGCTAGGGACCAGATTCGGTGATCTAAGGAGACTTCATGACGATGTGCTGTGGATAGAGAAAGGCCTCATCGCCTCGAAAGATCCAGGATACCCACTCTACGTGGTTAACATTCCGCGGCAGTTGTCGTATGTCGACTTCTTCCCCGTGGATAAGTTCTTCCTTCGATTCAATTACATATTCGACATGTTTCACGTGAAGAAGCTAGATCTTACGTTTGTCCGCCTTTATGCCTTGCACATGAACTACATCATCGGGGTTGAGCAGATACCTCATATCTATGTCGCTGACCCATACTACATGCACGGGGGCTTCTTGGGAGTCTGCGCAAAGCACCGTGAATACGCAAGGGAATACATCGTCAGTTTCATGCTCGCCAATAAGGACAAGGAGGCGATTCTCGTGCCTTATCATCCCCTTTCACTACTAGCAAAAGGGCTATAGATGAAATGGATACTAATGGCGCACCTGACATGTGGTGCGCCACTACTATATAGCAGTGGCGCACCATGTGCAGGTGCGCCATTAGTGTGGAAGACACTAATGGCGCACCAGACACATGGTGCGCCACTAGTAACAATTTTTTTTTATTTTTCCAAACATACTAATGGCGCATCCAGGCACAGTGCCATTACTAGTGCTAACTAGTAATGGCGCACCAGCCACACAGTGCGCCACTACTGTAGTTTTTTTAATTCTTTTTTTGCAAAACTACTAATGGCGCACTATGCCACGGTGCGCCATTAGTATATATATATATATATAATTTTTTATTTTTTTTGCAAAACTACTAATGGCGCACCACCAGCAGGTGCACCATTAGTAACCAGGGTTACTAATGGCGCATTTGCAGGTGGTGCGCCATTAGTAACCTGGGACCAACAACATATTTTGGACAGCTACACCTACCCACTCACTTTCCCCACTTCATTCTCTCGACCTCCTCCTCCAAGCTTGTCTCGGCTGCCTCCTCCTCCTCACCTTATTTGCTCCATAGATTCATCCAAATTAAGTGGTTAAATTACCTTTTTTTGATAGGTAAGTAAGGGGGAAGCTATATTTATGTTGTTCTCCCTCCAACAACGTGCACATGCACTTTTTGTGGCCTAGCTAGATCTATGTATGTTTGTGGTGTTGCATATGTTTGTGGTGTTGCATATATGTTTGTGTTTGCAGGTGCTGGTATTTGAAATGCGATAGTTGCCAATATTTTGCCGGAATGTTGATTCATTTCCGTTTCGGCAAGAATTTTGGCACTATGCATTCTTTTTGGTCCTATTTTTAGGGAAAGTCATGCCAACTTTTTTCTTGGTTCTAAAATATCGTTTTGCTCTACCCCGCAGGCGACCATGGTCCGCACGACGACCGAAGGCATCGTGAATAGGTTTTTGAGCTCCGTGAAGGCTGAGATGCTTCAAAAGAATGAGACGGCGATAAGATGTCCGTGTCGAAGATGCAAGCTGAAGAGCCTTATTGCGGACCCGGATTCTGGGTAGGTGCGGGACCACCTTCTCTTGCGTGGTTTCATGGATGGCTATCGGTGGCAAGGTGATGAAGATGACTATGAAGTCGTCCATGGGGGCCGGGCAAGAAATGAGGAAGCGCATCAAGACAACCACCGCGGCTCGGGCGGGCGAGAAGACGAAGAATCTCCAGGACATGATCACGACGGTGATGCTATACACAGTCATCATGTAGAAGATGCAGGACATGATGATGAGGAAGATTCCGGAGCAGACGAAGGGCATGATCATGAAGATGAAGATGCTGGCGGAGTAGACGACGATGGACCATCGATGGGCTGGGTGCAGGACCCTCATATTCAAGAGCTGCTTCTCAAGCAGACGGATAACGCAAGAGCTGCCGCCCGAGAGAAAGCCAAGCTGGATCAACCGGAGATAGACACGGTTACTCCATTGTATGAAGGATGCAGGCCCGAGGATACCCGCCTGAAAGTAACACTCATGGCTCTGGAGATGAATTTAAAACACAAAATGACCGACGCATGCTTCGACGAGAACATGTCATTTTGGCACGAACGTCTTCCCAAGGGGAACAAGTGCCCGACCAGTTTCGAGGAGGCGAAGAAAATCGTGTGTCCTGTGGATTTACCGCACGTGAAATACCATGTGTGCATGAACAATTGCATCATTTATCAGGACGAGCACGCAGAGTCTACCATATGTCCGGTGTGCGGCGTCACTCAATACAAGAAGAGGAAGAAAGCCCCACGAAAAGTGGTGTGGTACTTTCCGATCACTCCTCGTCTGCAGCGGTATTTCGCGGACCCTAAGGTAGCAAAGCTCCTGCGTTGGCACGCAGATAGGGAGGAGAAGAAGCGAGAAGATGACGCAAATGATCCAGAGATAAATAAAAAAGACAAGATGCTGAGTCACCCTAAGGATGAGAGCTAGTGGCAAGCGTTAAACTTCGAACACCCAGAATTTGGGAAGGATCCAAGGAACATCGTGCTGGGCGTGAGCACCGATGGAGTCAATCCATTTGGCAGCCAGAGAAGCACACATAGCACCTGGCCTGTGTTTGTGTGGATGTACAACCTTCCCCCTGGTTGTGCATGAAGAGGAAGTACATTCACATGAGTATGCTAATTGAAGGGCCGAAACTACCAGGGAACGACATCAATCTGTATCTGGGGCTGCTGAAAGAGGAGCTAGACATGCTATGGAAAACACCAACCAATACATGGGACGCCGCAGAGAAAGAATATTTCCCTATGAGAGCCGCACTGCTCACGACGGTGCACGACTATCTCGGTTACGGATATCTCGCGGGGCAGGTGGTCCACAGATTTTCTGGATGCGTCAGATGCATGGGTGACACAACATATCTCCAGCTAGATAGAGATCCCGGGTCTTCGAAAACCGTGTTCATGGGACATCGAAGGTGGCTTCGCGACGATGACCCGTGGAGGAAACGCAAGGATCTGTTTGATGGTGAAACCGAACCCCGAAGACGCCCGTGTACGAGGAGCGGCGAGGAAATAGACCAGCTGTTGAAAAATTGGAAAGATTGCCCACTGCCGAGAAAGAAGCAAAAGTCGCCAGAGCCGGGAAAGAAGCGACAGGCGCGAGCTTCTTGAAGGTATGGAAAACGAGGTCTGTTTTACGGGCTTTCATCTTTGGAAGATCCACCGTGTGCCTCACAGCCTTGATGTCATGCATATCACGAAGAACGTGTGCGAGAGTCTGCTTGGTACCCTGCTCAACATGCCAGAGAGGACCAAAGATTGGCCGAAAGCACAGGCAGACTTGAAATCAATGGGCATTAGGGAGGAGCTTCACACTAATGATGATGATGATGATGATGATGATGATGATGATGAGGCGAAGCAGGACACGGAAAGTCGTCGCAAAGGCAAAAAGGCCAAGAAGACCAGAAATGACTACCCTCCCGCGTGCTTCACTCTAAGTCAGGAGGAGATCGATCAGTTTTTCACCTGCCTCGTAGGAGTAAAACTTCCTTACTGATTCTGTGGGAAGATAAGCAGATACCTAGACACAACAAGCGAAGTTCGATGGGATGAAGTCTCACGGTATCGCGTCTTGATGACGCAGATACTTCCAGTTGCAATCCGTGGGATCATGGATGCGCACGTCCATGAAACGATATTTGGCCTATGCAACTTTTTCGACGTCATCTCTCGAAAGTCGGTTGGCCTGAGGCAACTCAGAAGGCTACAGGAAGAGATCGTGGTGATACTATGCGAGCTTGAGATGTACTTCCCGCCCGCATTCTTCGACGTTATGGTGCATCTGCTGGTCCATATCGTGGAGGATATCATCCAACTCGGGTCGACGTTCCTGCACAGCATGATGCCGTTCGAAAGGATGAATGGTGTCATCAAAGGATACATTCGCAACATGTCACGTCCAGAGGGAAGCATAGCCAGGGGCTTTCTGACCAAAGAGTGCATCTCCTACTGCATGAATTATCTAGGCATCGAGAACCCCGTTGGTCTGCCCGTCAACAGGCACCTCGGCAGACTCGTGATGTCTAAAACACAACCTTCTTCTTGTAGACGTTGTTGGGCCTGCAAATGCACAGGTTTGTAGGACAGTAGCAAATTTCCCTCAAGTGGATGACCTAAGGTTTATCAATCCGTGGGAGGCGTAGGATGAAGATGGTCTCTCTCAAGAAACCCTGCAACCAAATAACAAAGAGTCTCTTGTGTCCCCAACACACCCAATACAATGGTAAATTGTATAAGTGACTAGTTCGACGAAGAGATGGTGATACAAGTGCAATATGGATGGTAGATATAGGTATTTGTAATCTGAAATAATAAAACAGCAAGGTAACTAATGATAAAAGTGAGCGTAAACGGTATTGCAATGATAGGAAACAAGGCCTAGGGTTCATACTTTCACTAGTGCAAGTTCTCTCAACAATAATAACATAGATAGATCATATAACAATCCCTCAACATGCAACAAAGAGTCGCTCCAAAGCCACTAATAGCGGAGAACAAACATAGAGATTATGGTAGGGTACGAAACCACCTCAAAGTTATTCTTCCGGATCAATCTATAAAAGAGTTCGTACTAGAATAACACCTTAAGACACAAATCAACCAAAACCCTAATGTCACCTAGATACTCCATTGTCACCTCAAGTATCCGTGGGCATGATTATACGATATGCATCACACAATCTCAGATTCATCCAACCAACACAAAGTACTTCAAAGAGTGCCCCAAAGTTTCTATCGGAGAGTCAAGAAAATGTGTGCCAACCCCTATGCATAGGTTCATGGGCGGAACCCGCAAGTTGGTCACCAAAACATACATCAAGTGGCACGTGATATCCCATTGTCACCACAGATAAACACGACAAGACATGCATCATGTGCTCTCAAAGTAAAGAATCAATTCAATAAGATAACTTCAAGAGGGAAACTCAATTCATCACAAGAGAGTAGAGGGGGAGAAACATCATAAGTTCCAACTATAATAGCAAAGCTCGCGATACATCAAGATCATGCCATAGAGAGAACACGAGAGAGAGAGATCAAACACATAGCTACTGGTACATACCCTTAGCTCCGAGGGTGAACTACTCCCTCCTCGTCATGGATAGCGCCGGGATGAGTAAGATGGCCACCGGTGATGGATTCCCCCTCCGGCAGGGTGTCGGAACGGGCTCCCGAGAAGTTTTTGGTGGCTACAGAGGCTTGCGGCGGCGGAACTCCCAATCTATCTTGATATTCGATGGTTTTAGGGTACGTAGGGTTATATAGGCGAAAGAAGTCGGTCGGGGGGGTGCTCGAGGGTCCATGAGACAGGGGGCCGCGCCTTGTAGGGGGGGCGCCCCCTATATCCTGGGCTCCTCGAGGGTCTTCTGACTTGATCTCCAAGCCTCCAGGATGATATTCTTCCAAAAAATCACGATGCCGAAGGTTTCATTCCATTTGGACTCCGTTTGATATTCCTTTTCTTCGAAATACTGAAACAGGCAATAAAACAACAATATGGGCTGGGCCTCTGGATAATAGGTTAGTCCCAAAAATGATATAAATATGTAAAATAAAGCCCATAAACATCCAAAAGGGGTAATATTATAGCATGGAACAATAAAAAATTATAGATATGTTGGAGACGTATCAAGCATCCCCAAGCTTAATTCCTGCTCGTCCTTGAGTAGGTAAATGATAAAAATAGAATTTTTGATGTGGAATGCTACCTAGCATAATTCTCAATGTAATTTTCTTTATTGTGGCATGAATGTTCAGATCCAAATGAATACAAAAAAGTTCATATTGATAAAAGAAATAGTAACACTTCAAGCATACTAATCAAAGTAATCATGTCTTCTCAAAATAACATGGCAAAAGAAAGTTCATCCCTACAAAATCATATAGTTAGGCTATGCTTCATTTTCGTCACACAAAGATGTTCCCAACTTCTATGCCCCCGATGACAAGCCAAGCAATTGTTTCATACTTAAATAATCTCAAACCTTTTCAACCTTCACGCAATACATGAGAGTGAGCCATGGATATAGCACTATGGGTGGAATAGAATATGATGATGGGGATTGTGTGGAGAAGACAAAAAAGGAGAAAGTCTCACATTGACGAGGATAATCAACAGGCTATGGAGATGCCCATAAATTGATGTCAACATGAGGAGTAGGGATTGCCATGCAACGGATGCACTAGAGCTATAAATGAATGCTCAACAAAAGAAAACTAATGGGTGTGCATGCAACTTGCTTGCTCACGAAGACCTAGGGCATTTGAGGAAGCCCATCGTAGGAATATACAAGCCAAGTTCTATAATGAAAAATTCCCACTAGTATGAAAAAGACAACTTATGAGACTCACTATATGAAAAACATGGTGCTACTTTGAAGCACAATATATGAGACTCACTACATGAAGAACAAGGTGCTACTTTGAAGCATAAGTGTGGAAAAAGTAACATTGCCCTTTTTATTTATTTTATTTTATTTTATTTTATTTTCTTTTTTTTCTTTTGGGCCTTTTTTTTTCTTTTTGGCCTTTCTTCTTATTTTTTCTTTTTTTCTTTGGGCAATGCTCTAATAAGAATGATCATCACACTTCTATTGATTACAACATATAAATTACAACTCGAAACTAGAACAAGATATGACTCTATATGAATGCCTCCGGCGGTGTACCGGGATGGTGCAATGAATCAAGAGTGACATGTATGAAAAATAATGCATGGTGGCTTTGCCACAAATACGATGTCAACTACATGATCATGCGATGGCAATATGACAAAAGTAAAGCATGTCATGATGATGATGAACGGAACGGTGGAAAGTTGCATGGAAATATATCTCGGAATGCCTATGGAAATGCCATAATAGGTAGGTATGGTGGCTGTTTTGAGGAAGATATAAGGACGTTTATGTGTGATAGAGCGTATCGTGTCACGGGGTTTGGATGCACCGGCGAAGTTTGCACCAACTCTCAAGGTGCGAAAGGGCAATGCATGGTACCGAAGAGGCTAGCAATGGTGGAAAGGTAAAAGTGCGTATAATCCATGGACTCAACATTAGTCAAAATAACTCATATACTTATTGCAAAAATTTAGAAGTCATCAAAAATCAAGCACTATGCGCATGCTCCTAGGGGGATAGATTGGTAGGAAAAGACCATCGCTCGTCCCCGACCGCCACTCATAAGGATGCACAAACCAAGTACACTTCATGTTTCAAATCTGTCACACAATTTTAACCATACGTGTATGCTACGGGACTTGCTAACTTCAACACAAGCATTCTTTAAATTCATAATCACCCAACTAGCATGACTTTAATATCACTACCTCCCAATCAGAAAACAATTATCAAGTACCAAATTGATCATAGCATCCAATTCACTTTCTATGATAGTTTTTATTATACCCAACTTGGATGCTCATCATTCTAGGACCAACTTTGTAACCATAGCAAATACCATGCTGTTCTGAAAGACTCTCAAAATAATATAAGTGAAGCATGAGAGACTAGAAATTTCTACAAAATATGACCACCCCGTGCTCTAAAAGATATAAGTGATGCACTAGAGCAAATGACAAACTACTCTGAAAGATATAAGTGAAGATCTATGAGTAGTCGAATAATTGTGCAACTATGTGAAGACTCTCTAACATTAAAGAATTTAAGATCTTGGTACTCTAATCAAACAGCAAGCAAACAAAAATAAAATGACATTGCAAGGATAGCACAACTCATGTGAAGAAGCAAAAACTTAGGCTCAACCGATACTAACCGATAGTTCTTGAAGAAGAAAGGTGGGATGCCTACCGTAGCATCCCCAAGCTTCGATGCTTGGGACTTCATGAAATATTATCTTGGGGGTGCCTTGGGCATCCCCAATCTTGATCTTTTATGTCTCCTTAATTCCTCTCATAACATGGTTTCTCTTTTTATCAAAAGCTTCATCCACAACAAACTCAACAAGAACTCGTGAGATAGGTTAGTATAAACCAATGCAAAACCTTATCAATTTCTACTGTAACAAATTACTAAAATTATTATTCAACATTTCATACTAAATGACTCTCCATATTTAACACTTCTATCCTCAAATATAATCATTAAACATGCAAACATATGCAAACAATGCAACCATAACAGCAATCTGTCAAAACAGTACAGGCTGTAAAGAATGCAAGATTCATCATACTTCCCTAACTTCAAAAATTATGAAATAAAATTTCCACTGTAGTAAATTTATCAGAGCTCATTATGCAAAAGGTTTCAACATTATATCATGCTCAGAATTTTCTAGGGAATTTTTGCAACAGCGGTAAACTTTCTGTTTTCAAACAGCAACGTGTATACTAGCAAAATAAGCATGATAAAGGCTATCCTTGACTTTTTTATTGAAACTAAAGATGCAAATCATTATTCTAAGTAACAGCAAGCAAATACTAAGAAAATAAAACGACGCTCCAAGCAAAACACATATCATGTGGTGAATAAAAATATAGCACCAAGTAAAGTTACCGATGAACGAAGACGAAAGAGGGGATGCCATCCGGGGCATCCCCAAGCTTAGGCTCTTGGTTGTACTTGAATATTACCTTGGGGTGCCTTGGGAATCCCCAAGCTTAGGCTCTTGCCACTCCTTATTCCATAGTCCATTGAATCTTTACCCATTGAAAACTTCACAACACAAAACTCAACAGAAAACTCGTAAGCTCCGTTAGTATAAGAAAATGAAACCACCACTTAGTTATTGTAATGAACTCATTCCTATTGGTGTAATATCTACTGTATTCCAACTTTTCTATGGTTCATACCACTTAATACTAGCCATAGATTCATCAAAATAAGCAAACAACAGATAGAAAACAGAATCTGTCAAAAACAGAACAGTTTGTAGTAATCTGTATCAAACGTATACTTCTGGAACTCCAAAAATCCTATCATATTAGGAAGTCCTAAGAAATTTGTGTACCAATCCAGATCAAAAAGAATCAGATCAATAGCATGTTTCTGTGAATGGACGAAACTAATTTACTGGGTGCAAAAGTTTCTGATTTTCAGCTGGATCAACACAACTATCACCGTAAGCAATCCTAAAGGTCTTACTTGGCACTTTATTGAAGCAAAAGCTATAAAACATGATTAATACAGTAGTATAATCATGTGAACACACAAGAACATTAAGGATAAATGTTGGGTTGTCTCCCAACAAGCGCTTTTCTTTAATGCCTTTCTAGATAGGCATGATGATGACAATGATGCTCACATAAAAGATAAGAATTGAAACATAACGGGAGCATCATGAAGCATATGTTTAGCACATTTAAGTCTAACCATCTTCCTATGCATAGGGATTTTGTGAGAAAACAACGTATGGGAACAATAATCAACTAGCATAGGAAGGTAAAACAAGCATAGCTTCAAAACTTTAAGCACATAGAGAGGAAACTTGACATTATTGCAATTCCTACAAGCATATATTCCTCCCTCATAATAATTTTCAGTAGCATCATGAATGAAATCAACAATATAACCAGCACCTAATGCATTATTTTCATGATCTACAAGCATAGAAAATTTACTACTCTCCACATAAGCAAAATTCTTCTCATTCGGAATAGTGGGAGTATCATAAGAGACTTGAACACTAAAAATTGTTTCCACATTAAAAGTGTAATGTTCAGAAAAAGGGTAATCATAATCATGACAAGATTTATAAATATATCATCACTACTTTTTATAGCATAAGTTTCATCACAATAATCATCATAAGTAGCAACTTCGTTCTCATCATAATCGATTGAAACCTCTCCCAAGATAGTGGAATCACTAAATAAAGTTGACACTCTTCCAAATCCACTGTCGTATTCATCACAATAAAATTCAACATCCACCAAAATGGTGGGATCACTACTTCCTAAAGTTGACTCTCTTCCGAACCCACTATCATCAATGTAATCGTCATAGGTAGGAGGCATGCTATCATCATAACAACTTTGCATATCAAAACTTGGGATGCTAAAAATATCATCTTCATTAAACATAGCATCCCCAAGCTTGGGAAAAACATTAATTTCAGCAAATATATTCTCAATTATGTCATTTTAATCAAACATAGCTTCCCCAAGCTTGGGCCTTTTAATATCATAAGCATAATCACTCTCATCATTAAAAATATGGATAGCACCAATAGTAAAGCAATTATCATCATCACAATGAGTAGTAGGAGCAACATCATTTGGGAGGGATACCTTTCTACCTTTTTTGCTCCTTCTTTTCTTTTTCTTCTTCACATTATATGTGGATTCAACCTTCCTCTTTGAGCTCCTTATTGATGAGATTGGTTGAATAGAAAGCTCCTCCTCGTTACCTGATTCATCATAAGAAATAATAGCAGGAGATTGGGGAGTCTCTTCCCTTTCATTAGTATTCTCTTCATCTTCTATTTGCTTTCTTTTCTTTATGTAATTGGCAATATAACGATTTTCAATGCAATTCACCGCACAATACATATAAATCTTTTCTAGATCAATATCAAGGAAATGCCCAAGATTAAATTTTGGAATAGGCTTAGTTAAACGTTTCAGCTCTTCATAACCCAAAAGCAAACTAAGTTCATTATAATGTGCAAGGGAAATAAAATCATCACAATTTTTGGACACGATTCGGTCATGAAACAATTTGCATTGGATATGTAAATGACCACGTTCATTGCAATGTTCACAAGTACGGCAAAGGAATTTTAAATTTTCAGCACTCACATCTAGCCTTTCTTGCAACCATTTAGTTTCTAAATGCTTATGCCTCTTGCAATAAATATCTTCTCTATTTGGTGTGTTCATGCAAACATGCACTCCATAAAAGTTGGCATGCTCATAAGAGATATTTTCATCATGACTAGAGAAATCATCATTAATACTATGGATATTCAAGGAGTTTATACTAACAATATTGCAATCATGCTCATTATTAAAAGATTTAGTATCAAGCATTTTAATGCACTTTTCTTCTAGCACTTGAGCACAATTTTCCTTTCCATCATACTCACGAAAGATATTAAAAAGACGAAGCGTATGAGACAAACTTAACTCCATTTTTTGTAGTTTTCTTTTATAAACTAAACTAGTGATAAAACAAGAAACAAATAGATCCGATTGCAAGATCTAAAGATATACCTTCAAGCACTCACGTCCCTGGCAATGGCGCCAGAAAAGAGCTTGATGTCTACTACACAACCTTCTTCTTGTAGACGTTGTTGGGCCTGCAAGTGCACAGGTTTGTAGGACAGTAGCAAATTTCCCTCAAGTGGATGACCTAAGGTTTATCAATCCGTGGGAGGCATAGGATGAAGATGGTCTCTCTCAAGCAACCCTGCAACCAAATAACAAAGAGTCTCTTGTGTCCCCAACACACCCAATACAATGGTAAATTGTATAGGTGCACTAGTTCGGCGAAGACATGGTGATACAAGTGCAATATGGATGGTAGGAAAGTGAGCGTAAACGGTATTGCAATGATAGGAAACAAGGCCTAGGGTTCATACTTTCACTAGTGCAAGTTCTGTCAACAATAATAACATAGAAAGATCATATAACAATCCCTCAACATGCAACAAAGAGTCACTCCAAAGCCACTAATAGCGGAGAACAAACGTAGAGATTATGATAGGGTACAAAACCACCTCAAAGTTATTCTTTCGGATCAATCTATAAAAGAGTTCGTACTAGAATAACACACCTTAAGATACAAATCAACCAAAACACTAATGTCACCTAGATACTCCATTGTCACCTCAAGTATCCATGGGCATGATTATACGATATGCATCACACAATCTCAGATTCATCCAACCAACACAAAGTACTTCAAAGAGTGCCCCAAAGTTTCTACCGGAGAGTCAAGAAAACGTGTGCCAACCCCTATGCATAGGTTCATGGGCGGAACCCGCAAGTTGGTCACCAAAACATACAACAAGTGGCACGTGATATCCCATTGTCACCACAGATAAACACAGCAAGGCATACATCAAGTGTTCTCAAAGTAAAGACTCAATCCGATAAGATAACTTCAAGAGGGAAACACAATTCATCACAAGAGAGTAGAGGGGGAGAAACATCATAAGATCCATCTATAATAGCGATACATCAAGATCGTGCCATAGAGAGAACACGAGAGAGAGAGATTAAACACATAGCTACTGGTACATACCCTTAGCCCCGAGGGTGAACTACTCCCTCCTCATCATGGATAGCGCCGGGATGATGAAGATGGCCACCGGTGATGGATTCCCCCCTCGGCAGGTGTCAAAGCAGGCTCCCGAGAGGTTTTTGGTGGCTACAGAGGCTTGCGGCGGCGGAACTCCAGATCTATCTTGATATTCGACGTTTTAGGGTATGTAGGGTTATATAGGCGGAAGAAGTCAGTCGGGGGGTGCTCGAGGGGTCCACGAGACAGGGGGCCGTGCCCTATAGGGGGGCGCCCCTATCTCCTGGGCTCCTCGAGGGTCTTCTCACTTGATCTCCAAGCCTCTAGGATGATATTCTTCCAAAAAATCACAATGCCGAATGTTTCATTCCGTTTGGACTCCGTTTGATATTCCTTTTCTTCGAAATACTGAAACAGGCAATAAAAAAAACAATATGGTCTGGGCCTCCGGTTAATAGGTTAGTACCAAAAATGATATAAATATGTAAAATAGAGCCCATAAACATCCAAAAGGGGTAATATAATAACATGGAACAATAAAAAATTATAGATACGTTGGAGACGTATCAGCTCGCTGGATGGGGTCACCGTGAGGGTCACCGCAAAATGCATGTCGACTTCGAGGGTCGACTCGCCGACTTTGAAAGAGAAAACCTAGTCGCGCTACAACACATAGATGTGGTCGATCCTTGGCTGGTAGAGCACAAAACCTTTATTGAGAATACGTTACAATGACCGAGGGCCAACGAGGAGGGGACGGAGATATAATCAAAGAGCACAACTCATGCTTTACGCGTTGGTTCAAGCGAAGCTTACATTGTACCCTTTACATGAGGATTCTTCCGCGGAAGAACAACTCATATTCGCCTTGTCACAGGGCGCCGAGCACAACCTGATGACGTATGAGGCGTACGATATCAACGGCTACACATTCTACACCAAGGGAAAGGACATAAAGAGCGATGGTTATCAGAACTCCGGGGTAAAGATGGAATCCTACGCCGGTAACGACAAGGACAGATACTACGGAAGGATCGAGGAGATCTAGGAACTGAGCTACGCTGGAGAGAAGGTCCCGATGTTCCGTGTCAGAAGGGCCAAGAGCGTCATAAAAGAAGACCGGTATTTCACCACCATGGTTATACCCGAAGCCAAATCCAAGATCATGGCGCATAAGCGTCACCGCTTGAAAAAATGAGCCATGGGTACTGGCTTCCCAAGTGGACCAATGCTTCTTCATAACCGACCCGCCAAAGCCCAGTCGTGTTGTCGTGAGGAGAGGCAAAAGGAAGATTATCAGAATGGATGGAGTCGCCAATGAGCAAGACTTCGACAAGTACGGCGACCCGAAGATGGAACATGACGATGACGATGAAGTATCAGCATACACCACAAGAAGAAGCAGGACCACCCTACCTAAAGGATGTCCGTTCAAGAGAAGAACTCCATTTACGAAAAATAAGGGCAAGATGATTGTGAAAAGATAGCTAGCTAAGATCGATTGTATTTAAATTGTATCCTTCATTTCTCAATTGTATTTCATGGGCACTTTAATTTTGAAATCATGAATATTTTTTAAATTTCATGGACACTCGATCTCGATCCCCCTCCATCTCGATCGCTATCCCACCTCGCCAGATCCGGTCCCCCTCGCCGCCGAGCACCCCCGCACCCTCTCCCCCGCTCCACCGGCCGCCGCCGCCCACCCCCCGGCCCCGCACCCTCCCCCGCTCCACCGCCGCCGACGACCCACCGCACCCTACCCTGCTCCACCGCCGCCGCCGACCCACCACACCCTCCCCCGCTCCACCGGCCGCCGCCACACCCCCGCACCTCCCCGCTCCACCGCCGCTGCCGACCCATCGCACCCTCCCCGCTCCACCCCGCCGCCACCCCACCCTCCCCACTCCACCGCCACACGACCCACCGCACCCTCCCCGCTCCACCGCCCGCCACCGACCCTCCCCGCTCCACCGCCGAGCACCCCGCACCCTTCCCCGCTCCACCGGCCGCCGTCGCCGACCCCTCGCACCCTCCCCCGCTCCACCGCCCGCCGATCCAACGCACCCTCCCTGATCCGCTCCACCGTCACAAATGAATGCAACTAAAATTGCAAAAAAAAAAACAAATTTGATTATATTTTCAAATAACAAATTTGATGATATTTTCAAATAATAAATTTGATGATATTTTTTCATATTCATAAATATTTTCAAATAACAAATTTGATGATATTTTTTAAAAAATTATTACTGTTTTTATAAAAAATTATTACTGTTTCATATTCATATTCATTTTCTTAAAAATTATTAGATGCAACAAAAAATAATAATAAAAAAAATTACTTATGGCGCACCTCTGGCTGGTGCCCCATTGCTATATATAAAAAAAGATTACTAATGGCGCACCGCTGGCTGATGTGCCATTGCTATATAAAAAAAAGATTACTAATGGTGCACCGATGGGGGGTGCGCCATTGCTATCTAAAAAAAACATACTAATGGCGCACCGTAGAGGGGTGCGCCATTAGTAAGCTTCCCCCACACTAAATCCCCAATCTCTCACATTTCTCTCTAATCTCTCCCCTACCTCATCTCACCCGCGCCCGACCACCCTCAACCACCACCGCCCCCGTGCTCGCCGTCCCGGGCCGTGCTCGCTGCCCCCCCCCCCCCCCCGTGCTCACCGTCCCCGAGCCGAGCGCCGCCTCCCTCGCCGTCCCCCCTCTGCCCGCGCCCTCTCCCTCGACGTCCTCCCGCCCAAGCCTCGAGGGCACCCGCGTGGAACGGATCCTCACCTCCGACCCCAAGCTCCCCTTCAAAGTGTGAGTACAGATTCCCCCTCTTCCTCCTCCCCCACCCCTCCTCAGACCAGATCTCATCCTGATCCGCGTGTGTCGTGCGGTGGCCTCGCAGGTTCAGCGTGCCGGAGGCGGTCCCTTCACCGCGGTGCTCAAGTTCGCCGCCGAGGAGTTCAAGGTCCCGCCCCAGACCAGCGCCACCATCACCAACGGTACGGTCCCCCGCCCCAGACCATGTCCTTTTCTCACTCGCCCCTGCCGACAACTCCTGTTTCCATTTTGAAGCCTCTTCCCATTTTGGATGCAGCTGCACCAACACCAGCACCGGGTGGTTCATGTTTTAGAGTACATGTCTGTGTGTCCATGAACAAATAGCACATTTACAGATTTACATGGATTGTAAAATGAACTAGCACACATATATATATGTTTTGTTTTTGTAGGCATTCTTGGTTTCAATAAAGATCTTTGAAAAAAAAGAAGTATTGGTTTGAGTAAAGTGTCCTTTTTTTCTTCAAATGTAGGGGTCCTGTTACCCATTTGTCAAAAAGAATTGACCCCTTCCCTCTTTTCTTCCTAGCTCTTGTTCTTCATGCCTTGTTTTTATCTCTCATGTACCTTGTTCTCCTTTTCACTGTGGTAGTTGTTAAGTGTCACTTCGGAGGCGTGCTCACAACATTTATAATGTGCTTTGTTAGGTGTCCTGTAGGTTCAAATATGCCTGTGAATTTGTGGGATAAGGAGAGTTAGTGTAGAGTAGTACATCCAAGAAAATATGCCTGTGAATTGTTATGCACAATGTACATACACGTGTAGGTTCAAATATTTTCTGTAGGTTCAAATATTTTCTGTAGGTGTACTTCAATGGTACATCTACTTTTTTGTCTGTGAATTGTAGTGCTAGTGTACTGCTAGTGTACGTCCTGATCCTAAACAAAAAAGTAGAGCCAATGAGCCAACCCGTACGTATGTGTACGTGTATACCAAGTAAATATGCCTGTGAATTGTTATGCACAATGTGTAGATGTTAGTGTAGAGCAGTACATCCAAGAAAATAGTTCATCAATAGTACTTCAATGCACCAGTAGTTTCCTCAAATCTTAATCAAGCTAAATAGCTATTTAATGTGGGCATGTGCTGCCACACTTCTTTTTTTATATCAAGAAGTCTGGACTACTTAGTTTATTTTCCTTTGGTTCCTTTTCAGGTATCCGTGCGAAATCAATTACTTCTAAGCATTTAGCTTTAGCAAGTCAAATTATCAGTTTCATACATTCTTTGATTCCAGGTAAGCATTTTTTCCTTACCTTCTGTCTTTTGGCTGCACTGTTATTTATTGTATCCATACTTTCTGTTAATTTTGCCAGAATATAGAGTTCTGAAGGCTGACTATCCTGTCACTTCAAGTGATTGTGGGTTGTATTATCTTATCTTATTATATGTTTTTAGTTGATTATTTTTGTATCTTGATTTGTTGGTGGGCTGAAGGTTTGGAAAACTAGAAACCAGGGTCCTTAAAAAGATATCTACATAAATATAAGCTGAAGCACTTTTGTCTCTCCCTAGAACTGTTGGTATTTGAGTAGCTAGATGTAGAAGGGTAGGGAACAACAGAAACTTGAAAAAGTAGAAGCAATAGCTAGTTTCCAGCTTAGGGACCAGTACCAGGTGTGCTGTTCCCCTTTGTTTATCTAGAGCCTGATTCACGTACTAATCGCAATTAATAAAACTGTTAGAAACGAAACATCACATCAAAAATATGTTCACCGTTGCGTGAGCTCTGATTCAGACTGAGGCATGCATGCTGCTAATTTGTCTTGAACTTGAAGTGGGATTAAGTGCCCACCATGATAATAAAGAAGCTAAGTAGCGAGTCACGTTCCAACAATAGTAGTAGTGGCACATCACTGTTTCTTATTACAAAGATGCAGTGTCAACATTGTTAATCAGTGGTTGGTGATATTGACCGGGCTAAGGAGCGCTTCAGCTCGGCTCGGGTCATGATTCACACATAGAAGTAGTGATTAGTGTGTGAATTACACTATCAAAAGTAGTTTTAATTTGCATTTTTGTAGGACTGCCGTCCATGTGAACACTCTTAAGTTTATACTGCTTACTGTTGAATTATATGAATTTTGATCCAGTCGACGTTTGACTTTGCCTGAATTTTTTGTTCCTTGTCTAAGCTGAAAGCAGATTCGATCATGATTTTGCACTCACTATCTGCAAATGATTATTTTTCATTTCCTTGATACAAGTGTCCCATTGGCAGTAGTGCATGTACCATCTGGGCATGCAGGGTGTAACTTGAACTTGAAGAACTCCGTAGATAGTTTTATTAAAAGACGTGTAACTATAAGAAAAATTTCAGATAAGTAGACACTGAAAATTGCAGCCATGTAAAAGTGTCATTTCATTTGGGAGCAGTAACTATAAGAAAAGGAAGTGAGTTGAATTGAAAAAAATGGAAGGTGGAATGAAAAGAACATTGTGCAATCTACAAATGTGAAAAACTGTATGTGCTGTCATAGGTGTTGTGCTGTCAAAAACTGTATGTGCAATCTCCAGAACAATTATGCTTATGTGAAAACTGTATGTGCAATCTCCAAATGTATCATCATAATGTAGGTGCTATGTTGTGTGATTCTTCATGCTGAGAACTTCAGCTTTTTCAACTTGCTGGACTATATGTTCATTCGTACTAATTGTGATGCTGCTACTGTACTACTTGGGAATTTTGTCAACTTGTGATGCTGCTGCTGTACCCGAGAGGCCCTTGAGTTTGCCGGAATGTCGATTAACTTCCGTTCCGGCAAACTCGGGTACTCCATATGTCCTATTTTCAGCAAAGGTCATGCTGAAATTTTCCGTGAATTTTAGCATGACTTTGCTAAAAATAGGACATATATATGGGGTACTTGCGACTAATGCATGGGCCGGGGTAGCTTAGTACTTAATTAAGTAGGATCAACTGCCCCGCTATGCTTGCTGCATTAAACCATAGGTGGCAATAGAGCCAAGTGATTAGGCCCAACTTAGAATTCTCCTTGGCATCGATAAACCCTAGATGATAAACCCAACATAGGTAGCAATAGAGCCAAGTGATTAGTGCCAAGTGATTAGGCCCAACCTAGGGTGCCTCGGCATTGATAAACCCTAAATGATGAAAACTTAACTTAGCATTTAGGGTGCCTCTGTGACGCCCGGGTAATTACGCTACAGTAATCCCCGCTAATGATGTCACGTCACCTCGGTTACTGTGGATAAACTCGCGCTAGTTCGAAACCTGTTCGAATTCAAATTCAAAATCAAGCAAACAATAAAAGTTTTCAAATATTAAAACTAAAATGTTCGGAGTGAGCCAGATAATGCATAGGTAATTATGGTGGTGAAACCACACTTTTATAAAATGTTTAGATACTCTAAAATGAATAAAACAGTAGCATATACAATTATTTAAGTGCTTTAAAATTAATAAACATTTTCAAAACTAATTTGTTATAAGTAATAAACTATTGTGGCATTGTCATAATTTTTAAAATATTTTTTGTTGCCACTTTTTTAAATTGCTAAAAATAAAATAAAATATAAATTTAAAATGGTAAAATAAATAAAAAGGTAAAGAAAAAAGAAAAGAAGAGAGAGACACCCCCCCCCACTGGGCCAAGTGGCCCAGCTGGCCTCCGGCGACCGAACGGGCCGGCCCATACCCCCGTTCCCCTGGCCTATAGGCCACGCCCGACCAAACCCTAACCTACCCACGAACCCCCACTCTCCCTCGCCCCCTCCCCACGTTCGCTCCCCTCTCCCTTGATCTGGATCGGGATCGGGGGGAGGCCACCGACGCGCCACCACTCAGCGCTCCCGACGCCGCCGCCCGGCGCGTTCCCCCGCCACCTCGAAGGCGCCGCCCATCGCCACGCCGGACGCCCCATCCTCCTCCCGTTCCTGGATCCGGAAGGGCCTCCCCGCCCCGACCACGCCGACGAACGCCGCCGCACCGGAGCCCTCCCCCGGGCCTACTTCCCACAGACGTCGTCCCGGCATCCACCCCGAGCCTCACAGTCCCTACCCCCGACGTGAGCTCCTCCTCTACCTTCTTCGCCGCGCCAGATCCCCCGTTACGCCGTTGCCGCCCGCCGTGTCAAGACGCCGGCCAGCCGGCGTGCAAGACGCTTCAAGCGCTCACCGTGGCCCTTGCGCCCGTGGCGCGCCTCTCCCCCTTCCCCAGCGCTCCGCGTCGTCAGCAACCCGGCCGCCGAGGGTTGCGGCTGCCCCAGCGCCCCAAGCCTTCGCCCACACGCCCGGTTCTCCTCCTCTGCCTGCCGCACCCTCCTCCGCCCGGCCGGTGCTCGAGCGGCGCCAGCGCCATGGCCGGGGCCTCGCCGCGCCCCCTCGCCGGTCCCGTTCACCGGCGCTCCCTCCGCCCTGGCCGGCGCTCTCCTCCGCCCCGGCCAGCGCCTGGGGCCAACCGGGGATCGCCCCCTCCAGACGCCCGTCGCTCCCATTCGATTCCGCCCGCCCGATTCGCCCGCACGCCTGATCCGCCAGGCCCCCTGGGGCCAATGGCAAGTGGGTCCAAGCCCAAAACGATTGTTTTAAAAAAAAGAATCAATTAATTAAAATTAATAAAAGAGTTAAATAAATAATAATTAAAATCATTATTTTGTTAATTAAATAATTAACTTAATTATTACTGTTAATTAACCTGCTAATTACCTAATTAGTCAATTAGTCAGCACTAACAGAAACTGACATGTGGGTCCCCTTCCTAGTTGACCAGTCAACTGGTCAACAGTTGACCTGGTCAACGGGGTCCACTGTCAGCCTCTGGTGGCCCTGCTGTGTGCACATAGCAATTTCACCTTTTAATTCGAATTAATAATAATTTCAGAATATTGTTTAAACTTTAATAAATCATATCTTTTAATCCGTAACTCGGATGAAAATAATTTCAACATGAAAGTTGCTCAGAACGACGAGACGAATCCGGATAAGCAGTCCGTTCGTCCGCCACACACCCCTAACCTATCAAACCTGCAAACTTTCCTCTCCGGTTCATCTGTCTGACAGACGTCCGGAACCGGGAAAACTTTCCCGGATGTTTCCCCTTGATGTCGCCCGGTAGCTGCGTTAGAACCCGTCTAGCACTGTCGGTTGTCCTGTTATGCATTTACCTGCTATGTATTTACTGTTTCTTCCCCCTCTTCTCTCCGGTAGACCCCGAGGCCGCTGCCGGTAACCCCCTGTGATCGACTACGGTGTCGACGACCCCTCTCTCTTGCCAGAGCAACCAGGCAAGCCCCCCCTTTGATCACCAGATATCGCCTACTCTTCTCTATACTGCTTGCATTAGAGTAGTGTAGCATGTTCTTGTTTTCGAGATACTCCTATACTTGTTGCATAGCTTTGTCCTTGTAACTTCTGTTGTTACCTTACCTGCAATCCTATATGCTTAGTATAGGATGCTAGTACATTCATCTGTGGCCCTTCATACTTGTCCGTCTGCCGTGCTATACTATCGGGCCGTGATCACTCGGGAGGTGATCACGGGTATATACTATATACTGTACACTATTACATTACGTATTCTTGTTAGGAGATGGGGGCTGAAAGGACAGGTGGTTCCATCCCGGTAGAGGTGGGCCTAGGTTCCCGACGGCCCCCGACTGTTACTTTGTGGC
This sequence comes from Aegilops bicornis, assembly GCA_021605145.1. Taxonomy (NCBI): domain Eukaryota; kingdom Viridiplantae; phylum Streptophyta; class Magnoliopsida; order Poales; family Poaceae; genus Aegilops; species Aegilops bicornis. Next base: position 769,278,694 of record CM038670.1, on the reverse strand, counting down.
GGAGCGGTAGGGCAGGTTGAGACCGCCTAGGAGAGAGGTGGGCCTGGCCCTGTTCGGCGTTCGCGGTTACTTAACACGCTTAACGAGGTCTTGGTATTTGATCTGGGTTGGCTCTGAGCTTATACGCACTAACCATCTACTGGGAGTAGTTATGGGTATCCGGCGTCGTGGTATCGGCAAGCACTTCAGACGTCGGCTGACAGGCGGCGCTAGCCGGATTGGACTGGACGCGCTGTTAGGCTAGGTCTGCCTTCCGGCCGCCCTACATAGCGTGCGGTGTGCTTTCGAGGCGATGGGCCCGGACCCTGGCGCTTAGGGTTAGACCGGAGTGTTGGCCTCTCTGTTGTGCCTAGGTGGGGCTGCGACGTGTTGATCTTCCGCGGCCGGGCATGACCCGGAAAGTGTGTCCGGCCAAATGGGATCAAGCGTGCTGGGTAAGATGGTGCACCCCTGCAGGTAATTTAATCTATTCGGATAGCCGTGATCTTGATAATGTGACGACTTGGAGTTGTACCTTGAGCTTATGACAACTAGAACCGGATACTTGATAAAACACACCCTTCCAAGTGCGGATACAACGGTGGTCGCTCTCGCTCGGGGTTATGAGCAGGGATTGCCGGGTAGGATTATTGCTATATGATGTTACTTGGAGGACTTCAGTTTGTCCCTCCTACCTGTTGCAAGACAGGTGTCGAGCGTAGTCTTCGTTAAGACTAGCTATCCCCTCTTATTACGGCATTCTGCGATTCAGTCCTTGATATGGCCCTTTACACATATATCCATGCATATGTAGTGTACCTCCTTGCTTGCAGTACTTTGGATGAGTACTCACGGTTGCCTTGTTCCCCTTTTCCCTATCTCTACTCGATTGCTGCAACCAGACGATGGAGCCTAGGAGCACGCCACCGCCGATGGCGACTACTACTGCAGGTTGCCTAATACTACGTGCAGCCCGGCGGCGGCGACCGGGGAGTGACCTAGGAGGATTCGAGGCAGAGGCCTGCTCCTCTTCGATCCAGATCCCGGCTTTGTGCTAGCCATCTTATGGCACCTTGTTTAACTTATATGCGTACTCAAATATTGTTGCTTCGGCTGACTCGTCTATGATCGAGCACTTGTATTCGAGCCCTCGAGGCCCACGGCTTGTATTATGATGCTTGTATGACTTACTTTATTTGTAGAGTTGTGTTGTGATATCTTCCGTGAGTCCTTGATCTTGATCGTACACATTTGCGTGCATGATTAGTGTACGATTGAATCGAGGGCGTCACAAGTTGGTATCAGAGCCGACTGCCTGTAGGAATCCCCCTTCCACACTCCTTGGCCGAAGTCGAGTCTAGTCATTGCAAAAACTTTTACTAACTTGGCTGTGTGCCTTACGGGCCCACGTCGCCATTGGGTGGTATTATGATCTTTTACTCCTCGATCTTTACTCTGGGATTCTGAACTCTCTTCTATTCGGGTTAAATGAGTTTGCTAAAAACAAAACTAACTTTAGGTTCTCGCAAGTACTTTCACGGAGAACCCCTCACTTCGTGATGATCGTCTGCTAATCGGAAGATTCGAAGATACTCTCGATGTTCTCTCGAGGCTTTGTGCCCATCACTTTTGCTATTCCTGACCACCGATAAATCCGTATGGATAACTACTTACACTTGCCATTCCTATGGTCATCCCCATTGATCTTGTTATTACAAGATACCACAAGTTTTCTCTATTGTTCCGAGAATACTTTGTGCCTACTGCCTAGCAGTTCTTGCCACATGAATAACCCTTCAAATAAATCCTCGCACTTGTCGAGTATCCGCTCATCCCCAGTTGTTCATGTGTTTCACAAAAGTCTTCAAAATTACTATTCGATCTTCCGAAAATCCTCTGGAGCCTTTGGCTCTTGAAATTCTTGCTTGCTTGCATTATGGTTAATCCCATAAGTCTCGTAGTCATATTGACATTCCTTATCATTATCATTTTGGGTTTGTTGACTCAATATGTTTGCGAATACCCGCAATCATCATTGATCCTTATAAATTACCTTTCTGGCTGAGCTGCCATTCTTTTAACTGGAATTGGTTCTCGACCAATCCAATTGTCGTTGATTGTACCCTAAGGCTATTCAACTTATCCATCCCTAATCGTAGCATTGCTTCGATCCCTTGATTTGGGAATCATAATTCCTTTGCATTTGACAATTGAGTTAGTCAGTTGTTTCTATAGTTTGATCTCCTTGCATTCTCCTTCCTCTAGTTGAGTACTGATGCTCACGTCAGATCCCTTGTGGACCGCCATATCCACTGTTGGATTATTATCTGACAGTGTCCTTCATAATTAATCACTTTGTGAGTTCCTTCTCCGATACATAATGCCTTTGGTAAATCGTATCCTTCCCTTTTGCCAACCATGCTCCGCTTTCGAGCTGGTGGTATTTACTATTGAAGCTTGTGGTATATGTTTCCATGATACCCTGCCGGGTTGAACCTATGTCTTCCTTTACATGTGTGAACTCGGAAGTTTTCACGAGTCATACTCATCTGGTATTTCACCAGGTAAAACTTTCAACACTAATGCCTTTATCAAAGCGAAAAGTGAATGGAAGGTTATACATTGAAGAAGTGGGAGTCGACCTTGAACTTTGTGTTCATGCCCATGGACATGATGTAGATCTTATCATTAAAGCTTCTCTTAAATTAATTATTCCTTTGGTATAAGTTCATCTTATATCAGGGATCTGGCCTTTTGCAATCATGTTTCCGACCATGTTTCTCTTTTAAATACCATTTCTCGTGCAAGTTTTAGCACTTGTCTTCTGTAGAGCAATAACCCCCGTCCAACCTCTACTTTGATATGTCATCAAGTATTACCCCTGGTATCTCGAGATTATCATGGAACTGCATAACCTCTTATGAGTTCTTCATCAAGTGCTACCTTCCCACTGTTTCCAATTTTTCATCGAGTATTAAACACTCAAAGACACCGATAAATGAACCGAGTCCGCACTACGGTTCAACAACTCTTCAGTAAGCTTCTATAAGTACGAGTTTGTACCCGATCACGCCATTCCTAGCCTGTTTGGCTATATCGATGTCGTGATGATTTTAACTGTACTACCCGTTCCTTCTTCACGGAGCACAATTTTCGACGAGGAACTAACCTTACGTCGATCCTCATCGACATATCATTTCGCCTTGAACAACAAGCTTGGTTTCGAGTTTGTGTCGTACCCTTGGTTCCAATAACCTTTCGCTTCATCATTACTTTGACTTGATGTCGTCGCCGATTGATTACATCTTCATGAACTCTCGCGACAAAGGTGTCGTGATCATCAGCATTCTGAGCTCATCCAGGATATCAATTGAATTTATGATGAGAAATACCATCCTTGCCCTCGATGAATTGTATTATCATCGATCACTTTATTGCCATTCCCCCCCAACACAAGCTTGTTCATGTTTGGTGTTATACCTTGAGTTCCTTGCTACCCAGCAATTGTTCTTCCTTACCTTGGAGTATTACCATCTGTTAATATCAAGGATGTTGTGAGGACTGCTCCACCTCTTAAGAAATTCTTGGTATTGAGATGCTTCTCACCATCACCATTCTTTCTTGGTCCCCGTGTTGCTTCCAACCGGTGTACCAACAAGTGAACGGTGCTGTTTGAATTCTGCCCTTCTAGCAAGCCTCTTGCTTTGAAGTGAAATTCTTAGACTATCGATTATTAAATCACCATTCTGACATTGGTCGTGCAACCCAACCCATCCAGGCGCACCTTTCAACCAATGTTTACTTGTGTATGTTTTCCTCGAGCATACTTCCTTGTATCATTTGATCCGACAAATGTTATCTCCTTGTTCACTTAAATGTGGGAGTCTATCTTTTGGGAGTCTCGGTGAATTGCCGTTGAGTTCACCAGAAACCTCCTTGTCCTCTCCTTGGGTTAATGATGGACTCTTGTTAACGGAAATCACTCCATAGTTCATTTCCCCGAGAATCTTACAATGTCATCTCGTCAATTTGCGTTGCACCTTTTCTTCTCGTATCCTAAGTCTGAGGTATCCTGACACCAATCGGATCTGAATCTCGGTCAGATATGATGGTTGGGACAACTTCCAAGAGTTATGATGTTGATCCTTTGATGAACCGGTAGTATGATGTCATGCCTAGCACCCCCCCCCCCCAACTGGAGGACCTATCATTATAGATTCCTTTTCAACAGGGTTATCCATTCCTCCATGAGGGAATTGTAATACTGATTCTACAAGTTATTCCAGATGGATCCTTCGTGATTCCAAAGTCTGATCTTCACCTGAAGGCCATGTCAATACTATCTCGAAGCATGTCTGTGATACTCTGATTTTCAACAAGAACATTCGAAGCCCAATGCTAAATGTTTCTTGCTCAATTTATCCGAACACCGTTGTATGGGTAATGTCATGAAATTTCTCTCCCCATACCTAAAGGGTTTTCTACATTATCTCCTATCGTGGATATCATGCTCTGCTTATCCTTGGTAAGGATATATCCCTGAAATATGTGTTTAAACACATTTTCCTTCCCATTGTTCTGTTTAATATGATAATCATATTTTACTTTCCATGGGTTGTTTGAACCTTTCCTTGGGATATATATAATCTAAGCAGTGATAATCCCCTGCTTAGGTAAGCACCTCGTTGTACCACTCTGTAAGTAAGACCCTATTACTATTGTTGATGACATTCCGGTAACCACCGGTGGACGAGAACCTTGCCTATTGGTCCGCCTCGTTCAATGAGCAGGAAAATGGTTCTCTTAGTCCCTCGCCCTTGGTTACTGTTGACCCTCAGAGTCTCCTCTGACATGCCTTGCTTACATGATCGTGCAAGATGTCACCAACCTTTCTACTTTTAACCACATGGTGGGCCCATAACCCACAGTTTCACAGGATCGAAACCTGACTCTCCTGAACACCCCTGTGGCCGAAGTTATTCCTCACGCTCGACCTTGTATGTAATTCACGGACCACTTGCCTGTTGATCAATCCTGGTATCAGACGCGATACTTACTCTCGCTACTCTGAACCCCTTTCTCACTCTGGTTCAGGCTTCGAGCAACTATCTATCCGCTTGGAGCCTATTATGGTACCTTCGTACCTTACTCTCGAGGTATTTCATATGTTCAACTCGAGAGATAATTTTATACTAATTCATGGGTTAACCCCAGATTGTTTCCCTTAAAAGCATTATGTCGTAGTGAGCTGCCCCATACCTTTCGTAAGTACGATAGAGTTCCCAAAGAAATGATGACAGGTTTATCATGATGCATCGGAATAAAGGATTGAAGACATCAACGGAAGGAACTAACTTCTTCGAGAAGATCCGTTAGATTATCGTAACCAGAACCTTCCCCTTACTCCCCTCTTAAATCTCGGGACGAGATTTCTTGTAGTGGAGGAGAATTGTGACGCCCGGGTAATTACGCTACAGTAATCCCCGCTAATGATGTCACGTCACCTCGGTTACTGTGGATAAACTCGCGCTAGTTTGAAAACTGTTCGAATTCAAATTCAAAATCAAGCAAACAATAAAAGTTTTCAAATATTAAAACTAAAATGTTCGGAGTGAGCCAGATAATGCATAGGTAATTATGGTGGTGAAACCACACTTTTATAAAATATTTAGATACTCTAAAATGAATAAAACAGTAGCATATACAATTATTCAAGTGCTTTAAAATTAATAAACATTTTCAAAACTAATTTGTTATAAGTAATAAACTATTGTGGCAGTGGCATAATTTGTAAAATCTATTTAGGTGCCACTTTAGTAAATTGCTAAAACTAAAATAAAATATAAAATTAAAAAGGTAAACTAAATAAAACGTTAAAGCCAAAAGAAAAGAAGAGAGAGCGACCCCCCCCCCCCGCTGGGCCAAGTGGCCCAGCTGGCCTCCGGCGACCGAACGGGCCGGCCCATACCCCCGTTCCCCTGGCCTATAGGCCACGCCCGACCAAACCCTAACCTACCCACAAACCCCCACTCTCCCTCGCCCCCTCCCCACGTTCGCTCCCCTCTCCCCCGATCTGGATCGGGATCGGGGGGAGGCCACCGACGCGCCACCACTCAGCGCTCCCGACGCCGCCGCCCGGCGCGTTCCCCCGCCACCTCGCCGAGCGCCGCCCCATCCCCTTCGCCACGCCGGACGCCCCATCCTTCTCCCGTTCCTGGATCCGGAAGGGCCTCCCCGCCTCGACCTCGCCGACGAACGCCGCCTCACCGGAGCCCCTCCCCGCTTGACTGCTTCCCCGCGCCAGACGTCGTCCCGGCATCCACCCGAGCCCAGCGCGGTCCCTACCCCCGACGTGAGCTCCCTCCTCTACCTTCTCCGTCGCCCGGCGTATCCCCCTCCCCCCCTCCCGTTCGCCGTTGCCTCCCGGCGTGGGCCGCGCGCGGCAGCGCCTGCGTCTTGTGCGCCGGCGCTCACCGTGGCCCTTGCGCCCGTGGCCGCGCCCTCTCCCCCCCTTCCCCCCCGCGCTCCCGCGTCGTCGGCAACCCCGGCCGCCGTAGGTTGCGGCTGCCCCCGGCGCGCGCCCTCGAAGCCTTCGCCCCCACCCCCCCGGTCTCCTCCTGCGCCTGGCGCACCCTCCTCCGCCCGGCGGTGCACAGGCGGCGCCGCGCCATGGCCGAGCCTCGCCGCGCCTCGCGGTCCCGTTCACCGGCGCTCCCTCCGCCTGGCGGCGCTCTCCTCCGCCCGGCGGCGCTGGGCCAACTGGGATCGCCCCTCCAGACGCCCGTCGCTCACATTCGGTTCCGCCCGCCCGATTCGCCCGCACGCCTGATCCGCCAGGCCCCCTGGGGCCAATGGCAAGTGGGTCCCAGCCCAAAACGATTGTTTAAAAAAAGAATCAATTAATTAAAATTAATAAAAGAATTAAATAAATAATAATTAAAATCATTATTTTGTTAATTAAATAATTAACTTAATTATTACTGTTAATTAACCTGCTAATTACCTAATTAGTCAATTAGTCAGCACTAACAGAAACTGACATGTGGGTCCCCTTCCTAGTTGACAATCACTAATCGGTCAATAGTTGACCTGGTCAACGGGTCCACTTGTCACCTCTGGTTCAACGTGTGCACTCTGCTGGGTGCACATAGCAATTTCACCTTTAATTGAATTAATAATAATTTCAGAATATTGTTTAAACTTTAATAAATCATATCTTTAATCCGTAACTCGGATGAAAATAATTTCAACATGAAAGTTGCTCAGAACGACGAGACGAATCCGGATACGCAGTCCGTTCGTCCGCCACACACCCTAACCTATCAAACCTGCAAACTTTCCTCTCCGGTTCATCTGTCTGACAGACGTCCGGAACCGGAAAACTTTCCGGATGTTTCTTCGCCAAGATCGCTTAGCGCTGCGTTAGAACCCGTCTAGCAATCGGTTGTCCTGTTATGCATTTACTCGCTATGTATTTACTGTTTCTTCCCCTCTTCTCTCCGGTAGACCCGAGGGCGCTGCGGTACACCCTGTGATCGACTACGGTGTCGACGACCCCTCTCTCTTGCCAGAGCAACCAGGCAAGCCCCCCCCTTGATCACCAGATATCGCCTACTCTTCTCTATACTGCTTGCATTAGAGTAGTATAGCATGTTACTGTTTTCAGATACTCCTATACTGTTGCATAGCCTGTCCTTGTAACTTCTGTTGTTACCTTACCTGCAATCCTATATGCTTAGTATAGGATGCTAGTACATTCATCTGTGGCCCTTCATACTTGTCCGTCTGCCGTGCTATACTATCGGGCCGTGATCACTCGGGAGGTGATCACGGGTATATACTATATACTTTACACTATTACATTACATGTGTTACTGTTCGGAGATGGGGGCTGAAAGGACAGGTGGTTCCATCCCGGTAGAGGTGGGCCTAGGTTCCCGACGGCCCCCGACTGTTACTTTGTGGCGGAGCGACAGGGCAGGTTGAGACCGCCTAGGAGAGAGGTGGGCCTGGCCTCGCTCGGCTGCTCATGTTACTTAACACGCTTAACGAGGTCTTGGTATTTGATCCGGGTTGGCTACGAGCTTATACGCACTAACCATCTACGCTGGAGTAGTTATGGGTATCCGGCGTCGTGGTATCACCGAAGCACTTCAGACGTCAATGGAGCGGCGCTACCGGATTGGATCGAACGCCTGTTAGGCTAGGTCTCGCTTCCGGCCGCTCGCAACGCAGGTGTGTGCTCAGGCGATGGGCCCGGACCCTGGCGGCTTAGGTTTAGACCGGCGTGTTGGCCTCTCTGTTGTGCCTAGGTGGGGCTGCGGCGTGTTGATCTTCCGCGGCGGGCATGACCCGGAAAGTGTGTCCGCCAAATGGGATCAAGCGTCTTTGGGTAAGATGGTGCACCCTGCAGGGAAGTTAATCTATTCGGATAGCCGTGATCTTCGGTAACAGGACGGCTTGGAGTTGTACCTTGAGCTTATGACAACTAGAACCGGATACTTGATAAAACACACGCTTCCAAGTGCCAGATACAACCGGTGGTCGCTCTCGCTCAGGGTTATGAGCAGGGGATTGCCGGGTAGGATTATTGCTATATGATGTTACTTGGAGGACTTCAGTTTGTCCCCTCCTACCTGTTGCAAGACAGGTGTCCAGAAGCGTAGTCTTCGTTAAGACTAGCTATCCCCCTCTTATTACGGCATTCTGCGATTCAGTCCGCGATATGGCCCTTTACACATATATCCATGCATATGTAGTGTAGCTCCTTGCTTAAGTAGTACTTTGGATGAGTACTCACGGTTGCCTTGTTCCTTTTCCCCTATCTCTACTCGATTGCTGCAACCAGACGATGGAGCCCAGGAGCGGACACCACCGCCGATGGCGACTACTACTCCGGGAGTTGCCTACTACTACGTGCAGCCCGGCGACGGCGACCGGGAGTGACCTAGGAGGATTCTGTGCGGAGGCCTGCTCCTCTTCGATCTGTATCCCACTTTGTGCTAGCCATCTTATGGCACCTTGTTTAACTTATGTACGTACTTTCGAGATATTGTTGCTTCCGCTGACTCGTCTATGATCGAGCACTTGTATTCGAGCCCTCGAGGCCCCTGGCTTGTATTATGATGCTTGTATGACTTACTTTATTTGTAGAGTTGTGTTGTGATATCTTCCCATGAGTCCTTGATCTTGATCGTACACATTTGCGTGCATGATTAGTGTACGATTGAATCGAGGGCGTCACAGCCTCGGCATCGACAAACCCTAAAGGATGAGACCTTGGCTTTTAGGGTGCCTCGGTGTCGATGAGAACTTAAATGATGTACGCTAAGGATTTTAGGGTGCCTCGGCGTCGACAAACCCTAAATGATAAAAGCTTAGCTTTTAGGTTGCCTCGGTGTCGACAAACCTTAAATGATGAGACCGTGATCTTGTCCCTTGACAATAACCAACTTTTTGACCAAATTTTTTTCCTATTTAGAGCGAAACATGGCCCACAACGATGAGGCCGGCGGTTCGGGCGACAAGCAATTCTGGGAGCTGTCCCAGGAGTTGGAGGAAGAACCTCACTGCTATGAGGACGCCGCGGAAGACACCGATCCTGACTACACAACCCCTAGTGGCGTCGGGGATGACACCACTGATGGTGCCATTGAGGATGCCACCACTGATGATGGCGGCGCACGCACAGATGGCAGCCAACCGAAGAGGCAACGGAAGGACTGGCGCCCGAGCGTGCTCGGCACCATCAAGGAGGAATTTACTGAAGTGAACTCCGACGGGCATCCGACGGCGCCCAAATAAGTAGTCAAGGGGTACTCGGTTCAGCTCGGGCGCATTCTCCGGAGCACCGTATCGATCAACACCGAGAACCTAAGGCATAAGGACCGAGGGAATTTGCGCAGCCTCCTCTTCACGAAGCTGCACGAACGATACAAGTTCCCCGCTGAATTTGCAAACACTCGCCTCTCAGGGAACAAAGTGAACAGTGCCGCCCTCACGAGGATGAGCACGGCCCTGTCTACTTGGAGAAGCACGGTGAAGGCAATGATTGAAAAAGGTGATAGTTATGAGAAGATCAAGGCGAAATATCCTTTGATCATGAAGATGACTACAAGGAGTTCAAGATCAAGTGCAAGAGCGCCGCAACCTCCGAATCAAGTCAGTGGGGGAAAGAAATACGGCAGTTGAACTTAGGGGTCCACCAACTCGGTCCCGGCGGTTACAGAGTGGCGGAGCCTGTATGGGACAAGGAGGACGCAGAGCATGCCGAGCAAGGCCTACCGCCCGCTCGAGAAATACTGCGTGACAAGGCATCAGGAACTTTCTCAGGGCCCGGTACAAGGAGGACCCGGTAACAAAGGAGCTTACCACGGATCCGAAGACCAGGGCGCTTGAGCTTGTTCTGGTAAGGAATACACCCCCACGTAATTAGCTCCATATGGTTGCATTCTAGTTAATCCCCAATATTTCTAAATGGTTCATGTTCCTTCTGCAGGACACTGAAAGCAGTAGTGCGGGGTCGTCTTAGAGCTCCCCTTTCGACACCCCTTTAAATAGGGTGTTGAACGTAATGAAAAACAAGGATAAGCTCGATGGTCGACGTCAGCTGGTCGTGTGGCCGGCAAAGGCTTGTCGACAAAATGGTCGTCATACTATACCGCTGGTGGGCGAAAGGAGAAAAAGACCAGCTCGGAAAGCCAGTCGCGCGAGGTTGAAGCACTCAAGACACAAGTGGCGCGGATTCCAGAGATTGTCCAAGAGCAAGTGCAACAACAACTAGGAACGACGCTCACCGCCATGGTGCCTTCATTGATTCATGGGCTGACGACGTGGATTGCGGGCGGCCAACAGGGGCCTCCCCCCGGTTCCCAGCTTCACGGCCAGCAACTCGCACAACACGCAGGCGGCGCCATTGGTGTCTCCGGCGAAGGCCGTATTCGTGTCTCCGACGCCGGCACGGGCATTGGAGCTTAATGCACCCGGGTGTACGCCGGCCGGCACCTCGCCAGCAAGCGGTCCCTCCGTCAGTTGCACGCCCGTCGTTGGCGGTGCCTCGACATTAGCCGAGCTCGACGGCATCACGGTAACTAAGCCTCTTGGCCGATGACTTCATCTCCTTGCCTTTGACTGGGCATCCGTGACGCCCTACATGTTTTCGCAGGGCGCCGCCAACGTTCCTTGCACTCTCCTGCACTTAGTGGGCGGCGAGTTGGTCGATGTCGCCAAGGGCAGAATCGTTCAACCGGGCAACCCCGTGTTCCACGGTAATCCGATGCCACCCACCTTGTATAGGGTTGAACTGGTTCGGGTGCTTCCAGGCTGCGACGATGTGTTACCTCCGATTCGACCCGCTGGGGCTGACGAAGACTATGTGATGACCCTCAGCGCCTGCGTAAGCTGGCCCCTGCTTTGGCCGAAGAGCCAGATTCGTTTGGGGGCGGGGGACACCACCCCACAGACAAGACCGCCAGTCGTGTCGGCACCAAGCCATGGCAAGAACGCCGCAACGCTACCGCACGTGCCGGACATCCCTATGGCACAGGATCCGGACATGCATATGGCACAGGATCCGGACAAGGACGACAACAACGACGGTACATTTACCAATGTCGATAAGTACTTTGCCGAACATGGGTACGCTGACGAGTTCTGCGGGCCTCTTTCTCAAGAAGCCAACCAAGACAACCGCGATCTTGCTGGTACGGCGGAGAAACCCAATTGCAACAGGCATCGTCTGGCATTCAGTTCTCAGGAGACGCCTCCAGCTGCCGCATTCACAGAGCCTCAGATAGCTGAGGTGCAAAATATTATCAGCCCCAACACGCTCAAGAAGGCGGTCTGTGAGCAGAACTCGGTCCCATTACAGTAGATCAAGAAGAAGGGATGGAAACGAAAGACTAACAAGGGCACCGATGCGAGCCAGCCGGCACCGAATACGATCCATGCTCAGGACGGGCCACCTTCACCTAAGGATATCCCGGGGAGGGTGTATGTGGCGGGTAGGGCGATGCTACCGACAAATATGCTCAATGCTGCAACCGGTGCTATGCGGTATCTGCATGACAATGTTCTTTCTTTGGAGAAGCGGCGTCTCTCCCAGAATGATGTGGCATACCCGGTTTTCGTGGCCAAGGTGCCAGAGGGCAAGGGCTTTGTGGATGGCGCCATCGGGGGTACGATCGTCATGCGGTTTGATGACATCTTTGCTATGTTTAACCTTCATCCGCTGCACTACACCTTCGTTCCGCTGTTTTCGCTGAGTATGGAGATGCGGATCATTCGAGACAAGACCCCGGACATCGGGATAGTCGACCCCTTCTACATGTGTGCCAAGATCTTGGGCAGCGCTGGGGACCGGCAAGTCGCGAGTTCACATCTCGAAGGCGTCATTCTGGCTAACCCAGATAAGGATAACTTCCTCGTGCCTTATTTTCCCGAGTAAGTCATCCCCTCACCGCCCCGTAACATATGATTTCTTAGATTTCGATCATTGTTTTTTTCTAACATTCCGTGTTACGGCGGTGACACACATTGCACACTCATCCTCTTAAGCCCGAAATATTCCATGGCCACGTATTTCGACCCGGACCGTGACTCCAAGATAGACTACACAAATATCAAGAAAGTTCTTGATGATGCTCTCCCCGGCTACGCCAAACCTAGAGGCACCTTTAAGAGGCCAGTTCGTAGGTACGGCAGGCACGAGTTCACCAACAAAGTGGCGTGGTACTAGTGGCGCACCAGTAGTGCACCATTAGTAGGCAAAACTGGTGCGCCACTAGTAGGCCTTTTCCTAGTAGTGCATAAGTCATCAACACGGATATCCTTCCTTTGATTTCAATCATTCATTTGCATGGTGGAGGCTAATTAATTTGAGGTGTACTTATTTTGCGCAGCGGCGGGCGCGCCGTCCTCATCATCCTCTACCCCCGATACTCCCACGCTCTTTACTTGGACTCGTCGAAGAACATTCAGAAAAAGGATTACACCCACATCAAGGATGTTCTCGACAGTGCTATGTTTTACTACCAAGCACGGGGTGGAGAGGTCAAGGACAAGAAGAGAAGGGCAGCAGGCTCGCCGGCCATAAGACCGACTTACGCTGCATCCAAAGAACCGAGTGATTCTCTTAATGATGGATTCTATGTCCTACACCACATGCTGGAGTACAGACGGGATCACTAGAACCTTCGCATGTCACCTACATCCAGTGATGCCCATATTCTACAATGGGCAAAGAACGTAGGAGATATCGAGGATCATCGACTTCGAGCTGAGTTCTATCACATCCAGCACTAACTTGCCCAAATCATCATGAAGGAGGTCGTCGGAAAAACAGGGATGTTCTACGAAGAATGACAAATTTCACGGGAGGACGTCCGAACATGGGTAGCCTCTCAGCGTCTCGACATGAAGCCGTTCACTAAGTTCGGGGACTATCTCCCTGACATCGATGGATGGCACGGCATGTTGGAGTGATTGTCGATATAGGACAATGTGTCCGTTTAGTCCATACTTTCTGTATGACAAAACTTTGAGTTATGCACGGCGAATCTTTATTTGTGATGTAATTAAACTGTCCTCCTCCTCGACTAGCGAAGATCACTCTAGTTAGAGCATTTTGGGTACGATGAACTTTGTTATTTATGCTTATGATATGTTGTTTCTGTTTTTTCCAAGTCTGTCTCTTTCTGTTGCTCAACTATATATGTTGCATATCATCGACTCATGTGACAATGCAGGTGCATAGATCATCGATGGTGAAGAAGTGCTACGCCAGGAGTATATATACGACGAGTGGCCGGAGTGTCAGGCCCAGGTGTACCGGTTTCTGGTTTCTGAGCGACAGGCAATAGTTAGTTTAGGTTCATGCTAATGTGAGAGAGGGATACGAACTCATGTACTACATAGTCCCGCTCTCACTCAAAGTGATAGCTCTTCTCGCATATATCATTGTTTAGATGGATGACGATGTATTTGCAAGTAATCGAGACTTGTATCGCTATTTTCGAGATGATGACGAGAGACCACTTTGTGTTGGATGATGATTATGATGATGACATGATTTGATGAGACTAGTTGTATGTATATGCTATGATTTCATTTGTATGTGTATGATATGCTAAAGATTATTGTATAAAGCCTATTCAAATACAAAACAAATATGCAGAAAAAAACTAATAAAACTAGTAGTAGCGAGGGGAAAAAAGTTAGCAGTAGCGCCGCCTTACCAGTAGCGCTTCCCTGTAAAAAGCGCTGCAGATAGTATCAGCAGCGCTCTTCACCAAAGCGCGCTACAGCTATCCATGTATAGTAGTAGCATGGGATGACATGCGCTACTGCTACACGTTAGCTGTAGCGCCTTATCAGTAGCGCATCGTTCCGCGCTACTGATAGGCCTAAAACCCGCTCTACTGCTAGGCTTTTCCCTAGTAGTGGAGGGTAGGACAAAAGATGTCATGCAAGTTCTTTTCCATAAGCACGTATGACTATATTCAGAATACATGCCTACATTACATTGATGAATTGGAGCTAGTTCTGTGTCACCCTATGTTATAGCTATTGCATGAGAAATTGCATCCGGCATAATTCTCCATCACCGATCCAATGCCTACGAGCTTTTCACATATCGTTCTTCGCTTATTTACTTTTCCGTTGCTGCTGTTACAATCACTACAAAATTATCACTGTTACTTTTGCCACCGTTACCGTTACTTCCATACTACTTTGCTACTAAATATTTTGCTGTAGATATTAAATTATCCAGGTGGTGTTGAATTGACAACTCGACTGCTAATACTTGAGAATATTCTTTGGCTCCCCTTGTGTCGAATCAATAAATTTGGGTTGAATACTCTACCCTCGAAAACTCTTGTGATCCCCTATACTTGTGGGTTATCAAGACTATTTTCTGGTACCGTTGCCCGAGGAGCATAGCTCTATTCTTTGAGTCGCTTGGCATTTATATCTGCTGGTCACTGTGAGGAACTTGAAAGACGAAAAAACCAAGATTTATCCCTCAACTACGAGGGGAGGTAAGGAACTGCCATCTAGCTCTGCAGTTGATTCACCTTCTGTTTTGAGTAAGCTTGCGACACCTAAACCTGCTTCTGCTATTAATTCTGATATGTCGCATATTATTGATGATGCCACTTCTACTATGCATGATACTTATGATGAAACTACTTCTATGCTTGATACTACTATGCCACTAGGCAAATTTCTTGATGAACAACTTGCTAGGGCTAGAGAGAATGAAATTATTGAAACTGATAATATTGATGAAAGTGATGATGAAGATTCTCCCCCTAGATATGAATTGCCTATTGTGCCTCAGTGTAATGTTATGGATGAAGAAACCGCTAGAGACTTTCTTGCTTGCAATGATAGGAGTGATCTTAAGAAATTATTAGCTAAGCTGAAAGAAAAATCTCTGAATGCTAGAATGAAATATGATCCTAATTATGCTACTTCACCTATCTTTGTTACTGATAAGGATTATGATTTCTCTGTTGATCCTGAGATAATTGCTTTGGTTGAATCTGATCCTTTTTATGGCTATGAATCTAAAATTGTTGTGGCACATCTTACTAAATTAAATGATATAGCCACCCTGTTCACTAATGATGAGAAAACTCGCTACTACTATATCATTAAATTATTTCCGTTCTCATTAAAGGGTGATGCTAAGATATGGTTTAATTCTCATGATCCTGGTTGTGTGCGTAGTCCCCAGGATATGATTTACTATTTCTCTGCTAAATATTTCCCCACTCATAAGAAACATGCTGCTTTAAGGGAAATATATAATTTTGTGCAAATTGAACAAGAGAGTCTCCCATAAGCTTGGGGGAGGCTTCTCCAATTACTTAATGCTTTGCCTGATCATCCTCTCAAGAAAAATGAAATACTTGATATCTTTTATAATTTGACTTACCAATGCTTCCAGAGACCACCTGGATAGTTGTGCTGGTTGTGTTTCCAGGGAAAGAACTGTTGATCAAGTTGAAATTCTATTGAATAATATGTTGACCAATGAAAATAATTGGACACTTCCTGAACCAACTCCTAAGCCAACTCTAAGAAAAGGGGTATTCTATTTTTGAGTCCTGAAGATATGCAAGAGGCGAAGAAATCTATGAAAGAAAAAGTATAAAAGCTGAAGATGTTAAGAATTTACCTCCTATTGAAGAAATACATGGTCTTAATTCATCACCTATTGAAGAAGCACACGGTCTTGATAACCTGACACAGGTAGTAAAGGTAAACTCTCTCTATAGATATGATAAAGCTGAAATACCTCCTCCTAAGTTTGCTAACCAATGTTTGGATGAGTTTGATAACTTTATGGTTAAGCAAGAAGATTTTAATGCTTATTTTGGTAGACAACTGAAACGCAATGCTTATATGATTGAACACTTGGGTGATTATATGTCTAGAGTTAAGGGTGAACTTAAACTCATTAGTAAACATGCTTCTATGGTTACCACTCAAGTAGAACAAGTACTTAAAGCTCAGAATGATTTGCTCAATGAATTGAATAGTAAGAATAATGACTTTGCTGTTAGAGTTGCATCTAGAGGAGGTAAAGTGACTCAGGAACCCTTGTATCCTGAGGGCCACCCTAAGAGAATTGAGCAAGATTCTCAGAGAACTAATGTTGATGCACCTAGTCCTTCTAAAAGAAAGAAAAATAAAAATGATAGGACTTTGCATGCTTCTAGTGAAGCTATTGTTGACACACCTGAGAATCCCAATGATATTTCTATCTTCGATGCTGAAACACAATCTGGTGATGAACATGAACCTAGTGATAATGTTAATGATGACGTTCATGTTGATACTTAACCTAGCAATAATAACGATGTAGAAATTGAAACTGTCGTTGATCTTCATAACCCACAATCAAAGAATCAACTTTATGATAAGAGAGACTTCGTTGCTAGGAAGCACGGTAAAGAAAGAGAACCATGGGTTCAGAAATCCATGCCTTTTCCTCCTAAACAATCCAAGAAAAAGGATGATGAGGATTTTGAGCACTTTGCTGAAATGATTAGACCTATCTTCTTGCGTATGCGTTTGACTAATGCTTAAAATGAATCCTTATGCTAAGTATATGAAAGATATTGTTACTAATAGGAGAAAGGTACCGGAAGCTGAAATTTCCACCATGCTTGCTAATTTTACTTTTAACGGTGGAATACCTAAGAAACATGGAGATCCAGGAGTACCAACTATACCATGCTCCATTAAAAGAAACTATGTTAGAACTGCTTTATGTGATCTTGGGGCCGGTGTTAGTGTTATGCCTCTCTCTTTATATCGTAGACTTGATTTGAATAAGTTGACACCTACTAAAATATCTTTGCAAATGGCCGATAAATCAACTTCTATAGCTATCGTTATTTGTGAGGATGTGCCTGTTATTCCCGAGGACAGTATTCTTTTCCATAAGATGTCATGCAAGTTCTTTTCCATAAGCACGTATGACTATATTCAAAATACATGCCTACATTACATTGATGAATTGGAGCTAGTTCTGTGTCACCCTATGTTATAAATATTGCAAGAGGAATCGCATCAGGCATAATTCTCCATCACCGATCCAATGCCTACGAGCTTTTCACATATTGTTCTTCGCTTATTTACTTTTCCGTTGCTGCTGTTACAATCACTACAAAATTATCATTGTTACTTTTGCCACTGTTACCGTTACTTCCATACTACTTTGATACTAAATACTTTGCTACAAATATTAAGTTATCCAGGTGTGGTTGAATTGACAACTCAACTGCTAATACTTGAGAATATTCTTTGGCTCCCCTTGTGTCGAATCAATAAATTTGGGTTGAATACTCTACTCTTGAAAACTGTTGCGATCCCCTATACTTGTGGGTTATCAGGGGGCGCGCCCCACCTCATGTGGTAGCCTCCCTCTCTCTACTATGGCCCAATAGGCCCATTATTATTGCCTCTAGGGCATATTTCCTTCAGTCTCCCACTTGCACTAGAGTCAATAATCTAGTTCACATCGCCATGTGATTTAACACCGATAGTTCACATAGTCATGTGATTAACACCCATAGTTCATATCGCCATGTGACCAACATCCAAACGGTTTACTAGAGTCAATAATCTAGTTCACATCGCCATGTTATTAACACCCAAAGAGTGTGTGATCATGTTTTGCTTTGTGAGAAAAGTTTAGTCAACGGCTATGTCACATTCAGATTCATATGTATTTCGCAAATTTCTATGTCTACAATGCTCTACATGGAGCTACTCTAGGTAATTGCTCCCACTTTCAATATGCATCCATATTGATACTTAGAGTCATCTGGATTAGTGCCAAAGCTTGCATCGGCGTAACTCTTTACGGTGAACTCTTTATCACCTCCATAATCGAGAAATATTTCCTTAGTCCTCCAGCTACTAAAGATAATTTTGACCGCTATCCGGTGATCCACTCCTGGATCACTATTGTACCTTGCCAAACTCATGGCAAGGTACACAACTGGTTCGGTACACAGCATGGCATAGTTTATAGAACCTATGGCTGAGGCATAAGGAATGACTTTCATTCTCTCTATATCTTCTGCCGTGGTCGGGCTATGAGTCTTACTCAACTTCACACCTTACAAATCAGGCAAGAACTCCTTTGTTGACTGATCCATTTGAATTACTTCAAAATCTGATCAAGGTATGTACTAATCGAAAATCTTACCAAGCGTCTTGATATATCTCTATAGATCTTGGTGCCCAATATGTAAGCAGCTTCACTGAGGTATTTTATTGAAAAACTCCTTTTAAACAACCCTTTGTGCTTTCTAGAAAATTTTGCATCATTTTCGATCAACAATATGTCATTCACATATACTTATCAGAAATGTTGTAGTGCTCCCACTCACTTTCTTGTAAATACAGGCTTTACTGTAAGTCTGTATAAAACCATATGCTTTGATCACCTTATCAAAACATATATTCCAACTCCGAGATGCTTGCACCAGTCCATACATGGATCGCTGGAGCTTGCACACTTTGTTAGCACCTTTAGGATCGACAAAACCTTCTGGTTGCATCATATACAACTCTTCTTTCAGAAATCCATTAAGGAATGTAGTTTTGATATCCATTTGCCAGGTTTCATAAAATGCGACAATTGCTAACATGATTCGAACAGAATTAAGCATCGCTACGGGTGAGAAATTTTCATCGTAGTCAACTCCTTGAACTTGTCGAAAACCTTTTGCGATAAGTTGATCTTTGTATATAGTGACATTACCATCAGCGGCTTTCTTCCTCTTGAAGATCCATTTATTATCTATGGGTTGCCGATCATCGGGCAAGTCAACCAAAGTCCATACATTGTTCCCATACATGGATCCCATGTAAGATTTCATGGCCTCAAGCCATTTTGCGGAATATGGGCTCATCATCGCTTCCTCATAGTTCGTAGGTTTGTCATGCTCTAGTAACATGACTTCCAGAACAGGGTTACCGTACCACTCTGGTGCGTGACTTACTCTGGTTGACCTACGAGGTTCTGTAGTAACTTGATCTGAAGTTTCATGATCATCATCATTAGCTTCCTCTCTAGTTGGTGCAGGCATCACGGGAACGGTTTTCTGGGATGAGCTACTTTCCAATTCGAGAGAAGGTACAATTACCTCATCAAGTTCTATTTTCCTCCCACTCACTTCTTTCGAGAGAAACTCCTTCTCTAGAAAGGATCCATTCTTAGCAACAAAGATCTTGCCTTTGGATTTGTGGTAGAAGGTGTACCCAACAATGTCTTTTGGGTATATACTATGAAGACGCAATTCTCCGATTTCGGTTCGAGCTTACCAGGCTGAAGCTTTTTCACATAAGCATCGCAAACCCAAACTTCAAGAAAACGACAGCTTAGGTTTCTTGCCAAACCACAGTTCATACGATGTCGTCTCAACGGATTTAGATGGTGCCCTATTTAACGTGAATGCAACTGTCTCTAATGCATAACCCCGAAACAATAGTGGTAAATCGGTAAGAGACATCATAGATCGCACCATATCCAATAAAATACGGTTACGATGTTCGGACACACCATTACGCTGTGGTGTTCCAGGTGGCGTGAGTTGCGAAACTGTTCGACATTGTTTTAAATGAAGACCAAACTCGTAACTCAAATATCTGCCTCTACGATCAGATCGTTGATACGTCCATTTTGCATCATGCTTTTATATCGATATTTATTGCATTATGGGTTGTTATTACACGTTATGTCACAATACTTATGCCTATTCTCTCTTATTTTACAAGGTTTACATGAAGAGGGAGAATGCCTGCAGTTGGAATTCTAGGCTGGAAAAGGAGCAAATATTAGAGACCTATTCTGCACAACTCCAAAAGTCCTGAAACTCCACGAAAGTTAGTTTTGGAATTAATAAAAAATACTGAGCGAAGAAAGTACCAGAGGGGGGCCACCCACCATCCACGAGAGTGGGGGGCGCGCCCTACCTCCCTGGGCGCGCCCCCTGCCTCGTGGGCCCCCTGGCATGTTGGGGAACGTAGCAGAAATTCAAAATTTTCAACGCATCATCAAGATCAATCTATGGAGTAACTAGAAACGAGAGAGAGGGGAGTGCATCTTCATACCCTTGAAGATTGCGATGCGGAAGCGTTGCAAGAACGCGGTTGGCGGATTCGTTCACTAAGCGATTCAGATCGCGGCCGAATCCGATCTAAGCACCGAACAACGGTGCCTCCGCGTTCAACACAAGTACAGCCCGGTGACGTCTCCTCCTTCTTGATCCAGCAAGGGGAGAGGAGAAGTTGAGGGAGAGCTCCGGCAGCATGACGGCGTGGTGGTGGAGCTTGTGCTATTTCTGCAGGGCTTCGCCAAGCTCTACGGAGGAGGAGGAGGTGTTGGAGAGGGAGAGGGCTGTGCCAGGGAAGGGGAGCCTCTCCCATGCACCTCCCCACTATATATAGGGATGGAGGGGGCTGGTTTCTTGCCCTCCAAGTCCATTGGGGCGTTGGCAAAGGTGGGGGAAAGAAATCCCATCATTTCCCTTCCCCACCGATTGTTATCCCCCCTTTTTAGGGATCTTGATCTTATCCCTTCGGGATATGATCTTATTCCTTCTAAGGGGGGATCTTGGTGCGCCTTGACCAGTGGTGTGGGGCCTTTTCCCCACTACCCACGTTCATGTGGGTCCCCCATGCAGGTGGGCCCCACTCCGGAACCTTCTAGAACCTTCCCGGTAGAATACCGAAAAATCCCAAACTTTTTCCGGTGGCCAAAATAGGACTTCCCATATATAAATCTTTACCTCCAGACCATTCCGGAACTCCTCGTGACGTCCAGGATCTCATCCGGGACTCCGAACAACATTCGGTAACCACATACCATTTCCCATAACAACTCTAGCGTTACCGAACCTTAAGTGTGTAGACCCTACGGGTTCGGGAATCATGCAGACATGACCGAGACAACTCTTTGGCCAATAACCAACTGCGGGATCTGGATACCCATGTTAGCTCCCACATGTTCCACGATGATCTCATCGGATGAACCACGATGTCAAAGATTCAAGTCAATAGGTACGTTACTTGCCCGAGATTCGATCGTTGATATCCCAATACCTCGTTCAATCTCGTTACCAACAAGTCACTTTACTCGTTCCGTAATGCATGATCCCATGACTAACTACTTAGTCACATTGAGCTCACTATGATGATGCATTACCGAGTGGGCCAAGAGATACCTCTCCGTCATACGGAGTGACAAATCCCAGTCTCGATTCGTGCCAACCCAACAGACACTTTCGGAGATACCCGTAGTGCACCTTTATAGCCACCCAGTTACGTTGTGATGTTTGGCACACCCAAAGCATTCCTATGGTACCGGGGAGTTGCAGATTCTCATGGTCCAAGGAAATGATACTTGACATTAGAAAAGTTTTTAGCAAACGAATTACACGATCTTGTGCTATGCTTAGGATTGGGTCTTGTCCATCACATCATTCTCCTAATGATGTGATCCCGTTACCAATGACATCCAATGTCCATGGTTAGGAAACCATAACCATCTATTGATAAACGAGCTAGTCAACTAGATGCTCACTAGGGACATGTTGTGGTCTATCTATTCACACATGTATTACGGTTTCCAGTTAATACAATTATAGCATGAACAATAGACAATTATCATGAACAAGGAAATATAATAATAACTATTTTATTATTGCCTCTAGGGCATATTTCCAACAGTCTCCCACTTGCACTAGAGTCAATAATCTAGTTCACATCACTATGTGATCATAATGAATCCAACACCCATGGGGTTTGATCATATCTCGCTTGTGAGAGAGGTTATTAGTCAATGGGTCTGAACCTTTCAAATCCATGTGTGCTTTACAAATCTGTACGTCATCTTGTAGATGCAGCTACCACGCACTATTTGGAACTATTCCAAATAACTGTTCTACTATATGAATCCGGTTTAGTATTCAGAGTCATCCAGATTAGTGTCAAAGTTTGCATCGACGTAACCCTTTAAGATGAACTATTTTACCACCTCCGTAATCGTGAAAAATTCCTTAGTCCACTAGTCACTAAGGATAACTTTGACCGCTGTCCTGTGATCCATTTCTGGATCACTCTTGTACCGCTTGACTGACTCATGGCAAGGCACACTTCAGTGCAGTACATAGCATAGCATACTGTAGAGCCTACGTCTAAAGCATAGGGGATGACCTTCGTCCTTTCTCTCTCTTCAGCTGTGGTGAGGTCTTGAGTCCTACTCAATACTCACACATTATAACACAACCAAGAACTCCTTCTTTGCCGATCTATTTTGAACTCCTTCAAAATCTTGTCACGGTTCGAATTCATTTGAAAGTACTATCAAGCGATTTTTGATCCATCCTTATAGATCTTGATGCTCAATGTTCAAGTATCTTAATCCGGGTTTTCCATTGAAAAACACTTTTAAAATAACCCTATATGCTTTCCAGAAATTCTACATCATTTCCGATCAACAATATATCAACAACATATACTCATCAGAAATGCTATAGTGCTCCCACTCACTTCTTTGGAAATACAAGTTTCCAATAAACTTCAGATAAACCCAAAATCTTTGATCATCTCATCAAAGCATATATTCCAACTCCGAGATGCTTACTCCGGTCCTTAGAAGGATTGTTGGAGCTTTGCATACTTGTTAGCATCTTTTAGGATTGACAAAACCTTCCGGTTGTATCACATACAACCTTTCCTCAAGAAAATCATTGAGGAAACAATGTTTTGACATCCTATCTGCAAGATTTCATAAATAATGCAGGAACTGCTAATATAATTTCAACAGACTCTTAGCATCGCTATGAGTGAGAAAGTCTCATCATAGTCAACTCCTTGAACTTGTCTGAAAACATCTTAATGACAAGTCAAGCTTTCTTAATGGTGATACTTACAATCATTGTCCGTCTTCCTTTTAAAATCCATCTGTACCCAACAGCCTTACGACCATCAAGTAGTTCTTCCAAAGTCTATACTTTGGTTTCATACATGGATCCTCTCTCGGATTTTATGGCCTCGAGCCATTCGTCAGAATCTGGGCCCACCATCGCTTCTCCATAGCTCGTAGGTTCATTGTTGTCTAGCAACATGACCTTCAAGACAGGATTAACGCACCGCTCCGAAGCAGTACGCGTCCTTGTCGACCTACGAGGTTTGGTAGTGACTTGATCCGAAGTTTCATGATCACTATCATCAGCTTCCACTTCAACTGGTGTAGGCGCCACAAGAACAACTTCCTGTACCCTGCTACACACTAGTTGAAGTGACGGTTCAATAACCTCATCAAGTCTCCACCATCCTCCCACTCAATTCTTTCGAGAGAAACTTATCCTCGAGAAAGGACCTGATTCTAGAAACAATCCCTTTTGCTTCAGGATCTGAGACTGGAGGTATACCCAACTATTTTTGGGTGTCCTATGAAGATGCATTTATCCGCTTTGGGTTCGAGCTTATCAGCCTGAAACTTTTTCACATAAGCGTCGCAGCCCCAAACTTCATAAGAAATGACAGCTTAGGTTTCTCTAAACCATAGTTCATACGGTGTCATCTTAATGGAATTGTGTGGTGCCCTATTAAAGTGAATGCGGTTGTGTCTAATGCCTAACCCATAAACGATAGTGTTAATTCGATAAGAGACATCATGGTATGCACCATATCCAATAGGGCGCTGTTGCGATGTTCGGACACACTATCACACTATGGTGTTCCAGGCGGTATTAGTTGTGAAACAATTTCCACAATGTCTTAATTGTGTGCCAAACTCGTAACTCAGATATTTATCTCTATGATCATATCATAGACATTTTATCCTCTTGTCACGACGATCTTCAACTTCACTCTGAAATTACTTGAACCTTTCAATAATTCAGATTTGTGTTTCATCAAGTAAATATACTAAGAATCTACTCAAATCATCCGTGAAGTAAGAGCATAACGATATTCATCGGCGTGCCTCGGCACTCATTGGATTGCACACATCAAATGTATTACTTCCAACAAGTTGCTCTCTTGTTCCATCTCACTGAAAACGAGGCCTTTCAGTCATCTTGCCCATGTGGTATGATTTGCATGTCTCAAGTGATTCAAAAACAAGTGAGTCCAAATGATCCATCTCCATGTAGTTTCTTCATGCGTATATACCAATAGACGTGGTCCGCATGTCTCAATCTTTTAAAAAACGAGTGAGTCCAAAGATCCATCAATATGGAGCTTCGTCATGCGTTTTATACCAATATGACTTAAGTGGCAGTGCCACAAGTATGTCGTACTATCATTACTACCTTATATCTTTTGGCACAAACATGTGTATCACTACGATCGAGATTCAATAAACCATTCATTTTAGGTGCAAGACCGTTGAAGGTATTATTCAAATAAGCAGAGTAACCATTATTCTCCTTAAATGAATAACCGTATTGCGATAAACATAATCCAATCATATTTATGCTCAACGCAAACACCAAATAACAATTATTAGGTTTAACACCAATCTCGATGGTAGAGGAAGGAGGCGATGCTTGATCACATAAACCTTGGAAACACTTCCAACACACATCATCATCTCACCTTTAGCTAGTCTCCGTTTATTGCGTAGCTCTTTTATTTTGAGTTACTAACACTCAGCAACCGAACCGGTATCTTAATACCCTGGTGCTACTAGGAGTACTAGTAAAGTACACATTTAATACAATTTATAACCAATATACTTCTGTCAACCTTGCCTGCCTTCTCATCTACCAAGGGTAGTTCTACTTCAGTGACCGTGCCCTCATTACAGAAGCACTTAGTCTCGGGTTTGGGTTCAACCCTGGGTTTCTTCACTAGAGCAGCAACTGATTTGTCGTCTCATGAAGCATCCCTTCTTGCCCTTGACCTTCTTGAAACTAGTGGTTTTACTAACCATCAACAATTGATGCTCCTACTCGATTTCTACTTTCGCTGTGTCAAACATCGCGAATTGCTCAAGGATCATCATGTCTATCCCTGATATCTTATAGTTCATCATGAAGCTCTAATAGCTTGGTGGCAGTGACTATGGAGAACCATCACTATCTCATCTAGAAGATTAACTCCCACTCGATTCAGTTGATTGTAGTACTCAGACAATCTGAGCACATGCTCAATGATTGAGCTTTTCTCCCTTAGTTTGCAGGTTAAGAAACTTGTCGCAGGTCTCATACCTCTTGACATGGGCACGAGCCTGAAATCCTAATTTCAGCTCTTGGAACATCTCATATGTTCTGCGATGTTTCAAAAAATGTCTTCACTGCCTCAATTCTAAACCGTTTAACATTACGCACTGAACTATCATGTAGTCATCAAAATGTGTATCTCAGATGTTTGCAACATCCACAAACGACGCTCGAGGTTCAGCACACCGAGCGGTGCATTAAGGACATAAGCCTTCTATGCAGCAATGAGGACAGTCCTTAGTATACGGACCCAGTCGGCATAATTGCTACTATCCACTTTCAACTAAAATTTTCTCTAGGAACATATCTTAAATAGTAGAACTAAAGAGCAAGCTATGACATAATTTGCAAAGTCCTTTTGACTATGTTCATGATAATTCAGTTCATCTAATGAACTCCCACTCAGATAGACATCCCTCTAGTCATCTAAGTGATACATGATCTGAGTCAACTAGGCCGTGTCCGATCATCACGTGAGACGGACTAGTCATCATCGGTGAAGATCTCCATGTTGATCGTATCTACTATACGACTCATGTTCGACCTTTCGGTCTCTTGTGGTCCGAGGCCATGTCTGTACATGCTAGGCTCGTCAAGTCAACCTAAGTGTTTTGCGTGTGTAAATCTGGCTTACACCCGTTGTATGTGAACGTTAGAATCTATCACACCCGATCATCACGTGGTGCTTCGAAACAACGAACTTTCGCAACGGTGCACAATTAGGGGGAACACTTTCTTGAAATTTTAATGAGGGATCATCTTATTTATGCTACCGTCGTTCTTAGCAAATAAGATGTAAACATGCCAAACATCACATGCAAATCATAAAGTGACATGATATGGCCAATATCATCTTGCGCCTTTGATCTCCATCTTGAGGCACGACATGATCACCTTCATCACCGGCATGACACCATGATCTCCATCATCATGATCTCCATCATTGTGTCTTCATTAAGTTGTCTCGCCAACTATTACTTCTATTACTATGGCTAACGTTTTAGCAATAAAGTAAAGTAAATACATGGCGTTTTCAATGACACGAGGGTCATATAATAAATTAAGACAACTCATATGGCTCCTTCCAGTTGTCATACTCATCGACATGCAAGTCGTGATTCCTATTACAAGAACATGATCAATCTCATACATCACATATATCATTCATCACATTCTTTTGGCCATATCACATCACATAGAATACCCTGCAAAAACAAGTTAGACGTCCTCTAATTGTTGTTGCATGTTTTACGTGGCTGCTATGGGTTTCTAGCAAGAACGTTTCTTACCTACGCAAAAGCCACAACGGTGATATGCCAATTGCTATTTACCCTTCATAAGGACCCTTTTCATCGAATCCTATCCGACTAAAGTGGAGAGATCGGCACTGCTAGCCACCTTATGCAACAAGTGCATGACAGTCGGTGGAACCTGTCTCACGTAAGCGTACGTGTAAGGTCGGTCCGGGCCGCTTCATCCCACGATGCCGCCAAATCAAGATAAGACTAGTAATGGTAAGCATATTGAACAAACCAACGTCCACAACTACTTGTGTTCTACTCGTGCATGGAATCTACGCATAGACCTAGCTCATGATGCCACTATTGGGGGACGTAGCAGAAATTCAAAATTTTCAACGCATCACCAAGATCAATCTGTGGGGTAACTAGCAACGAGAGAGAGGGGAGTGCATCTTCATACCCTTGAAGATTGCGATGCGGAAGCGTTGCAAGAACGCGGTCGGTGGAGTCGTTGACTAAGCGATTCAGATCGCGGCCGAATCCGATCTAAGCACCGAATAACGGTGCCTCCGCGTTCAACACACGTATAGCCCGGTGACGTCTCCTCCTTCTTGATCCAGCAAGGGGAGAGGAGAAGTTGAGGGAGAGCTCCGGCAGCACGACGGCGTGGTGGTGGAGCTTGTGGTATTTCTGCAGGGCTTCGCCAAGCTCTACGAAGGAGGAGGAGGTGTTGGAGAGGGAGAGGGCTGTGCCAGGGAAGGGGTGCCTCGCCCATGCACCTCCCCACTATATATAGGGGTGGAGGGGGCTGGTTTCTTGCCCTCCAATTCCATTGGGGCGTTGGCAAAGGTGGGGGAAAGAAATCCCATCATTTCCCTTCCCCACCGATTGTTATCCCCCCTTTTTAGGGATCTTGATCTTATCCCTTCGGGATATGATCTTATTCCTTCTAAGGGGGGATCTTGGTGCGCCTTGACCAGTGGTATGGGGCCTTTTCCCCACTACCCACGTTCATGTGGGTCCCCCATGCAGGTGGGCCCCACTCTGGAACCTTCTAGAACCTTCCCGGTACAATTCCGAAAAATCCCGAACTTTTTCCGGTGGCCAAAATAGGACTTCCCATATATAAATCTTTACCTCCAGACCATTACGGAACTCCTCATGACGTCCAGGATCTCATCCGGGACTCCGAACAACATTCGGTATTCCCATAACAACTCTAGCGTCACCGAACCTTAAGTGTGTAGACCCTACGGGTTCGGGAATCATGCAGACATGACCGAGACAACTCTCTGGCCAATAACCAACAGCGGGATCTGGATACCCATGTTAGCTCCCACATGTTCCATGATGATCTCATCGGATGAACCACGATGTAAAGGATTCAAGCAATCCCGTATACAATTCCCTTTGTCAATCGGTACGTTACTTGCCCGAGATTCGATCGTCGGTATCCCAATACCTCGCTCAATCTCGTTATCGCAAGTCACTTTACTCGTTCCGTAATGCATGATCCCATGACTAACTACTTAGTCACATTGAGCTCATTATGATGATGCATTACCGAGTGGGCCCAGAGATACCTCTCCGTCATACGGAGTGACAAATCCCAGTCTCGATTCGTGCCAACCGAACAGACACTTTCGGAGATACCCGTAGTGCACCTTTATAGCCACCCAGTTCCGTTGTGACGTTTGGCACACCCAAAGCATTCCAACGGTATTGGGGAGTTGCACATTCGGTCCAAGGAAATGGTACTTGACATTAGAAAAGTTTTTAGCAAACGAACTACACGATCTTGTGCTATGCTTAGGATTGGGTCTTGTCCATCACATCATTCTCCTAATGATGTGATCCCGTTACCAATGACATCCAATGTCCATGGTCAGGAAACCATAACCATCTATTGATCAACGAGCTAGTCAACTAGAGGCTCGCTAGGGACATGTTGTGGTCTATGTATTCACACATGTATTACGGTTTCCAGTTAATACAATTATAGCATGAACAATAGAAAATTATCATAAACAAGGAAATATAATAATAACCATTTTATTATTGCCTCTAGGGCATATTTCCAACAGTCTCCCACTTGCACTAGAGTCAATAATCTAGTTCACATCACTATGTGATCATAATGAACCGAACACCCATGGGGTTTGATCATATCTCGCTTGTGAGAGAGGTTATTAGTCAATGGGTCTGAACCTTTCAGATCCATGTGTGCTTCTGTATCTCTACGTCATCTTGTAGATGCAGCTACCACACACTATTTGGAACTATTCCAAATAACTGTTCTACTATATGAATCCGGTTTAGTATTCGTAGTCATCCAGATTAGTGTCAAAGTTTGCATCGACGTAACCCTTTACTTACCTAACTATTTTACCACCTCCATAATCGAGAAAAATTCCTTAGTCCACTAGTCACTAATGATAACTTTGACAGTTGTCCTGTGATCCATTTCTGGATCACTCTTGTACCGCTTGACTGACTCATGGCAAGGCACACTTCAGGTGCAGTACACAAAGATAGCATCTTTGTAGAGCCTACGTCTAAAGCATAGGGGACGACCTTCGTCCTTTCTCTCTCTTCAGCTGTGGTGAGGTCTTGAGTCCTACTCAATACTCACACCTTATAACACAACCAAGAACTCCTTTGCCAATCTATTTTGAACTCCTTCAAAATCTTGTCACGGTGCGTATTCATTTGAAAGTACAATCAAGCGATTTTTGATCTATCCTTATAGATCTTGATGCTCAATGTTCAAGTATCTTAATCCAGGTTTTCCATTGAAAAACACTTTTCAAATAACCCTATATGCTTTCTAGAAATTCTACATCATTTTCGATCAACAATATGTCAACAACATATACTCATCAGAAATGCTATAGTGCTCCCACTCACCTCTTTGGAAATACAAGTTTCCAATAAACTTCGTATAAACCCAAAATCTTTGATCATCTCATCAAAGCATATATTCCAATTCCGAGATGCTTACTCCAGTCCTTAGAAGGATTGCTGGAGCTTTGCATACTTGTTAGCATCTTTTAGGATTGACAAAACCTTCTGGTTGTATCACATACAACCTTTCCTCAAGAAAATCGTTGAGGAAACAATGTTTTGACATCCTATCCGCAAGATTTCATAAATAATGCAGGAACTGCTAATATAATTTCAACAGACTCTTAGCATCGCTACGAGTGAGAAAGTCTCATCATAGTCAACTCCTTGAACTTGTCTGAAAACATCTGAATGACAAGTCAAGCTTTCTTAATGGTGATACTTACAATCATTGTCCGTCTTCCTTTTAAAATCCATCTGTACCCAACAGCCTTACGACCATCAAGTAGTTCTTCCAAAGTCTATACTTTGGTTTCATACATGGATCCTCTCTCGGATTTTATGGCCTCGAGCCATTCGTCGGAATCTGGGCCCACCATCGCTTCTCCATAGCTAGTAGGTTCATTGTTGTCTAGCAACATGACCTTTAAGACAGGATTAACTCACCACTCTGAAGCAGTACGCGTCCTTGTCGACCTACGAGGTTTGGTAGTGACTTGATCCAAAGTTTCATGATCACTATCATCAGCTTCCACTTCAACTGGTGTAGGCGCCACAAGAACAACTTCCTGTACCCTGCTACACACTAGTTGAAGTGACGGTTCAGTAACCTCATCAAGTCTCCACCATCCTCCCACTCAATTCTTTCGAGAGAAACTTATCCTCGAGAAAGGACCTGATTCTAGAAACAATCCCTTTTGCTTCAGGATCTGAGACTGGAGGTATACCCAACTATTTTTGGGTGTCCTATGAAGATGCATTTATCCGCTTTGGGTTCGAGCTTATCAGCCTGAAACTTTTTCACATAAGCGTCGCAGCCGCAAACTTCATAAGAAATGACAGCTTAGGTTTCTCTAAACCATAGTTCATACGGTGTCATCTTAATGGAATTGTGTGGTGCCCTATTAAAGTGAATGCGGTTGTGTCTAATGCCTAACCCATAAACGATAGTGTTAATTCGATAAGAGACATCATGGTACGCACCATATCCAATAGGGTGCAGTTACGATGTTCGGACACACCATCACACTATGGTGTTCTAGGCGGTATTAGTTGTGAAACAATTTCCACAATGTCTTAATTGTGTGCCAAAATCATAACTCAGATATTTATCTCTATGATCATATTATAGACATTTTATCCTCTTGTCACGACGATCTTCAACTTCACTCTGAAATTACTTGAACCTTTCAATAATTCAGATTTGTGTTTCATCAAGTAAATATACTAAGAATCTACTCAAATCATCTATGAAGTAAGAGCATAACGATATTCACTGCGTGCCTCATCACTCATTGGATTGCACACATCAAATGTATTACTTCCAACAAGTTGCTCTCTTGTTCCATCTCACTAAAAACGAGGCCTTTCAGTCATCTTGCCCATGTGGTATGATTTGCATGTCTCAAGTGATTCAAAAACAAGTGAGTCCAAATGATCCATCTGCATGGAGTTTCTTCATGCGTATATACCAATAGACGTGGTCCGCATGTCTCAATCTTTTAAAAAACGAGTGAGTCCAAAGATCCATCAATATGGAGCTTCGTCATGCGTTTTATACCAATATGACTTAAGTGGCAGTGCCACAAGTATGTGGTACTATCATTACTATCTTATATCTTTTGGCACAAACATGTGTATCACTACGATCGAGATTCAATAAACCATTCAATTTAGGTGCAAGACCGTTGAAGGTATTATACAAATAAGCAGAGTAACCATTATTCTCCTTAAATGAATAACCGTATTGCGATAAACATAATCCAATCATAGTTATGCTCAACGCAAACACCAAATAACAATTATTAGGTTTAACACCAATCTCGATGGTAGAGGAAGCAGGCGATGCTTGATCACATCAACCTTGGAAACACTTCCAACACACATCGTCATCTCACCTTTAGCTAGTCTCCTTTTATTGCGTAGCTCTTTTATTTTGAGTTATTAACACTTAGCAACCAAACCGGTATCTTAATACCCTGGTGCTACTAGGAGTACTAGTAAAGTACACATTTAATACAATTTATAACCAATATACTTCTGTCAACCTTGCCTGCCTTCTCATCTACCAAGGGTAGTTCTGCTTCAGTGACCGTACCCTCATTACAGAAGCACTTGGTCTCGGGTTTGGGTTCAACCCTGGGTTTCTTCACTAGAGCAGCAACTGATTTGTCGTCTCATGAAGTATCCCTTCTTGCCCTTGCCCTTCTTGAAACTAGTGGTTTTACTAACCATCAACAATTGATGGTCCTACTCGATTTCTACTTTCATGGTGTCAAACATCGCGAATTGCTCAAGGATCATCATGTCTATCCCCGATATGTTATAGTTCATCATGAAGCTCTAATAGCTTGGTGGCGGTGACTATGGAGAACCATCACTATCTCATCTGGAAGATTAACTCCCACTCGATTCAAGTGATTGTAGTACTCAGACAATCTGAGCACATGCTCAATGATTGAGCTTTTCTCCCTTAGTTTGCAGGTTAAGAAACTTGTCGGAGGTCTCACACCTCTTGACGTGGGCACGAGCCTGAAATCCTAATTTCAGCTCTTGGAACATCTCATATGTTCTGCGACATTTCAAAAAATGTCTTCACTGCCTCAATTCTAAACCGTTTAACATTACGCACTGAACTATCATGTAGTCATCAAAACGTGTATGTCAGATTTTTGCAACATCCACAAACGACGCTCGAGGTTCAGCACACCGAGCGGTGCATTAAGGACATAAGCCTTCTATGCAGCAATGAGGACAATCCTTAGTATACGGACCCCGTCCGCATAATTTCTACTATCAACTTTCAACTAAAATTTTCTCTAGGAACATATCTTAAATAGTAGAACTAAAGCGCAAGCTATGACATAACTTGCAAAGTCCTTTTGACTATGTTCATGATAATTAAGTTCATCTAATGAACTCCCACTCAGATAGACATCCATCTAGTCATCAAAGTGATACATGATCTGAGTCAACTAGGCCGTGTCCGATCATCACGTGAGATGGACTAGTCATCATCGGTGAACATCTCCATGTTGATCGTATCTACTATACGACTCATGTTCGACCTTTCGGTCTCTTGTGGTCCGAGGCCATGTCCGTACATGCTAGGCTCGTCAAGTTAACCTAAGTGTTTTGCGTGTGTAAATCTGGCTTACACCCGTTGTATGTGAACGTTAGAATCTATCACACCCGATCATCACGTGGTGCTTCAAAACAACGAACTTTCGCAACAAAGGTACGCTTAGGGGGAACACTTTCTTGAAATTTTAATGAGAGATCATCTTATTTATGCTACCGTCGTTCTTAGCAAATAAGATGTAAACATGACAAACATCACATGCAAATCATAAAGTGACATGATATGGCCAATATCATCTTGCGCCTTTGATCTCCATCTTGAGGCACGACATGATCATCTTCATCACCGGCATGACACCATGATCTCCATCATCATGATCTCCATCATTGTGTCTTCATGAAGTTGTCTCGCCAACTATTACTTCTACTACTATGGCTAACGTTTTAGCAATAAAGTAAAGTAATTACATGGCGTTTTCAATGACACGCAGGTCATACAATAAATTAAGACAACTCATATGGCTCCTGCCGGTTGTCATACTCATCGACATGCAAGTCGTGATTCCTATTACAAGAACATGATCAATCTCATACATCACATATATCATTCATCACATTCTTTTGGCCATATCACATCACATAGCATACCCTGCAAAAACAAGTTAGACGTCCTCTAATTGTTGTTGCATGTTTTACGTGGCTTCTATGGGTTTCTAGCAAGAATGTTTCTTACCTACGCAAAAGCCACAACGGTGATATGTCAATTGCTATTTACCCTTCATAAGTACCCTTTTCATCGAATCCGATCTGACTAAAGTGGGAGAGACTGGCACCCGCTAGCCACCTTATGCAACAAGTGCATGACAGTCGGTGGAACCTGTCTCACGTAAGCGTACGTGTAAGGTCGGTCCGGGCCGCTTCATCCCACGATGCCGCCAAATCAAGATAAGACTAGTAATGGTAAGCATATTGAACAAACCAATACCCACAACTACTTGTGTTCTACTCGTGCATAGAATCTACGCATAGACCTAGCTCATGATGCCACTGTTGGGGGACGTAGCAGAAATTCAAAATTTTCAACACATCACCAAGATCAATCAATGGAGTAACTAGCAACGAGAGAGAGGGGAGTGCATCTTCATACCCTTGAAGATTGTGATGCGGAAGCGTTGCAAGAATGCGGTTGGTGGAGTCGTTCACTAAGCGATTCAGATCGCGGCTGAATCCAATCTAAGCACCGAACAACGGTGCCTCCGCTTTCAACACACGTACAGCCCGGTGACATTTCCTCCTTCTTGATCCAGCAAGGGGAGAGGAGAAGTTGAGGGAGAGCTCCGGCAGCACGACGGCGTGGTGGTGGAGCTTGTAGTATTTCTGCAGGGCTTCGCCAAGCTCTACGGAGGAGGAGGAGGTGTTGGAGAGGGAGAGGGCTGTGCCAGGGAAGGGGTGCCTCTCCCATGCACCTCCCCACTATATATAGGGGTGGAGGGGGCTGGTTTCTTGCCCTCCAAGTCCATTGGGGCATTGGCAAAGGTGGGGGAAAGAAATCCAATCATTTCCCCTCCCCACCGATTGTTATCCCTCCTTTTTAGGGATCTTGATCTTATCCCTTCGGGATATGATCTTATTCCTTCTAAGGGGGGATCTTGGTGCGCCTTGACCAGTGGTGTGGGGCCTTTTCCCCACTACCCACGGTCATGTGGCTCCCCCATGCAGGTGGGCCCCACTCTGGAACTTTCTAGAACCTTCCCGGTACAATACCGAAAAATCCCGAACTTTTTTCGGTGGCCAAAATAGGACTTCCCATATATAAATCTTTACCTCCAGACCATTCCGGAACTCCTCGTGACGTCCAGGATCTTATCCAGGACTCCGAACAACATATGGTAACCACATACTATTTCCCATAACAACTCTAGCGTCACCGAACCTTAAGTGTGTAGACCGTACGGGTTCGGGAATCATGTAGACATGACCGAGACAACTCTCTGGCCAATAACCAACAGCGGGATCTGGATACCCATATTAGCTCCCACATGTTCCACGATGATCTCATCGGATGAACCACGATGTCAAGGATTCAGTCAATCCCGTATACAATTCCCATTGTCAATCGGTACGTTACTTGCCCGAGATTCGATCGTCGGTATCCCAATACCTCGTTAAATCTCGTTACCGGCAAGTCACTTTACTCGTTCCGTAATGCATGATCCCGTGACTAACTACTTAGTCACATTGAGCTCATTATGATGATGCATTACCGAGTGGGCCCAGAGATACCTCTCCGTCACACGGAGTGACAAATCCCAGTCTCGATTCGTGCCAACCCAACAGACACTTTCGGAGATACCCGTAGTGCACCTTTATAGCCACCCAGTTATGTTGTGACGTTTGGCACACCCAAAGCATTCCTACGGTATCCGGGAGTTGCACATTCTCATGGTCCAAGGAAATGATACTTGACATTAGAAAAGTTTTTAGCAAACGAACTACACGATCTTGTGCTATGCTTAGGATTGGGTCTTGTCCATCACATCATTCTCCTAATGATGTGATCCCGTTACCAATGACATCCAATGTCCATGGTCAGGAAACCATAACCATCTATTGATCAACGAGCTAGTCAACTAGATGCTCACTAGGGACATGTTGTGGTCTATGTATTCACACATGTATTACGGTTTCCAGTTAATACAATTATAGCATGAACAATAGAAAATTATCATGAACAAGGAAATATAACAATAACCATTTTATTATTGCCTTAGGGCATATTTCCAACATGGCAGCCCTCCGGTTCCCATCTTCTGCTATATGAAGTCTTTTACCCTGGAAAAATCATAAGCAAGCTTTCGGGAAGAAAGACCGCCGCCACGAGGCGAAACCTTGGTGGAACCAATCTAGGGCTACGTCGGAGCTGTTCTGCCAGGGAAACTTCCCTCCGGGAGGGGGAAATCATCACCGTCATCATCACCAACGATCCTATCTTCGGGAGGGGGTCAATCTCCATCAACATCTTCACCAGCGCCATCTCCTCTAAAACCCTAGTCCCAAAGCCTCAGATTGGCACCTGCGGGTTGCTAGTAGTGTTGATTACTCCTTGTAGTTGATGCTAGTTGGTTTATTTGGTGGAAGATCATATGTTCAGATCCTTTATGCATATTAATACCCCTCTGATTATGAACATGAATATGATTTGTGAGTAGTTACGTTTGTTCATGAGGACATGGGAGAAGTCTTGCTATAGGTGGTCATGTGAATTTGGTATTCGTTAGATATTTTGATGAGATGTATGTTGTCTTTCCTCTAGTGGTGCTATGTGAACATCGACTGCATGACAGTTCACCATTCTTTGGGCCTAGAGGAAGGCATTGGGAAGTAATAAGTAGATGATGGGTTGCTAGAGTGACAGAAGCTTAAACCCTAGTTTATGAGTTGTTTCGTAAGGGGCTGATTTGGATCCATATGTTTCATGCTATGGTTAGGTTTACCTTAATACTTCTTTTGTAGTTGCGGATGCTTGCAATAGGGGTTAATCATAAGTGGGATACTTGTCCAAGAAAGGTCAGTACCCAAGCACCGGCCCACCCACATACCAAATTATCAAAGTAACGAACGCGAATCATATGAGCGTGATGAAAACTAGCTTGACAATAATTCCTATGTGTCCTCGGGAGCGTTTTCTTTCATATAAGAGTTTTTCCAGGCTTGTCCTTTGCTACAAAAAGGATTGGGTCATCTTGCTGCACCTTATTTACTTTCATTACTTGTTGCCCGCTACAAATTACCTTATCACAAAACTATACATTACCGATAATTTGATTGCTTGAAGAGAATACCTTCGAAAACCGCTTATCATTTCATACGCTCCTCGTTGGGTTCGACACTCTTACTTATCGAAAGGACTATGATAGATCCCCTATACTTGTGGGTCATCAAGACTTTTTTCTGGAGCTGTTGCCGGGGAGTGAATCGCCTTCGGTAGGTGGAATTTGGTAAGGAAAAATTTATATAGTGTGCTGAAATTTACTATCACTTGTCACTATGGAACATAATCCTTTGAGGGGCTTGTTCAGGGTATCTTCACCCCGACCAGTAGAGCAAAGAGTGGCTCCTCAACCTACTGAACCTATTGAAAATGTTTACTTTGAAATTTCTTCGGGCATTATAAAGAAACTGCTAGCTAATCCTTTCACAGGTGATGGAACATTACATCCCGATTTGCACCTATTCTATGTGGATGAAGTTTGTGGATTATTTAAGCTTGTAGGTATGCCCGAGGATGTTATCAAGAAGAAGGTCTTCCCTTTATATTTGAAGGGAAAGGCATTGACATGGTTTAGGCTATGTGATGATATGGGATCATGGAACTACAACCGACTGAAATTGGAATTTCATCAGAAGTTTTATCCTATGCATCTTGTTCATCGTGATCGCAATTATATATATAATTTTTAGCCTCACAAAGGAGAAAGCATCGCTCAATCTTGGGGGAGGCTTAAGTCAATGTTATATTCATGCCCCAATCATGAGCTCTCAAGAGAAATTATTATTCAAAATTTTCGTGCTCGACTTTCTCTCAATAATCGCTCCATGCTCGATACTTCTTGTACTGGCTCTTTTATGATGAAGACTATTGAATTCAAAAGGGATTTATTGGAAAGAATTAAACGCAATTCTGAAGATTGGGATCTCGACGAAGGTAAGGAGTCAGGTATAACACCTAAGTTTGATTGTGATAAATCTTTTATGGATACCGATGTTTTCCGTGAATTTAGCACGAAATATGGACTTGACTCTGAGATAGTAGCTACTTTCTATATCCTTTCCTACTCATGTTGATCTCCCTATGGATAAGTGGTTTAAATATAATCCTCCCATTGAAGTAAAGGTAGTTGCACTAATTAAAGTTGAAGAAAAGACTATCACTTATAATGATCCTATCGTTCTTACTACTTATATTGAGAAACCACCTTTCCATGTTAGAATAAACGATCATACTAAAGCTTCAACTGTGGTCAACAAAAGTAATATTAGGACACCCAAACCCCCTGAGAAAATTAAAGTTGAACCTAGTATTGCTATGGTTAAATATCTCTTGGCTGATAATATTGACAGGCATGTTATTTACTTCTGTAATGAAGCTGCTAGAATTGCTAAACCTGATACTAATAATAAACATAGACCTGTTGTAGGAATGCCTGTTATTTCTCTTAAGATAGGAGATCATTGTTATCATGGCTTATGTGATATGGGTGCTAGTGCAAGTGCAATACCTCATTCCTTATACAAAGAAATTATGCATGATATTGCACCTGCTGAGTTAGAGGAAATTGATGTTACAATTAAGCTTGCCAATAGAGACACTATTTCACCAGTTGGGACTGTTAGAGATGTTGAAGTCATGTGTGGGAAAGTTAAATATCATGCTGATTATCTTGTTCTTGGTTCCCCACAAGATGACTTCTTTACCATCATATTTGGTAGACCCTTCTTGAGTACTGTTAATGCTCGGATAGACTGCGAAAAGGATGTTATTACTATTGGTTTGGGGGATATGTCTCAGGAGTTTAACTTTGCTAAATTTCGTAGACAACCCCGTGATGAGGAATTGCCTAGTAAAGATGAAATTATTGGTCTTGCTTCTATTGTCGTGCCTCCTAATAATCCTTTAGAACAATATTTGCTAGACCATGAAAATTATATGTTTATGAATGAAAGAAGGGAAATAGATGAAGTATTCTTTAAACAGGGACCTATTTTGAAACATAACTTGTCTATTGAAATCCTAGGGGATCCTCCTCCGTCCAAGGGTGATCCCGTGTTTGAGCTTAAACCATTACCTGATACTCTTAAATATGCTTACCTTGATGAGAGAAAGATATATCCTATTATTAGTGCTAACCTTTCAGAGCATGAAGAAAAGAGATTATTGAAAACTCTGAAGAAGCAAGTCTTTGCTATTTGATATACTCTTGATGATCTTAAGGGCATTAGTCTCACTCTATGCAAGCACAAAATAAAATTGGAGAAAGACACTAAACCAGTTGTTGATCACCAACGACGGTTAAATCCTAAGATGAAAGAAGTGGTAAGAAAAGAAATACTAAAGCTTCTGGAGGCAGGTATAATTTATCCCGTTGCTGATAGTCAGTGGGTAAGTCCTGTCCATTGTGTCCCTAAGAAGGGGGGTATTACTGTTGTTCCTGATGATAAAGATGCATTGATCCCACAAAGAATTATTACAGGTTATAGAATGGTAATTGATTTCTCAAAATTAAATAAAGCTACTAAAAAGGATCATTACCCTTTACATTTTATTGATCAAATTCTAGAAAGATTATCCAAACATACACATTTTTGCTTTCTAGATGGTTATTCTGGTTTCTCTCAAATACCTGTGTCAAACGAGGATCAAGAAAAGACCACTTTTACTTGCCCTTTGGGTACCTTTTATTATAGATGTATGCCTTTTGGTTTATGTAACACACCTGCTACCTTTCAAAGATGCATGATGGCTATATTATCTTATTTTTGTAAAAATATTGTTGAGGTTTTCATGGATATTATTTCTCCGTATATGGAACTTCTTTTGATGATTGCTTGAGCAACCTTGATCAATTTTTGCAGAGATGTGAAGAAACTAAC
Organism: Aegilops bicornis; assembly: GCA_021605145.1. Taxonomy (NCBI): domain Eukaryota; kingdom Viridiplantae; phylum Streptophyta; class Magnoliopsida; order Poales; family Poaceae; genus Aegilops; species Aegilops bicornis. Next base: position 769,238,922 of record CM038670.1, on the reverse strand, counting down.
CTTGTCTTGAATTGGGAGAAGTGCCACTTTATGCTTAATGAAGGTATTGTCTTGGGGCATAAAATTTCTGAAAGAGCTATTGAATTTGACAAAGCTAAAGTTGATGCTATTGAAAAGATGTCGTGTCCCAAGGACATTAAAGGTATAAGAAGTTTCCTTGGTCATGCCGGTTTTTATAGGAGGTTCATTAAGGACTTCTCTAAAATCTCCAGGCCTCTGACTAATCTCTTACAAAAAGATATTCCTTTTGTCTTTGATGATGATTGTGTAGAAGCATTTGAAACACTTAAGAAAGCTTTGATTTCTGCACCTATTGTTTAGCCACCTGATTGGAATTTACCATTTGAAATTATGTGTGATGCTAGCGATTATGCTGTAGGTGTTGTTCTAGGACAAGGAGTTGATAAGAAATTAAATGTTATCCAATATGCTAGTAAAACTCTAGACAATACCCAGATAAATTATGCTACTACTGAAAAATAATTTTTAGCAGTTGTATTTGCTTGTGATAAGTTCAGACCTTATATTGTTGTTTCTAAAGAAACTGTTCACACTGATCATGCTGCTATTAAATACCTTATGGAAAAGAAAGATGCTAAACCTAGACTTATTAGATGGGTTCTCTTGCTAGAAGAATTTGATTTGCATATTATTGATAGAAAGGGAGCTGAGAACCCCGTTGCAGACCACTTGTCTAGGTTAGAGAATGTTCTTAATGACTCACTACCTATTGATGATAGCTTTCCTGATGAACAATTAGCTGTCATAAATGCTTCTCGCACTGCTCCATGGTATGCTGATTATGCTAATTATATTGTTGCTAAATTTATACCACCTAGTTTCACATACCAGCAAAAGAAAAAGTTTTTCTATGATTTAAGACATTACTTCTGGGATGACCCACACCTTTATAAAGGAGTTGATGGTGTTATTAGACGTTGTATACCTGAGCATGAACAGGAACATATTGGGAACATTTCATTTGGGAACATTTCAAATTCAAAGCTTTATGCAACTCAATGATTTTCATGAGGGAAGATAAAATGACTTCTTCAATTATATGAAATATGAGTTGGAAGTTAAACAGTATCAAATTGAAAGTCATTTGAAAGTGCCTTGAAAACCCTCTTTCAAATTTGAGTTTTGGAATTTGAATTCAAACTTTGGCAAGTGGGAATCATTTCAAAAACTATGCCTGATAAATACTTGATCAAAAGTATGAGAGGAGTAAACATGACACTCCAAAAATATCAGAGGAAACAATGCCAAAAGTTTGGAATTCAAATTTGGGTTTTATTTGAATATTGGAAAAAAAATGAAATTTTATAAAGTTTGGATTTTGCTTTTGGAAAAATGTTCAAATGATAGGGAATATTCCCCTGATCATTTTGGTATATATATACCCTATATAAAATATTTATAGTTTATGTTTTATCTCTGTTTTTGTTTTAAAAATAAATTTAAAAAAAAAAGAGAAAACCCCAGCGCCAGTGCCCCTGCCCAGCCAAATAAGCCCCCACCACCAGGCCCACCGAGGCCGGGCCACCGAGCCGGCCCAACACCGACCTCACCTCCTCAAGACCAACCCCTTCAGATCGGTCGCCTGGCCGCCTCACCCTCTCCCTCTCTCTCGCAAGCAGGCCCCACCCCTTCTTCAACCCCGCCACGCCACGCCACATGCCGATCGCGGATCTCATGAGATCCAGGATGCCGATCCTCCCGATCGCCTCCTTACCCGACGAGGCCCCGCCTATATAAACCGGGTCCCTGCACCCCATTTCCCCCCTTACCCCCTCACAGGAGCCCCTCCTCCTCTCTCACGAGCTCACCGGAGCCCGAACCTCCCGCCGCCGCCTTTTTCGTCGCCGCCGTCGTCCTACACCCTCCCGACCCCCACCGACTCCACCAAGATCACCCCCGAGCTCGTCCGCACCCGCCCGGCCACTCCACCGACCTCCCCGACGACCGGAGAGGCTAGCGCACTCGTCGTCGCCGCCGCCGCCGCCGCCGAGCTCCGGTAAGTCACCGGCGATCTCCCCCGCCGTCCGATCCCCAATCTACGGTGTAGATTAGACCCCCGAAGGGGTACGCGTTTTTAATAAAAACCGCCCGGTTCAACCGGTTTAGTCCGGTTAGTTTTTAAGTTAGGGTTTTATTTTAGCCCGGCCCGACTCGTTTAACCATAGCCCGTTTAGTTTATATTACGCTCAGTGCGTAGTTTAGGCCCATTAGGCCATTTTTCTTTTATTTTCATTTTTTGTTTTAACAGAATAGTTCCTGTTTTGAAAAATTCATATCTTTTATTCTGTTTAATATTTTTAGCTGATTCTTTTTTTGTTGGTTTGAAAATTTTCTATAGTTTCTGTAGAAAATATATTTAGCTATGTTAAAAATTAATTAAAATTTCTTTATTTTAGTTTAGTCAGAACAGTAAATCTGTTATAACATGAGCTAGGAAAATTATTTTTGGTTGATTCTTTTTGTCCCAACTTTATTTCGACATTGCCAAACCATAGGAATTAATTTGGGTATTTTAGGATTAATAAAAAATTAGTTTTAAGCAGAATCTTGTTAATCCTAATTAATTAACTAGCTACTGTTTTCCTATTATTTTAATTAGTAAATAAATTTATTTTTCACATGTGATTGATTAATCTAGGATAGTTTCTGTCACTTTATAGGATGAACTTTTATTTATATTAAATAAAACTTTTATTTTATTTTTCTTAATATAAATTTGAATTAGGCCTAATAGGAGTTTCATAATAGATTTTAAATTGATTCTTTTTGCTCCTAATTGCTTAATGCATTATTTTCTGTTAAGTTAACATAAACTCATGATTAGGTTATGTTGAGAAAATTTTTGTTATATAAAACTAGTTTTAGTTGATGCATGAAGTAGGAAAACTTTGAGTTGGATTTCTTCGAGTTTTTCCTTTGGGTTTTGATTCGTTGTTTTGGTGTGTTATGTTACTATGCTATTGTGTTATGTGATCATATGCTATATGCTTATTATAGTTATTGTTTGCCCCGGTAGAATTTCCGGAGTGCGGAGCTTGCTACTACGAATCCCTAGTTTTCGAAGATCGTCAACAAGGCAAGTTCACTTTGACCATGTTTTTCATACCTATGTGTTTTATTGCATCTAGTGTCATCTTCGCAACAATCCCCCTCAGTAGTGTTATTGAATCCTTGTAGTTGAGTAGTATGCATGAGGTAGGAACCCATCACCCTGTTACCAAGCCCGGGACGTTATTTATTTAAATGCTACGCTATAGTAGACGGGGTTGGTATGAGTACTCGGGAGTGGTGTGAGAATGGAGGATCTACGTCAATGACGACAACTCCATGATGGAATCTGCAAGGACTGCATCTTCAAGGCCTCAAGACTTCAAGACTCAAGACAAGAATTCAATACACACTCTTTGGGTGAAGGACGGTTGACGGGCACCTGGAGAAACCAGTGGTTGGCGGGATGCATGGAGAAGCGCCATGACATCTTGCGGAAAGCTTCACCCAGACTCAAAGAGACGGAAGAATACTTCATGCCCTAAGCTTACGTGCAACCGCAAGTCATTATGGGCTCTGGCTTGGTTGACCTTAGTTGTGACTCTGGCTGGGACGGTACTAGCAGATGTAGAACTACGGTAGGATGGGATGAGTCTTGGGACGGTGGTCGAGGAACTCTTTGGAAGACCATGTTTCGTCATCTTGTTCTCAAACACCCTGAAGTGCGAGAACGTTAAAAGAGGATCGAATCTTGCGGGTAAAGTGTACAAACCTCTGCAGAGGGTTTAAACCTAATCGATTAGCCGTGTCCCCGGTTACGGACAATTTGAGCATCTGGACTTGGATCTATCTCGAAACTCTCAACACCGGATTGATAACTTAATTGTGGGCAACTTATGATGATTTTGGGCTATGTGACATTGGTTGGCGGAACCATGTCATGATAGAAAACTCTATAGTACAGACTTCATTTATTCCTTTGATGTAGGGAAAAGAAAACCAGCTTTTACGCAAACAAAACTCAGATACAGAGCCACAAAGCCATATTGCATATAGTATAGTTTTACCATCTGTTTATTCATGTTCTGATCTTGCCGGTACATTCAATGGACTGACCTACACGGCTGCAACGTATCATGTTGCAGGATTTTCTTCGACGAGTAAGAGTTACGATCTGAGGTTACGGTCTACACTCAACCTGCCGATGGCGTTGATGGGACTCCACACCCGCTTGATTGTTTCCACGAGTATTATGAGGTATATATCATTTTACGTTATTTATACATGTGATTGCACTTTGATATATACATTGATGTACTGTGTGTGCCAGCATACTGATCCAGGGATGGCACAGTAACACAGAGGCTTGACCGTCTGAGGTCGGGTCGCTACAAATGTAGTATGATTTTTTCTGGAATATTTGAGGATTTTAGGCACTGAAATCACTACAGGAGGGGCAAGCACAAGGCCACGAGAGTGGAGGGCGCGCCCCCCCTATAGGGCGCACCCCCATTTCTCGTGGGCCCCTGGTGGCTCCACTCCACTTATTCCAGCACCCACACACTTCATATTCTACCCAAAAAATCCCCATCCAGCTCAAGCACGAGTTCTAGCTCGTTTTGCTGCGATTTTCGATCTCTTAGCTCAAAGCTCCATCCACAAAACTGCTTTGGGAGATTGTTGTTTGGTATGTGACTCCTCCATTGGTCCAATTATTTTTTGTTCTAGTGCTTTATTCATTGCAAATTTTTGCTGCATAGGTGACCATGTTCTTGAGCTTGCATGTTAAATTTTTGAGGTCCCAAGCAATACTAATGCATGATATAGGCTCTAGACACTTGTAGGAGTAGTTGCTACCAATCTTCTTTAGTTTTATTCACTTTCATTTTGAAGTTACTAAAATTTCAGAAATTTTCAGAAAATGTTGACGAAACTTTTGAGGGGCTCTTCTAGCCAAAGCTCTCAGGAAAAACAAGCGAAAGAGAAGGAAAAAGCCAAGTATAATCTTCCTCGCTTAGCGGAAGTACGGTCGTGTGAATGGCCATGTGAGGATTTCTTGAAAGAAGCTGGAATTCATGAAGATTTTTATGCTTTGATAGAAACTGTAGGCCTCACCAGTTTCGTCAACGACCGAATCGATCAGTATCTCTTACTTACCAATACATTCGTGCAAAACTTTTATTATTATCCTAAGAAGTCACAGCCTGTAGTATCATTTCATTTATATGAAGAATTCAAAGAAATGTCTTTACGCCATTTTTGTGCCGTATGTAGGATACCTTATGAGGGAGAATTAGAGGAACCCCATCGTGAAGATATGGGTGGTTTCATTAATACTACTGCTGTAGAGGAGCCAAAGAAGGGCTCTGAGGCAAAAGTCTCTAGCATACACTTTCTTGTTTTATGCTATTTTTCTATATTTTCTAGTAGATGCTTGATTGGTCGTGGAAATAGTGGAAATTTGAGCGTTCCTGATATTATCATTCTTCAACATGCCTTGCTTGGAGACAATACTCTTAGTATGGGTGCCGTCGTTGCTAAAAGGCTAGCCCTGAATCGTACAAAAGGCCCCATATTTGGAGGTATCTATGCTGCACGTCTTGCTAAATATTTTCAGATACCCATTAGGCACCATGAGAAGGAGGAGATAAAATTGCCTCCTCACATTTTAGATTACAAGAGCATGGTAGCACACAAGTTTATTGTAGCGACCCGACCCAAAATCGGTCAAGTCTCTGTGTAGCTGTACCATCCCAAGATCATGCTGGCACACACAGTACATTGATGAAATAATCAAAGTTCAATCACACCTGAATTTATTACACGATTCTCATATCGAGTCTTTATTACAATAGAATAAATTCGGCCGAAGGCCAACTCATGAGAAATAAACTTAAACAAAGCTGCGGAAGCGTAGACGAAATAGCGAGTCCATCCGACTCCATAGGGCAATCGCCAAGCGTGGATCGTAGCCTCACTCCTGATCGGAATACTCCTCTGCAACATAAGACGTTGTAGCCGTGTAGGTCAGCATTTTGAATATGCCGGCAAGTCATGAAGAGAGAATAACAATAAAAATTACTAACACTATATGCAATTTGGCTGTGGGGCTCTAAGTTTCATTGTTTTGCGAAAAAGCCAGTTTTTGCCTACAACAATGGACTTGTTTGCAAATACTACAAAATTTTGGTAGTTATTGAGATGTTCCACCAACCAATGTCTCATTCCCAATTATTAAAAACAACCCCCTCAATTAATTTATTAATTTTGGTGTTGAGATATCCGAAATACTCCATGTTCCAGAGGCTCAAATTGTCCGTAACCGGGGACACGGCTAACCAATTAGATCTTCACTCTGCAGAGGTTTGTGCACTTTACCCGCAAGAATCGTTCCCTCCTTTAAGTCTTCGCACTTCATGGTGTTTGAAGACGGGACGAATGAAACAGGGTCTTCCGAAGAGTTCCTCCGCCACCGCCGTACCCATCCAATCCTACCGTTCTTCTACATCTCGAAGCAACGTACGGCCAGAGTCACTCCTACGGTCGACCAAGACAAAGCCCATAATGGCTTGCGGCTGCACAGTAAGCTTCCGTCAATGGGGTATCCATCCGTCTCTTCGTGGCTGGGTGAAGCTTTCCGCAAGATGTCATGGCGCTTCTCCATGCATCCCGCCGACCACCGGTTTTCTCAAGGTGCCCACAACCGTCCTCCACCCAAAGAGTGAATTTTGAAGTCCATCTTGAGCTTGAAGTCATGGGGTTGTCATCATCTTGACTCTCACATCTCCCTTATGAATCACTCAACCAACCCCGTCTCACGAGCATAGCAAAATAAACTACTGGCCCCGGCAATGGTAACAAGGGGAATTGGGTTCATCCTACCTCATGATACTACTCAAGAACATAACTTCAAATTCTCCTACTGCATGCATGGTGGGGAGGTATAATTCTAATGCAATAAAATCATAGGTATAATAAAAGAAAATATGATCAATGACTTGCCTTGCTGACGATCTTCGAAAGCTAGGGACTCGTGGTAGCAAGCTTTGCACTCCGGAAATTCTACCGAGACAAACAACAATCATATAAGCATAAGAGCATACAATCAATTAACATAACAGCATGCTAACAATAAAGCACACAAAACAACCGGACCAAACCCAAAGAAAACTCGAAGAAATCCAAATCAATGTTTTCACCACATCATACAACAACCAAGAAATAGTTTTACACAACAAAATTTTTCTTAACAGAACCTAAGCATGGGTTTTTGCTAACTAACAGAAGAGAAAACATCATGCAACTAGGAGCAAAAAGAATCACATCAAAAGCTATTATAGAACTCCTATTATGCCTATAACAATCCTAGCAAGGAAAAATAAAATAAAAATTTTATTTATTGTAAGTAAAAGTTCATGTACTAAAACTACAGAAACTAACCTAGAATAAACTATCACATAGGAAAAATAAAATTATTTGCTAAGTAAAACAATAGGAAAACAGTAGCTAGTTAAATAAACAAGAACCACATGATTTTGATTAAAACTATTTTTTTATTAAATCTAAAATGCCCAAATAAATTCCTACGGTTAGGCAAGGTCAAAACAAAGTAGTGACAAAAGAATCACTAAAATAAAATAATCCTAACTCATTTTATAGCAGAATTACTAATCTGTCTAAAACTAAAATAAAACAATTTCTAATAATTTTAACATGACTAAACATATTTTCTACAGAAACTACAACAAATTTGCAAACTAACAAAAAAAGAATAAATTAAAAATATTAAGTAGATTAAAAGATATGGATTTTACAAAACTGAAACTATTCTGTAAAAAAACAGAAGCGAAAATATAATTAAAAAGAAAAACTGGCACTAAACGGGCCTATCTAACGCTCGGGCGTAATATAGCTAAAGCGTACCCGCGGTTAACAGAAAATAACCCGATCGGGCCGGTCCAACTAAACCGCTAACTAAACTAATAAAACCCGTAACTAAACCAACTTTTAAAAAAAAAACATACCCCTTCGGGTGATCTAATCTAGCGCGTAGATCTTGGATCGGACAGTGGCGGGGATCTCCGGTGACTCACCGCGGTGGTCGACGGCGACGGCGGCTCGGGCGACGACGACGGTGTGGCTACGGCGGTCCGGGGCGACAGCGGAGACGTCTGGCGGGTGCGGACGGGCGAGGGGAGCTCGGGGGTGGTCTCGGCGGCGGCGTAGGGTCGGAGACAAGCGGCGGGCGGTAATGGCGCAAGTGGGCGGAACAGCTCCAGCGAGCGATTGCGGCGAGGGGAGATCGTTTCGGGCGCGGCGAGGGGGCGGAACGGGTCGAGGGGGGTATATATAGGGGGGGGCCAGCTTGGAGGAGGGGCGAATCAGGGGAGGAGATCCCGAGAAGTCCGGGATTCAATGGCGATCTGGTGCGTGGCTTGCGGGAGGAGGAAGAAGGGGGTGGGGTCGGGGTGTCAGCGGGAGAGGGAGGGGGCGGATCGGTCGGGCGACCGAGGGGTAGGGGCTTCGGGCGCGGCGCTGGGTCGGTCGGCTCGGGCGCGGTTGGGCAGTTAGCCTCGGCCATTGTCGCTGGCGTTGGGCCGCCTCGGCCGGGCTGGGCGGTTAACTGGTGGCGCCTAGGGTTTCTTTTCCTTTTTTTTGAATTAGAGAGAGAGTGTAACATCCCAAATTTTCAGTTTGGAATGTTATACATTAGGTCATCATGCATATCATATTTTCGCGCATTTTTCCGATCCTAGAAAATTTCACGCAACTCAAGGACCCTCGGAAAGAGTTGGAGATTTCATTATTTTCATATTTGGGATTTCTCAAATTTTGAAAATTTCACGCCACCACCCCGCCGCCGTGCCCCCTCCCCCAAGGCACCACCCCCCTCCTTTATAACCGGAGCACCCCCCCCCCCTCTCCTCCTCACCCCGAGCCGCCGCCACCCCTAACCCGAGCCGGGCCGCCTCGACGTCGCCGCCACCGCCGCCGTCGCCACCCCGCCACCCGCCGACCCCGCCGAGCCCGCCACAGACCCCGCCGGAGCCCGGAGCCCCGCGGGCGACCTCGCCGGAGGTAGCCGCGCCACCACCACCCCCCGGTCCGGTTTTATTCCAAAAACCGATCCGGTTTTTCTTTCGTTGTTCGGTCTTTTTAAAAAAAAACCTAGATTGGTTTATTTTTTTTGGTTTTATTAATTAGTGAACGTTCACCGATCCGTTCGTTTTAACGAACGTGTTCGTCGGTTAGTTTCTGTTAACGAACGTCCGTTCGGTTAACCGTTCGTCGTTTTTCTTTTAATCAGATTTAATCCGTTATTTTTCCGAACTCGATTTCAGACGCAATCTTCAAATCAGTTTATTTTCTCGCTCGTTTATCGGAATCAGGTGATTCAAGCGCCTGGAGTTTCGTTTCGAAACCGCCGTTCCGACTTACCTACTTAAACAAAATTTTGCTACTATAAATTTTGACCTAGTTTCAAATTGCTAAAACCGAGTCGTTCTCTCTCGACTTTCGACTTTCGATGCTTATTTTGATTTGATTCTTTTGCAACCAGGGTTCTTAAGTTGAATTCTCTGGTTAGATCTTTTATTTGAGATTTCTCTGTGCATTAGATGAGTACTTATTGTATGCTTGTTGTTTGTCTGCGTTAGATCACCCGGAGTGCGCCGCTTGTTACTTCGAATCCCTAGGTCTCGCGGATCATCAGCAAGGCAAGTAACACTTGATCATACCTTTCTACTACCCAGTTTTTATGCATTAGATCAATCCTCAAACACTTGCATGTTTAGGATCAACTTAAATTGTGGGATGGGAAGTAGATTGAGGTAGTACCTATTACCTGTTTTACTTATGAAACCTTGGGAGTTACTTCTACGTTTGCTTATTATGCCATGCAATGCTAGTAGACGTGGATTGGGTGAGTGAATATCCATGACAGATGTGAGATTGTTAATTAATGGTTTATCTAAGGTGGCAACCTAAACACACATCTGGGTGGATTGAGGCACCTGGTTTCCATCAGGACTTGCCTGTATTTCTTCTGACCGCCACCTGTGCTCTAAGGGATCATAAGATTTTTCAAACTAGAAACTTCCGTGTGCAGCCACAAGCCAATATGGGCTCTGGCATAGTTGAGTAAGTTGTGCGAACTCTTACGGGTAGGCTAGCTGATGTAGGGGATGTAGGTTGGTACGGTCTACCCACATGTAAGGTGCTAGTGCTTCTGAAAGACTGTGTCTCGGTCATCCGTTTCTCAAACTCCATGTAGTGCGAGAACCAAGCGGAGGCGATCGAGTCTTGTGGGGACAAGTGCGCAAACCTCTGCAGAGTGTATAAACTAATCATGATTAGCCGTGTCCCCGGTTATGGACGGTTTGAGTATCTAGTACTTGAATATCATGTGAATCTCAACATGTTACTTCTAATAAATGTTATTGGGTTTTGATGAGTACTTCTTAATTGGGATTGAGGATGCTGTCAACCAGTCTCAATGTTTAACAACCACCATGATAGTTAAACAAAATTATTCCTTTGATGTAGGGAAAAATTAGCTTTATGCAAAAATGTAACCGTAGAGCTTTACCACCAGCCATATATGCATGTAGTATAGGCTCATTACTTCATTACTCTCTATGTGTTACATTGCGGCATATTCCATGTCTTGACCCGTTTTGGGCTGCAACTTTCATGTTGCAGAGACTTTTCAGACGACGAGTAAGGTGTTAGGTCGTGGTTCTATACTCAGTGATGCCGATGGAGTTGATGGACTCACTTATCTTCCAAGCCTTCCGCTGTTATCGTTATTAGATGGCCTTAAGCCATTTTTATTGTAATAAGTTCCCTTGTGGACAACGCTGTAATGAGTGTGTGATTGCTACTCGCTATAAATCCTTCAAGCACTTGTGTGGTGTCGGCATTATCGATCCAGGATGACATCGAGCACAGAGACTTGATCCATTCGGGTCCGTCGCTACAGAGGTGGTATCAGAGCACACGCTGACTGTAGGACACGACCACTAAGTTAAAGCCATAGATCACTATTCTCTTCCCATTTTCTAACTCCTCATCTTTTCTACTCTTTAGGATGGAGGACGCGAAGATCAAGTACGCCCAACCAGATGAAGGCACACCTTTTGGATTTCACTTGAAGGAAGTCACCAAGTACCTGAACATTGGACTACCAAGTTTCACCGGGACTTTCAACGCCACTCTGCTCAAGAGGAGCCTTTGGAAGATTCAAGCTCACGTTCCAGGAAGGACATTCGCCCCAATCACCAAGCCTATAGATAGTGTTTTCAGTGCACCAACTTGGAGTCTGGGAAAGAGTATGGCAGCTCATATCACCATGGGACGCATTGGAGAAGTTTATCAAGAAGACCTCAAGGACACTATCTACCAGATTTGCGGACGTCGAGATGAACAATGGGAGATAGTCAGCACCAAGAAGGATAGATCCATTGCAGCTTTCATCCAGGAGTTAAACCAGCACATTCGACGCCAGGAGAACCAGATGTGCAATGATATGTTGGAGTTGCAGAATGCAAAGGGAAGGATCATCGAACTTGAAGAAGAATTAAAGACTACACGCAAAGACTACATGGACGAGATCGTAGCTCTAGCAAGACACAATAACGATCTTAAGTACGAGATCGAAGAACTCAAGAAGAAGTTGGCGCTCAAGAATGAAGACAAGTACGTCGGCTGTCCGAGCAACTACATCATCATCGACGACACCGATTCGGATCCAAGTGAACCCGACTTTGAAGACGAAGCTGGAGCAGACATCATGGAGTCTTCCACCGGTTCAAATTAGTAGAAGTCCCCCACATATTAGTAGAATTACCTCCATGTAAACATTATAGTACACGCACTCTTGCGATAGTTATATCGTTGTAAGCTCTTTGTTTGATTGAATGAAGTGATTTTGTGTGCATTTGCTCATGTGCATTTGGGTAGTGATTCTCCTTAGACCCCATTCTACTCTTAATTTCTCGTCTTTTCTAAACCCATCAGATGCCTCCGAGACGCGACACCGGGTTTGTTTTCCCGCCAGAGATCATCCAATTGATTCAGCAGCAGAACACCTTGATTCAAACATTGTTGCAGAACCAGGGCAACAACAACAACAACAACAACAACAACAACAACCCACCACCACCACCACCTGCGGATCACTTGACTCGTTTCCTTAGACTGAATCCGCCGGTGTATTCCAAAGAGCACCGAGCCGATTGTAGCAGTATGATTGGCTCCGCAAGATAGGAAGGAGTTGGCCACCGCAGGATGCATGAGATGGAGAAAGGGTGAAGTTTGCCGCACATCAGCTTGAAGGACCCGTAGCAGCATGGTGGGAGAATTTTACAGCCACTTACCCTGTAGACACTGTCACATGGGATCAGTTTCAGCAAGCTTTCCGTACTGCCCATGTTTCAGCAGGAGCTATGGCCATGAAGAAGCGTGAGTTTCTCAACTTGCACCAAGGAGGACGAACTGTTACAAGATGTGTGAATGATTTTAGTAAGTTAGCACGTTATGCCCCAGATGACGTTGCTATAGATGCAGCTAAGCAGGAGAAGTTTCTGGAACGACTGAATGATGAGTTCAGCATGCAGTTGATGGTAGCAAGTTTCAACAACTACCAGGAGTTGGTAGACCGAGCCCTCATGATAGAAGGAAGCAGCAAGACAAATTGAGAACCGCAAGCGGAAGTATGGACAGGGAAAGTATAACTCTGGAGCTCAGCAGAAGCCTCGTTATACCCCTAAATCAGGAATTCAGTTTCAGCATACCCATGGAGGAGGTAGTTCGCACAACCATAATGGCACTAAGAATGGGAACGGGAATGGAGGAAGCAATGGACAGAACCGCACCAACCCGTCAACACCATCCAAGGTAGACCTGAGTCACATTACTTGCTTTAAGTGCCGCAAGACTGGGCATTATGCAAATGACTGTCCAGAAGGCCAGAATGGAAATGGCAATGGAAGCTCTGGAAAGAAGCCCAACCCTTTCAACAGGGGACATGTTAACCACATTGAAGTGGATGATGTTGAAGATCATCCCGATGCGAATCGGTAAGTTTTTGGTTAAGTCATTTATCGCAGTTGTTCTTTTCGATCTTGGTGCATCGCATTCATACATATCAAGGGATTTGTGGATAAGTACAAATTACCGACCCAAGCCCTTAGGTCACCCATGCTAGTAACCTCACCCGGAAAGAATACATGGCGATAAATGGTGTGATCGACTGCCATTAAGGATTGGACACTATGTTTTTCTCTCAGACCTAATAGTTCTGGAATCCCAAGGATTGGATGTGATATTAGGAATGGATTGGTTATCGAAGTATGGAGGGAACATAGATTGCTCCACTAAGTCAATTTTACTCACCACACCAGAAGGAAGAAGGATCAAATACGTATCACGACACGAGCCGAGGAGAGCGCAAGTAAATTGCTTATCAGGAGTTGTGCAGGAAGAAGTACCAGTGGTGAAGGATTTTCCTGATGTATTTAGGAAGAGTTGCCGTGAATGCCACCGGATAGAGACATTGAGTTTTTGATTGAACTGTTGCTGTGAACAGGACCAATATCAAAGCGGCCGTCATGTAATGCCCGCATGTGATTTGGCGGAAATCAAGAAGCAGATTAAGGAACTATTGGATAAAGGTTTTATTCGCCCAAGTTCTTCACCTTGGGGATCACCCGTACTGTTAGTGGAGAAGAAGGATGGATCGCTAAGGATGGTTGTTGATTATCGTGGATTGAATGAAGTAACAATCAAGAACAAGTACCCACTACCAATGATAAATGATCTGTTTGATCGTTTGCAAGGAGCTAAAGTGTTTTCAAAGATCGAATTACGATCAGGGTACCATCAGTTGAAGATTCGGGAGCAGGACATACCCAAGACAGCGTTTACCACGAGATATGGACTGTATGAGTATACCGTTATGTCATTTGGACTAACTAACGCACCAGCCTATTTCATGAACCTGATGAACAAAGAGTTTATGGAGTTTTTGTATAAGTTCGTCGTGGTGTTAATAGTGGATATTTTGATTTTCTCAAGAATGAAGAGGAACATAAGGAACATTTGCGATTGGTTTTGGAGAAACTAAGGGAACACCAGTTATATGCCAAGTTCAGCAAATGTGAGTTTTGGCTAAAGGAAGTTGGATTTCTTGGACATGTTATATCCGAGAAGGAATAGCAGTTGACCCCACAAAGGTTGAGACCGTAACCAAATGGGAAGCACCAACGATAGTTGGAGAGATTCGGAGTTTCCTTGGACTCGCAGGATACTACCGAAGATTCATTGAGAATTTCTCAAGGATTGCAAAGCCTATGACAGAATTGTTGAAGAAGGATAACAAATTCATATGGATTTGAGGACTGCGAGGCAAGTTTTCAGGAGTTGAAGAAAAGATTGGTTACCTCGCCAGGTTTTAATCTTGCCGGATCGGACCAAGGATTATGAGTTGTATTGCACGCTTCACGTCGAGGACTTGGAGCAGTGCTTATGCAGGAAGGAAGAGTTGTTTCATATGCTTCACGACAGCTTAAGCCTCATGAGTTGAATTATGCCACACATGATTTGGAATTAGTAGCCGTTGTGCATGCATTGAAGACATGGAGACATTTTCTCATTGGAAATCATTGTGAGGTGTACACGGATCACAAGAGTTTGAAGTACATCTTCACACAAAAGGAACTAAATCTCAGACAGAGGAGATGGTTAGAGCTTATCAAGGATTACGATATGAGATTGCATTATCACCCCGGAAAGGCTAACGTTGTAGCAGACGCATTGAGCCGTAAGAGCCACGTCAATACCCTAATGATGGGAGAAATACCCAATGAGTTAGCCGAGGACCTTCGAGAGCTATGTTTGGAAATAGTTCCGAGAGGCTATGTAGCAGCATTGGAGATTCAGTCTACACTGATGGACAAAATCAGAGAAACCCAAAAGGCAGATAAGGAAGTTGCCTCTATAAAGGAGAAAATGAGCAAAGGAAAAGCTAAAGGATTTTGTGAGGATGAGCACGATACCCTATGGTTTGAGGACCGTGTTTATGTACCAAATAACCCGGAGATAAGGAAGTTGATTCTGCAAGAAGCTCATGATTCACCCTATTCAATTCACCCAGGTAATACCAAGATGTATTTGGATTTGAAGAATACCTTCTGGTGGACCGGAATGAAGAAGGATATTGCAGAGTATGCAGCAGTTTGCGATGTATGTCAGAGAGTAAAGGCAGAACATCAGAAGCCAGCTGGATTGTTACAACCATTGCCGATACCCGAATGGAAGTGGGATAAACTAGGCATGGATTTCATCACAGGTTTGCCAAAGACTCGTTCAGGATATGACTCGATTTGGGTTATAGTCGACCGCTCGACGAAGGTAGCTCATTTCATTCCAGTCAAGACTACCTATAGCAGTGCTAAGTTTGCAAAGATATACATGACCAGAATTGTGTGTTTACACGGAGTTCCGAGGAGTATCAGATAGAGGAACCCAATTTACCTCAAAGTTTTGGAACCAGTTGCACGAAACATTGGGAACCAGACTGTAATTCAGTACAGCTTTTCACCCACAGACCGATGGACAGACCGAGAGAGTCAATCAGATTTTGGAGGATATGCTGAGAGCTTGTGCACTAGATTATGGATCCAGTTAGGATGATAATTTGCCGTATGCAGAATTTTCTTATAACAACAGTTACCAAACCAGCTTGAAGATGGCACCTTTCGAGGCTCTGTATGGAAGGAGATGTAGAACACCGTTGTCATGGGACGAAACGGGAGATCGTCAATTGTTTGGACCAGATTTGATTAAGGAGTCTGAGCAGAAGGTTAAGTTGATTCGAGACAGGCTCAAGGTAGCCCAGTCCAGACAAAAGAGCTATGCGGATTCAAAGCGCAAAGCTATTGAGTATGAAGTTGGAGACAGAGTATATCTTAGAGTATCCCCGCTTCGAGGAGTAAAGCGTTTTGGAGTTAAAGGAAAATTAGCACCACGTTTTGTTGGACCGTATAAGATTTTGCAACGCATGGGGGAAGTTGCTTATAAGCTGGAATTGCCAGAAGGACTGTCAGGAGTTCATGATGTATTCCATGTTTCTCAGCTGAAGAAATGTCATTCCGAGATAGCAGAGATACCGTTAAGAGACACAATGCCTCTGGAAGCAATTCAGTTGAAGGATGACTTAACATATGAGGAAAAACCAGTCAAGATTCTCGATTATGCCAGCAGAGTTACTCGCAGCAAGGTTATCAAGTTTTGCAAGGTTCAGTGCAGCCACCACACTGAAGATGAAGCCACCTGGGAAAGAGAGGAAGTTTTGCTCAAGGACCACCCTCACCTATTTTCTAGCCAACCCGAATCTCGAGGGCGAGATTCATCTTAAGGGGGTAGGTTTGTAACATCTTGGAATGTTATACATTAGGTCATCATGCATATCATATTTTCTCGCATTTTTCCGATCCTAGAAAATTTCACGCAACTCAAGGACCCTCGGAGAGAGTTGGAGATTTCATTATTTTCATATTTGGGATTTCTCAAATTTTGAAAATAGGATCATTTAGATTTATTTATTTATCTTAAAAAGTTTTTCCGATAAAAAAATTAAGAGAGGGAATAATATGACTTTCCCAACATTTAGGAAAAATGAAGATTTAATAAATAAATCAAATTTTGGTTTTTGAAAGTTTATTTGCTTTAGGGAAAAAAATGAGTATTTTTAAAATATGCATTTTTGCCCCGTTTTAAAGTTCATTTTGTTCGACTCATTTTAAGAGTCGGGGAAAAATTAATTTTATTTAATTTGGAGTTTGTTTGGTTTTATTTTTAATTCGTTTCGTTTTGTTTAAAAAAAACGCGCCGCCCCGCCTGGGCCAAGGGCCCAGCCCAAGCGGGCCGCCCAACTCCCTCCTCGCTCTGGCTCGGGAGAGTCCCGCCGCGCCGCCGCTGGCCGAGTCCAGCTCGGCCACGACCCCGCCGCCGTGCCCCCTCCCCCACGGCACCACCCCCCTCCTTTATAACCGGAGCACCCCCCCCCCCTCTCCTCCTCACCCCGAGCCGCCGCCACCCCCAACCCGAGCCGCCGCCGCTTCGAAGGGCGCCGCCCGCCGCCCGACGTCGCCACCGCCGCTGCCGTCGCCACCCCGCCACCCCGAACCCGCCGAGCCTGGCCGCCCGACCGCCGGAGCACGGAGCCCCGCCGGCGACCTCGCCGGAGGTAGCCGCGCCACCACCACCCCCCGGTCCGGTTTTATTCCAAAAACCGATCCGGTTTTTCTTTCGTTGTTCGGTCTTTTTAAAAAAAAAACCTAGATTGGTTTATTTTTTTTGGTTTTATTAATTAGTGAACGTTCACCGACCCGTTTGTTTTAACGAACGTGTTCATCGGTTGGTTTCTGTTAACGAACGTCCGTTCGGTTAACCGTTCGTCGTTTTTCTTTTAATCGGATTTTATCCGTTATTTTTCCGAACTCGATTTCAGACCCAATCTTCAAATCAGTTTATTTTCTCGCTCGTTTATCGGAATCAGGTGATTCAAGCGCCTGGAGTTTCGTTTCGAAACCGCCGTTCCGACTAACCTACTTAAACAAAATTTTGCTACTATAAATTTTGACCTAGTTTCAAATTGCTAAAACCGAGTCGTTCTCTCTCGACTTTCGACTTTCGATGCTTATTTTGATTTGATTTTTTTGCAACCAGGGTTCTTAAGTTGAATTATCTGGTTAGATCTTTTATTTGAGATTTCCCTGTGCATTAGATGAGTACTTATTGTATGCTTGTTGTTTGTCTGCGTTAGATCACCCGGAGTGCGCCGCTTGTTACTTCGAATCCCTTTGTCTCGTGGATCATCAGCAAGGCAAGTAACACTTGATCATACCTTTCTACTACCCAGTTTTTATGCATTAGATCAATCCTCAAACACTTGCATGTTTAGGATCAACTTAAATTGTGGGATGGGAAGTAGATTGAGGTAGTACCTATTACCTGTTTTACTTATGAAACCTTGGGAGTTACTTCAACGTTTGCTTATTATGCCATGCTATGCTAGTAGACGTGGATTGGGTGAGTGAATATCCATGACAGATGTGAGATTGTTAATTAATGGTTTATCTAAGGTGGCAACCTAAACACACATCTGGGTGGATTGAGGCACCTGGTTTCCATCGAACTTGCCTGTATTTCTTGGACCGCCACCCGGGCTCTAAGGGATCATAAGATTTTTCAAACTAGAAACTTCCGTGTGCAGCCACAAGCCAATATGGGCTCTGGCATAGTTGAGTAAGTTGTGCGAACTCTTACGGGTAGGCTAGCTGATGTAGGGGATGTAGGTTGGTACGGTCTACCCACATGTAAGGTGCTAGTGCTTACGAAAGACTGTGTCTCGGTCATCCGCTTTCTCAAACACCATGTAGTGCGAGAACCAAGCGGAGGCGATCGAGTCTTGTGGGGAAAAGTGCGCAAACCTCTGCAGAGTGTATAAACTAATCATGATTAGCCGTGTCCCCGGTTATGGACGGTTTGAGTATACTTGAATATCATGTGAATCTCAACATGTTACTTCTAATAAATGTTATTGGGTTTTGATGAGTACTTCTTAATTGGGATTGAGGATGCTGTCAACCATTCTCAATGTTTAACAACCACCATGGTAGTTAAACAAAATTATTCCTTTGATGTAGGGAAAAATTAGCTTTATGCAAAAATGTAACCGTAGAGTTTTACCACCAGCCATATATGCATGTAGTATAGGCTCATTACTTCATTACTCTCTATGTGTTACATTGCCAGCATATTCCATGTGCTGACCCGTTTTCGGGCTGCAACTTTCATGTTGCATACTTTTCGCATTTACGACAGTAAGGTGTTAGGTCGTGGTTCTATACTCAGTGATGCCGATGGAGTTGATGGACTCACTTATCTTCCAAGCCTTCCGCTGTTATCGTTATTAGATGGCCTTAAGCCATTTTTATTGTAATAAGTTCCCTTGTGGACAACGCTGTAATGAGTGTGTGATTGCTACTCTGCTATAAATCCTTCGAAGTACTGTGTGGTGTCAGCATTACTGATCCAGGGATGACACTGAGCACAGAGACTTGATCCATTCGGGTCCGGTCGCTACAGAGAGAGAGAGAGAATAAAATATTTTTTTTATATAGGACATATATATATATCAAAATTATCAGGGGAATATTCCCTACAATTTTAACATTTTTCCAGGGGCAAATCTCAAACTTTAAGAAAACATTTTCTAAAATTCCCAAATAAAAATCAAATTTCAATTCAAACTTTTTGGCAAAGTTTTTCATCTGACATTTTTTTTGGAGTGTCATGTTTACTCCTCTCATACTTTTTCTCAAGTATTTGTCAGGCATTGTTTTGAAATAAATTTTAACTGCCAATTCAAATTCAAATTCCAACAACTCAAAATCTTCTGAAACTTCAAATGCCACTCAATTTCAAACAATATGCATAGATGCTTAGATATAATTGTAAAACATTCCAAATGGGAAATTTGGGATGTTACATTTATTGTTGACAACGAAGACACGATGCTCTTGCGTAAACTTAGATTTAATAAGCAGCACATTGAGATTATTATTTTGCCTGTGCCTCTGTTGTTTGATTTGCTTGCAGAAAGTTTTCTTGTCACACCGGAAGCGGTGAACAATTATCGAGCCCAAGCTTTTACTCCAGAACCTGAACCTGAGCCGGAACCTGAACTGGACCCTTATCGTGCATCATCATCCCAAAGGGGAACCGGAGATGACCAGCCAGTGGTATCCTGATTACACCTCCCACTACACCGAGGAGAGTAGCGGCGGTCCTTGGTACTAGACCAACTTAGGCCAAAAGCCTAAGGTTGGGGGACTACGTATTTCTCACCGACTTTACATTCATGTTCACACACTAGTCGTCGGTGCTCATACTCTTTCATTGTATTTCCATGCTAGTTTAAATTTATTTTTCTAGTTTTCTTCTTGTGTGTTTGTTAAACTTTAAGAAAAAACCAAAAAAATTAGTTAGTTTAATTTCCATGCTTGTAGTAGAAAATAAAATGAAAACCCAAAAAGATTTCTAGTTCTTCTTCTTACTTCTTGGGAGCTTTCGCGTGTAAATAGTTTTATTTTCTTTTCTTTCCTTTGGGGGTCGAGAAGACCATATTGAAAATGATTAGTGGGTCTCCTATGCATGATTGTTTATTTAATTCAGAGCCCATATTACTTGTCTTCTCTCTTGAGTTGAATGCTTGCAGATTCCGTCTTAGTCCAATGCACGTGCACTCTTATTATTATACACATCGTTCAGCCGTGCAAGTGAAAGGAAATAATGGCGATATATGATGGACTTATTGGGATGAGAAAAACTAGTATGAACTTGACCTCTCTTGTTTTTGTAAATATGATGATTCATCATTCCTGAGTCATCTATTATGAAGTAAACATATTTGCAATGACATTTAGAGATTATAGTTGCTTGTGCCATGCTTGATTAGCTATGAGCTATAATGGTTTACCTTGCGTGCCAACATGCTATTAGAATGATTATGATGTGATATGATGGGATGGTATCCTCCTTTGAATGAATTGAGTGACTAGACTTGGCACATGTTCACGCATGTAGTTGAATCAAATCAACATAGCCTTCATGATATTTATGTTCATGGTAGATTATATCCTACTCATGCTTGTACTCGGTGTAAATTAATTTTAATGCATGTTTACATTTGTTGTCGCTCTCTCGATTGGTCGCTTCCGGTCTTTTGCTAGCCTTCACCTGTACTAAGCGGGAATACTCCTTGTGCAACCAAACTCCTTAAACCCCAAAGTTGTTCCATATGAGTCCACTATACCTTCCTATATGCGGTATTTACCTGCCGTTCCAAGTAAATTTGTATGTGCCAAACTCCAAACCTTCAAATGAAATTCCGTTTTGTATGCTCGAGCAGCTCAAGTTTCAACTAGGGCTGCCTATATCTTCTATGCTAGGTGGGTTATTCTCAAGAGGAGTGGACTCCGCTCCTCATTCACGAGAATGGGCCGGTAACCGGGATGCCCAGTCCCATGATCCAAAAAGATCAAAGCAAATCAAAATAATTAAACAAAACTCCCCCAGGGCTGTTGTTAGTTGGAGGCACTCGTTGTTTCGAGCAAGCCATGGATTGATGCTTGTTGGTGGTTGGGGGAGTATAAACCTTTACCATTTGGTTTGGGAACTGCCTATAATGCATGTAGTATGGAAGATACAACCATCTCATAGTTGTTACGTTGACAACAAAAGTATGCCGCTCAAAATGTTACTCAATCTCTATTTTAAAATCGAGCTCTGGCACCTCTACAAATCCCTGCTTCCCTCTGCGAAGGGCCTATCTATTTACTTTTATGTTGAGTCATCACCCTCCTTATTAAAAAGCACCCATTGAGAGCACTGCTTGTCATTTGCATTCATTATTATTGGTTTATATTGGGTATGACTTGACTGGATCTCTTTAACCATGAATTACAATGTTTAGTCAGTCCTTGATCTTTAAAGGTGCTTTGCATTTATGTTTTGCGGTCTAAGAAAGGGCTAGCGAGATACCATTTTGTTATATCATGTTATGATTATTTTGAGAAAGTGTTGTCATCCGAGTTTTATTATTATGGCTCGCTAGCTGATTATGTTATCGATATGAGCAATTGTGAGACCTAAGTTTTATTGTGAGTATGGTTAGTTCATAATATTTGCTGAAACTTGAATGCTGGCTTTTCATGTTACAACAACAAGAGCAAACATAGTTTGTAAAAGTTTTTCTTTATCACTTTCAGTTTATCAACTGAATTGCTTGAGGACAAGCAAAGGTTTAAGCTTGGGGGAGTTGATACGTCTCCAACGTATCTACTTTTCCAAACACTTTTGCCCTTGTTTTGGACTCTAACTTGCATGATTTGAATGAAACTAACCCGGACTGACGATGTTTTCAGCAGAACTGCCATGATGTTGTTTTATGTGTAGAAAAGAGAAGTTCTTGGAATGTCCTGGAAATCCACTGAGGCACTTTTTGGAATTAATAAGAATTTTTGGCGAAAGAATCAACACCAGGGGGCCCACAGGCTGTCCACGAGACAGGGGGCGCCCCCCAGGGCGCGCAATCCTATCTTGTGGGCCCCCTGGACCTCCACCGACCTCAGCTCCAACTCCATATATTCACGTTCGGGGAGAAAAAAATTAGAGAGAAAGTTTCATCGCGTTTTACGACACGGAGCCACCGCCAAGCCCCAATCTCTCTTGGGAGGGCTGATCTGGAGTCCGTTCGGGGCTCCGGAGAGGGGGATTCATCGTCATCGTCGTCATCAACCATCCTCCATCACCAATTTCATGATGCTCACCGCCGTACGTGAGTAATTCCATCGTAGGCTTGCTGGACGGTGATGGGTTGGATGAGATATACCATGTAATCATGTTAGTT
This sequence comes from Aegilops bicornis, assembly GCA_021605145.1. Classification (NCBI taxonomy): domain Eukaryota; kingdom Viridiplantae; phylum Streptophyta; class Magnoliopsida; order Poales; family Poaceae; genus Aegilops; species Aegilops bicornis. Next base: position 769,216,436 of record CM038670.1, on the reverse strand, counting down.
TTGTTTGGGTTTGATCCATAGTATCCACTATGTTCTGAGATTGATGTTGCTATGACTTTGCTATGCTTAATGCTTGTCACTAGGGCCCGAGTGCCATGATTTCAGATCTGAACCTATTATGTTTTCATGAATATATGTGTGTTCTTGATCCTATCTTGCAAGTCTATAGTCACCTATTATATGTTATGATCCGACAACCCAAGTGACAATAATCGGGATACTTCTCGGTGATGACCGTAGTTTGAGGAGTTCATGTATTCACTATGTGCTAATGCTTTGTTCCGGTTCTCTATTAAAAGGAGGCCTTAATATCCCTTAGTTTCCGCTAGGACCCTGCTGCCACGGGAGGGTAGGACAAAAGATGTCATGCAAGTTCTTTTCCATAAGCACGTATGACTAGTTATGGAATACATGCCTACATTACATTGATGAACTGGGGCTAGTTCTGTATCACCCTATGTTATAACTATTGCATGAGGAATCACATCCGGCATAATTATCCATCACTGATCCATTGCCTACGAGCTTTTCACATATTATTCTTCGCTTATTTACTTTTCCGTTGCTACTGTTACAACTACTACAAAAACCCAAAAAAGTTTATCTTTACTTTTGCTACCGTTGCCTTTATTATCATACCACTTTTGCTACTAAACACTTTGCTGCAGATACTAAGTTATCCAGGTGTGGTTGAATTGACAACTCAACTGCTGATACTCAAGAATATTCTTTGGCTCCCCTTGTGTCGAATCAATAAATTTGGGTTGAATACTTTACCCTCGAAAGCTGTTGCGATCCCCTACACTTGTGGGTTATCAATATCCTATGCAAGTGTCACTCCGAAGCTTACGGAGGACACCACGCTGGAGATAGAACTGCACATAAGGTATTGCAATCCAGGTTTTATTGGCCTACTCTCTTCAAAGATGCCCGTAAGTTTTTCTTATCTTGTGATGAATGTCAAAGAATTGGTAATATTAGTAGACGTCAAGAAATGCCTATGAATTATTCACTCGTTATTGAACCATTTGATGTTTGGGGCTTTGATTATATGGGACCATTTCCTTCCTCTAATGGGTATACACATATTTTAGTTGCTGTTGATTATGTTACTAACTGGGTAGAAGCTATTCCAACTAGTAGTGCTGATCATAACACCTCTATTAAGATGCTTAAAGAATTTATTTTTCCGAGGTTCGGAGTCCCTAGATATTTAATGACTGATGGTGGTTCACATTTTATTCATGGTGCTTTTCGCAAAATGCTTGCTAAGTATGATGTTAATCATAGAACTGCGTCCCCATATCACCCACAGTCTAGTGGTCAAGTAGATTTGAGTAATAGAGAGCTCAAATTAATTTTTCAAAAGATTGTTAATAGATCTAGAAAGAATTGGTCCAAGAAACTTGATGATGCATTATGGGCCTATAGAACTGCATATAAAAATCATATGGGTATGTCTCCGTATAAAATAGTTTATGGAAAAGCATGTCACTTACCTCTCGAACTAGAACATCAGGCATATTGGGCCATTAAAGAGCTCAATTATGGTTTCAAACTTGCCGGTGAGAAGAGGCTATTTGACAGTAGCTCACTTGATGAATGGAGAACTCAAGGCTATAAGAATTCCAAACTATTAAAAGAAAAAGTTCAAGGATGGCATAAAAAAGGATACAAAAGCATGAGTTTAATATAGGTGATCATGTGTTGCTATTTAACTCTTGTTTGAGACTTTTTGCAGGAAAACTTCTCTCCAAATGGGAAAGTCCTTACGTTATCGAGGAGGTCTATCATTCCGGTGCCATAAAAATCAACAACTTTGAAGGCACAAATCCGAAGGTGGTGAACGATCAAAGAATCAAAGATTATATCTCAGGTAATCCTATGAATGTTGAAACTAATGTTATTGAAACCGTAACCCCGGAGGAATACATAAGGGACACTTTCCAGAACGTTTCAGACTCCAAAAAGGAATAGGTATCTGGTACGGTAAGTAAACCGACTCCAAAACAGTTCTAATGGCAATTTTTCTCCGTTTTGGAATATTTAGAGAAATAGGAAAATAAGAAGTAGTCCGGGAAGGAAACGAGGTGTCCACGAGGGTGGAGGGTGCGCCCTACCCTTTGGGCGTGCCCCCTCCCTCGTGGGCACCTCGTGTGCTCTCCGGACTCCGTTTTCTTGAATGGTACTTCTTTTGGTCGGCAAATAATCATTATATAATCTCCCGAAGGTTTTGACCACCGTATCACGCAATTATCCTCTTTTTTTGTTTCGAGCTGTTTTTCTGACAGATCTAGATCACCATGACGTCTCCAAGTGCCCCCAAGGACAAGTTCTTCGAGAAGGTCATCAACCCCTACCTCGCGGAAGTGTTGCAACATCCTCAAACCATTGAGATGCATGAGGGGGTGCTGCACATCCGCGATGTTGAGGGACCAAGGAGGACCGGAAGCCTGGAGAGAAGGCTTGAAGAAATGGAGCAACAAGTTTTCAAGTGTTAGGAGATGGTGGAGCATGGACTCGACACCAATCACATAATGATCACGGAGTTCACCAACAACCACAAGCTGGATGCCAAGGACATTGGGGTGGCCATCTTCAAGCTTCATGAGGAAATCGAGCACCTCCAAACCCAGATCTATGACCTGCAAAACCAAAACTGTGAGTATGAATATAGATTCAAGAGGATGAGTTTGGCTGCAGATTAAAGGATCCCGGAGACTCGATCATCCTTCTATGATGGTGAGCTGATACGTCTCCAACGTATCTATAATTTTGGATTGCTCCATGCTATTATATATTCTGTTTTGGATGTTTAATGGGCTTATTTATACACTTTTATATTATTTTTGGGACTAACCTATTAACCCAAGACCCAGTGCAAATTGCTGTTTTTTTGCCTATTTCAGTGTTTCGCAGAAAAGGAATATCAAACGGAGTCCAAACGGAATGAAACCTTCGGGAGAGTTATTTTTGGAACAAACATGATCCAGAGGACTTCGAGTGGACGCGCCTACCCCCTGGGCGCGCCCTCCACCCTTGTGGGCCCCTCGTGGCTCCACTGACCTAATTCTTCCTCCTATATATACCTACGTACCCCGAAACCATCGAGTAGCACCACGAAAACCTAATTCCACCGCCGCAACCTTCTGTACCCGTGAGATCCCATCTTGGGGCCTTTTCCGGCACTCTGCCGGAGGGGCATCGATCACGGAGGGCTTCTGCATCAACTCCATAGCCTCTCCGATGATGTGTGAATAGTTTACCACAGACCTTCGGGTCCATAGTTATTATCTAGATGGCTTATTCTCTCTCTTTGGATCTCAATACAAAGTTCTCCTCGATCTTCTTGGAGATCTATTTGATGTAACTCTTTTTGCCGTGTGTTTGTCGAGATCCAATGACTTGTGGGTTTATGATCAAGATTATCTATGAACAATATTTGAAACTTCTCTGAATTCTTTTATGTATGATTGGTTATCTTTGCAAGTCTCTTTGAATTATCAGTTTGGTTTGGCCTACTAGATTGATCTTTCTTGCAATGGGAGAAGTGCTTAGCTTTGGGTTCAATCATGCGGTGCTCAATCCCAGTGACAGTAGGGGAAACGACACGTATTGTATTGTTGCCATCGAGGATAAAAAGATGGGGTTTATATAATATTTCATGAGTTTATCCCTCTACATCATGTCATCTTACCTAATGTGTTACTCTGTTCTTATGAACTTAATACTCTACATGCATGCTGGATAGCGGTCGATGTGTGGAGTAATAATAGTAGATGCAGGCAGGAGTCAGTCTACTTGTCGCGGACGTGACACCTATATACATGATCATGCCTAGATATTCTCATAATTATGCACTTTTCTATCAATTGCTCGACAGTAATTTGTTCACCCACCGTAATACTTATGCTATCTTGGGAGAAGCCACTAGTGAAACCTATGGCCCGCGGGTCTATTCTCCATCATATTAATCTCCCGTCAACAAGCTATTTCTTTCGCCGTTTATTTTGCTTTCTTTACTTTTAGTCTTTATCATAAAAATACCAAAAATATTATCTTATCATCTCTATCAGATCTCAGTTTTGCAAGTGGCCGTGAAGGGATTGACAACCCCTTTATCGCATTGGTTGCAAGGTTCTTATTTATTTGTGTAGGTACGAGGGACTTGCGTGTGGCCTCCTACTAGTTTGATAACTTGGTTCTCAAAAACTGAGGGAAATACTTACACTACCTTGTTGCATCACCCTTTCCTCTTCAAGGGAAAACCAACGCAGTGTTCAAGATGTAGCAAGAAGGATTTCTGGCGCCGTTGCCGGGGAGATGTGCACCAAGTCAAGTCAAGATTTGGTTTCCCGACAACGAGCCATTTCTGGCTCCGTTGCCGGGGAGTCTACACACAAGTCAAGACATACCAAGTACCCATCACAAACTCTTATCCCTCGCATTACATTATTTTCCATTTGCCTCTCGTTTTCCTCTCCCCCACTTCATCCTTGCCGTTTTATTCGCCCTCTCTTTCCGTTCGCCTCTTTTTTGCTTGCTTCCTGTGTGTTCGTTCTCTGTACTGTCGTCATGTCTGAACAGGGGAGGTTATCGTTAATAAGGATAATAGTATGGAAAACTATGATGTTTTTGATGATCCTCTTGAAGATCTCACTATTTTACACACTAAAAAGTTTCGTATTGGTAGCGGTAATATTATTGGGAAAGGAGTTCTTCAAGATTTGTTTACTTGTGTCGGTACCTTACCCTCTATGGGTGGGTCTATTCTTCATAGAACTAGTAATATTGCGGAGGCTATATCCTTGCTCGTAGTTGAACTTGAAACACAATTTATTCATTTGCATCCTTGCATACAAAGGATATTTCTAGAGTTCTCCAATATAGAGCACTCTTCTGTTAAGCGAGCTGCTACTATCTTTTTGGCACATGAGTTCAGATTTATAATGAAAGAGGCCAATGAAATTTTTGCACATTATAGGGTGGACGCTGGTCGTCCTCCCATAGAGGCTATACTTTTTAATCAAGAAGATTTGATGCGCTTACGATCCGTAGATCATGTTGCTTACAATGAAAACCTTAGAAAAAAGGTTCCTACCGATGTTCTAGTTGATAGAATTTCCTAACTTAATGATGACTTTGCTATTCAGAACAACGGGTTAGGTTTTTCTCTTGAACAAAGGCTCATGACTTATTGCCAAAAGAATGCTTATAATGATGAATTGGTTGTGCAATATAGGGGGCCAAAGGAGGAACCCATACCTCCCGAGCTTGACCTTGGGGAATTTTGTCGTATTAAATTTAGCCCTTTTGATTACTTTTGCTTGCCACAAAGAAAACTTGCTGCTGAACGTAGGGAATATGACATGAGTTTTCGTGATTTACCTTACTATCCTTATGGCAACACCTAGATCTATCCTTGCCATTATGCCTAGTTAGTGGCGGTAAACGATAGCGCTTGTTGGGAGGCAACCCAATTTTATTTTAGTTTTTTTGCTTTTTGGCTCTGTTTAGGAATAAATAATCCATCTAGCTTCTGTTTAGATGTGGTTTGTGTTTTAGTTAGTGTTTGTGCCATGTAGAACCTTTGGGAAGACTTGGGGAAAGTATTTGCGATCTTGCTGTAAAAAAATAGAAACTTTAGCGCTCACGAGATTAGCTACAACTTTTTGCTGGAGAGTGCTATTTAGTTGATTATTTTTGAACATGATTAATAGATAAATTCCTCACGTCCAGCAGTTTATTTTAGAATTTTTGTAGTTCCAGAAGTTTGCGTTAGTTACAGATTACTACAGACTGTTCTGTTTTTGACAGATTCTGTTTTTTGTGTGTTGTTTGCTTATTTTAATGAATATATGGCTAGTAATGGATCTTATGAACCATAGAAAAGTTGGAATACAGTAGGTTTAACAACCAATATAAATAAAGAATGATTTCATTACAGTATGTTGAAGTGGTGTTCTGCTTTCTTTCGTTAACTGAGCTCACGAGATTTTCTGTTAAGTCTTGTGTTGTGAAGTTTTCAAGTTTTGGGTAAAGACTTGATGGATTATGGAACAAGGAGTGGCAAGAGCCTAAGCTTGGGGATGCCCAAGGAACACCAAGGTAAAATCTAAGGACAACCCAAAAGCCTAAGACTGGGGATGCCCCGGAAGGCATCCCCTCTTTTGTCTTCGTCCATCGGTAACTTTACTTGGAGCTATATTTTTTTTCACCACATGATATGTGTTTTGCTTGGAGCGTCTTGTATGATTTGAGTATTTGCTTTTTAGTTTACCACAATCATCCTTGTTGTACACACCTTTTGAGAGAGACACACATTATTCAGAATTTATTAGAATACCCTATGTGCTTCACTTATATCTTTTGAGCTAAACAATTTTGCTCTAGTGCTTCACTTATATCTTTTAGAGCACGGTGGTGGTTATATTTTATAGAAATTATGGATCTCTCATGATTCACTTATATTATTTTGAGAGTCCTTTAGAACAGCATGGTAATTTGCTTTGGTTATAAAATTAGTCCTAATATGATAGGCATCCAAGATAAAATCTATAAAGTGCATTGAATACTAAGAGAAGTTTGATACTTGATAATTGTTTTGAAATATGAAGATGGTGATCTTAGAGTCATGCTAGTTGAGTAGTTGTGAATTTGAGAAATACTTGTTCTAAAGTTTGTGATTCCCGTAGCATGCACGTATGGTGAACCGTTATGTGTGAAGTCGGAGCATGATTTATTTATTGATTGTCTTCCTGATGAGTGGCGGTCGGGGACGAGCGATGGTATTTTCCTACCAATCTATCCCCCTATAGGAGCATGTGCGTAGTACTTCATTTCGATAACTAATAGATTTTTGCAATAAGTATGTGAGTCTTTATGAATAATGTTGAGTCCATGGATTATACGCACTCTCATCCTTCCACCATTGCTAGCCTCTCTAATACCGCGCACCTTTCGCTGGTATCATATACCCACCATATACCTTCCTCAAAACAGCCACCATGCCTACCTATTATGGCATTTCCATAGCCATTCCGAGATATATTGCCATGCAACTTACCATCATTCCATTTATTATGACACGCTTCATCATTGTCATATTGCTTTGCATGATCATGTAGTTGACATCGTATTTGTGGCAAATCCACCTTCATAATTCTTTCATACATGTCACTCTTTATTCATTGCATATCCCGGTACACCGCCAGAGGCACTCACATAGAGTCATATTTTGTTCTAAGTATCGAGTTGTAATTCTTGAGTTGTAAGTAAATAAAAGTGTGATGATCAATATTTGAGCATTGTCCCATGTGAGGAAAGGATGATGGAGACTATGATTCCCCCATAAGTCGGGATGAGACTCCGGACGAAGAAAAAAAAGAAAGAAAAGAGGCCATAAGAAAAAAGAAAGAAAGAAGGCCCAAATAAAAAAATGAGAGAAAAAGAGAGAAGGGACAATGTTATTATCCTTTTTCCACACTTGTGCTTCAAAGTAGCACCATGATCTTCATGATAGAGAGTATCCTATGTTTCACTTTCATATACTAGTGGGAATTTTACATTATAGAACTTGGCTTGTATATTCCAATGATGGGCTTCCTCAAAATGCCCTAGGTCTTCGTGAGCAAGCGAGTTGGATGCACACCCACTTAGTTTCTTTTGTTGAGCTTTCATACACTTATAGCTCTAGTGCATCCGTTGCATGGCAATCCCTACTCACTCACATTGATATCTATTAATGGGCATCTCCATAGCCCGTTGATACGCCTAGTTGATGTGAGACTATCTTCTCCTTTTTTGTCTTCACAACCACCATTCTATTCCACCTATAGTGCTATACATGGATCAATCTCATCTATTGCGTGAAGATTGAAAAAGTTTGAGAACATCAAAAGTATGAAAGAATTGCTTGGCTTGTCATCAGGGTTGTGCATGATTTAAATACTTTGTGTGGTGAAGATAGAGCATAGCCAGAATATATGATTTTGTAGGGATAACTTTCTTTGGCCATGTTATTTTGAGAAGACATGATTGCTTTGTTAGTATGCTTGAAGTATTATTATTTTCATGTTAGTATTAAACTTTTATCTTGAATCTTTCGGATCTGAATATTCATGCCACAATAAAGAGAAATACATTGAAGAATATGCTAAGTAGCATTCCACATCAAAAATTCTGTTTTTATTATTTACCTACTCGAGGATGAGCAGGAATTAAGCTTGGGGATGCTTGATACGTCTCCAATGTATCTATAATTTTTGATTTCTCCATGCTATTATATATTCTGTTTTGGATGTTAATGGGCTTGTTTATATACTTTTATATTATTTTTGGGACTAACCTATTAACCCAAGGCCCAGTGCAAATTGCTGTTTTTTTTTGCCTATTTCAGTGTTTCGCAGAAAAGGAGTATCAAACGGAGTCCATACGGAATGAAACCTTCGGGATAGTTATTTTTCAAACAAACGTGATCTAGAGGACTTGGAGTGGATGTCAAGAAATCACCGAGGAGGCCACGAGGCAGGGGGACGCGCCTACCCCCTGGGCGCGCCCTCCACCCTCGTGGGCCGCTCGTGGCTCCACCGACCTACTTCTTCCTCCTATATATACCTACGTACCCTGAAACCATCGAGGAGCACCATGAAAACCTAATTCCGCTGCCACAACCTTCTGTACCCGTGAGATCCCATCTTGGGGCCTTTTCGGGCGCTCTGCCGGAGGGGGCATCAATCACGGAGGGCTTCTACATCAACACCATAGCCTCTTCGATGACGTGTGAGTAGTTTACCGCAGACCTTCGGGTCCATAGTTATTAGCTAGATGGCTTCTTCTCTCTCTTTGGATCTCAATACAAAGTTCTCCTCGATCTTCTTGGAGATCTATTTGATGTAACTCTTTTTGCGGTGTGTTTCTCGAGATCCGATGAATTGTGGGTTTATGATCAAGATTATCTATGAACATTATTTGAATCTTCTCTGAATTATTTTATGTATGATTGGTTATCTTTGCAAGTCTCTTCGAATTATCAGTTTGGTTTGGCCTACTAGATTGATCTTTCTTGCAATGGGAGAAGTGCTTAGCTTTGGGTTCAATCATGCGGTGCCCGATCCCAAAGTGATGAGGAAACGACACGTATTGTATTGTTGCCATCGAGGATAAAAAGATGGGGTTTATATCATATTGCATGAGTTTGTCCCTCTACATCATGTCATCTTACCTAATGCGTTATGCTGTTCTTATGAACTTAACACTCTACATGCATGCTGGATAGCGGTCGATGTGTGGAGTAATAGTAGTAGATGCAGGCAGGAGTCGGTCTACTTGTCGCGGACGTGATGCCTATATACATGATCATGCCTAGATATTCTCATAATTATGCACTTTTCTATCAATTGCTCGGCAGTAATTTGTTCACCCACCGTAATACTTATGCTATCTTGAGAGAAGCCACTAGTGAAACCTATGGCCCCCGGGTCTATTCTCCATCATATTAATCTCCTGTCAACAAGCTATTTCTTTCGCCGTTTATTTTTCTTTATTTACTTTTAGTCTTTATCATAAAAATACCAAAAATATTATCTTAACATCTCTATCAGATCTCACTTATGCAAGTGGCCGTGAAGGGATTGACAACCCCTTTATCGCGTTGGTTGCATGGTTCTTATTTGTTTGTGTAGGAACGAGGGACTTGCGTGTGGCCTCCTACTGGATTGATACCTTGGTTCTCAAAAACTGAGGGAAATACTTATGCTACTTTGATGCATCACCCTTTCCTCTTGAAGGGAAAACCAACACAGTGCTCAAGAGGTAGCAAGAAGGATTTCTGGCGCTGTTGCCGCGGAGGTGTGCACCAAGTCAAGTCAAGATTTGATTTCACGACACCGAGCCATTTCTGGCGCCGTTGCCGGGGAGTCTATGCACAAGTCAAGACATACCAAGTACCCATCACAAACTCTTATCCCTCACATTACATTATTTTCCATTTGCCTCTCATTTTCCTCTCCCCCACTTCACCCTTGCCGTTTTATTCGCCCTCTCTTTCCGTTCGCCTCTTTTTCGCTTGCTTCCTGAGTGTTCGTTCTTTGTACTGCCGTCATGTCTGAAACAGGGGAGGTTATCATTGATAAGGATAATAGTATGGAAAACTTTGATGTTTTTGATGATCCTCTTGAAGATCTGATTATTTTACGGACTGAAAAGTTTTGGATTAGTAGCGGTAATATTATTGGGAAAGGAGTTCTTCAATATTTATTTACTTGTGCCGGTACCTTACCCTCTATGGGTGGGTATATTCTTCATAGAATTAGTAGTCTTGCGGAGGCTTTATCCTTGCTCGTAGTTGAACTTGAAAGACAATTTATTCATTTGCATCCTTGCATACAAAGGATCTTTCTAGAGTTCTCCAATATAGAACATTCTTCTGTTAAGCGAGCTGCTACTATCTTTTTGGCACATGAGTTCAGATTTATAATGAAAGAGGCCAATGAAATTTTTGTGCATTATAGGGTGGACGCTGGTCGTCCTCCCATAGGGGCTATACTTTTTAATCAAGAAGATTTAATGCGCTTACGATCCGTAGATCATGTTGCTTACAATGAAAACCTTACAAAAAAGGTTCCTACCGATGTTCTTGTTGATAGAATTTCCTAACTTAATGATGACTTTGGTATTCAAAACAACGGGTTAGGTTTTTCTCTTGAACAAAGGCTCATGACTTATTTCCAAAAGAATGCTTATAATGATGAATTGGTTGTGCAATATAAGGGGCCAAAGGAGGAACCCATACCTCCCGAGCTTGACCTTGGGGACTTTTGTCCTATTAAATTTAGCCCTTTTGATTACTTTTCCTTGCCACAAAGAATACTTTCTACTGAACGTAGGGAATACGAGATGATTTTTCGTGATTTACCTTACTATCATTATGGCAACACCTAGATCTATCCTTGTCGTTATGCCTGGCTAGGGGCGTTAAAAGATAGCGCTTGTTGGGAGGCAACCCAATTTTATTTTAGTTTTTTTGATTTTTGGTTATGTTTAGGAATAAATATTCCATCTAGCTTCTGTTTAGATGTGGTTTCGTGTTTTAATTAGTGTTTGTGCCAAGTAGAACCTTTGGGAAGACTTGGGGAAAGTCTTTGCGATCTTGCTGTAAAAAACAGAAACTTTAGCGCTCACGGGATTAGCTACAACTTTTTACTGGAGAGTGCTATTTACTTGATTCTTTTTGAAGATGATTAATAGATAAATTCCTCACGTCCAGCAGTATATTTTAGAATTTTTGTAGTTCCAGAAGTTTGTGTTAGTTACAGATTCCTACAGACTAATCTATTTTTAACAGATTCTGTTTTTCGTGTGTTGTTTGCTTATTTTAATGAATCTATGGCTAGTAATGGAGCTTATGAACCATAGAAAAGTTGGAATACAGTAGGTTTAACACCAATATAAATAAAGCATGAGTTCATTACAGTATCTTGAATTGGGGTTTTGTTTTCTTTCTCTAATGGAGCTCACGAGATTTTCTGTTAAGTTTTGTGTTGTGAAGTTTTCAAGTTTTGGCTAAAGATTTGATGGATTATGGAACAAGGAGTGGCAAGAGCCTAAGCTTGGGGATGCCCAAGGAACCCCAAGGTAAAACCTAAGGACAACCCAAAAGCATAAGATTGGGGATGCCCCGGAAGGCATCCCCTCTTTTGTCCTCGTTGGGTTCGACAATCTTGTAGGAGCAGAAGGAAATGATAAGCGATTTTAAGTAAGGTATTCTCTGCAAGCACTAAAAATATCGGTAACAAATAGTTTTGTGATAAGGTAATTTGTGGCGGCCAACAAGTAAAGAAAGTAAACAAGGTGTAGCAAGTTGGCCCAATCCTTTTTGTAGCAAAGGACAAGCCTGGACAAACTCTTATATAGAGAAAAGCGCTCCTGAGGACACATGGGAATTATCGTCAAGCTAGTTTTCATCACGCTCATATGATTCGCGTTCGTTACTTTGATAATTTGGTATGTGGGTGGACCGGTGCTTGGGTGCTTCCGTTTCTTGGACAAGCATCCCAATTATGATTAACCCCTATTGCAAGCATCCGCAACTACAAAAGAAGTATTAAGGTAAACCTAACCATAGCATGAAACATATGGATCCAAATCAGCCCCTTACGAAGCAACTCATAAACTAGGGTTTAAGCTTTTGTCACTCTAGCAACCCATCGTCTACTTATTACTTCCCAATTCCTTCCTCTAGGCCCAAACGATGGTGAAGTGTGATGTAGTCGACGTTCACATAACAACACTAGAGGAAAGACAACATACATCTCATCAAAATATCGAACGAATACCAAATTCACATCACTACTTATAGCAAGACTTCTCCCATGTCCTCAGGAACAAAAGTAACTACGCGAAAATCATATTCATGTTCATAATCAGAGGGGTATTAATATGCATAAAGGATCTGAACATAGGATCTTCCACCAAATAAACCAACTAGCATCAACTACAAGGAGTAATCAACACTACTAGCAACCCACAGGTACCAATCTGAGGCTTTGGGACAAAGATTGGATACGAGAGATGAACTAGGGTTTTAGAGGAGATGGTGTTGGTGAAGATGTTGATGAAGATTGACCCCCACCCGATGTGAGGATTGTTGGTGATGACGATGGCGATGATTTCCCTCTTCTGGAGGGAAGTTTCCCTAGCAGAACAGCTCTGCCGGAGCCCTAGATTGGTTCCGCCAAGGTTCCGCATCATGGCGGAGGAGTTTCTTCCCGAAAGCTTTCGTATTATTTTTTCCAGGGTAAAAGACTTCATATAGCAGAAGATGGGCACCGGAGGCCTGCCAGGGGACCCACGAGGTAGGGGGCGCGCCCAGGGGGTAGGGCGCGCCCCCACCCTCGTGGCCAGGGTGTGGGCCCCCTCTGGTGGATTCTTTCGCCAGAATTTTTTATTAATTCCCAAAATAACTTCGGTGAAGTTTTAGGACTTTGGAGCTGTGCAGAATAGGTCTCTAATATTTGCTCCTTTTCCAGCCCAGATTTCCAGTTGCCGGCATTCTCCCTCTTCATGTAAACCTTGTAAAATAAGAGAGAATAGGCATAAGTATTGTGACAAAACGTGTAATAGCATCCCATAATGCAATAAATATCGATATAAAAGCACGATGCAAAATGGACGTATCAACTCCCCCAAGCTTAGACCTTGCTTGTCCTCAAGCGGAAGCCGATAACGATAAATATGTCCATATGTTTAGAGATAGAGGTGTCGATAAAATAAAATACGGACACGTGGGCATCATGACCATTCTTATAACAACAATATATATGGATATTTTCATATGATTTCTTATGCTCAAGTAATAATCTATTCACAATGTCAAGTATGAACTAGAAACTTCATTGAGAACTAACAAACTACAGTCTCAGTCATTGAAGCAATTGCAATTTATCATAACATCGGAAAGAGTCAATATAAGAGCTTTTCAGCAAGTCCGCATACTCAACTATCATTTAGTCTTTCACAATTGCTAACACTCACGCAATACTTATGGGTATGGAGTTTTAATCGGACACAGAGAAAGATAGGGGCTTATAGTGTTGCCTCCCAACCTTTTACCTCAAGGGTAATGTCGACAATAACAATTCATGCTAACTTACATCCAATTGGATATATATATCAGGATCTTTCCAGCACAAGGTGCTTGCCAAAGGATAAAATGTAAAAAGGGAAGGTGAAGATCACCATGACTCTTGCATAAGGTATAAGACAAAAGTAAAAGATAGGCCCTTCGCAGAGGGAAGCAAAGGTTGTCATGCGCTTTTGGGGTTGGATGAATGAAATCTTAATGCAAAAGAATGTCACTTTATATTGCCACTTGTGATATGGACCTTTATTATACAGTCCGTCGCTTTTATTGCTTCCATATCACAAGATCGTATAAAGCTTATTTTCTCCACACTAATAGATCAAACATATTTAGAAAGCAATTTTATTGCACGCAACATGACAACTTACTGGAAGGATCTTACTCAATCCATAGGTATATATGGTGGACTCTCATGGCAAAACCGGGTTTAAGGATATTTGGAAGCACAAGTAGTATCTCTACTTGGTGCAAAGAATTTGGCTAGCATGAGGGGGAAAGGCAAGCTCAACATGTTGGATGATCCATGACAATATAATTTATTTCGGATATAAGAGAATATAACCCATTACGTTGTCTTCCTTGTCCAACATCAACTCTTTAGCATGTCATACTTTAATGAGTGCTCACAATCATAAAAGATGTCCAAGATAGTATATTTATATGTGAAAAACTCTCTTTCTTTATTACTTCCTATTAATTGCAACTATGACCAAAACTATGTTTGTCAACTTTCAACAACTTTCATTCATCATACCCTTTGTATGTGAAGTCATTACTCTCCGTAAGATCAATATGATCTCTTTAATTCTTTTTATTCTTTATTTTTCTTTTATTCCCTCACGATCATAGTAAGATAATCAAGCCCTTGACTCAACACTAATCTTTATTATATATAGCTCACGGACTCGATTACATAGAAGGATCATAAAGGATTGAATTAAGAAAAAGGGTAAAGATAAGAGTGTGATGGTGATACGATATCGGGGCACCTCCCCCAAGCTTGGCAGTTGCCAAGGGGAGTGCCCATACCCAATACTCAATTCTCCTTTGGTGGTGAAGAAGACGGTGAAGATGAAGATAGTTGTGCCTTTAGCTTTTTCATATTGTAATTGAGAAGAGCAATTTCCTCCTTCTAATCATCGACCTCAGATTCCAGCTTCAAAATATTGTCACATAAATCCCCTTTGCTTATCTACCGAAAACGAGAAGGAATAGATCGGTTGTTAGACAGTTTAGCCCTCTTAGGAAGAGTAGACTTCTTGAGCTTCACATGCATATCCCCAGGTTGAGGTAGAGAGACATCCTCCTCCTCCGAACTTGAATCATCGATCCTCATCAAATGAGCATCTTCCTCATCATTCATAGTTCGACCACAAGGAGATAGATCCCCATAGGTTTTTGGGTCAACAACGAGATGTGAGGCATAGCTCTCTCCGTCGGAATCCTGAGATGACATCTTGCTCAAAACCTGCTACAGAAATAGCTCGAAACAAAAACAGAGGATATTTGCATGGTACGGTGGTCAAAACTTTCGGGAGATTATATAATGAATTTTTACCGACCAAAAGAAGTATCGTGCAAGAAAACGGAGTCCGGAGAGAACACAAGGTGCCCACGAGGCAGGGGGGCGCGCCCTCCACCCTCGTGGACGCCTCGTGTCCTTCCCGGACTACTTCTGATTTTCCTATTTTCTTAAATATTCCAAAACGGAGAAAAATTGCCGTTAGAACTATTTTGGAGTCTGTTTACTTACCGTACCACATACCTATTCCTTTCCAGAGTCTGAAACATTCTGGAAAGTGTCTCTTATGTATTCCGCCGGGGTTACGGTTTCAATAACATTGGTTTCAACATTTATAGGATTACCTGAGATATAATGTTTGATTCTTTGACTGTTCACCACCTTTGGATTTGTGCCTTCGAAGTTGTTGATTTTTATGGCAGCGGAACGATAGACCTCCTCGATAACGTAAGGACCTTCCCATTTAGAGAGAAGTTCTCCTGCAAAAAATCTTAAACTAAAGTTGAATAGCAACACATAATCACCTACATTAAACTCTCGCTTTTATATCCTTTTGTCATGCCATCTTTTAACTTTTTCTTTAAACAGTTTGGCATTCTCATAGGCTTGGGTTCTCCATTCATCAAGTGAGCTAATGTCAAATAGCCTCTTCTCACTGGCAACTTTGAAATAATAATTGAGGTCTTTAACGGCCCAATATGCCTTATGTTCTAGTTCGAGAGGTAAGTGACATGCTTTTCCACAAACCATTTTATACGGAGACATACCCATAGGATTTTTATATGCAGTTCTATATGCCCATAATGCATCATCAAGTTTCTTGGACCAATTCTTTCTAGATCTATTAACAGTCTTTTGCAAAATTGATTTGAGATCTCTATTACTCAATTCTACTTGACCACTGGACTGTGGGTGATATGGGGATGCAATTCTATGATTAACATCATACTTAGCAAGCATTTTATGAAAAGCACCATGAATAAAATGTGAACCACCATCAGTCATTAAATATCTAGGGACTCAAAACCTCGGAAAAATAACTTCTTTAAGCATCTTAATAGAGGTGTTACGACCAGCACTACTAGTTGTAATAGCTTCTACCCACTTAGTAACGTAATCAGCAGCAACTAAAATATATGTATACCCGTTAGAGGAAGGAAACGGTCCCGTCTAATCAAAGCCCCAAACATCAAATGGTTCAAACAAGTGCATAATTCATAGACATTTCTTGACGTCTACTAATATTACCAATTCTTTGACAGTCATCACAAGATAAGACAAACTTATGGCGTCTTTGAAGAGAGTAGGCCAATAAAAACCGGATTGCAATACCTTATGGGCAGTTCTATGTCCAGCGTGGTGTCCTCCATAAGCTTCGGAGTGACACTTGTGTAGGATCTGTTCCTGTTCATGTTGAGGTGTACAACGTCTAATAACACCATCTACTCCTTCTTTATAAAGGTGTGGGTCACCCCATAAGTAATGTCTTAATTCATAGAAAAACTTTTTCTTTTGCTGGTATGTGAAACTAGGTGGTATAAATTTAGCAACAATGTAATTAGCAAAATCAGCATACCATGGAGCAGTACGAGAAGCATTTATGACAGCTAATTGTTCATCAGGAAAGCTATCATCTATAGGTAGTGGGTCATCAAGAAAATTCTCTAACCTAGACATTAATATGCAAATCAGATTCTTGTAGCAAGAGAACCCATCTAACAAGTCTAGGTTTAGCATCTTTCTTTTTCATAAGATATTTAATAGCAGCATGATCAGTGGGAACAGTTACTTTAGAATCAACAATATAAGGTCTGAACTTATCACAAGCAAAAACAACTGCTATTTTTTTTCCAGTAGAAGCATAATTTCTCTGGGCATTGTCTAGAGTTCTACTAGCATATTGAATAACATTTAATTTCTAATAAACTCTTTGCCTAGAACAGCACCTACAGCATAATCACTAGCATCACACATAATTTCAAAGGGTAAATTCCAATGAGGTGGCTGTACAATAGGTGCAGAAATCAATGATTTCTTAAGTATTTCAAATGCTTCAACACAATCATCATCAAAGACAAAAGGAATATATTTTTGTAAGAGATTAGTCAGAGGCCTAGAAACTTTTGAGAAGTCCTTAATGAACCTCCTATAAAAACTGGCATGACCAAGGAAACTTCTTATACCTTTAATGTCCTTAGGACACGGCATCTTTTCAATAGCATCAACTTTAGCTTTGTCAACTTCAATACCTCTTTCAGAAATTTTATGCCCCAAGACAATACCTTCATTAACCATAAAGTGGCACCTCTCCCAATTCAAGACAAGGTTAGTTTCTTCACATCTCTGCAAAAATCGATCATGGTTGCTCTAGCAATCATCAAAAGAAGTTCCATATACGGAGAAATCATCCATGAAAACCTCAACAATCTTTTCACAAAAATCAGAGAATATAGCCATCATGCATCTTTGAAAGGTAGCAGGTGCATTGCATAAACCAAAAGGCACATGTCTATAAGAAAACGTACCAAAATGGCAAGCAAAAGTAGTCCTCTCTTGATCCTCTTTTGACACAGGTATTTGGGAGAAACAAGAATAACCATCTTGAAAGCAAAAATGTGTATGTTTGGATAGTCTTTCTAGCATTTGATCAATAAAAGTTAAAGGGTAATGATCCTTTTTAGTAGCTTTATTTAATTTGCGGAAATCAATTACCATTCTATAACCTGTAACAATTCTTTGTGGGGTCAATTCATCTTTATCATTAGGAACAACAGTAATGTCGGTGTACTAGAGTAGGGGTACCCTAGTATCCCGAACTCGTGCACGGGCAGTTGCAAAGACTTCGCGTGGCTGGCCTAGTGACCGCCAAGGTCCTCAGCCGGCTCCTTTGGAGCCATTCAAGAACAAAGTAATCAAGGCCCCGACAAGAGGAGCTTGCCGGAAGGCCACTCAAGGCACGAAGCGAAACAAGACCCGGCAAGAGGAGCTTGCCGGGAAGGCTTGGTGAGCGACAAGCTCCCGAGCGCGACAAGGATTTCAGCCGCGGCAAGGCACTTGCCGCGGCAGGCAACCTCTCTTCATCTCCGCTCCAGCTCATCCGCCAACGTGTCGCCATGGGGCTTTCCCAGGCACGCGTGTCAATGGGCTGTGCAGCTAGCGGGGAGCAGCGATAAGCGTCACTGACAAGCTACCATCGTGGCAAACGGAGGCGCACTTGACGGTCCCTGTTGCACTGTTCAAGCGACAGGGATGGGCATTTATTAGTCTTGTCCCTTGCCGTCAGAGTTAGGTATAGAGCACTGTACACTGTACAAGTTGGTGTACCAACTACTGTTTTTCCATTTGTGCCCTCCTCTGCGTTGCCACCTGTCGATGACCCCTTGAGCTTATAAAAGGAGGCCCATGTGCAACGTAGAAAGGGTTCGGCTGGTTCGGTTCATTCGACTCATTCGAGACCACACTCACTCAGGCTAGGTTTCGTAGCTCCCATTGCTCCCTAGCAAGAACACAATACAATCAACCAAGCAGCAGTAGGAGTATTATCTCTCCGGAGAGCTCCGAAGCTGGGTAAATCTGCTCGTGTGCATCGCCTCGATCCGCTCTTTGTGCAATCTCCGCCCCCCATCAAACCACAAGGGACTCGGTCCCATAGGTGTTCGTGGGTCACGATCAGCTTCCCCGACATCTTTGACGCGCCAGGTAGGGGGGCGTCGAGGCTGTGTGAACCCGATCCGGTGTTCACACAAGCAACTTCTTCAACATCTTCGTCAACATGCCACCGAAGAAGAAGGCTTCGGCGGCGGCAGAGCCGTCCGCGTCAAACCCACCACCACCGGAGCTGACGAGTGGTGGGGAAGACGCTGGCGGAGGAACGGGCGTCGTCGAGAGAGCCCACGACGCCGCCATGTCCAAGGACAAGGCGGCGCAGGCTTCGGCGTCCGAAAACGTACCGCGTCCATCTCAGGAGGCGCGGGACCGACAGCGTCATGATGCTCGCAGCACCATACGCTCGTTGGATCAAGGCCAAGCTGGAGGATCCCGAGGCCATCGAGACCCGCATGCACGCCAAAGATGCTGGTAGCGAAATGCGATCGCTTGGGCGGGATGCTGCTCCTCCTAACTTGGTTAGAAGTCCGAGCACATCCCGTTCCTCGCTCCGTACGCCATTGCCACCTACCACTCCAGCGGAAGCCTTGGCGAGAGCTCAACTGCTTCTAGACTACCCTCCAACGGCCGACAAGGTCGACGAGTGGAGGGCCACCATCCAGAGTCTCATCGGCTTTGCCAACGGCGACGTTCCGCGGCAACCAACTGCGTCCCTGCCGCGGTGCGACGACACGGCACGAGCCGGTGGCGACGAGACCTGCAGGGGTGCAACCACCATGCACTCCCCTTCCCGAAGGCCAAGATCACCAGCTCCTCGGATCCACCTCGACAGCGACTCCACCGCGACGTTGGATCCGCGAGCTCGCCGTGATCAGCGCCAAGTTCTTCAAGAACGGCAACAAGAAGACGCTCGAACTCGCATCGAGCGCCGAAGAGAAGCGCGGCGTCAGTCCGACCAGCGCGCCGGGCCCGCTGTTGACATGCATGCGCCAGGGGAACCAGGCGACTTGTCAGACGCGTAGGTTGCCCTGCGTTCACTCATGAGCTGCGGCAAGTCCAAAGGGTCTGACAAGAAAAACTTCAAGCCGATGTGCGTAGAAGTATGATGGCAGGACGCACCCATCGGGGTTCCTCAGCATCTACACCATCGCGGTGCAGGCTGCGGGGGGACGAGACGACAAGATCCTCGCCAACTACTTCCCACTGTTGCTCAAGCCCAATGTCAGATCTTGGCTCATGCACTTGCCGGACAGCTCCATATCTTCTTGGGCAGATCTGTGCCATCAGTTTGTCGGCGCCTTCACAGGCGGCCACAAGCCTCATGGCCAAGAGAGGGACCTTCACCTGCTCGCCCAGAAGGAAGGGGAGTCCCTGCGCAAGTTTGTCCAGATTTTCAGTCGTGTGCACTACAACATCCCAGATGTCCACCCTGCAGCGGTGATCAGCGCATTTCATCAGAACGTGCGGAACCGCAGGATGAGGGAGGAGATGGCGATGTGCAAAGTCAAGGACGTCACTGAGCTGTATGCCTTGGCCGACAAGTGTGCACGCGCTGAGGAGGGAAGAAGACTCCCAGGAGAGAATGTGGGAGCAGAATCTCACAGTGAGGAGACCGCCCCGGCAAGGAAGAGCCGGCGGCGGAACAACAGAAAGAAGAAGAGCAAAGAAGTACTAGTTGTCGAGCAGTCCGGCAACGGAGGTGGCGCCAAGAAGGCCAAGGCTAGTGGCTCCGGCAAGGAGGTTGCCGCTGACACCGACCGCCAAGCTGTGGCGGCCACCGACAAGCCGGACAGCTCCAACAAACAGTACTGTAAGATTCACCGCACCAAGGGCCACGACCTCCAAAGCTGCAAGAAAGTCGAGCAGCTTGTTGAACAGCAGAAGGCTGAGTACGAGCGGGGAGACAAGGAGAAGGCCCAGGAAGGTGCTGTGGCAGCTAGCAAGAAGAGACCCGGCTGGGGAGGATGCCGCGGCAAGGCCAAGCAGCGGCAAGGAGACAGACCTCCCCGCGGCCGCGACAAGGATGAAGAAGATGATGACGATGACGACATGGAAGACGATGAAGCTGATGAGCAGGAGTTTCAGAAGGCAACAGAGGTTCTCTGCGTTGACGGTGGTGCTTCTCCGCATACCTCACACCGCCAACTCAAGCAATGGATGCGGGAGGTCAATGCAGCAGAACCATCCGTGGAGTCACGTAGACCTCTGAAGTGGTCCAGCACGCCCATCATTTTTGATATTGAGGACCACCCTGATCGCATAACTGCGGTCGGGTGCTTGCCGATGTTGGTCTCACCAACTATCCGCAACCTCAAGGTCACAAAGATGTTGGTTGACGGCGGGGCCGGCCTGAATCTGATCTCCTCCGCAGTGCTCCAGAAGCTTCAGATCCCCGACAGCGAGCTCAAGAGACGGCACTTTCCAAGGAATCAACCTGTGAAGGAGCAAGCCGAAAGGGAAGATCACACTACCAGTAACATTTGGCAGCGAGCTGAATTTCAGGACTGAGAGGGTCACGTTCGACGTTGCCGATTTCCCATTGCCCTACAATGGGATACTTGGCCGTCCAGCACTCGCCAAGTTCATGGCAGCCTCTCATTACGCCTACAACCTACTCAAGATGCCTGGCCCGATAAGTGTCATTTCTGTACATGGCGACAAGAAAGATGCACTTATCTGCGCCGACAAGATTTACCGGGATGCAGCAGCTCCGACAGATAGCAAATCACTTGACGCTGAAGCTCCCAGGGGGAAGAAGAAGACCACTTTGTCCGGCAAGAGCTCTGATGCCCACTCCGGCAAGCGCACCTCTTCGGAGTGCTGCGCTACCGTCGAGGACGCACCATCGAGCTCCACCGGCAAGTGCAAGAAAATGATGGCAGCTCCACCGAAGACCAAGAAGGTGCCCGCCAAGGAGGACGGCACTGGTGGTACCTTCACCATCAGTGCCACGCTTGACCCTAAATAGGAAGGCGCGCTCGTTGCTTTCCTGTGGGCAAATTTCGATGTGTTTGCATGGCAACCGTCTGACATCCCTGGCGTTCCCAGGAAAGTAATTGAGCACCACTTAGCTGTCTGTCCTCATGCGCGGCCCGTCAAGCAAAAAGTCAGGAAGCAGGCAGTGGAGCGCCAAGAATTCATAGCAGAAGAGATCAAGAAGTTGGAAGGAGCAGGCCTTGTCAGAGGAGTGCTCCATCCCACGTGGTTGGCCAATCCGGTAGTTGTACGAAAGGCAAATGGGAAATGGAGACTTTGTATTGACTTCACGGATGTTAATAAAGCTTGTCCCAAAGACCCATTTCCCTTGCCACGTATCGACCAGATTGTTGACTCCATAGCTGGATGTGATTTGCTTTCATTTCTTGATGCATACTCCGGATATCATCAGATCTTCATGGCAGAAGAGGATGAAGAGAAAACCGCATTCATTACACCATGTGGCACATACTGTTTCATACGTATGCCTTTCGGTTTAAAGAATGCTGGTTCAACGTTTGCAAGAGTGGTCCATGATGCTTTTGAGCCGCAAATGCACAGAAATGTAGAAGCCTACATGGATGACATAGTGGTCAAGAGCAAGGACAAAGCAACTCTGGTTCAAGACTTAGATGAGACCTTTGCAAATCTGCGCAAGATCAACCTCAAGCTCAACCCCGAGAAGTGCGTGTTTGGGGTTCCTTCCGGCAAGCTTCTCGGGTTCTTCGTGTCTCAGAGGGGAATCGAAGCCAATCCCGACAAAATTAAGGCCATTGAGCAGATTGAAGCACCAAAGCGCGTCAAGGATGTAAGAAGACTTGCCGGTTGCATGGCTGCTCGCAGCAGGTTTCTCTCTAGGTCGGTTGAGCGCCTCGCCATTTTTCAAGATTTTGAAAAAGGCAGGTCCAATAAAATGGACTCCCGAAGCGGAGGCTGCGCTGCAGGACTTAAAAAGGTACCTGTCCTCCACTCCAATACTTGTCGCACCTAAGCCACAAGAGAAGTTGTTGTTGTACATAGCGGCAACCAATCAAGTGGTTAGTGCTGCGTTAGTAGCGAAAAGGGAGGCGGATGATGAGCCGGCAACCGAGGCAGATGCATCCAGCGACAAGCAGGGGGCTTCGCCGTCAAGCTCTGGTCCCAACAAGGACGGATCTGCGCAAGATTGCGAGAAGATTCAGAAAAGGATGGTGCAGCACCCAGTTTACTTTGTCAGTTCCCTTCTGCAGGGGGCTAGATCAAGGTATTCTGGTGTGCAGAAATTGCTTTTCGGCCTCCACATGGCCTCGAGAAAGCTGCGCCATTACTTCCAAGCACATGAGATAACAGCTTGTCACCGCTTTCCATCAAGAGGATATTGCAAAATCTAGAAGCAACAGGCAGGATTGTCGAGTGGGCATCGAACTGTCAAGCTTTGGCCTCAAGTTTGAAAGCACTTCAACTATCCAAAGCGAGCATTGGCAGAGTTTATAGCAGAATGGACGCCAACGCAAGATGAAGAAATTCCAGACGAGCATCCCGTCAAGGAAGCAAGTAAAGAGTGGCTGATGTATTTTGATGGTGCCTTCGCTGCAAGGCGCGGTGCCGGGCGTCTTGCTTATCGCACTCCACCGGAGAGCACCTCAAATACATAGTCCAAATGCACTTTCCCAAGGAGCAAGCAACAAATAATACTGCGGAGTATGAAGGTTTGCTTGCCGGTCTCAGGATTGCAGTGGACCTTGGGATCAGGAAGCTTATTGTCAGGGGTGACTCGCAGCTTGTCGTCCGCCAAGTAAACAAAGATTATCAGAGTCCGTTGATGGAAGCCTACGTTGATGAAGTGAGAAAGATAGAAGAACAGTTTGAAGGCCTGCAAATGGAACATGTTCCAAGAGCTCAGAATGATATTGCTGATGGCCTGTCAAAGTGTGCTGCACTCAAGTTACCTGTGGAACCAGGAATTTTTGTGCTCAAGCTGACTCAACCAACTGTAACACCATCAACCGGACAAAGCAAGAAGAGGAAGTTGGTTTCTGGTGACTACTTTCCGGCAGAGCTCCCTGAAGCCGCTGCCAAGAAGGTCCCCAAAATCAACACAGATATCGCCGAGGAGCAGTCTGCTCCGACAAGCCCTAGGGTTTGCTTCGTTGAAGCAGACGCTCCCGACAAGTTTTGCTCCGGCAAGCTTGCCGGGGATCATCAAGCTCCGGCCGAACCGCAGGTTCTTGCCATGGAAGCTGATGTTCCCGCAGCGGCAGATGTGCCTTTAGTCCTTGTTGTCGAGCCGCAAGCTCCAAAGATGGGCGCAGCAGATCGTCCATTTCCTTCTGCATGTGGGAACTTCCGAAGATCAAGAAGAAGCGTAAAGAGTAGCCCGGCAGTCAAGTATGTACCAGTTTGTTGACAACATCCTCGCATGTAAGAAGACTCAACAGTGTGAAATTGAAGTGTATTTGCCGGAAGATGGATGTAAGCTGTTGGCAGAGATACACGGAGGCATATGTGGTCACCACATTGGCGCAAGAGCACTTGCCGCAAAGCTTTCGGCAAGGTTTCTTCCGCCGAAGCCCTCCAGTGATGCAAATCGCACAAGTAACCAAGTGTGAAGCGTGCGGCCCATTCAAAGCAGATACACCAGCCAGCTCAAGCTCTCGGACGATCCCTTTATCACGGCCATTTTCGTCTGGGGCTCGATATCCTTGGCCCCTTCCCCCGAGCTGTCGGGGGCTTTGAGTACTTGTACGTCGCAATCGACAAGTTCACAAAGTGGCCGGAAGTGGAAGTAGTGAGGAAGGTGACAGCACAGTCATCAGTCAAGTTCTTCACGTCAATTGTTTGCCGTTTTGGGATTCCTAACCGGATCATCACCGACAACGGCACCCAATTCACGAGTCGCACCTTCATGCAGTACGTCCAAGATCTTGGCGCCAAGGTCTGCTTTGCTTCTGTTGCTCATCCGAGGAGCAATGGTCAAGCAGAGAGGGAAAACGCGGAAGTGCTGCGAGGACTCAAGACCAGAACTTTTGACAGGCTGCGCAAGTGCGGAAGAAACTGGATTGAGGAGCTGCCGGTGGTTCTTTGGTCGATCAGAACGACGCCAAATCGAGCCACTGGCCAAACACCTTTTGCTCTAGTATATGGAGCAGAGGCAGTTCTCCCCACGGAACTCGTATACGGATCACCTTGAGTACTCGCTTATGATGAGCTTGAGCAAGAGCAGCTGCGATAAGATGACGCGCTGCTCCTCAAGGAGGATCGCCTCTTCTCTTTGTACGAGCTGCTCGTTACCAGCAAGCTTTGCGCCGCTACCATAGCCCTAAAGTTAATGCCAGAAGCTTCGAGGAAGGCGACCTTGTTCTTCGGCGCGTTCAGTCCGCCAAGAATTCCAACAAGTTGACGCCGAAGTGGGTAGGCCCTTATCGGGTGAAACGAGTCACTAGGCCTGGCGCTGTCCGCCTAGAGACCGAAGATGGCTTTCCGGTGAGCAACTCCTGGAACATAGAGCATCTTCGTAAGTTTTACCCATAGGGCGCGGTTGCCGGGACCTGTTCCGGCAACCACCCTTTTGTACAAGTCTTGCCGCTGTTGCATGTAATCCTTTGTACAAAGCCGGGCGCAGACCCCGTGCATCAATAAAGCTCATGTGTTGCGCACAACTTGTCGATTTCATGCTTTCAGCATTATTTCGCATGTGTTATTTGACATTTTGTGCGGCTTCCACACCCGGTAAACGATAAAGAGCCACTAGGCTCCATAACTTTATTTTCTCTTCTTTCTTCTCATAAGAAGGGAAGGTTCATCCGCCCACAAGTTAGCCGGGGGGGAAGGAGAAGATAATGGTGTGGGCCACCAAGTGCCGCTCGAGGAAGTATCACCTTGCCGGGAAGCAAACGACAGAAAAGCTAAGTTGCTAAGTTTAAGCAATCAGTTTTTTAAATTTTTAAGTTATCTCCCTCGAACGATAGTACTTTGTATGGAAAACCTGTGCGCGGAGGAACCAACTCGCGGCTAGCTTGCGCCCTTACTTTGTTTCGAGTCCGCTCAACAACTTAAGCGTGCTGCAACTAGTTGCGACAAGGTTGCTTGTCGGAGGCGGCATCGCCAGCAGGCTGCTGACGTTCCAACTCAGCGCTCGCGGCAAAGGTGCTCGCGCCGACAAGTTCCCTAAAAGCGTAGGGCACAAACGGACAAAGGAAGAAATCAAGTAAAGGGAAATAACATTGCAATCGTTTGCCAAAGATAGAGTATATTACAAAAATGACTTGTCGCAGATCTAATAAATTGTTCTAAACATGATCAGCAGCGACGAGGGAAAGATAACTTGGCGGCCTTGTCCACGCGGTCGCCATCGAGCCTCTTGACTCTGCTCACCCTATCCACAATGGGTGCGACAAGGGCCTTGAGTGCTTCGACGTCAGCAGTCGGCGGCAGGGACTTGAGGACGTTGGCGAAGTTGACGCCTGGATTGCGGAAGGCCACCTTCATCAAGACCTTCTAGAGGGCCCCGGCGCAGATTTGGCGCGACTCGTCGGCCAGCTGCTTTGGGATCTCCTCCCGAAGCCGCTAGAGACCCGTCAGCACGCCCTTGAAGAACAGGCTGAGCTTGGCGCTGGGTTGGAGCTTCTCGTCAGTGGAGTACCCAAGATCCACCATCCCCAGCTCCATCAGCTCATTATGGATGGCGGCGGCAGTGTCCACAAGACCTTCCGTCGATGCATTATGCTATCTCGAGAGTATCTTTGGCGGTCACGGCATTCGCCACAGCTCCTCGTTGGCCTTGATCTTCTCCAACAGGCCCGCTTCCCGCTCCTTGGCGCCGGCCCAGCGTCTCCGTCAAGGTGGCTGGCCAGCTCCAGATCCGCCTTTGGAGTCCTTGGCGGCGTCGAGCTCTTTGATCTTCTCAGCGAAACGACCCTGCAACTCGCCAAGAGTGTAGGCGTCCTTCTCGCGCTCGCGCTTCAGCCCGGTGACCTCCTCGCCGCTCTTATAGAGGGTGGCCTCCAGCTGCGCCACCTTCGTTTCCAATTCCTTCTTGGCGGCCTCGGCAGCCGCGGCGGCGTCCTTTGCCTCCTTGAGTTCCCCGCCAATTGATTGCTCGCGCGCGGCAAGATCTTCCTCGTAGCTGTCAAGGTTGATCTTCCGCTGCACCAGCTCACCTTCTTGTGCAGAGAGCTTCTCGCCGGCAAGCCTTTGCTGCTCCTCGACCTCGGCCTTCTCCAGGATGAAGGCCGTGCGCTCATCAGCAAGTTGCTCCCGCGCTTCTGCTACGTCCCGGAGAGTCTCTTTGTTGGCGCGTCAGAGCTCTTCTGCGCGCTTCTCCATGTCAGCTCCCTCCTTCGCGACAAGTGCTTCTCGCGACTCCAGCTTAGCTTGTCGGGCGCGGTAGAGCGACAGCAACCTCTTCAGCAGCTGCTCCTCCTCAGACTCGCCGCTGCTGCTGCTTGGCGAGTCAACCAGCGACAGCCCAGCAGAGGCGAGCAGCTCCACGTTGAAGGTCTCTCCCTCGACCGGCACCCTGGAGCTCGACGCCCATGGAAGCTTGATGAAGACACCGTCGCCGGCCTTCAGATAGGCGCCGGGCTGGGGCTCTTCGGAATCTGGTGCGGCATCGGTGGCATGGGGATCGGCGGTCGGTGCAGCGCCTGGCGCTCCTGCGGCCTCAGGGCCGTCAGTACGATCACCGGACCCCTCCCCAGCCTCTGCGCCGGCAGCCTTGGCTGCCTCCTCGCCGGCGGACCTGTCGGCGTTGGCCTCCTGCTCCATATTGGCGGCGTCGTCATTGTTGCCGCGCGCGTCCTCCTCGCCGGCAACCTCCGTCTCCATTGGCTCTCCGGCAGATGGATCTGATGATCAGAGAAAGAAAGAACAGTCAAGCAAATGTTCGAAAAGAAGAACAGAAGAAAAGGAACCCAAGGGAAATTTTCAGTCAAGAAGATTACTTGCAATGGGATCCGTAGCCGCGGTCTCCACCACCGGAGGGTCGTCGGCGTTGCCCCTTGTCGGAGAAGCTCCCCTTGTCGGAGAGGCCTCCTCTGCCGGAGAGCGCTCCCTTGCCGGAGATTTCTCCCTCGGCGGCGTGGTTGAAGCAAGCAGAACTTCGGGAGTGACCTCCGGGGCTTCCTGATGAGGCTGCTCTGCTCCTACATAATTCAACAGGTCAGATATCAGTGATGAAGGAGCACCCAAGCACACCTAATCGTAAGAAATAACCAAGTACTTACGCTAGGGGCTGTGTTGGGGGCTGCTCTGTTGAAGGGTTGCCGGATCCGGCAAGGGAGTCTCAGACGTGTCTCCTGTCGCCACGGGAGGTTCGTCCTCAATGACCACCACCGAAGTCTTGGCTCTCTTCGACGCCCTCTGAGCCAGCGTCCTGAAAAAGGAAAGAGCTCAGAATGAGGCAAGTCAGATACAAGACAAAGCAACAAATTGAAGGATTACAAGTAGCAGCGACAAGATCTTACTCTTCTTCCTCTTCCTCGGAGCTGAGAGCGAAGAAGTCAAATTCCGCTCCGGTGCGACGAGCTGGTGGAGTAGGATCCCTCGGACGCTTGGCGGGTGCGGGGGCCGTGGCTCCAGAAGGCCCCGCTCCCGTTGCTGTGGCGGCATGAGGCGCTCCCGCGGCAATAGTGCTTGCCGTGGTGGAGCGCGTCGGGCGGCGAGGCGGCTGTTGACCCATCTGTCGCCCCGCCACTTCTCCGGTCTTGCGGAGGCGTCTTCTTGGCGGCGCCGCGGGCTCCTCCCGCGGCAAGCTACTTGACGGTGGAGGGGAGGCGCCCCCGGTAGGCTCGTTTAGCTCAGCGTCGGGCTCGGCCTGCTCCTCCTCGCCGACAAACTCCCCTCGGTCGGCAAGGCTTACCGCCTCGGCTGCCTCTACCTCCTCGGCAGTGAACCCAAACACACCGGCGGCGGCAGCTTCTGCCGCCTCCTCCAACCTTGTGGCGATGCGCGCCATCTCTTGCTCGGTGGTGTCGCGGGTGAGCCGCTTCTGCTCGTCGGCATGAATCGACACTTCTTCCAAGTTGTCGAAGAACTGCTGCACGATGTCGTCGGCGGGCTCCTGCCAAGTTGGAACGATTCCATGGGAATCGCACAACGGCATCATCGCGCGGATGCGGTCAAGCGACGAGTTGTTGCACAAAGGCACGACTCCCCTCGGCAACATGAACCACTCGGGGTGATCTGCATCAGGCTTGAACAGCTCCCGCAGCATGGCATCCAGCTCCAAGACAGTGAAGTTCCAGTTGAGGCCCGGACGCAACCTCATGATGACCGCCGTGTTTTGGAACTCCCAAGCAGGCCTCCCCCTCTCCTGCAAGGGCGCAATGCGGCGGCGAAGGAAGTCCGCACCAACAGCTCCTACGGTAAGCCCGGCATGCCTGAGGCGCAAGATCCTGGTCACGGCAATCTTCAACTTGGCATCCTCCGGCGCCAAGTTGCTCCAATCGTTGCCGCGCACTATGGGAGTTTGGCGAAGGGCAGTGAAAGGCTACGGGTCCTCCTCTAAGATCCAACACCAATCGGCTCTCCACTCCTCCCACTTGCTGCGCACCTCTCCGTCAAGATATGCTTCCTTCTTGCCGATCCTGGAGATCCATGCAATCCCTCCGGCAAGCGGCTCTCCTCTCTCAACATGGGGCATGAAGTAGTGGCGGAAAAGTGCTACATTTGGGTGGACTCCGACAAAGTTCTCGCAAAGGTGTGCGAAAACCGCCATGGTGAGGACGGCGTTAGGGGTGAAATCAAGGAGGCGGAGGCCATATGTGTTCATAACGTCGCAAAAGAATTCGGAAAAGGGCGGGCAGAGCCCGCAGTGGAAGAAAAGCGCGAAGAAGGGGTACCCGATGGAAACCTTCTCGGATGTGGCGGCGGAGATCACCCTCGTGCGCGGGTGCGCCCGCGTCTCCGTCGACCAGAAGAGGTAATACAGCTCTCGCATCTCCTTCGCGTCGAGCAGGGGATCAAAGAGGGCCCGCTCCTTCCGCAGCGCCGCGAGCCGCAGCGCCTCGGCCGACTTCACCCCTTTGCCCTTGTCGGCTTTCGGAGCCATGGCGGAGGTGGTGGAGGAATCCGACGGCGTTGGTGGCGCCGGTGGCAATGGGGAGGGGGCGGAGCGTCGCTCTCTTTGGACTCGAGAAGAAGGGGGGAGCGGCGGTGGTTTTTGATGTGACAGCAATGGCAAGTGGGCGTCCTGCCCCTGTTTCCCCTGCTTATAAGGAGGAAGAGGGGGCGGGCGTTCCGATTTTCCCATTAAAGAAAGCCCCCACGATCTCTCCCACGACGCCACATCCGGAACGTGCCGTTCGTGGGGGAAGTGGTGGGTCCGAGGCGAATAATCGCGCTGATCTAGGCCAAGCGTGTCTGCAGTCTGCTTTTGGGCCTGGCCCAACAGAGCTCGGCGCCGTGTGTGGCCCAGGCCCGGGGGCTCCTGTCGGTGTACTAGAGTAGGGGTACCCTAGTATCCCGAACACGTGCACGGGCAGTCGCAGCACCCCGCGGCAGGGCTGGCCTAGTGACCGCCAAGGTTCTCGGCTGACTCCTTTGGAGCCATTCAAGAACAAAGTAATCAAGGCCCCGGCAAGAGGAGCTTGCCGGGAAGGCCACTCAAGGCACGAAGGAAACAAGACCCTGGCAAGAGGAGCTTGCCGGGAAGGCTTGGTGAGCGACAAGCTCCCGAGCGCGATAAGGATTTCAGCCGCGGCAAGGCACTTGCCGCGGCAGGCAACCTCTCTTCATCTCCGCTCCAGCTCATCCGCCAACGTGTCGCCATGGGGCTTTCCCAGGCACGCGTGTCAATGGGCTGTGCAGCCAGCGGGGAGCAGCGATAAGCGGCGCTGACAAGCTACCATCATGGCAAACGGAGGCGCACTTGACGGTCCCTGTTAAACTGCTCAGGCAACAGGGACGGGCATTTATTAGTCTTGTCCCTTGCCGTCAGAGTTAGGTATAGAGCACTGTACACTGTAAAAGTTGGTGTACCAACTACTGTTTTTCCATTTGTGCCCTCCTCTGCGTTGCCACCTGTCGGTGACCCCTTGAGCCTATAAAAGGAGGCCCATGTGCAACGTAGAAAGGGTTCGGCTGGTTCGGTTCATTTGACTCATTCGAGACCACACTCACTCAGGCTAGGTTTTGTAGCTCCCATTGCTCCCTAGCAAGAACACAATACAATCAACCAAGCAGCAGTAGGAGTATTATCTCTCCGGGGAGCTCCGAAGCTGGGTAAATCTGCTCGTGTGCATCGCCTCGATCCGCTCTTTGTGCAATCTCCGCCCCCCATCGAACCACAAGGGACTCGGTCCCATAGGTGTTCGTGGGTCACGATCAGCTTCCCCGACAAGTAATACCTCCCTTCTTAGGGACACAATGAACAGGACTTACCTACTGACTATCAGCAACGGGATAAATTATACCTGCATCCAGAAGCTTTAGTATTTCTTTCCTTACCACTTCTTTCATCTTAGGATTTAACCATCATTGGTGATCAACAACTGGTTTAGCGTCTTTCCCTAATTTTATTTTGTGTTGGCATAGAGTGGGACTAATGCCCTTAAGATCATCAAGAGTATATCCAATAGCAGCACGGTGCTTCTTCAGAGTTTTCAATAATTTCTTTTCTTCATGCTCTGAAAGGTTAGCATTAATAATAACAGGATATATCTTCTTTTCATCAAGATAAGCATATTTAAGAGTATCAGGTAATGGTTTAAGATCAAACACGGGATCACCCTTGGGTGGAGGAGGACCCGTAGGATTTCAACAGGCAAGTTGTGTTTAAAGATAGGTCCTTGTTTGAAGAATACTTCATCTATTTCCCTTCTTTCATTCATAAACATATCATTTTCATGGTCTAGCAAATACTGTTCTAAAGGATCACTAGGAGGCACGACAATAGAAAGCAAGACCAATATTTCATCTTTAGTAGGCAA
The DNA here is from genome assembly GCA_021605145.1 of Aegilops bicornis. Classification (NCBI taxonomy): domain Eukaryota; kingdom Viridiplantae; phylum Streptophyta; class Magnoliopsida; order Poales; family Poaceae; genus Aegilops; species Aegilops bicornis. Next base: position 769,184,782 of record CM038670.1, on the reverse strand, counting down.
TTCCTCATCACAGGGTTGTCTATGAAATTTAGCAAAATTAAACTCATGAGACATATCCCCCAAACCAATAGTAACAACATCCTTTTTGCAGTCTATCCAAGCATTAACAGTGATCAAGAAGGGTCTACCAAATATGATGGGACAAAAGCTATCTTGTGGGGAACCAAGAACAAGAAAATCAGCAGGATATTTAACTTTCCCACACAAGACTTCAACATCTCTAACATTCCCAACTGGTAAAATAGTGTCTCTATTGGCAAGTTCAATTATAACATCAATTTCCTCTAACTCAGCAGGTGCAATATCATGCATAATTTCTTTGTATAAGGAATGAGGTATCGCACTTTCACTAGCACCCATATCACATAAGCCATGACAACAATGATCTCCTATCTTAACATAAATAACAGGCATGCCTACAACAGGTCTATGCTTATTTTTAGTATCAGGTCTGGCAATTCTAGCAGTTTCCTCACAGAAGTAAATAACATGCCCATCAATATTATCAGCCAAGAGATCTTTAACCATAGAAATACTAGGTTCAACTTCAATTTTCTCAGGGGGTTTGGGTGTCTTAATATTACTTTTATTGACCACAGTTGAAGCTTTAGCATGATCCTTAATTCTAACAGGGAAAGGTGGTTTCTCGATATAAGCAGTAGGAACAACATGACCATTATAAGTTATAGTCTTTTCTTCAACTTTAATAGGTGCAACTACTTTTACTTCAGTGGGAGGATTATATTTAAACCACTTCTCCTTAGGGAGAGCAACATGAGTAGCAAAGGATTTACAGAAAGAAGCTACTATCTCAGTGTCAAGTCCATATTTAGTGCTAAATTCATGGAAAACATCGGTATCCATAAAAGATTTAACACAATCAAACTTCGGTGTAATACCTAACTCCTTACCTTCTCGAGGTCCCAATCTTCAGATTTGCGTTTAATTCTATCCAATAAATGCCATTTGAATTCAATAGTCTTCATCGTAAAAGATCCAGTACAAGAAGTATCGAGCATGGAGCGATTATTGAGAGAAAGCCGAGCATAAATTTTTTGAATAGTCATTTCTCTTGAGAGCTCATTATTGGGGCATGAATATAACATTGACTTAAGCCTCCCCCAAGCTTGAGCGATGCTTTCTCCTTAGCGAGGGCAAAAATTATATATATAATTACGATCACGATGAACAAGATGCATAGGATAAAACTTCTGATGAAATTCCAATTTCAATCGGTTGTAGTTCCATGATCCCATAGCATCTCATAGCCTAAACCATGTCAATGACTCTCCCTTCAAAGATAAAGGGAAGACCTTCTTATTGATAACATCCTCGGGCATACCTGCAAGCTTAAATAATCCACAAACTTCATCCACATAGATTAGGTGCAAGTCGGGATGTAATGTTCCATCTCTTGTAAAAGGATTAGCTAGCAGTTTCTCTATCATACCCGAAGGAATTTCAAAGTAAACATTTTCTGTAGGTTCATTAGGTTCACGAGCAACTCTTTGATCTACTCGTCGGGGTGAAGATACCCTGAACAAGCCCCTCAAAGGATTACTTTCCATAGTAACAAGTCACAGTAAATTTCAGCACACTATATAAAATTTTCCTTACCAAATTCCACCTACCAAAGGCGCTTCACTCCCCAACAACGGCACCAGAAAAGAGTCTTGATGACCCACAAGAATAGGGGATCTATCGTAATCCATTCAATATGTAAGAGTGTCGAACCCAACGAGGAGCAGAAGGAAATGATAAGCGGTTTTCAGCAAGGTATTCTCTGCAAGCACTGAAATTATCGGTAACAGATAGTTTTGTGATTAGGTAACTTGTAACGGGTAACAAGTAATGAAAGTAAACAAGGTGCAGCAAGATGGACCAACCATTTTTATAGAAAAGGACAAGCCTGGACAAACTCTTATATAGATAAAAGTGCTCCCGAGGACACATGGGAATTATCGTCAAGCTAGTTTTCATCACGCTCATATGATTCGCGTTCGTTACTTTGATAATTTGGTATGTGGGTGGAGCAGTGCTTGGGTGCTTCCCTTTCTTGGACAAGCATCCTACTTATGATTAACCCCTATTGCAAGCAACCACAACTACAAAAGAAGTATTACGATAAACCTAACCATAGCATGAAACATATGGATCCAAATCAGCCCCTTACGAAGCAACTCATAAACTAGGGTTTAAGCTTCTGTCACTCTAGCAACCCATCATCTACTTATTACTTCCCAATGCCTTCCTATAGGCCCAAACGATGGTGAAGTGTCATGTAGTTGATGTTCACATAACACCACTAGAGGAAAGACGACATACATCTCATCAAAATATCAAAGAATACCAAATTCACATGACTACTTATAGCAAGACTTCTCCCATGTCCTCAGGAACAAAAGTAACTACTCACAAATCATATTCCTATTCATAATCAAAGGGGTATTAATATGCATAAAGGATCTGAACATATGATCTTCCACCAAATAAACCAACTAGCATCAACTACAAGGAGTAATCAACACTACTAGCAACCAACAGGTACCAATCTGAGGCTTTGGGACAAAGATTGGATACAAGAGATGAACTAGGGTTTTAGAGGAGATGGTGCTGGTGAAGATGTTGATGAAGATTGACCCCCTCCCGATGAAAGGATCGTTGGTGATGACGATGGCGATGATTTCCACCTCCCTGAGGGAAGTTTCCCCGGTAGAACAGCTCTGCCAGAGCCCTAGATTGGTTCTGCCAAGGTTCCACCTCGTGGCGGCGGAGTTTCCTCCCGAAAGCTTTCTTATTATTTTTTCCAGGGTAAAAGACTTCATATAGCAGAAGATGGGCACCGGAGGCCTGCCAGGGGGCCCACGAGGAAGGGGGCTCGCCCCCACCCTCGTGGCCAGGGTGTGGGCCCCCTCTGGTGGATTATTTTGCCAGTATTTTTTATTAATTCTAGAAATAACTTCTGTGAAGTTTCAGGACTTTTGGAGCTGTGCAGAATAGGTCTCAAATATTTGCTCCTTTTCCAGCCCAGATTTCCAGCTGCCGGCATTCTCCCTCTTCATGTAAACCTTGTAAAATAAGAGAGAATAGGCATAAGTATTGTGACAAAACATGTAATAACAGCCCATAATGCAATAAATATCGATATAAAAGCATGATGCAAAATGGACGTATCACAGAGCAAGTCTGGCTGTAGGATGCCCTAGCCCGCGCGAACGTTAGAAACGGTAGTATAGACCCCAATTGATTTGTTGCACTTGATTGTTCCATTTGTTTGTTGCATAGAATGCATGTAGAATATTATCTGGTCACTTATAGTGATCTTGTGAGTGTAGGTGGTATTGGTTTCGATCTACTACCTGCACCCTCCATCTTTGCATGCCCGCTCTTTGGTGTTTGGCGTCATCTCTGTCCCAGCAGAGTGATGCCCGGGTACCAAGTGTTCCAAGACACCATTTGCAGGAGTTATGCTGAGGTATCGCGTCGATATCTTTCCGCCACCCACCCCTATTATTTCGGTGATAGCCATGCTTCTTTCCCGAATCATGCCTTCCATCTCGCCATTCTGGCAACCCTTGCTGATCTTTGTTATCAGAAAAAGGGTAATGCCAGTAAGCCCAGTCTTCCACCACTACCTTACCTAGTCATCCAATTCCCTGGACGTGTATGATTCCCATTCGTACACTTGATGATGATGTGGTTGTACCCTCAGTGTTCGACCCCATGACCCCCAAGTCTGTCCTTGCCTCCGTACCTATCCAGATCCAACCGGTGTTCAGCCAGCGCTTGGTGTAGCCTTGGTTACACCATCTCCTTCCAGACGCAGATCCACTTTCGTGCACACCGTCACAGCATAATAGACCGCAATACCGAAGTTTCCGCGCGATTTGTGTGCTTAGGTATGCATGCATATTATTGCGTGAGTAGCAGTAATATGTGATGTTGTTTGATTTTTTATTTATTCATTAGTATGCTTGTGTGCTTTCGTTTTCGTCGTTTCTTTTGCTTCTTTCTTTGGGCCTTCGGTGTGGCATTTTTTCCCATTATTAAAGTTGCTCGTCAACCAGCACCGGACCTAAAGAATCAGTAAGGAATTCGAATACTTGGAAGCTCAGATAGACGGAATGAAGTTATCAGCAGACTGCAGTGAAATTTGGAATATCTCGTTTGAATGCAAAAGGAATCCTGGATGGACAGTTAGTATCATGTTTGTATTAGCGTGCACTCCTTCCAACAGTATGGATAATCAAGTTTGCCTCAGGGTGCACTCTTCATGACAGAAATGATCAAATCAGCAAGAAGATAAGCTATGTGCAAGACCAACAGTATAATCTCAGTCAAAGAAAGGAGGATAGTCCAGCAAACCTTGTTTCGTGCAAGTAATCAACCGCAGAAATATGAAGATGGTATGCATATGTGGTAATCGGTCCGCATATCCGGCTCCTGAAGCATGAAACCCAGTCTTCCTTAGCAAGATACTCTCAATGGTTTCCAGCATAAGCCATCCAATCGTCCTTAGTACAGCACTAGTGCAAGATAGTACATTGTGAATTGACAAAAGATGGCAGAATCAGATCCGCAACAGTTGGTCAGAAGCAAGAATCAGTCAGAACACAAGTCTGCCTCGGGCATCAGATTCTTAGATATATTTGAAGGAAGGCAGATATATGCCTCAGTGTGACAAAGGACTATGAACATTGACGACAACACTGAGTTCTGTACAAGTACAGGTGAACCTGGAATATGATCCTGATGAGCCCTTGTCTTCTTTTCTTTGGTAACGGCACCACGCCTGTGTTCTGAGCCATTTTTGTCCGTCCAGGATGGATGCCGACTCTATATTTCTCTATTCAACAATTGTCACGGGTTCTGAGGTGCTTTCCGGCCGTCTCGTACACGTGTTGAGTTTCTTTTTGTGACAGTGGCCCTATGCTCTGAGCTGCTTTTCAGGCGTCTTAGGGAACTGCCACTTTCTTCTTATTAACATGGTCTCATGCTCTGAGTTGCTTTTCGGTTGTCTTGAGCCATGGTTGAGCTATTTCAGTGATGTCCTAGATCTGAGTTGTAAAGACCGTTCTGGTTGCTACTGATTCATTTGCCGATTTTTTGCAAGGGTTCAGATGATCATTTCCCTACGTTCAGAACTTGAGAGGTGATGAACTTGCCATTGAAACAATATTACCATGTCAGGAGATGAGAATAAAGTGCGCTGTCGAGAATGTTGCACCCGACAGAACCTATGGTCACACGAAGAAGCAATATGACCCCGCTCTTTCAATCAAGGATACAGATCGAGAAAACAATAATGAAGGAGCAAGACCAGTGGTGCAGATATGAAAATGGTTGCGTGAACCACATGGTGCTGGGACCCCGGACAATCTAAGTCAGTATCGACCGCCATGGATACTCACTTAAGGGGTCTACTCAAATTTTGGAAAGGAACCCATATCCAGACAACCCGCTCAGTTAACCTCATATGCTCAAGTTTGTCAGTATCCACTATCTGGGTTGTGAAGTCAGACAAAAGGTCAATTCAACAGTCTGATTCCAGCAACTATGGTAAAGCATCACATAGCCTACTATCCCCATGGATATACCGACATAATGAATGATCAATATGAGGAATAACTGTCGCGAAGCATGTGCCCTCACTTATGAGAATCACCGAAGGATAACCTGTCTGGAAGAAAATTTTCCGCCAGAGCCACTGTCAGTCAAGGATGAGGATATTATCATATAAGTTCATACCACTTATGCTGGCCACGAAAGGCGACAATGAAATATCAGGTATGAATCTAAGGCTCGACACAGTGGAGTCAGTCAGGATGATTCAGAAATTCCCGCGATAAGTCAGAGTCTGTCAGGAAAACGGTTATGTCTCAACTATCCATTTGGAACTCGAAGAACCTGCATTTAGTGGAGAAACCCAATGCAAGGCGTCAGAGCTTGGGTGTTCAGCAGGAAAAATCTGATCACCAATTTATAGAAGGTTGTCAGTACAGACAAGCAATTGGTAATCACTCTCGGATTTGTGAGACGGGCATATATTTCAGTCATGGTAATATCAGATAAGTCAGTAAATATGAAAAGAATTGGAGCCACTATAAGCATGAAAATATGAGGTAAGATCTGTCAGGATGAGGATACTGTGAAGCAAACCACCCCAGAGACAGACAGCCAGTCAGATAAAATCCAGTGGGGAACAATCAATAAGGAAAAAGGATACCTGAGTTGCAAACGGTTTCCTTAAGTCATATATATTCATACTTGTTCCTTGACCAACCAAATCTCGAGGACGAGATTTCTTTAAGGGGGGAAGAGTTGTCACAGCCTGATTTTTGGCCCTTTCCTTTTCGTTTGTTTTTCTAATATTTTCGCTTGAGTTTTCTTTTTCCGTGGCTTTGTGGTCTGGAAATTGAAGAAGATGCCCTCTTCTTTATTTCCAGAGTGGCTTGTCATCCTCAAACCCTTCCCAAAACCTTGCCATTTTTATCCTAGCCCAACCTCAATATTCTTTTGCTTGGGAAAAATTCTTTTTCTATTAAAGGAATAACCTTGTCTGCCCTAGGTTGTGAAGCAACCTATATTTCCATCCCTCCTAAAATGCCCAAATAATTCTCATAAATTTTTTGGGTCATATCTTCCTCAAATATGGCAAAGTATTTCACCTGCCATGTTTTCCATCATGCTCAAATAATTCACTCCCTATTCTGTCCTAAATAGCACATTGTGAAGCAAGTGCTATTTATCTTTGCCCAGTTGACTCCAAACTTCTTGGACATCTTTTCCTGTCCATATCATTGCCACATGCCAAAATGCAACCTCAATTGCCTAGTAAATATTCCTGAGCAATTTTTCAAAGTTCCTGTCTGAGGGAATTGGTTGTGAAGGAAGTACTAGTTAGGTTAAATTGAGTTGAATTTTTGCATGCTCTTTCATTTTATCAAATCAAAGCCCTCCTCAAGATTTGAGCTCATGCAATGCATCCATGTGAGCTGAGCATCAATTCTTTTGTTCCGTCCAAATATTCAGTTAATGAAGAAAGTATATTTTATCTTGCTCCATTATGTCTGAAAATTTTCCTAGGCCTTCTCCTATCTATATAACCTAGCTCCACAAAATTTGGGATCATTTCTTCTAGCCATTTCCCCTCAGGATTTTTTCCCAAGTTTCTGTCCAGAGAGGTACTGTATGAAGGAAGTACCATTTTGGCTTGGCCAAATGGCATGAAATTTTTATAGCATTCTCATATGATCAAATCACCCTGCCATGTCCATTTTCAGATTAATTCGTCACTCCTAGTGAGTGCTTCTTCTTGATTTTGATTCTGGACCAATTTAAGCAGTTGTGAAGAAACTACATTAACTCTTGGTCCATTTCCTTTCAAACTTCACAGGACTGTAGTCCTTCCTAATCTAAACCTCCCAGACATCAAGCTTAGTCCTTAATCCCACTAGTTTGATCAACAAGATGTGGCCAAGTTTGCAACAGCAAACTTGTCGAGCTTGTCCCCCTTTGCTCCCTACAACTCTACCCGTGAACTCACCTCTTCCTTAATGAGCCTTGGAGGGACTCCACTGCTGACAAGGTTTAGCACTAAGTAGGAATCCAGAGCGCGTGTTATCGCTGGTGACCACGGGCAATGCCGGCCCAAAACGGTGGTCTCACCACTGTTGGCAACAACAGCACCGCTCCGGCCGGTTATGGCTTGTCCCCGAGTGTCACACAGCTCGGCATCGCCGTCCTCTTCCCTCTGGACTGCTTGCCCCCTCCGTTTGCTTCTTCGGCGACCCGTCTGTAACATCCCAAAATTCTAAATTTTGGAATGTTATATTAAATAAATAACTATGCTTGATTGTCTGATTGTTGGTTTGATGGATTGAGTGAAACTGAGTGAAATTTGAAATTTTTGAAAGTTGAATGAGAGGAATGAAATGACTTTCCCAAAACTTTCCATTTTGCATTTTTGGATCCCAATTGAACTCAAGTTCATTGCAACACCAAAGCCTAGAGTGAAGATGACATGACTTCTTCCATTTTGAAATGAGTAGGGTTTTGGAAAAGATTTGAATTTCATTTGGGAAGATTTCAAATTCAAAGCTTTAAGCAACTCAATGACTTTCATGAGGGAAGATAAAATGACTTCTTCAATTATATGAAATATGAGTTGGAAGTTATAATGAATCAAGTTGAAAATCATTTGAAAGTGCTTTGAAACCCTCTTTCAAAATTTTGAGTTTTGAATTTGAATTCAAACTTTGGCATGTGGGAAACATTTCAAAAACTATGCCTGATAAATACTTGAACCAAGTATGAGAGGAGTAAACATGACACTCCAAAAATATCAGAGGAAAACATAGCCAAAGTTTTGGATTCAAATCCGAATTTTATTTGAATTTGAAAAAAATGGATTTTTATAAAGTTTGGATTTTGCCTTTGGAAAAATGTTCAAATGATAGGGAATATTCCCCTGATCATTTTGGTATATATATGTCCTATACAAAATATTTATATTTATTAAGTTATCTCTGTTTTTGTTTTATTTAAAAAAATAAATTAAAAAAAAACAAAACCCCCCAGGCGCCAGCCAGGCCCCCTGGCCCAGCCAGCGCCGAAGCCACCCACCAGCCAGGCCCACCGAGCCGGCCCAGTGCCAGCGAGCCGGCCCAGCGCACCGACCGACCCCTCCCGCTGAACCCACTCGGCTCGGTCGCCCGACCGCACCACCCCCTCCCTCTCTCTCTGGCAGGTGGACCCCGCCCCGTCTCCAACCCCCGCCCCACGCCACGCCGCGCCGCCGCCGATCGCCGGGATCCCGCGAGATCCGGGATTCGATCCCCCCTCCCGATCGCCTCCCTTACCCCGCCGAGGCCCCCGCCTACTTAAACCCCTCCCCCGCACCCCATTCCCCCCCTCGCCCCCTCACCGGAACGCCTCCTCCTCTCACCCGCGCTCGCCGGAGACCCGAGTCACCGCCGCCGCCATTTTCATCACCGCCGTCGCCCTAGACCCTCCCGACGCCCCCGACTCCACCAAGAGCCCCCACTGTCGCCTCAAGACCCGCCGGAGCTCTCCGCCGACCTCCCCGACGACCGGAGAGGCCAACGCACTCGCCGCCGCCGCCGTCGAGTTCCGGTGAGTCACCGGAACACCACCCCGCCGTCGGATCTCCAATCTACGGCGTAGATTAGAACACCCCGAAGGGGTACGCGTTTTTTTTATAAAGCCCGGTCCGGCCGGTTCGTTCCGGTTTAATTTTTAAGTTAGGTTTTTATTTTAGAGCCGGCCTGATTCAGTTTAACCCTAGGGCCCAATTAGCTATATTACGCTCAGTGCGTTAGTTAGGCCCGTTTAGCCCATATTTCTTATTTTGTTTTTCCTGCTTTTAATGTAATAATTCCTGTTTTGAAAAATTCATATCTTTTATTCTGTTTAATATTTTTGATGATTCTTTTTTGTTGGATTGCCAAATTTTGTGTAGTTTCTGCAGATTATATATTTAGCCATGTTAAAAATAATTAAAAATGCCTTAATATTGTTTTAGCCAGAATAGTAAATCTGCTATAACTTGAGTTAGAAAAATTATTTTTGCATGATTCTTTTTGTCACCACTTTATTTTGACATTGCCAAACCCTAGAAATTAACTTGGGTATTTTAGGATTAATAAATAATTAGTTTTAGACAGAATCCTATTAATCCTAATTAATTAACTAGTTCCTGTTTTCCTATTAAATTAATTAGTAAATTAATTTATTTTTAACTTGTGATTAGTTATTCTAGGTTAGTTTCTGTCATTCTAGTAGATGAACTTTTATTTAGAATTAATAAAAGTTTTAAATTATTTTTCTTAATAGAAATTGGATTAGGCCTAAAATGAGTTTTATAATAGCTTTTTAATTAATTCTTTTTGCTCCTAGTTGCTTAGTGAATCCTTTTCTGTTAAGTTAACCTAAAACCATGATTAGGTTATATTAAGAAATTTTTATTATATAAAACTATTTTTGTTATTGTTTGAAGTAGGGAAAACTTTGAGTGGCCTTTATTTGAGTTTTTCTTTTGGATTTGGTTTGGTTGTTTTGTTGTGTTATGTTGCTATTGTTATGTTATTGTGTTAAGTGATGTTATGCTATGTGCTTATTATAGTTATTGTTTGCCTCGGTTGTATTTCCGAGTGCGAAGATTGCTACTCTGAAACCCTAGTCTTTCAAGATCGTCAACCGTGCAAGTTCACTTTGACCATGCTTTTCTTACCTATGTTTTATTGCATTTAGTGGCACCATTGCAACCACCCCTCAGTAGTGTTATTGAATCCTTGGAGTTGAGTAGTATGCATGAGGTAGGAACCCATCACCCTGTTACCAAGCCCGGGACGTTATTTCTTTTAATGCTACGCTATAGTAGACGGGGTTTGGTATGAGTGCACGGGAGTGGTGTGAGAATGGAGGATTCTACTTCAATGACGACAACTCTATGATGGAATCTGCAAGGACTGCATCTTCAAGACCTCAAGACTTCAAGACTCGAGACAGGATTTTCAATACACACTACTGGGTGAAGGACGGTTGACGGGCAGCCCTGGAGAAACCAGTGGTTGGCCGGGATGCATGGAGAAGCGCCATGACATCTCGCGGAAAGCTTCACCCAGACTCAAAGAGACGGAAGAATACTTCACGCTTGAAGCTTACCTGCAACCGCAAGTCATTATGGGCTCTGGCTTGGTTGACCTTAGTTGTGACTCTGGCTGGGACGGTACTAGCAGGATGTAGAAGGACGGTAGGATTGGATGGAGTGCAGACGGTGGTCGAGGAACTCTTTGGAAGACCATGTTTCGTCATCTTGTTCTCAAACACCTCAAGTGCGAGAACGTAAAGAGAGGGATCGAATCTTGCGGGTAAAGTGTACAAACCTCTGCAGAGGGTTATAACCTAATCGATTAGCCGTGTCCCGATTACGGACAATTTGAGCATCTGGACTTGGATCTATCTCGAACTCTCAACACCGGATCGATAACTTAATTGTGGGCAACATATGATGAATTTTGGGCTATGAGACATCGGTTGGCGGAACCATGTCATGATAGAAAACTCCTTAGTACAGACTTCATTTATTCCTTTGATATAGGGAAAATAAAATCAGCTTTTACACAAACAAAACTCAGATACAGAGCCATAAAGCCATATTGCATATAGTATAGTTTTATCATCTGTTTATTCATGTTGTGATCTTGCCGGTACATTCAATGTACTGACCTACACGGCTGCAACGTATCATGTTGCAGATATTTCCTCGACGAGTAAGAGTTACGATACAGGGTTACGGTCTACACTCAACTTGCCGATGGCGTTGATGGGACTCCACACCCGCTTGACTTGTTTCCGCTGAGTATTATGAGGTATATATCAGTTTTACGTTATTTATGCATGTGATTGCACTTTGATATATACATTGATGTACTGTGTGTGCCAAAGCATACTGATCTGTGGATGGCACAAGAACGCAGAGGCTTGACCGTCGAGGTCGGGTCGCTTCTGAGAGATGGTATCGAGCACATGTTGACTGTAGGACGTGACCCTAGAAACCGGAAAAGCCCTTAGGACAGGATATCTCAAAACTTTATTTACAAAAGACTCTTACTTCTCATCTTTTCTGAATTTATCAAATAGACCCTCTCACCTCAAATAGTTAGAATATACCCCTTATCCTTTGATCACCGGAGGATCAATCAAGACGCTCCAAGAAGGATTTGATATCGAGAACTGATGACCCCTTCAGAGTAAAGAGGATTTCACCATGTATTAGAAGCTACAACAGTTGAAGACTCAAGATTTGAAGTTCTGAAGAAATATTTGACCTTTAGAAGACCAAACCCCTGTTACACACTTACGATAGATGCGACGATGTGTGAGCTGTCATTTGTTTGATGTTTTCCGACAGCCACAAAGTAAAACTTGTTTCTTCAAAAAACTATTGTTTGTATTGTGTGTATATCCCTCCCCACCTCTCTCTCATCTCACCCTAAAACCCTTGAACCCCATAGATGATGAATGAAGTTGGACTGATATTCTCTGGATCAAGACTCAAATGAGGCAGAGCTATGGATGCAGAACATGGAAAATCACTGGGAGCAATTTGGTTTCAAGGAAGTATGAGGTTCAATATGCTCTTCAAGATTTTACGTAAAGTGCTGCAACTCGGTGGAACATGCATCAAGCCATACAGGGATTTAATGGAGCAAGAACTTGGGAGGAATTCAAGAAGACCTGTTGAGATCACGTCTCATCCGGAAGCACCATGATACACCAAGAAATAAACCTTGTGCTCGCAAGATTTATGGAGAAATAGGACACACCCAGGAGGGACACAAGGATGGATACCCTCCTTGTGAGGAAAATCACTCAGCCGAAGAATGCCCGATTGGGCAGGTTACTTGTTTCCTGTGTGAAGGAAATACACACTACCCTGCTCAATGTCAGATTTACCCCAAGGTACAAGAAGTTATGAAGCAGCAGAAAGAAGCCCGCAGGAAAAATTTAGAAGAACTTGTGATGAAGGAAGTTATTGAAGACCCCGATGGTGAAGGCCTAAACAGATTTTTCGCACAAGCCTGCTATTCATGTGGAGAAAAGGACATTTTTCAGAGTATTGCATGAAGGAAAGCCAAGAGTATCTCGGAGACTTCCCGGCAGAAGTGAACTTTGACCCTCAGAAATAGAAGCTCTGATCATTACAGAGAAATCCAGAAGAGAAGACGAAGGCATCTTGAACAACCCAATTTCTGCAGAGAAGGACCTGAGTCATATCACTTGTTACAGGTGCAAGGATTTAGGTCATTACGCTAGTAAATGTCCAGAGAAGAAGCCAAGAGCCCAAAGAGTTGACACCATCTCCAAGAAGCCCAAAGACTTATCGAAAGTTATTTGTTTTCGCTGCAAGGAAGCAGGACATTATGCTACCAAATGTCCCGACAAGATGAAGGCTGGAGCTGAGTAGTTGGAACTTTGATATTGGTAGTAAGAAGCAATTTCATTTTTATGAGTTCGATGAGTTGAGTTATGTAATGGGTGCTCAGAGATTGTAATGAATGCATGAATCAATAAAGTTAAGGTGTGATGATTTCATATGTTGAATTTTATGAGTTGTTACTCCATGAACAAAGAGTTTTGACCATTTTCAAGGATATGAGAAAAATATGGTCTATGGAAGAATTTGTGCATTTAAGGGTGGTAGTACCCTGTGAGGACACTTGACCCATGGAAATGATAATGATATTCCACGGAGTGAAGTTTGGACAAAATAAGTTGGAGTTTTGTTTTGATATGATGGTATGAAGAAACAGAGTACTACTGGATTTAAAGGAGGGTAATATGGAACAAGAGAGTTACTCCAAGGATGAGTTAAAGCTGCACTAGTGTTGAAGTGGGCCATAACCCACAGGCCCAGGATTTTGAGAAGGAACCATTGTAACCTTGATAAAGGAATAAATTTGGAAGAATCTGTGATCCAATCAAAGATCGCTTTACGTAGGAGGTTACGCAAAAACCTGAGAGTGGTGAAGTAACGATAGATGTTTTGTTTGGCTTGCAGAAACCATGGAATTACTCGAACCCAGTTCGAGAACAAGAGAAATTCTGCAATGCTTGTGAGAATGACCGAGTGTTAGAATACGAGATTCGCCAAACCTTATCTGAGGTAATGATCCGGTGCGGAATGGATTGATCACCATACCGACTTACTCGTATTTTTCGCTCTTGCTATTTGGAATGGTAAATCTGAGAGACTTAACCATAGTAAAGTGACGACGCTTCGTTGAAGCCTTGCTTAAGCCTTAGAGTGGTATGATGATAAACCCATATACATGGCGATTGTTGCCAAACGTAGGTTATACGGTGAGGTTCAACCCAGACCCGTTTTCTGCAAGAGAAACCATAAATTGTAGACCACCATGAGTATTTCGATAGCTGTCTAGAATGGACACGGACCTATCAGCTAAGAAGATCCGGTCTCTGAAGAACCACAACTTTGAAGAACCGACCCAAGGTTTCGAGGAAAACTTTACGCTCCTAATGTAAGAGCGTTAATGAAGGAGTTATTGTAAGATATGTGAAGATACATACATTGTCAGCACTCCAGAGGAAGTATCTGAGTTTATTGGAACCGTAACCTTGATTTTAAGTGTGGTAGCCCACCTGACCTTTCTGACCAGAACATTTGCTAGAAGACCCCCAACCCCTAACCTTTTCTTGCTAGCCTCTTCGAATCTCGAGGACGAGATTCATTTTAAGTGTGGTAGGTTTGTAACATCCCAAAATTCTAAATTTTGGAATGTTATATTAAATAAATAACTATGCTTGATTGTCTGATTGTTGGTTTGATGGATTGAGTGAAACTGAGTGAAATTTGAAATTTTGAAAGTTGAATGAGAGGGAATGAAATGACTTTCCCAAAACTTTCCATTTTGCATTTTTGGATCCCAATTGAACTCAAGTTCATTGCAACACCAAAGCCTAGAGTGAAGATGACATGACTTCTTCCATTTTGAAATGAGTAGGGTTTTGGAAAAGATTTGAATTTCATTTGGGAAGATTTCAAATTCAAAGCTTTAAGCAACTCAATGACTTTCATGAGGGAAGATAAAATGACTTCTTCAATTATATGAAATATGAGTTGGAAGTTATAATGAATCAAGTTGAAAATCATTTGAAAGTGCTTTGAAACCCTCTTTCAAAATTTTGAGTTTTGAATTTGAATTCAAACTTTGGCATGTGGGAAACATTTCAAAAACTATGCCTGATAAATACTTGAACCAAGTATGAGAGGAGTAAACATGACACTCCAAAAATATCAGAGGAAAACATAGCCAAAGTTTTGGATTCAAATCTGAATTTTATTTGAATTTGAAAAAAATGGATTTTTATAAAGTTTGGATTTTGCCTTTGGAAAAATGTTCAAATGATAGGGAATATTCCCCTGATCATTTTGGTATATATATGTCCTATACAAAATATTTATATTTATTAAGTTATCTCTGTTTTGTTTTATTTAAAAAAATAATTTTAAAAAAAATAACAAAACCCCCCAGGCGCCAGCCAGGCCCCCTGGCCCAGCCAGCGCCGAAGCCACCCACCAGCCAGGCCCACCGAGCTGCCCAAAGGCTGCCGAGCCGCCCAACAAGACCGACCGACCCTCCTGCGCCAACCCACTCGGCTCGGTCGCCTGACCGCACCACCCCCTCCTCTCTCTCTGGCAGGTGGACCTCACTGCCTCTCAACCCCGCCCCACGCCACGCGCGCGCCATCGATCGCGGGATCCCATGAGATCCGGATTCGATCCTCCCGATCGCCTCCTTACCCCGCCGAGGCCCCGCCTACTTAAACCCCTCCCCGCATTCCCCTCGCCCCGCCTCACCGAACGCCTCCTCCTCTCACCCAGCGCCATTGGAGACCCGAGTCACCGCCCGCCATTTTCATCACCGCTGTCGCCCTAGACCTCCCTGACGTCCCCCGACTCCACCAAGAGCCCCCACTCGTCGCCCCGCACCATCCGGAGCTCTCCGCCGACCTCCCCGACGACCGGAGAGGCCAACGCACTCGCCGCCGCCGCCGCCGCCGCCGTCGAGCTCCGGTGAGTCACCGGAACACCACCCCGCCGTCGGATCTCCAATCTACGGCGTAGATTAGAACACCTCAAGGGGTACGAATGCGTTTTTATAAAGCCGGTCCGGCCGGTTCGTTCAGTTTAATTTTTAAGTTAGGTTTTTATTTTAGAGCCGGCCTGATTCAGTTTAACCCTAGGGCCCAATTAGCTATATTACGCTCGGTCGTTAGTTAGGCCCGTTTAGCCCATTTTTCTTTATTTTGTTTTTCTGTTTTAATGAATAGTTCCTGTTTTGAAAAATTCATATCTTTTATTCTGTTTAATATTTTTTGATGATTCTTTTTTTGTTGGATTGCAAATTTTGTGTAGTTTCTGTAGATTATATATTTAGCCATGTTAAAAATAATTAAAAATGCCTTAATATTGTTTTAGCCAGAATAGTAAATCTGCTATAACTTGAGTTAGAAAAATTATTTTTGCATGATTCTTTTGTCACCACTTTATTTTGACATTGCCAAACCCTAGAAATTAACTTGGGTATTTTAGGATTAATAAATAATTAGTTTTAGACAGAATCCTATTAATCCTAATTAATTAACTAGTTCCTGTTTTCCTATTAAATTAATTAGTAAATTAATTTATTTTTAACTTGTGATTAGTTATTCTAGGTTAGTTTCTGTCATTCTAGTAGATGAACTTTTATTTAGAATTAATAAAAGTTTTAAATTATTTTTCTTAATAGAAATTGGATTAGGCCTAAAATGAGTTTTATAATAGATTTTTAATTAATTCTTTTTGCTCCTAGTTGCTTTAGTGAATCATTTTCTGTTAAGTTAACCTAAAACCATGATTAGGTTATATTAAGAAATTTTTATTATATAAAACTATTTTTGTTATTGTTTGAAGTAGGGAAAACTTTGAGTGGCCTTTATTTGAGTTTTTCTTTTGGATTTGGTTTGGTTGTTTTGTTGTGTTATGTTGCTATTGTTATGTTATTGTGTTAAGTGATGTTATGCTATGTGCTTATTATAGTTATTGTTTGCCTCGGTAGAGAATTTCCGAGTGCGAAGATTGCTACTCTGAAACCCTAGTCTTTCAAGATCGTCAACTGAGCAAGTTCACTTTGACCATGCTTTTCTTACCTATGTTTTATTGCATTTAGTGGCACCATTGCAACCACCCCTCAGTAGTGTTATTGAATCCTTGGAGTTGAGTAGTATGCATGAGGTAGGAACCCATCACCCTGTTACCAAGCCCGGGACGTTATTTCTTTTAATGCTACGCTATAGTAGACGGGGTTTGGTATGAGTGCACGGAGTGGTGTGAGAATGGAGGATTCTACGCCAATGACGACAACTCCATGATGGAATCTGCAAGGACTGCATCTTCAAGACCTCAAGACTTCAAGACTCGAGACAGGATTTTCAATACACACTCTTTGGGTGAAGGACGGTTGACGGCAGCCTGGAGAAACCGGTGGTTGGCGGGATGCATGGAGAAGCGCCATGACATCTCATGAAAGCTTCACCCAGACTCAAAGAGACGGAAGAATACTTCACGCCCGAAGCTTACCCGTGCAACCGCAAGTCATTATGGGCTCTGGCTTGGTTGACCTTAGTTGTGACTACATTTGGGGACGGTACTAGCAGATGTAGAAGGGCGGTAGGATTGGATGGGTACCGGACGGTGGTCGAGGAACTCTTCGGAAGACCATGTTTCGGTCATCTTGTTCTCAAACACCCTGAAGTGCGAGAACGTAAAGAGAGGGATTGAATCTTGCGGGTAAAGTGTACAAACCTCTGCAGAGGGTTATAACCTAATCGATTAGCCGTGTCCCCGGTTACGGACAATTTGAGCATCTGGACTTGGATCTATCTCGGAATTCTCAACACCGGACTGATAACTTAATTCTGGGCAACATATGATGAATTTTGGGCTATGAGACATCGGTTGGCGGAACCATGTCATGATAGAAAACTCCTTAGTACAGACTTCATTTATTCCTTTGATATAGGGAAAATAAAATCAGCTTTTTACGCAAACAAAACTCGAATCTGAGCCATAAAGCCATATTGCATATAGTATAGTTTTATCATCTGTTTATTCATGTTGTGATCTTGCCGGTACATTCAATGTACTGACCTACACGGCTGCAACGTATCATGTTGCAGATATTTCCTCGACGAGTAAGAGTTACGATACAGGGTTACGGTCTACACTCAACCTGCCGATGGCGTTGATGGGACTCCACACCCGTTTGACTTGTTTCCGCTGAGTATTATGAGGTATATATCAGTTTTACGTTATTTATGCATGTGATTGCACTTTGATATATACATTGATGTACTGTGTGTGCCAGCATACTGATCCAGGGATGGCACAGTAACACAGAGGCTTGACCGTCTGAGGTCGGGTCGCTACACCGTCCCCGTCGAGAAACAGAGCGCGCCCTTGACCGCGTCGTCTTCCACATCCGTGTCTTCTTCCTTCCCTTGTCCCAGAGCTCTTCCTCGTCTCCGTGACCTCTCTGCCTTGTCTGCGTCCTCCCTCGTCGCCTTGCCACCCCTCGCCATGACCCTTGGCCACGCGTGCCCATCGCCAGAGCACGGACACATAGCCGCACGCGTGCCACCTCACCCCCTCGTCGCTCGGCTATATATAGCCACCTCGAGCCCCTCCTCTCCTCATAACCAGCCTCCCCACCCTCCTCTGGTCCTGCCTGGCTACTTGCCCGAGCACCAGAGCATCTCTCTGACCTCCATCGCCACCATTGCCATCGGCCTCCTCCTCTTAAATCTGGTCGAGCCCGAGTCATTCTTGTCGTTCCACCACCACCCAGAGCCTCCACCCCACCATAGTTCCTTTCCCGTAGCTCTCCGCCCTCTCTCCGTGGTCGGGGCACCGTGCCTGGAGTTACCCGAGGCCTCCGTCCGCCCCGGCCAGTGCCCCGCCCTTCTCCAAGCTTGACGGTGGCTGAAACCTACCTGGATGGGACCGCCCTGGTCCCCCGGTCACGCCGCTAGGTCGGGCGCCGCCTGAGGTGGCCCGTGCCGCCGGCCATCGTCGCCGGAGCACTCCGCCCCGCCTCTGCTCTGCGTGCGGCATCGGGAGGAGAGGAAGGAGGAGAAGGGAGGAGGGAGAAGTAGTGCGGGCCCCGCCTGTAAGCAAAACATGGCCCGGCCCCGCCCAGGTTGACGTGGATAAGTGGAAGCATATTGCGCGAATGCATTTTCCCTTTCCGAAGGCGTATTTCCTTGCGGCTTAGGCGAGGAATGCGCTTTCCTCTCTGGAAAGCGTATTTTCTCAAAACCGCTTTTGCCTTATCCAGTCAGGGACTTCTTTGTGATGATATTTATGCAGAAAAGTCCCTAATCTTCTACACCTCAAAACTCCGCAACCGTAACTCCGGTTGAGGTGAATCGAACGCTCACATCTTTGTCTCTTCGAGCCCGAACTTTTGGAACCATTTTCACTATGGTTTGACATACTATAAATGACCATTTTGCCCTTGCCCGTAATCAGCCCCCTCCAAGAGAACCTTTTTCGGTGATTCTTTCCGCGATTGTTCCGCACCTCTTCCCGAGTCTTCTTCACCGCCAGGCAAGTCACAACCACCAATTGCATGATGGCCATGTGGTAGCCATGGTTTTCAACTTGAATCTTTAATAACAGTCTGTTTGTTTTACTACTACTGTCGTTATTTCGGTTATGCTTATGGATCAATGGTTACCGTCATGATATGTTTTCTTGCACTCTGTTATCATGTTCTACCTGCTAGTATTACTTCCATACTGGCCATGCTTGGTAGTAGTACATGTTGGTGATGGTCTTCGGTGCATAACTATTGTCTGTTATGAGTACCGTTGTTATGCATGTTCCTTTGCATCCAGTGGGTTAAATGCTTGTATGGTAGTGTTATTGTTATGGTATTGCACGGTATTTATTGTTGATGCTAGTGGTCATGTTATGCTATGAGTAGAGTTATGCTTGTGATATTCATGCTCGTCATTATGCCATGCTCAGTTGATGTGATTCATTATTTATATGGATGATAGTTATGTTGTACCCTCATGTTTATGTTGATATCATGTGCATGCATGGTAATTGCATCATGTTATTTTATCATGGCTCAGCATATTTCTATTAGAGTTATAACTGGATTAAATTGAACTTGAACAACTGTTGGCTGAGTCATGGTGCCACCATATCGAGCTGACCAGTGCAACCACGCTTGCCTTTATGGGAGGGTCCTAACTGGGTATATTGTCATGCCTCTCGCCGGTGCCTCCAACGAGGGAATGTTATGCGTGAGCGCTACCCTGATCAGGTAGGACGGCATAAGCCTTGTGTGCCCGTTGTTGAGTATGGATCCATTATCCCCGTTTGGGACCGTTTATGTTTTGCCAGGACGGTGGCCGTTGGTGCCTTTAGTAGGCATGGGCGACCCAGGACTTATCCTAGAGGGGAGTTTGTCGGAGTGGCCGGGAGGGTGTCATGGCAGTAGGACAGTTTTGTCGAAACGCTGTTGGTCCACCCGAATGGGAGTGCGAGGCCATGGGTTCTGTGGTGTGGGTAGAGTGTGCTAACCTCTGCAGAGTGTGTATATTAAATCTATCGATAGCCACGCCCGCGGATAAGGGCCCAGTCGTAGTCAGTCACACTATGGGTCAACAGTAATAATGATAACTTGCTCAATTACAACCCCGATTGATGATGAAAGAAGTTGGTTGATATTTATGTGATTGTGAGAGGATCACCGTGTTATCGAGTATACCGTGTTGTGGATATTTGTGGTGTTATGCGAGAGTCAAGGGTAAAAGTCAAGCTCCTTGTGGTCATGAATGATTACTACGATATTGTTAATACCAAGCTGTATTGGATCCTGAGATGATCGTGTGATGCCCGTGATGGTAAGTTTGTGCAGGTGATGGTTACGAGGTAACCCGAACAAAGTAAGTTGGTGCATGATAGCGTCATCATGTTGCATGCTAGTACTATCATGTTCATATGTTCATGCCATGCTCGTATTGTTCTAGCTGTATCATCTTGTTCATGCTATGATTGATCTGATAGTATCATGCTAATACGTGTTAACCCGTAATTGCCATGCTATTGTCTATCTTGATTGCTTTGGTTGCTATGAGCTTGCAAGTACATTCAATGTACTGACCTGGCGTGTCATGCCAGTTTGCAGGTCATGCCGGTTTTGATTGCTTATTTGCCGTGGATGCTTTGGTTGCAATTTCGGATAAGCATTCTAGCCAGAGTCCCTGCGGAGTGGAGTTCATCACCGTTGTCGTTGTTCCGGTGCTAGAGTTAGTCCGTTGTGTCGAGTTGCTTCGCTGCTTGCATAGAGCAATCGTGGTAGGCGTAGTGTCGTCGTGCTGATGTAAACCCCTTGTACCCAAAAAGAGTGTAATAAAGAGCTGATTTGTTCTATGCTAAGCAGTGTCGTATTCCAGAAGACTTCTCCTTGATCTTTGTGCTAGAATACGGGGCATTCCTGTTTCTCTGAGCCAGGGTGCCACATTGCCAACGGGTAGGATTGGGATGATGGTGAGGTCGGGCGAAAAGGTTATCAAGTTGTGTGATGCAGTAACTCAATTATTTTTGGTGTCTTCACTGCAAGGGTTTTCACCCTCAGAGAACATCACCTCGCTTTGCTAATCATGGTAGGGTTTTCATGCCCTAACGGCGCGGGCAGCCATGCTTACCGCAATCACTAAAATAATTACGGCAGGATTGATATACATATCAACTTCATTTTCTTGTCATATGATTAGTCCGCCTTTGTTTTGATATTCCTTTTTTCCTTTCTACACGTTTATTGAAAATGGCATGATCAATGACCGGCCTTCCTTCAAATATAATACACTTCTAATATAATTATCTTGATGCACTTTTAGGAATAACAATCTTCTGACTTTCCACTTCACCAAATGTTTCTTCCTCTACTAGCACCCAAAGCAACATATATAATCTTCTTTGTTTCACTTATGTTTCCATGTATTAGTCAACATGCCAAAAAGTGAAATGTGCCATACTAAAAGTTGCTTTACATTGCTGTGTTCTAGGCTATTTGATTCTGGTCATGGTTGCTGATACGTCTCCAATGTGTCCATAATTTTTGATTGTTCCATGGATGTTTATGGGCTTTATTTTACACATTTATGTCATTTTTGGGACTAACCTACTAATCGGAGGCCCAGCCCGTATTGATGTTTTTTTGCCTATTTTAGTATTTCGAAGAAAAGGAATATCAAACGGAGTCCAAACAGAATGAAACCTTCGGGAGCGTGATTTTTGGAACGGACGTAATGCAGAGGACTTGGAGTGCAAGTCAAGAAGCAGTCGAAGCTTCCACGAGATAGGAGGGCGCGCCTCCCTGTCTTGTGGGCCCCTCAGGCGTCCACTGACGTACTTCTTCCTCTTATATAAGCCTGCGTACCCCAAAAACATTCAGGGAGGAGACTAAACACAATTTCCACCACCTAACCTTCTGTATCTGCGAGATCCCATCTTGGAGCCTTCGCCGACGCTCCGCCGGAGGGGGAATCGACCACGGAGGGCTTCTACATCAACACCCTTGCCCCTCCGATGAGTTGTGAGTAGTTTACCGCAGACCTACGGGTCCATAGTTATTAGCTAGATGGCTTCTTCTCTCTTTTTGGATCTCAATGCAATGTTCTCCCCCTCTCTAGTGGAGATCTATTCGATGTAAACTCTTTTTGTGGTGTGTTTGTCGAGATCCGATGAATTCCGGGTTTATGATCAAGTTTATCTATGAATAATATTTGAATCTTCTATGAATTCTTTTATGTATGATAGAGTTATCTTTGCAAGTCTCTTAGAAAAATAATTTTGGTTTGTCATACTAGATAGGTCTTTCTTGACACGGGAGAAGTGATTAGCTTTGGGTTCAATCTTGCTGTGTCCTTACCCAAAGGATGTAAAGGGTTGCCATGCACGTATTGTATTGTTGCCATTGAGGATAACAATATGGGGTTTATATCATATTGCTTGAGTTTATCCCTCTACATCATGTCATCTAGCTTAATGCGTTACTCTGTTCTTATGAACTTAATACTCTAGATGCAGGCAGGAGTCGGTCGGTGTGTGGAGTAATAGTAGTAGATGCAGGCAAGAGTCGGTCTACTTGTTGCGGACATGATGCCTATATACATGATCATGCCTAGTTAATCTCATAATTATTCGCTTTTCTATCAATTGCTCGACAGTAATTTTGAAGGAAATATACCCTAGAGGCAATAACAAAGTTATTATTTATTTCCTCATATCATGATAAATGTTTATTATTTATTCTATAATTGTATTAACCGGAAACATGATACATGTGTGAATACATAGACAAACTTAATGTCACTAGTATGCCTCTACTTGACTAGCTCATTAATCAAAGATGGTTATGTTTCCTAGCCATAGACATGTGTTGTCATTTGATTAACGGGATCACATCATTAGGAGAATGATGTGATTGACTTGACCCATTCCGTTAGCTTAGCACTAGATCATTTAGTATGTTGCTATTGCTTTCTTCATGACTTATACAAGTTCCTATAACTATGAGATTATGCAACTCCCGTTTACCGGAGGAACACTTTGTGTGCTACCAAACGTCACAAGGTAACTGGGTGATTATAAAGTAGCTCCATAGGTGTCTCCAAAGGTACATGTTGAGTTGGCATATTTCGAGATAAGGTTTTGTCACTCCGATCGTCGGAGAGGTATCTCTGGGCCCTCTCGGTAATGCACATCACTATAAGCCTTGCAAGCAATGTAACTAATGAGTTAGTTACGGAATGATGCATTACATAATGAGTAAAGAGACTTGCCTGTAATGAGATTGAACTAGGTATTGGATACCGACGATCGAATCTCGGGCAAGTAACATACCGATGACAAAGGGAACAACGTATGTTCTTATGCGGTTTGACCGATAAAGCTCTTCGTAGAATATGTAGGAGCCAATATGAGCATCCAGGTTCCGCTATTGGTTATTGACCGGAAACAGTTCTAGGTCATGTCTACATAGTTCTCGAACCCGTAGGGTCCGCACGCTTAAGGTTTCGATGACAGTTATATTATGAGTTTATGAGTTTTGATGTACCGAAGTTTGTTCGGAGTCCCGAATGAGATTACGGACAAGACGGGGAGTCTCGAAATGGTCGAGACATGAAGATTGATATATTGGAAGCCTATATTTGGATATTGGAATTGTTCCGGGTTAAATCGGGATTTTACGGGAGTACCGGGAGGTTACCGAAACCCCCCAGGGGGCTTAATGGGCCTACATGGGCCCTAGTGGAGAGGAAGAGAGGAGGCAAGGGTTGGCTGCGCCCCCTCTCCCCCCTAGTCCGAGTAGGACAAGGAGAGGGGGGCGGCGCCCCCCCCCCCCTTTCCTTCCCCTCTCCCTCCTCCTTCCCCCTTCTCCTTCTCCAACTAGGAAAGAAGGGAGTCCTACTCCCGGTGGGAGTAGGACTCCCCCTTGGCGCGCCCTCCTTGGACGGCCACCCCTCCCCCTTGGCTCCTTTATATACGGGGGCAGGGGGGCACCTCTAGACACAACAATTGATCTCTTGATCTCTTAGCCATGTGCGGTACCCCCCTCCACCATAGTCCTCGATAATATTGTAGCGGTGCTCAGGCGAAGCCCTGCGACGGTAGAACATCAAGATTGTCACCACGCCGTCATGCTGACGGAACTCTTCCCCGACACCTGCTGGATCGGAGTCCGGGATCGTCATCGAGCTGAACGTGTGCTAGAACTCGGAGGTGTCGTGGTTTCGATGCTTGATCGGTCGGGCCGTGAAGACATCTGTTGCATCAACCGCGTTGTTCTAACGCCTTCGCTTCGGTCTACGAGGGTACGTTGACAACACTCTCCCCTCTCGTTGCTATGCATCACCATGATCTTGTGTGTGCGTAGGATTTTTTTTGAAATTACTACGTTCCCCAACAAATTTGTTCACCCACCGTAATAATTATGCTATCTTGAGAGAAGCCACTAGTGAAACCTATGGCCCCCGGGTCTATCTCTTATCATATTTGCTTCTAATCTAATTTTATTTGCATCTTTACTTTTTGCATCTATATTATAAAATACCAAAAATATATTTATCTTATCTTACTATCTTTATTAGATCTCACTTTCGCAAGTGGCCGTGAAGGGATTGACAACCCCTTTATTGTGTTGGTTGCGAGTTCTTTGTTTGTTTGTGTAGGTGCGTGGGACTTTTGAGGAGCCTCCTACTGGATTGATACCTTGGTTCTCAAAAACTGAGGGAAATACTTACGCTACTATTGCTGCATCACCCTTTCCTCTTCAAGGAAAACCAACGCAAGCTCAAGACGTAGCAAGAAGGATTTCTGGTGCCGTTGCCGGGGAGGTCTTCGCTCAAGTCAAGACATACCAAGTGCCCATCACAAACCCATCTCCCTCGCATTTACAATATTTTCCATTTGCCTCTCGTTTTCCTCTCCCCCACTTCACCCTTGCCATTTTATTCACCCTCTCTTTCCCTATCTCCTCCTCTCTCTTTCGCTTGCCTTTTTCTGTTTGCTTGTTTGTTGGATTACTTGTTGCCATGGCGCAAGATAATACCAAATTGTGCGATTTCTCTAATACCAATAACAATGATTTCCTTAGTACTCCGATTGCTCCTCTTAATAATGTTGAGTCTTGTGAAATCAATACTGCTTTGCTGAATCTTGTTATGAAAGATCAATTCGCCGGCCTTCCTAGTGAAGATGCCGCTACTCATCTAAACAACTTTGTTGATTTGTATGATATGCAAAAGAAGAAAGATACAGATAACAATATTGTCAAATTGAATTTATTTCTGTTTTCACTTAGAGATCGTGCTAAAGTTTGGTTTTCGTCTTTGCCTAAAAATAGTATTGATTCTTGGAACAAGTGCAAAGATGCTTTTATCTCTAAGTATTTTCCTCCCGCTAAGATTATCACTCTTAGGAACGATATCATGAATTGTAAACAACTTGATCATGAGCATGTTGCCCAATCTTGGGAAAGAATGAAATTGATGCTTCGCAATTGCCCTACTCATGGTTTGAATTTATGGATGATCATACAAAAATATTAGAGTCATGCTAGTTGAGGTGATTATGAAAAATACTTGTGTTAAGGGTTGTGATTCCCGTAGCATGCACGTATGGTGAACCGCTTTGTGATGAAGTTGGAGCACAATTTTATTTATTGATTGTCTTCCTTATGAGTGGCGGTCGGGGACGAGTGATGGTCTTTTCCTACCAATCTATCCCCCTAGGAGCATGCACATAGTGCTTTGGTTTTTGATGACTTCTAGATTTTTGCAAGAAGTACATGAGTTCTTTTGACTAATGTTGATTCCATGGATTATACGCACCCTTTCACCCTTCCATCATTGCTAGCCTCTCTTGTGCCGCGCAACTTTCATCGGTACCATACACCTACCATATACCTTCCTCAAAATAGCCACCATACCTACCTATTATGGCATTTCCATAGCCATTCCAAGATATATTGCCATGCAACTTTCCATCGTTCTGTTCATATGACACGCATTACTTTTGTCATATTGCTCTTTGCATGGTCATGTAGTTGACATCGTATTTGTGGCAAGGCCACCTTCATAATTTTCATACATGTCACTCTTGATTCATTGCATATCCCGGTACACCGCCGGAGGCATTCATATAGAGTCATATCTTGTTCTAGCCTTGAGTTGTAATTCTTGAGTTGTAAATCCATAAAAGTGTGATGATCTTCATTATTAGAGCATTGTCCTAGTGAGGAAAGGATGATGAAGACTATGACGCCCTCGATTCAATCGTACACAAATCATACACGCAAATGTGTACGATCAAGATCAAGGACTCACGGGAAGATATCACAACACAACTCTAGACACAAATTAAAATAATACAAGCTTTATGTTACAAGCCAGGGGCCTCGAGGGCTCGAATACATAAGCTCGAAAACACAAGAGTCGTGGAAGCAAAAATATCTGAGTCTGAGACATGAGTTAGACAAGTTTGCCTTAAGAAGGCTAGCACAAAAGCAACATCGATCGAAAAGGCAAGGCCTCCTGCCTGGGAACCTCCTAACTACTCCTGGTCATCGGCGGCCTCCACGTAGTAGCAAGCCTCGGCGGTGGCATCTGGCTCCTGGGCTCCGTCATCTGGTTGCATCAGCCGGAAATAAGAAGAAAGGGGGAAAAGGGGAAGCAAAGCAACCGTGAGTACTCATCCAAAGTACTCGCAAGCAAGGATCTACCCTACAAATGCAACATTATCAAAGGAAGGCTGTATATGTGGACTAGGCTGCAGAAATGCCAGAATAGAGAGAAGGCCTAGTCCTATCGAAGACTAGCATCTCCTCGAACCCACCATCTTGCAGTAACAGGAGGGAGTAGAGTAGCATAAAGTACAGTAGCAGTGGTGTTATCAACCTCGGCCGGAGATCCTTTCTCGACTCCCTGCGAGAAAGAAATCCCAGAGCCATACTATCCAGTTATCATCACAATCAAATTCTCATCGCAAACAATTGCTCATATCCATGTCTCATCTCAAGTATCCAGTTATAGTTGTATCGATCGGGATACAACTCCAAGTGTCTGTTACCGTAGGACAGGCTATCGATAGATGTTTTCTTCCCTGCAGGGGTGCACCAACTTACCCACCACGCTCGCTTAACTCCGGCCGGACACACTTTCCAGGGTCATGCCCGGCCTCGGCCAAACAATACGCGGCAACCCGACCTAGGCTTAATAGAGAGGCCAGCACGACTGACTAAACCTATGCCCCGAGGGTCATGGGCCATCTCCCCGAGAACTCCTGCACTTTGCGGCGGCGGTGAGCAGACCTAGCTACCTCCTTCAACAAGGCAGGCGCCACGCAGTCCAACCCGGCACGCTGCAGCTCGGGCCACGACGTCTATTAAGCTTCGGCTGATGCATACGACGCAGAACGCCCATACTATGCCCACGTGATGGTTAGTGCTATCAGGCCAGAGGCCCCTCGGATAAAATATCCAAATCGTAGTGGATTAGGAACGTGCGGTAACAAGCAGAGACTCACGAAATATGTGACCCCGTTGCCTCGTCTCGAGGACTTGCGGCAAGGGCTACGAATGCCCGGCCACGCCTCGTAATTATCTCGTAGGCACCCTACAGGTCAACCCGTCTCCACATCACTCGCAATTAAGCTCGCGCGGGTAATCCTCAGGGTCGACCCGTCTTTAGTAACATGGCTCAGTGTAAAGTCATAGTAATCATAGTAACAGTGTGTCTAAACATCAAGGGGAAAGCCCGAGGAATCACCCCCGGTGAATTCCACTCGATGTAATCATCAAGGTGAACGTAAGAGGATTCACCCTCGAGGTCCACACTTGAGGGGTTGCACGACAGAGTCGTATCAGAAGTGGTTAAAGAGGAAATCACCCTCGATGACCACGACCGAATAGCTACACTACAGGGTTAACATCAGGAGTACTGATGAGGACTCACCCTCGGTACTCGATAGTAACCTAGTATTGTCGAGCAACTAAAGGGAAAGTGATGTGCGGTGTCGGGGTTCGGTCTTGATCCGTTGATCGGGTCTTCAATAATGAAGCAGGGGAAACAAGGACTAGGTGGGGGTCACTGATGGATCTCTAACCAACCTATACTAAGCAGTTTAGGATAAGCAGGTAGGTAACAATAGCAGGTTACAATAAACAGGCTATGCAGCAGAATAGGAGCAAACAATAACAATAGCAAAATCTAGTGCAAGCATGAGAGAATGGAATGGGCGATATCAGGATGATCAAAGGGGGGGCTTGCCTGGTTGCTCTGGCAAGGAGGAGTCGTCGGTGACGTAGTCGATCACAGGGGCAGCATCGGTCTCGGGGTCTACCAGAGAGAAGACGGGGGAGAAACAGTAAATATAAAGCAAACATAACATAACAGGACAACATGCAGAGCTAGACGTGTTCTAACGCGGTGCTACACGATACCAGCGAGGGGGGAAGTCAACCGGGAATGTTTTCCCGGTTCCGGGCCTGTCTCACACAAATGACCGGAGGGGGAAAGTTCCATGTTCAGCATGCTAGGGGCATGTGACAGATGAACGGACCGTGTATCCGGATACGTCACGTTTTTCTGAGCAACTTTCATGTAGAAAACATTTTCATCCGAGTTACAGATTATTTTATATGAATTATCAAAGCTTTAAAGATTTCTGAAATTTATTTAATTAAATTAAACATTATCCAGAACAGTGAAAGGTGATGCCAGCATGACATCACCATGACGTCAGCAGGTCAAACCCAGCTGACCAGAGTCAAACCTGGCTTGTGGGTCCAACGGGACCACCTGTCATAGACTAAGGCTAGCTAAAAAAGGTTAATTAGATTAGTTAATTGATTAGGTTAATTAAACACAATTAATTAAGTTAATTAATTAATTAATGTATTTATTTATTTATTTATTTTAAAAACCCAGGCGAGGTCTACGGGCGACGGGCTACGGGTGTGTGGGTGCGAGGCGCACCCAGGCGCCCACCATGCGGGGGGGAGGCGAGGCCGGCCGGGGTTGTGCCCAGTGGTGGCGAGGCCACGGCGGCCAGCGGCCGGAGGCGGCGGGGCAGAGGCGGGTCGTCACCAGGCGACGACCAGCAGCTCGCAACTGGGAGGGGCGCGGGGGCAAGGCGTGGCCATGGCGCGGTGGGACGCGGGCTCGCCGGCGGCAACAGAAGGGAGCTACACGCGTGCGGGGTAGAGGGAATGGCCGGCGAGCGCGGTGGTGCGACCGCGGACGCGGAAGGCAGGCGGCTGCAGCGTCGGTGCAACGGCGGCCGCGAGCTCCTCGGGAGCTCGGGTGTGACGGCGGGGACGGGGCCCAGGCGTGGAGTCGCGCTGGCGTGCGCGGGACGACGACCAACGGCGAGACGAAAACAGGAGATGGGAAGGGGAATCGGTGTGGGAGCTCACAGCGAGGTAGACGACGACGAGCTCGCGTGGACGTGGGGAGGATCGGAGCCGGGCAGATCGGTTGAGGTAGCCAAGGCAAGCACCGCGAGGGAACAGCGCAGCCGGCGTTGTTGAGGCTCCCTGGCGCCAACTTGGTTCTGTAGACGAAGAAGACGAGGCCCACGGTGCGGATGGGCACGGCGGTGGGGTGCGACGAGGCTAGTGGCCGCGGCTTCGACGGGCCATGGCGACGCTCGGAGACGGTGGCGGCTTCGGGCGCTTCTCCCCGGCGCTGGAGAAGGGAGAGGAAGCGAGGGGGATCTGGGAAGCGAGGGGGGATCTGGGTGATGAGGGGCCGAGGGGGGGGGGTTGCGGCCTTATCCTCTCGACGAGGCTTACGAGGGGGTTGGGGTCGACCTCACCCCTGTAGCGACCGCGCCACGGGAACAGAGGGAGAAGGAGACCGGGGGGTGGGCACTTTGGTTGGTGGGCGGCAGGTTAGCTAGCATTGGGCGGTCGGTTCAGCGTGGGGGAAAGTCCTAGTTGTTTTCTCCCTTTTCTATTATTCTGCCTCTGTTTCCTATTTAAAAGAGCTACTGAAATAATTTTGTTAAAAGTGGCACTTTGCACAAAAATAGATAGGAACAAAGTGAAGCTGCATAAAAAGTTTGGGGGCAGAAGGAGTTGGCTAACCATTTTTAGAAATTGGAAAGGCCAATGTAATTCTTGTTGGACCACAAAATAATACCCCAGGGGCATTTTGTTTACACAAATGAGGTTGGTTTCAACATGACAATTAACCAGAGATTATTTGCCACACCTTGAACATTTTAGCTTTCATGTTTGAGAACTTTCAGTTTTAGACTTTATTTTGAATTTGAAATTTGAACTGGAATAGAATCAAAGTGAGATTAGCAACAATAACAATGATGACAAGGCATCATTAGAGGGGGATTACTGTAGCATGATTCTCGGGGTGTTACAAATCTCCTCCACTACAAGAAATCTCGTCCCGAGATTTAAGAGGTGGGGTAAGGGAGAAAGACTCGGGAAGGACGGAGCTCAACACAAGATAGGTACTCTGGGGGCTATCTCCGTGAACGTGGCATAAAGGCATCTCTCGAGTTGAAATCGAAAGTCACCGAGAGCAAGGTAAGAAGGTGTAATATGAAGCTTCAACTGGGTAGGCAATCATTCGTTGCCTGGAACAGAGGGTGAGAGGGGTTCAGAGCAATGGGAATAAGTATTGTGTTTGATACCAGAACATATCACAATAAGGTGGCTCGCGAATTACATATGAAGCCAAGCGCGAGGAAGAATTTTGGAAGACAGGGATGTACAGGAGAGTCAGGTTTCGATCCTATGGAACTGTGGGTTATGGGCCCACCATGTGGGTTAACAGCAGGAAGGCACTAATCAATTTGCATGATCATGATAGCAAGGCAGGTCAGAGGATAGCCTGTCAGTTATGTCGGGAACAACATCGATACCAAGGGCGAGGGACAAAGAGAACCATTTTCCTTCTCGTTGAAACGAGGCGGACCAATAGGCAAAGTTCTCGTCCATCGGTGGTTACCGAAATGTCATCAACAATGGTAACACGGCCTTTCTGACAAGGTTGTACACCAGGGTGTTTACATAAGCAACGAACATTACTGCTTAGATCATATATAAACCACGAGAAAGGTTAAACAAGACAATGGAAAGGAAAAGTGATTACCAGCTTTAATCAGAACAATGGGGAGGAAAATGTGTATATACACATATTTCAGGGGTATCCTTCCCAAGGACAAGCAGAACATGATATCCATGACAGAATATAATTGTAGAAAACCCTTTAGGTATGGGGAGAGGAATTTTCATGACATTACCCATACAACGGTGTTTGGATAATTGATAAAGAAACATTTAGCATTGGGCTTTAAATGTTCTTGTTGAAAATCGGAGTACCACAGACATGCTTCGAGATAGCATTGACATGGTCTTCAAGCAAAGGTCAGACTTGGATAGACAAAGGATTCATCAGGAACAACTTATAGAATAAGTCTTACAATTTCCTCATGGGAGAATGGTTAACCTTGTTAAAAGGAAACCATAACAGCAGGTCCTCCGGCCAGGTGTTCTAGGCATGACATCACCTTATCGGTTCATATAAGGACCAATGTTATGACTCTTGGAAAATATCCGAACCATCATGTTTGACCGAGTTTCAGATCTGGTTGGGGTCATGATACCTCAGACTCAGGATGCCTGAGAAGGAAGGGGTGCAACACAATTTGACGAGACGACATTGTAAGATTCTCGGGAAATGTACTGTGGAAGCGAGTTCCAAAGAAAGAGTTCATCATTAAACCAAGGAGAGGATGAGGAGGTGGCTGATGGACTCAGTGACATAGCATCGAGATTTCCAAAAAGATGGACTTCCAAAATTATGTGAAAAAGGAGATAGCATTTGTTAGATCAAATGGTATTATGATGTATGCTCGCGGGAAACACACACATTTAAACATTGGTTGAAAGGTGCACCCGAAATAAGGGCTGGGTTGCACGACCAATGTCAGAATGGTGATTCAATAATCAATAGCCTAAGAATGAACAACTGACCATTAACTTCAAAGCAATAGGGTTGCTAGAAGGGCAGAATCCAAACAACCTTTGTTCACTTGTTGGTACCCCGGTTAGAATCAACACGGTGACCAAGAAAGAAGGGTGACGGTGAGAAGCATCACTATACCAAGAATTCTTAAGAGGTGGAGCAATCCACACAACATCCTTGTCATAAAGGACAATAATACTTCAAGGTAGAACATCATACAAGCTGGATAGCAAGTTGCAACCATAACATGAACAAGTTTTTGTTGGGGGAAGGCAAGAATGTTGTCGATGATAACACAGTCATCGAGGGGCAAGGATGGTATTTCCCATCATGTATTTGATTGATATCCTGGAGGAGCTCAAAATGTTGATGATGATCACGTCAAATTCTATCGAGAGGATCCACGAAGAAGCAATTGAACAGCGACTGCATCAAGCAAAAGGACTGATGCAACAAAAGATTATTGGAGCCACAGATACGACACAAACTCGAATTCAAGCTTGCTGTTTTTAAGGTGAAATTATATGACGAGAAAGATCGACGTAAGCTTAGCTCGTCGTCGAAAGTTGTGCTTCGGGATTAACGACCAAGTAGCACAGTTAAAATCGGCACGACAAGGATATAGCCAAGCAGGCTAGGAATGACGTGATTGAGTTCAAACTCGTAAGTAATGAAGGTTACCAAGAGTTCCTTAATCGCGATGCGGACTCGAGTCAGTTATCGGTGTCTTTGCGTGTTTAATAACTCAGAGCCCGTGAAAAAGTGGAATCAATGAGAATGTAGCACTTGATGTGTGACGCCCCCGATTCAATCATACACTAATCATGCACGCAATGTGTACGATCAAGATCAAGGACTCACGGGAAGATATCACAACACAACTCTAAAACATAATTAAGTCATACAAGCATCATAATACAAGCCAGGGGCCTCGAGGGCTCGAATACAAGTGCTCGATCATAGACGAGTCAGCGGAAGCAACAATATCTGAGTACAGGACATAAGTTAAACAAGTTTGCCTTAAGAAGGCTAGCACAAACCGGATACAGATCGAAAGAGGCGCAGGCCTCCTGCACAGGATCCTCCTAACTACTCACGGTAAATGCGTCGGCCGGGCTGCACGTAGTAGTAGGCACCTCCAGTGTAGTAGTCGTCATCGATGGTGGTGTCTGGCTCCTGGGCTCCATCGTCTGTTTGCAGCAATCGACTAGAGATAGGGGAAAAAGGGGGAAACAATGCAACCGTGAGTACTCATCCAAAGTACTCGCAAGCAAGGAGCTACACTACATATGCATGGATATATGTGTAAAGGGCCATATCAGTGGACTGAACTGCAGAATGCCAGAATAAGAGGGGGATAGCTAGTCTTATCGAAGACTACGCTTCAGGTCACCTTCGTCTTGCAACAGGTAGAAGAGGGTAGGTTGAAGTCCTCCAAGTAACATCACATAGCAATAATCCTACCCGGTGATCCCCTCCTCGTCACCCTGAGAGAGAGCGACCACCGGTTGTATCTGGCACTTGGAAGGGTGTGTTTTATTAAGCATCCGGTTCTAGTTGTCATAAGGTCAAGGTACAACTCCAAGTCGTCCTGTTACCGAAGATCACGGCTATTCGAATAGATTAACTTCCCTGCAGGGGTGCACCAACTTAGCCAACACGCTTGATCCCATTTGGCGGACACACTTTCTGGGTCATGCCCGGCCACGGAAGATCAACACGTCGCAGCCCACCTAGGCTCAGCAGAGAGGCCAGACGCCGGTCTAAACCTAAGCGCGCAGTGCAGGCCCATCGCCACTGAGCACACCTGCTGCGTTCGTCTGTGACGGAGGCAGACCTAGCCTAGTGGCGTTCAGTCCAATCCGGCACGCAGCGGCCGATTCGTGGCGTCACGAAGTGCCGGTGATACCACGCCGGGATACCCATAACTACTCCCACGTAGATGGTTAGTGCGTATAGGCTCGTGGCCGACTCAGATCAAATACCAAGATCTCGTTAAGCGTGTTAAGTATCCATGAACGCCCGAGCAGGGCAGGCCCACCTCTCTCCTAGGTGGTCTCAACCTGCCTCGACGCTCTGCCACAAAGATCCACTCGTGGGTGCTCCACCAGCCGACCCGACTTTAGTCTCCACATGTATCATGTATAAAGTATATAGTATATACCCGAGATCACCTCCCGAGTGATCTCGGCCCAATAGTATAGCACAGCAGACGGACAAGAATGTAGGGCCACAGATGGAAAATACTAGCATCCTATACTAACCATATAGGATTCTTTGGTAAAGGTAACTATGATAGTAACAAGGACAGGCTATGCATCGGGATAGGTATAACGGAAAGCGGTAACATGCTACACTACTCTAATGCAAGCGGTATAGAGTAGAATAGGCGATATCCGGTGATCAAGGGGCTTGCTGGTTGCTCGGGCAAGAGAGAGGGTCGTCCAACTCCGTAGTCGGGCCCAGGCGGCAGTGTCGGTCTCGTAGTCTCTAGGAGAGAAGAGGGGGAAGAAACAATGAATACCATGTAAGCAGATGCATATCGATGCATGACATGACAAGTAACGATGCTAGGCGTGCCCTAACATGGTATGAGGTGGTACCGGTTAAGGGGGGAAACATTCGGGAAAATATCCCCGGGGTTTCGTGTTTTAAGGCGGAAGGGCGGAGAGGGAAAGTTCTTGAGTTCGATAGGTTAGGGGTGTTTGGCGGACGAACGGACTGCGTATCCGGATTCGTCTCGTCGTTCTGAGCAACTTTCATGTTGAAAATATTTTAATCCGAGTTACGGATTAAAAGATATGATTTTCTAAAGATTTTATTAATTCTGAAATTTAATTAATTATTTAATCTAATTCGAAAATGGATTTATGACATCAACATGATGTCATGCTGACGTCAGCAGTCAACGTTGACCGTTGACCTGGGTCAAACTGACATGTGGGTCCCCTGGGACCCACCTGTCATACACTGTTAGGTTAATCTAGTTACAGTTTAATTAAACTAATAGGTTATTTAGTTTAGTTAATTGATCAGGTTAATTAAACTTAATTAATTAAGTTAATTAATTTAGTTAATTAATTAATTAATATTTTTATTATTATTATTTTTATTTTTATTTTTATTTCAAACTCCTTTTTTTTTAATCGTTCTTGGGCGTGGGGCCCCTAGTCAGTGGCCTAGAGGGCCATTGCGGGGCGGTTGCTAACGGCGCTGATGCCCAGCCCGTTTGGGCGCTTGCCCTTGACGACAGGGGGCGCCGACCAGGGGACGAGGCCACGGCGAGAACCTTTGCTTTCGGGCACCGGGCAGAGGCGGCAGTGACGGACCCACGGCAGGCGGAGGCGAGGGGTGGCGGTGCGGCGGTGGCGTTAGGTAGCGGAGAACACGACGGGCGCCGTGAGAAGCGGCACCAGCGCCGGAGCGGGACCAAGGCGCTGAGGTGAGCGCGTGCGGACGAAGGCGCGAGCGCCGACACGCTGGGCGTGGCGTGCTCAGACACGGCCTTGAAAGGCGCGGCCGTGGTGCTTGGCGAGGTCGTGGTGAGCGGGGGCAAGGAGAGGAGGCCGGGGCCTCACCGCTGATGTAGGGACAGGCGGTGGGGCTCGGGAGGAGGCAGCGAGGTCGGTGGGGAGGCTCCGGCGAGGTCCAGGCGGCGACGCGGGGGAAGGGGACGAGGCAGTCCGGTGGGGACGTGGCGACGTGGTCCCGGCGAGGTGGAGGACGGGGCCTTGGCGGCGTCGGGTGGGCGGAGCTCCCTCCCGATCCACGAGATCGAGCGACGAGAAGGCGGGGAGAGGTCGTGATGAGGTCGGGCGCCATGGCGCGGCAGCGTGAGGAGGAGCGAGTGGGGAGTGGGATTCGTCCCGATCCAATCTGGATCGGGAGGGGTGGGAACGATGGGGGTAGTCTTGGTGGTTGGGTTAGGGTTTGCGGGGTGTGGGGATAATGTGTGGCCATTTGGGCAGTTGGGCCCGACTTTGGCAGGCCACTAGCTGGGCGAGGCCCAGTTAGCTGGGGGTTTTCTTCCTTTTCTTTTTATTTTATTTTTACCCTTTATTTATTCTATTACTTTTAGTTGCTATTTTTTTAGTGATAACAAAATACCAAAGTGGCACCTAAATTGATGTTTACTATTTATGCCACTACCTCATAAATTTGCTAACCCAAAATAATATAGTTTTGTAATTATTTAATATTTAAAGTATTTAAATAATAGTTTTTGCTACTGTTTTATTCATCTCATAGTTTTTAAGCATTTTATAATAGTGTGGTTCCTTCGCCATAATTACCTATGCAATATTTGGCACAACCCAAACATTTTAGTTTTATTATTTGAAAACTTTTGTTGTTTGCCTATACTTTAAATTAGAATTTGAATCGTTTTGAACTAACACGAGTTTACCAACAGTAACCTAGGTGACGTGGCATCATTAGCGCAGGGTTACTGTAGCTTGATTACCTGGGCGTCACATGATGAAGAACTCATAAGAAGTTATGCA
Organism: Aegilops bicornis; assembly: GCA_021605145.1. Lineage (NCBI taxonomy): Eukaryota > Viridiplantae > Streptophyta > Magnoliopsida > Poales > Poaceae > Aegilops > Aegilops bicornis. Next base: position 769,148,123 of record CM038670.1, on the reverse strand, counting down.
GTTCTGTGATAATCTTGAGATACCAGGGGGGTAATACTTGACGACGAATCAAAGTAGAGGTTGGACTGGGGTATTACTCTACAGAAGACAAGTGCTTAAACTTGCACGAGAAATGGTATTTAAAGGAGAACATGGTCGGAACCCATGATCATAAAGGATCGAACCACGGATACAAGATGAACTTATAATAAGGGGGTAATTATTTTTACGAGCAGCTTCCATGATAAGTTATACATCGTGTCCCTGGACATGAACGCAAGGTTCAAGGTCGACTCCCACTTCTTCAACGTATAACCTTCCATTCACTTTTCTCTTTGATAAAGGCATTAGTGTTGAAAGTTTTATCTGGTGAAATACCAGATGAGTATGACTCGTGAAAACTTCCGAGTTCACACATATAAAGGAAGGCATAGGTTCAACCCGTCAGGGTATCGTGGAAACATATACCACAAGCTTCAATAGTAAATACGACCAACTCGAAAGCAGAGCATGGTTGGCCAAGCAGATGATACAATTTACCAAGGGCATTATGTATTAGGTAAAGAACTCACAAGAATTTTGGTTGTGAAGGACATTGTCGGATAATAACCCGGCAATGGTTATGGCGGTCCACAACGGCGCTGATGTGAGTATCGGAACTCAATCAAAGGAAGAAGGAATGCCAAGGCATCGGATTATAGAAACAACTGACTAATTCAAAGCTTAATGCAAAGAAATTTTATGATTTCCATATCAAGAGATCAGAAGCAATCGTTCTGATCGAAAATGAATAAGTTCAATAGACTTGGAAGCACAAACGATCAAGCCATTGATTGGTCAAGAACCAGCTCATATCCAAATGACTTCTGAGCTGGAAGGATGAATCCTAGGATTCGACTGAGGAATGCGAGCATCCTCAACTTATTGAATCAACGGACGTAAAATGATAAAGACAAGGGAGGCCAACAAGAATACGAAACTTATGGGATTAACCATAATGCAAGCAAGCGAGAATTTCAAGAGCAATAGGCTGCTCGGGATTTTTGGAAGATCGAATGATATTTTGAAGTGTTTGGCGAAACACATGAACAACTGGGGGATGAGCGGATACTCGCTAAGTGCGAGAATTATCCGTAGGGGTATTCAGGTGACAAAGAACAGCAAGGCGGTAAGCTCAAAGAATTATCGAAACAACGACGAGTATTCCGGGGTATCTTGTAATATCAAGACCAACTGGGGATGAATGTAAGAATAACAACTGCAACTAGTTATCCATAAGGGTTGACGGTGGAAGGGGAATTGCAAACGCGATGAACAAAAGTTCTCGGGTTAACAGCGGAGAGTATCTTCAGGGTCTTCACGTGCAGCAGACGATCATCAGTAATAAGGGGCTCTCCGGGTGAAAGTGATAACGAGATCCTAATGTTAGATTTAGCAAAATTCATTTAACCCGAATAGAAGAGAGATCAGAGTCCCAGAGTATAGATAAGGAGTAAAATATTCTAATACCACCCAATGGTGACGTGGGGCCGTAAGCCGCACAGCCATGTTAGTAAAAAAAACTTTTTCAATGACTAGACTCGACTTCGGCCAGGGAGTTGGAAGGGGGATTCCTACAGGCAGTCGGCTCTGATACCAACTTGTGACGCCCTCGATTCAATCGTACACTAATCATACACGCAAATGTGTACGATCAAGATCAAGGACTCACGGGAAGATATCACAACACAACTCTAGACACAAATTAAAATAATACAAGCTTTATGTTACAAGCACGGGGCCTCGAGGGCTCGAAGACATAAGCTCGAAAACACAAGAGTCAGTGGAAGCAACAATATCTGAGTCTGAGACATGAGTTAGACAAGTTTGCCTTAAGAAGGCTAGCACAAAAGCAACATCGATCGAAAAGGCAAGGCCTCCTGCCTGGGAGCCTCCTAACTACTCCTGGTCATCGGCGGCCTCCACGTAGTAGCAAGCCTCGGCGGTGGCATCTGGCTTGTAACATTCCAAAATTCTAAATTTTTTAATGTTATAATAAATAGATAGATTTGATTGATTGTTTGATTGATTCACTGAAAGTGAGTGAATTTGAAACTTTTTGAAAGTTAAATGAGAGGGAATAAAAGGACTTTCCCAAACTTTCATTTTGCTTTATGATCTTGAGAATTCAAATTCTTTTCATCACAAAACCACGGAGAGAAGATGACATGACTTCTTCCATTTATTTAAATGACAAGGGTGTTGAAAATATTTGAATTTCATTTGAGAATATTTCCAATTCTGAAACTTCATGCAACTCAATGATTTTCACAAGAGAAGATAAAATGACTTCTTCAAATTAAATGAAATATGAGTTGGGAGTTTTAAAAGAATTAAATTCAAAGTTCCTTTGAATTTATTTTCAATTTGGAGTTATTTGAGTTTTATTCAAATTATTTTTCTCCAAAAATAAAATACATGGAAAATAGGGTAACATGATTCCCTACATCAGAAAATGGGAGAGAAATAAATTTGAAGTCATTTTGGTATTTTTAAAATGATTTTTGTTGGATTTTATTAGGGCAGAAGCACTCTTTGCTTTATTTGAATTTGTGTGGATTTTATTTGGCCTTATAAAAATGTTCAGCTTGTAGGAAATCTTTTTCTGAAAATTTTGATATATTATATGCCTATAGTTTGTATTTAAATATTATCGTTTTATAATTTTCTTCTGTCTGTTTAAATGTTAAAAAAAATGTGTTTCCCTTCCCGACTGGGCCGGCCCAGCACCGAGCCAGGCCATGGCCCAGCAAGCCGCCGCCTTCGTCCTCGACTCCGCCTCCCGCACGCCATCACCGCCGCCGTGGCCGACCCGGCCACCTCCGCGCCGCCTTGCCCCCTCCTCCACAGAACCCCATGCCCCCCCCCCCCGCTCTATATAAGCCGGAGCCCCGGCCCCGTTTTCCCCTCTCTCCCCTCGCTTTCGCCCGCCAAATCGCCGCCCTTGGCGAGATCCGCCCCGCGCCGCCGCCCAAAGCCGCCACCCTCGCCACCTATGCCCACCGCCGTCGCCACCACCGCACCCGCCGCCCAGCGCCGCCTCTCCCCGTGCGCCTCGCCGTCTCCTCCGACGACCGGAGCCGCCCGCCGGAGCCCCGCGCCGTCTCGCCGGAGTTTGACCTCGCCGCCGCCGCCGGTTTTCTTTGCAAACCGCCGCGTACCGATTGACCGGAGTGTGACGAGTAGAACTATCAAGAGTTTTGAGTGCGAATCATCTTCATCAACATTGCAGGCAAGTAACACTTGATCATACCTTTTGTATTACCCAGTTTTTATGCATTAGATCAATCCTCAAACACGTGCATGATTAGGATCTAATTAAATTGTGGGATGGGAAGTAGATGAGGTAGTACGTATTACCTGTTTTACTTATGAAACCTTGGGAGTTACTTCTATGTTTGCTTATTATGCTATGCTATGCTAGTAGACGTGGATTGGGTGAGTGTATCCATGACAGATGTGAGATTGTTCTTTAATGGTTTATTTAAGGTGGCAACTTAAACACACATCTGGGTGGATTGAGGCACGTGGTTTCTATCAGGACTTGCCTGTTTTTCTTCGGGCCGCCACCCAGGCTCAAAGGGATCATAAGATTTTTCATGCTAGAAACTTCCGTGTGCAGCCACAAGCTATTATGGGCTCTAGCATAGTTGATTAAGTCGTGTGAACTCTTACAGTGGTAGACTAGCAGATGTAGGGGTTGTAGGTGGTACGGTCTACCCATCGTAAGGTGCAAACGCTTCTGAAAGACTATGTCTCGGTCATCCGTCTCTCAAACACCATGTAGTGCGAGAAACCAAACAGAGGCGATCGAGTCTTGTGGGGAAAAGTGTGCAAACCTCTGCAGAGTGTATAAACTAATCATGGTTAGCCGTGTCCCCGGTTATGGACAATTTTGAGTATCTAGTACTTGGATTATCCTGTTGATCTCATCACGTTACTTAATATAATTTGTTTGGGTTAATGAGTACTTTTAATTGGGATTGAGGATGCTGTCAACCATTATCAATGTTTAACAACCACCATGATAGTTAAATAAATTTATTCCTTTGAAGTAGGGAAAAATTGGCTTTTCGCAAAACCTTATAACCATAGAGCTTTTCCACCAGCCATATATGCATGTAGTATAGGCTTATTCCTTCATTACTCTCTATGTGTTACATTGCCAGCATATTCCATGTGTTGACCCGTTTCGGGCTGCAACTTTTCATGTTGCGAGACTTTTAGAACAACGAGTAAGTGATACGTTAGGGTTACGATTTCCTATACTCAACTTTGCCGTTGGTGTTGATGGGAATCCACAACCTTGTTGCTTCCGCTATATTTTTGGATTGAGGTAATAGTATTTACGTTTCTTCTACATGTGATTTACCTCTGTTATAAATCCTTCGAGTAGTGTGTGTGTCAGCATGCCGATCCAGGGATGACACGAAAGCATAGAGACTTGATCCATTCGGGTCGGGTCGCTACAAGATGGTATCGAGCACATGTTGGTATGGGGGACGTGACCCTAGAAACTGACAAGCCCATAGGAAAGATTTTTCTCTACAACTTCCTTTTTCAAAAAGATCTTTTACCTCTCTTATCTTCTGAGCTTATTCAAATATTCCCTTTTAGTGAGACCATACCCCTTTTCCCTTTTTGACCACTCGAAGATTCGACTGATGAGACCACTCCAAGGAGTACAAGATATCAGGACAACAAAGACCATTTGGAATGAAGAGGATTATACCGAGCATTATAATGATGGAAACTACGACGGATAAAGACTTCGAAGACTAGGAGAATTGGAAGGCTCTAAAGAATTCCCAGATTTTATGACCAGGGAAGGCTACGCTTATGGAACTTGGCAGACTATGGAAGTTGTCAATACCCGAGATCAAAGTGTATTGGAGTAAGACTGGAACATGGAGCATCAGAACTCAAAGTTTTATCAAGGAAACCCCAATGCAGGAGATATCAACTATGGAGAGATAGCTCATGGAAATGACAAGAGCAGAAACACGGCTATCCATGATGTTATCGTCCATTTATGCTATTATCACCGTGCTGAGTTAAGCATGCATATGCATGGAAGAATTGGATGGTAGAAGGCTGAAGGAGCATCTGTCAGTGAAGGATGCAGTTTTAACATTACTGGTGTATCACCAGGATCTGGAGTGTTACATCAAGAAGTTAAGATGGACCTACAAGAAGCAGTATTTGATAAGGAAGCAGTTCGTGAAGAACTCAGGACCCAGAAGCTGAAAGTAGACAAGCTGAAGGAGCAAAACATCGAGATACCGGAGATTTGTCGGGAACTGATGGATAGAAGGACATGGTTCATGTCAAGGAGGTTGAAACCCAGAAGTTTGGAACCCAAACTCCAGAAATATTAAAGGATGTCACTAAGAGACTTCGCGTCAACAGAGATGATCTGGCAAAAGAACTTGAGAAAGACAAGCACGATCGGAAGAATCCATTGGAGGCATGAACAAGACTGGAAGAGTTTGAAGACGTTGAAGATTTATTGACCTTAGAAGACCAAACCCCTATTACATACCTGCGTTAGATGCGACGACTGTGAGTTGTCATTTGTTTGATGTTTTCCGAGAGCCACAATAAAATCTGTCTTTTCAAAACATTTGTTTGTATTGTGTGCATCCCTCTCGATCTCTCTTATCTCACCCCATAACCCATGGAACCAATAGAGGATGAATGGAGATGAGCTTATATTTTTTGCGGATCGATGAGTCAATTGGAGATGGACCGATGGATTCAGAACATGGAGGATCACATGGAGAATAACCCTATAGTCAGAAAGGATATGGCCCAGCATGCTCTTCCGTTCTTTGAAAGAGGTGCTGCTATCTGGTGGAGGATGTACCAAACCATCAATGTGGCCAGGAGTAACCACTTGGGAAGAACTTTAGTTGACTCCGCAAAAGTCTCGGGTTGTGTCCCAGAAATTGAAGCCTTATGGAAAAGGATATGAAGAAAACTTGTGCATACAAGCTTTGTGGAGAAATAGGACACAACCATAAAGAAACCAAGGACGAATACCGTCATAATCGGAGGATTACCAAAGGAGTTAGCCGAGGATCTCAGGGAACTTTAGTTGGAGATTGTTCCCAAAGGTTTTGTTGCAGTAATGGAGGTTCAGTCTACATTGTTGGAAGAGATCAGTGAAGCTCAGAAGGATGACAAAGAGATTGATGAGGTAAAATAGAGGATGAGCAAAGGAAAGGCCTGTAACGCCCTCGATTCAATCATACACTAATCATGCACGCAAATGTGTACGATCAAGATCAAGGACTCACGGGGAGATATCACAACACAACTCTACAACTAAAATAAGTCATACAAGCATCATAATACAAGCCAGGGGCCTCGAGGGCTCGAATACAAGTGCTCGATCATAGACGAGTCAGCGGAAGCAACAATATCTGAGTACGGACATAAGTTAAACAAGTTTTCCTTAAGAAGGCTAGCACAAACCGGGATCTGAGATCGAAGAGGAGCAGGCCTCCTGCAGGGATCCTCCTAAGCTACTCACAGTGGTAAATCGTCGGGCTGCTGCGTAGTAGTAGGCACCTCTAGAGTAGTAGTCGTCATAGGCGGTGGCGTCTGGCTCACAGGCTCCATCGTCTGCAGTTGCAGCAATCGAGTAGAGGTAGGGGAAAAGGGGAACAAGGCAACCGTGAGTACTCATCCAAAGTACTACTTAAGCAAGGAGCTACACTACATATGCATGGATATATGTGTAAAGGGCCATATCGGTGGGTGAGCTGCAGAATGCCAAAATAAGAGGGGATAGCTAGTCTTAACGAAGACTACGCACAGCCACCTGTCTTACCTTGCAATGTAGAGGAGGGCAAACTGAAGTCCTCCAAGTAACATCACATAGCAATAATCCTACCCGGCGATCCCCTCCTCATATCCCTGAGAGAGAGCGACCACCGGTTGTATCTGGCACTTGAAAGGGTGTGTTTTATCAAGTATCCGGTTCTAGTTGTCATAAGCTCAAGGTACAACTCCAAGTCGTCACATCAAGAAGATCACGGCTATTGAATAGATTAACTTCACTGCAGGGTGCACCATCTTACCCAAAGACGCTTGATCCCATTTTGCGGACACACTTTCTCGGGTCATGCCCGGCCGCGGAAGATCAACACGCCGCAGCCCACCTAGGCACAACAGAGAGGCCAGCACGCGGTCTAAACCCTAAGCGCCAGAGGGTGGGCCCATCGCCTACGAAAGCACACCTGCAAGACGCTATGCGAGGCGGCCGGACCTAGCCCTAGCGGCGGCTCCAGTCCAATCCGCCAAGGCCGCCCGTCACGACATCTGAAGTGCTTGGTGATACCACGACGCCGGGATACCCATAACTACTCCCGCGTAGATGGTTAGTGCGTATAAGCTCGTAGCCAACTCAGATCAAATACCAAAATCTCGTTAAGCGTGTTAAGTATCCGCGAACGGCAAACAGGGCCAGGACCACCTCTCTCCTAGGCGGTCTCAACCTGCCCTGTCGCTCCGCCACAAAGATCCATCCAGAGGGCCGTCGGGACAAAGGTCCTTTCAGCCCCCAATCCGTGAATCACTCACGGGTGCTCCACCAGCCGACTCGACTTTAGTCTCCACATGTATCATGTATAAGTATATAGTATATACCCGTGATCACCTCCCGAATGATCACGGCCCGATTGTATAGCACGGCAGACGGACAAGAATGTAGGGCCACAGATGAAAGTACTAGCATCCTATACTAAGCATATAGGATTGCAGGTAAGGTAACAACAGTAGTAACAAAGACAGGCTATGCAGCAGTATAGGAATATCTGAAAGCAGTAACATGCTACACTACTCTAATGCAAGCAGTATAGAGAAGAGTAGGCGATATCTGGTGATCAAGGGGGGGGGGGCTTGCCTGGTTGCTCCGGCAAGAGAGAGGGGTCGTCGACACCGTAGTCGAACTGGGGGTCGCCGGCAGTCTCGAGGGTCTACCGGAAAGAAGTAACGGAGGGGGAACACAATAAATAACAGAGCAATCAAATTATCACAAAGTGTAACATGGCAATACGCGGTGCTAGAGGTGACCTAATGCTGTAGGAGGTGATACAGGTGAAGGGGGGAAACATCCGGTAAAGTATTCCCGGTGTTTCGTGTTTTTGGGCAGAGGAGCCGGAGGGGGAAAGTTGCGGGTTCGATAGGTTAGGGGTGTGTGGCGGACGAACGGACTGCGTATCCGGATTCGTCTCGTCGTTCTGAGCAACTTTCATGTACAATGTTTTTCAATCCGAGTTACGGATTATTTTATATTAATTTTCAAAGTTTTAAATCATTTTCTAATTTATCTTAATTCGAAATTAATGTTAAATTGCTAGATGTACCCAGCACAGTGTACACAAAAATTGTACAGGTGACAAGTGGGACTAGGGGAACCCAGTTGACGATCAAACTTTGATCGTCAGCGGGTGGGGCCCCGTCATTGGCTGCCTAGTTAACTAACGAGGTTTAGTTAGGCTAGTTAGATAGTTAACTGGTTAATTAAGCAACATTAATTAAGTTAATTAATTATTTAATTAATTAAGTATTCTTTTTAATTTATCCCTTTTTTTAAAAAACGGGGGTGTGAGGGGGGGCCCACTAGGCAGTTGCCCATAGGGCCAATCGGGCGCGGGCGATGGTTCGGGTGCGAGGCGCCAGAACGTGGCCGACCCAACCAGCCGCCGGACAGGGGAGGGCGCCGGCCGCGGCGAAGGTAGCAGGGGGCATGTTGGCTGGGCGCCGGATTGGTCTGCGCCGGCGCCAGCAAGGGCAGCGCGAGAGGGGTGGCGCTGGCGCGCACACGGGAAGGTCGGAAAGGCGGCGAGCGGCCATGGCCGGGCGCCCAATGGCGGAGCCGCCGAGGTCGAGGCGGAGCGGGGCACGACGAGCCTGGACGGGCGAGTGGCGCGTTCACGGGGAGGGGCGAGCAAGGGTGGGAGCGTCGTCGCGCGCGCTTAGTCGACGCGGGCGGCGAGCGACGCCCAGGGGCGGCAGAGGCGAGGGCCGCCGCGGTAAGGCACTAGGCACGGGAAGGAGGACCGGGGTCCTCACCGGCGTTGGAGAGCAGGGGGGCGTCGAGGCTTGGGGGCGCCCGATGGGGAGGAGGACGAAGACGAGGCGACGAGGCGCGGGTCGGGCGCGGCGTTGAGGCTCCCAGATCGGGAGGGGGAGGAGGCGAGGAGGACGGCGTCAGGGTGGGCGATGGTTCCAGCGGCGGGGCGGCGTTCGTCGACGGCGTCCGGTAGTGTCGAGGAGGAGGCCGGTCAGGGATGCGGCGTCCCGGGCGGCATGGGGCGGCGGGGATCCGTGTGGTTTGGCTGGGAGGAGAACGGGGACGGGTCGAGGCGGCGAGGTGACGCCGGGGGTGGGCGCCGGAATCGGGGCGCGGGGTGACGGGGTTCGGCCCGATCCAGTTCTGGATCGGGGGTTGGGAGCGAGAGGGGGAGTGGTGGGGGTTTCGTGGGGGAGTGGGTTCGATCTAGGGTTTGCCACGGTGGGGGGGGGGGGGTTAAGCAGGGGTGGGGGTCCGATTGGGCCATTGGCTGGCCGGCTGGGCCGTTGGCCCAGTAGGCTGGGGGTCCTTTTGCTTTTGTTTTTTTTGTATTTCTTGTATTTTAGTTTTCACTTCTTTTCTATCTTATTTTGTTCCTCATTTTATTTTAGTATGTTAAAGTACAAGAATGATCCCTAACTTAGTACTACCACTAAACCCACTGCGATAGAAAGTTTAACACCTAAATAGAATAGTTTAACATTTTATTAAATATCAAAGGCATTTCAATAATTGTTTTGACTACTATTTTATTCATTTTAGAGTATTTAAAGATTTTTTTTATAAGTGTGGTTTCTCCATCATAATTATCCATGATTTATTTGTACCCACCCGAACATTTAGTTTTAGTATTTGAAAACTTTTATTGTTTACTCAATTTTGAATTTGAAATTCGAATCGGTTTTTGAACTAACCCGAGATTAACTACAGTGACAGAGGTGACGTGGCATCATTAATGGGGATTACTGTAGCATAATTATCCGGGCGTCACAAGGCCAAAGGTTTTCGTAAGGATGAGCACGACACCTTGTGGTTCGAGGATCATGTATATGTGCCTAATAAAGCAAAGATCAGGAAGTAAATACTTCATGAGGCTCATGACTCACCATACTCGATTCGCCCTGGAAACACCCAGATGTATTTGGATTTGAAAGAGTGTTTCTAGTGGACTGGTATGAAGAAAGATATTATGGAGTATGTAGTCGTACGTGATGTATTGCCAGAGAGTAAAAGCAGAGCATCACAAGCCAGCCAGATTACTACAGACTATGCCGATACCCGAATGGAAGCAGGATAAGTTTGGCATGGATTTCATTACCGGATTTCCCAGAACCCGAACGGGATATGATTCTATCTGGTTAGTAGTTGATTCACTTGACCAAAGTGGCTCACTTTATCCCAGTGAAAACCACCTATACAGGTGCAAAGTTGGCCAGGATATATTTGACCAGGATCGTATGTCTGCATCGAGTTCCGAGGACCATCGTAGAGGAACACAGTTTACCTCAAAGTTTTGGAATCAGCTGCGCCACACTTTGGGTACTAGGCTAGAGTACAGTACAACCTTTCATCTACAGACAGATGGATAAACCGAGAGAGTCAATCAGATTCTGGAGGACATGTTGAGAGCGTGTGCGCTAAATTATGGATCTAGTAGGGATGATAATCTACCTTACGTGGAGTTCTCATACAACAACAGTTACCCAGCTAGTTTGAAGATGAAGCTTTGTATGAGAGAAGGAGCCAGACACCGTTGTTGTGGGATGAAGTTGGAGACCGTCAGTTGTTTGGACCAAATGTGATCAAGGATGTCAGAAGAGAATGTTAAGTTGATTCGAGATAAACTGAAGGTAGCTCAGTCCTGGCAGAAGAGTTATGCAGACTCAAAAACGCAAGGAGGTAGTCTATGAAATTGGAGACAGAGCATATCCTTGTGTGCCCCCTCTGCGAAGAGTTAAACGATTTGGAGTTAAGGGAAAGTTAGCCCCGAGATTTGTAGGACCATACCGAGTTTGGAACGTATGGGAGAATTGGCTACCAAGTTGGAGTCACCCGAAGGACTGTCAGGAGTTCATGATGTGTTTCACGATTCCCAGTTGAAGAAGTGCCATGCAGAGATGGCCAATATTCCCTTGTAAGAACGCTTGACCCTGGAAAGGATAATGATGTTCCCCGAAGTGGAGTATGGACTTCATAAGTATAAGTTTTGTCTCGGTATGTGGGATATCCCATGAGTATGAAGAGATAGAGTACTATTGGATGTAAAGGAGGTATAATGTGAGTAATATGGATCAATGGAAATTCCACGATGATTCTGAGTAATCATGTCCCCGTTTGGTGCAAATATAAGGAAAAGAGACAGTACATTTGGATGGATTTTAAGTATGCCGGGAAGTTGGATGTTGGGATAAGGATCAGTTGCCCAGATGATGTGTTCAAGGATGTTAAGTGATGAGATAGGCTATAACCCACAGGCCCGAAGACCTGCCAAGAAGCAAGCACACTCTTGCTGAAGGAGAAACCCTGGCAGAAGTTACGATTTTATCAACCGACGATTCTATAGGAGTTTACGCAAAACCTGAGAGTTGTTAAGGAACGATAGATGTTTGTTTGGCTTGCAGAATCAATGGATTTTCCGAACTTGGTTCGTCGACAAGAGAAATTCTGCAATGCTTGTGAGGATGACCGAGTGTTAGAATGCGAGATTCGCTAAACCATGTACAAGGTAATGATTTGGAGTGCGGGATGGATTGATCACCATACCGACTTACTCTTATTATTCGCTTTGCTATATGGGATAGTAAATCTGAGTGACTTACCTATAGTAGAGGCAGCGATCACAACCCTGTTTAAACCTTAGAATGGTATAAGCATTTTTCCCTTGTACACGGCAGTTGTTGCCAACCGTAGGTCATACGGTGAGGTTCAACCCAGACCCATTTCCTGCAGGAGAAACCATAAATCATTGACCACCATGAGATATCGATAGTTGATTAGAATTGGCGCCAGACCCGACAGCTATGAAGACCCAGTCTCGGAATAACCTTACCAACATGAAAGGACAGAAGAATTGAGGAAAAGGTTATGCCACTACCGGAAGAGCCCAGAGAAGGAATTATCCTTCCGACCTGAGAAAACCGACACTATCAGTAATAAGGATGGAGTATATGAGTTTTGATGGAACCGTAACATGCTTCTAAGGGTTTTAGCTCCCGAGACCCCGGAGATGATCGATGGATTTTTGAAGACCCCCAAACCCTAACCTATTTCTTTCTAGCCTCTCTGAATCTCAAGGACGAGATTCATTTTAAGGGTGGTAGTTTGTAACATCCCAAAATTCTAAATTTTGGAATGTTATAATAAATAGATAGATTTGATTGATTGTTTGATTGATTGACTGAAAGTGAGTGAATTTGAAACTTTTTGAAAGTTAAATGAGAGGGAATAAAAGGACTTTCCCAAACTTTCATTTTGCTTTATGATCTTCGGGAATTCAAATTCTTTTCATCACAAAACCCTGGAGAGAAGATGACATGACTTCTTCCATTTATTTAAATGACAAGGGGTGTTGAAAATATTTGAATTTCATTTGAGAATATTTCCAATTCTGAAACTTCATGCAACTCAATGATTTTCACGAGAGAAGATAAAATGACTTCTTCAAATTAAATGAAATATGAGTTGGGAGTTTTAAAAGAATTAAATTCAAAGTTCCTTTGAATTTATTTTCAATTTGGAGTTATTTGAGTTTTATTCAAATTATTTTTCTCCAAAAATAAAATACATGGAAAATAGGGTAACATGATTCCCTACATCAGAAAATGGGAGAGAAATAAATTTGAAGTCATTTTGGTATTTTTAAAATGATTTTTGTTGGATTTTATTAGGGCAGAAGCACTCTTTGCTTTATTTGAATTTGTGTGGATTTTATTTGGCCTTATAAAAATGTTCAGCTTGTAGGAAATCTTTTTCTGAAAATTTTGATATATTATATGCCTATAGTTTGTATTTAAATATTATCGTTTTATAATTTTCTTACATGCATTTTAAATGTTAAAAAATGTGTTTCCCTTCCCATTGGGTGCCCAAAGACCGAGCAAGGCCATGGCCCGACAAGCCGCCATAGTCCCCGACTCCGCCTCAAGACGCCATCGCCGCCGCCGTGGCCGACCCGGCCACCTCCGCGCCGCCTTGCCCCCTCCTCCACGCAACCCCATGCCCCCCCCCCTCTATATAAGCCGGAGCCCCGGCCCCGTTTTCCCCTCTCTCCCCTCGCTCGCCGCCCCGCCGCCCAAGTCGCCGCCGCCGGCGAGATCCGCCCCGCGTCGCCGCCCGAAGCCGCCACCCTCGCCGCCTATGCCCACGTCGCCACCACCACACCCTTGCCAGCGCCGCCCCTCCCGTCTTGCCGTCTCCTCCAACGGCCAGGAGCCGCCGGAGCCCCGCGCCGTCTCGTCGGAGTTTGACCTCGCCGCCGCCGCCGGTTTTCTTTGCAAACCGCCGCGAACCGATTGACCGGAGTGTGACCAGTAGAACTATCAAGAGTTTTGAGTGCGAATCATCTTCATCAACATTGCAGGCAAGTAACACTTGATCATACCTTTTCTACTACCCAGTTTTTATGCATTAGATAAATCCTCAAACACTTGCATGATTAGGATCTAATAAAATTGTGGGATGGGAAGTAGATGAGGTAGTACGTATTACCTGTTTTACTTATGAAACCTTGGGAGTTACTTCTACGTTTGCTTATTATGCTATGCTATGCTAGTAGACATGGATTGGGTGAGTGTATCCATGACAGATGTGACATTGTTATTTAATGGTTTATTTAAGGTGGCAACTTAAACACACATCTGGGTGGATTGAGGCACCTGGTTTCTATCAGGACTTGCCTGTTTTTCTTCGGACCGCCACCCAGGCTCAAAGGGATCATAAGATTTTTCATGCTAGAAACTTCCGTGTGCAGCCACAAGCTATTATGAGCTCTAGCATAGTTGATTAAGTCGTGTGAACTCTTAGAGTGGTAGACTAGCAGATGTAGGGGTTGTAGGTGGTACGGTCTACCCATCGTAAGGTGCAAACGCTTCTGAAAGACTATGTCTCGTTCATCCGTCTCTCAAACACCATGTAGTGCGAGAAACCAAACGGAGGAAACGGAGGCGATCGAGTCTTGTGGGGAAAAGTGCGCAAACCTCTGCAGAGTGTATAAACTAATCATGGTTAGCCGTGTCCCCGGTTATGGACAATTTTGAGTATGTAGTACTTGGATTATCCTGTTGATCTCATCATGTTACTTAATATAATTTGTTTGGGTTTAATGAGTACTTTTAATTGGGATTGAGGATGCTGTCAACAATTCTCAATGTTTAACAACCACCATGATAGTTAAATAAATTTATTCCTTTGAAGTAGGGAAAAATTGGCTTTTCGCAAAACCTTATAACCATAGAGCTTTTCCACCAGCCATATATGCATGTAGTATAGGCTTATTCCTTCATTACTCTCTATGTGTTACATTGCCAGCATATTCCATGTGCTGGCCCGTTTTCGGGCTGCAACTTTTCATGTTGCAGACTTTTCAGACGACGAGTAAGTGATACGTTAGGGTTACGATTTCCTATACTCAACTTTGCCGTTGGTGTTGATGGGAATCCACAACCTTGTTGCTTCCGCTATATTTTTGGATTGAGGTAATAGTATTTACGTTATTTCTACATGTGATTTACCTCTGTTATAAATCCTTCGAGTACTGTGTGTGTCAGCATACCGATCCAGGGATGACACGAAAGCACAGAGACTTGATCCATTCGGGTCGGGTCGCTACATGGCTCCTGGGCTCCGTCATCTGGTTGCATCAACCGGAAAGAAGAAGAAAGGGGGAAAAGGGGAAGCAAAGCAACCGTGAGTACTCATCCAAAGTACTCGCAAGCAAGGATCTACCCTACATATGCAACATTATCGAAGGAAGGCTGTATATGTGGACTGGGCTGCAGAAATGCCAGAATAGAGAGAAGGCCTAGTCCTATCGAAGACTAGCATCTCCTCGAACCCACCATCTTGCAGGAATAGGAGGGAGTAGAGTAGCATAAAGTGCAGTAGGAGTGGTGTTATCAACCTCGGCCGGAGATCCTTTCTCGACTCCCTGCGAGAAAGAAATCCCAGAGCCATACTATCCAGTTATCATCACAATCAAATTCTCATCGCAAACCATTGCTCATATCCATGTCTCATCTCAAGTATCCAGTTCTAGTTGTATCGATCGTGATACAACTCCAAGCGTCCGTTACCGTAGGACAGGCTATCGATAGATGTTTTCTTCCCTGCAGGGGTGCACCAACTTACCCACCACGCTCGCTTAACTCCGACCGGACACACTTTCTAGGGTCATGCCCGGCCTCAGCCAAACAATATGCCGCAACCCGACCTAGGCTTAATAGAGAGGCCAGCACGCCGGACTAAACTTATGCCCCCAGGGGTCATGGGCCATCTCCCAGGAACTCTGCACGTTGCGAGGCGGCGGTGAGCAGACCTAGCTACCTCCTTCAATAAAGCAGGCACTTACGCAGTCCAACCCGGTGCGCGCCGCTCAGTCGCTGACGTCTATTAAGCTTCGGCTGATGCATACGACGCAGAACGCCCATACTATGCCCACGTGATGGTTAGTGCTATCAGGACAGAGGCCCCTCGGATAAAATATCCAAATCGTAGTGGATTAGGAACGCGCGGTAACAAGCAGAGACTCACGAAAGATGTGACCCGTTGCCCCTCTCTCGAGGACTTGCGGCAAGGGCTAGGAATGCCCGGCCACGCCTCGTAATTATCTCGCGGGCACCCTCCAGGTCAACCCGTCTCCACATCACTCGCAATTAAGCTCGCGCGGGTACCCCTCAGGGTCGACCCGTCTTTAGTAACATGGCTCAGTGTAAAGTCATAGTAATCATAGTAACTGTGTGTCTAAACATCAAGGGGAAAACCCGAGGAATCACCCGGTGAATTCCACGCGATGTAATCATCAAGGTGAGCGTAAGAGGATTCACCCTCGAGGTCCACACTTGAGGGGTTGCCTGACAGTCGTGTCGTAAGTGGTTAAAGAGGAAATCACCCTCGATGACCACGACCGAATAGCTACACTACAGGTTAACATCGAGTCTTGATGAGGACTCACCCTCGGTACTCGATAGTAACCTAGTATTGTCGAGCAACTAAGGGGAAAGTGATGTGCGGTGTCGGGGCCTGATCTTCGATCCCGTTGATCGGGTCTTCAATGATGAAGCAGGGGCAACAAGGACAAGGTGGGGGGTCACTGATGGATCTCTAACCAACCTATACTAAGCAGTTTAGGATAAGCAGGTAGGTAACAATAACAGGTTACAATAAACAGGCTATGCAGCAGAATAGGAGCAAACAATAACAGTAGCAAAATCTAATGCAAGCATGAGAGAATGGAATGGGCGATATCAGGATGATCAAAGGGGGGCTTGCCTGGTTGCTCTGGCAAGGAGGAGGAGTCGGTGACGTAGTCGATCATAGGGGCATCATCGGTCTTGGGGTCTACCGGAGAGAAGAGGGGGGAGACACAGTAAATATAAAGCAAACATAACATAACAGGACAACATGCAGAGCTAGACGTGTTCTAACGCGGTGCTACACGATACCAGCGAGGGGGGAAGTCAACCGGGAATGTTTTCACGGTTCCGGCCCGTGTCCAGCGATGACCGGAGGAAAGTTCCATGTTCAGCATGCTAGGGGCATGTGACAGATGAACGGACCGCGTATCTGGATTCGTCACGTTTTTCGGAGCACCTTTCATGTAGAAAACATTTTCATCCGAGTTACAGATTATTTTATATGAATTATCAAAGCTTTAAAGATTTCTGAAATTTATTTAATTAAATTAAACATTATCCAGAACAGTGAAAGGTGATGCCAGCATGACATCACCATGGCGTCAAGAGTCAAACCAGTGACGAGTCAACCTGGCTTGTGGGTCCAACGGGACCCACCTGTCATAGACTAAGGCTAGCTAAACAGGGTTAATTAGATTAGTTAATTGATTAGGTTAATTAAACACAATTACTTAAGTTAATTAATTAATTAATGTATTTATTTATTTAAAAAACCCTTTTTTTAAGGGGGCGTGGGGCCCCAATCGCCGAGGCCCACAGGCGACGGAGCTCTGGTGTGTGGGTGCGGCGCACCCAGGCGCCCACCATGCGGGGCGAGGCCGGCCGGGGTTGTGCCCGGTGGTGGCGAGGCCACGGCGGCCAGCGGCCGGAGGCGGCGGGTAGAGTCGTCGCCAGCGACGACCAGCTTCATAGCGGGAGGGGCGCTGGGGCAAGGCGTGGCCATGGCGGTGGGGCGTGGGCTCGCCCGGCAACAGAAGGAGCTACAGCGTCTGAGTAGAGAATGGCCGGCAAGCGGTGGTGCGGCTGCGGATCACGGAAAGCGGCGGCTGCTGGCGTCGGTCTGGCGACATGAGCTCCTCGGGAGCTTCGGGTGTGTGTGACGAGGGCAGGGGCCCAAGCGTGGAGTCGCGCTGGCGTGCGCGGGACGACGACCAACGGCGAGACGAAAACAGGAGATGGGAAGGGGAATCGGTGTGGGAGCTCACAGCGAGGTAGACGACGGCGAGCTCGCGTGGACGCGGGGAGGATCGGAGCTGGCAGATCGCTGAGGTAGCCAAGGCAAGCACCGGCGAGGGGAACGGGCGCAGCCGGCGTTGTTGAGGCTCCCTGGCGCCAACTTGGTTCTGTAGACGAAGAAGACGAGGCCCACGGTGTGGATGGGCACGGCGGTGGGGTGTGACGAGGCTAGTGGCCGCGGCTTCGACGGGCCATGGCGACGCTCAGAGACGGTGGCGGCTTCGGGCGCTTCTCCCCGGCGCTGGAGAAGTGAGAGGAAGCGAGGGGGATCTGGGAGGCGAGGGGAGATCTGGGTGATGAGGGGCCGAGGCGGGGGGGGTTGCGGCCTTATCCTCTCGACGAGGCCGACGAGGCGGTCGGGGTAGACCTCACCCCTGTAGCGACCGCGCCACGGGAACAGAGGGAGAAGGAGACCGGGGGGGGGGGTGGGCACTGGTTGACTGGGCCGGCCAGTTGGCTAGCTGGGCCGGTCGGTTCAGCGTGGGGGAAAGTCCTAGTTGTTTTCTCCCTTTTCTATTATTCTGCCTCTGTTTCCTATTTAAAAGAGCTACTGAAATAATTTTGTTAAAAGTGGCACTTTGCACAAAAATAGATAGGAACAAAGTGAAGCTGCATAAAAAGTTTGGGGGCAGAAGGAGTTGGCTAACCATTTTTAGAAATTGGAAAGGCCAATGTAATTCTTGTTGGACCACAAAATAATACCTCAGGGCATTTTGTTTACACAAATGAGGTTGGTTTCAACATGACAATTAACGAGAGATTATTTGCCACACCTTGAACATTTTAGCTTTCATGTTTGAGAACTTTGAGTTTTAGACTTTATTTTGAATTTGAAATTTGAACTGGAATAGAATCAAAGTGAGATTAGCAACAGTAACAATGATGACAAGGCATCATTAGAGGGGGATTACTGTAGCATGATTCTCGGGGTATTACAAAGACTATGATTCCCCCACAAGTCGGGATGAGACTTCGGACTTTACAAAAAAAAAGAGGAAAGAAAAAAAAAGAAAGGCCAAAAAGAAAAAAAAAGAGAAGGCCAACGAAAAAGAAAGAAAAAAAGAAAAGTAAAAAAGTGAGAGAAAAAGAGAGAAGGGACAATGCTACTATCTCTTTTTCCACACTTGTGCTTCAAAATAGCACCATGATCTTCATGATAGAGAGTCTCATATGTTGTCACTTTCATATACTAGTGGGAATTTTTCATTATAGAACTTGGCTTGTATATTCCAATGATGGGCTTCCTCAAAAGTGCCCTAGGTCTTCGTGAGCAAGCAAGTTGGATGCACACCCACTTAGTTTCTTTTGTTGAGCTTTCATATATTTATAGCTCTAGTGCATCCGTTGCATGTCAATCCCTACTCACTCACATTGATATCTATTAATGGGCATCTCCATAGCCCGTTGATACGCCTAGTTGATGTGAGACTATCTTGTCCTTTTTTTCCTTCTCCACAACCACCATTCTATTCCACATATAGTGTTATGTCCATGGCTCACGCTCATGTATTGCGTGAAAGTTGAAAGAGTTTAAGATTATTTAAGTATGAAAAAATTGCTTGGCTTGTCATCGGGGTTGTGCTTGATTAAATACTTTGTGTGATGAAGATAGAGCAACAGCCAGACTATATGATTTTGTAGGGATAACTTTCTTTGGCCATGTTATTTTGAGAAGACATGATTACTTTGATTAGTATGCTTGAAGTATCACCATTTTCATGTTAATATGAACTTTTATTTTGTATCATTTGGATCTGAACATTCATGCCACAGTAAAGAAAATTACATTGAGAATTATGCTAGGTAGCATTCTACATAAAAAATTCTCTTTTTATCATTTACCTACTCGAGGACGAGCAGGAATTAAGCTTGGGGATGCTTGATACATCTCTATAATTTTTGATTGTTCCATGCTATTATATTACCCCTTTTGGATGTTTATGGGCTTTATTTTACACATTCATATCATTTTTGGGACTAACCTACTAGCAGAAGGCCCAGCTGTATGTTGGTTTTTTGCCTATTTTGGTATTTCGAAGAAAAGGAATATCAAACGGAGTCCAAACGGAATGAAACCTTCGGGAGCGTGATTTTTGGAACGAACGTGATCCAGAGGACTTGGAGTGCAAGTCAAGAAGCAGCCGAAGCTTCCACGAGATAGGAGGGCCACCCTATAGGGTGCGCCCCCTGTCTCGTGGGCCCCTCGGGCGTCCACTGACGTACTTCTTCCTCCTATATAAGCCTACGTACCCCGAAAACATCCAGGGAGCGGACGAAACACAATTTCCACCACCGTAACCTTCTGTATCCGTGAGATCCTATCTTGGAGCCTTCGCCGGTGCTCCGCCAGAGGGGGAATCGACCATGGAGGGCTTCTACATCAACACCCTTGCCCCTCCGATGAGTTGTGAGTAGTTTACCACAGACCTACGGGTCCATAGTTATTAGCTAGATGGCTTCTTCTCTCTTTTTGGATCTCAATACAATGTTCTCCCCCTCTCTTGTGGAGATCTATTCGATGTAAACTCTTTTTGCGGTGTGTTTGTCGAGATCCAATGAATTGTGGGTTTATGATCAAGTTTATCTATGAATAATATTTGAATCTTCTTTGAATTCTTTTATGTATGATTGAGTTATCTTTGCAAGTCTCTTCGAATTATCAGTTTGGTTTGGCCTACTAGATTGATCTTTCTTGCCATGGGAGAAGTGCTTAGCTTTGGGTTCAATCTTGCGGTGTCCTTACCAAGTGATGAAAGGGTTGCAAGGCACGTATTGTATTGTTGCCATTGAGGATAACAAGATGGGGTTTATATCATCTTTGCTTGAGTTTATCCCTCTACATCATGTCATCTTGCTTAATGCGTTACTCTGTTATTATGAACTTAATACTCTAGATGCAGGCAGGAGTAGGTCGATGTGTGGAGTAATAGTAGTAGATGTAGGCAAGAGTCGGTCTACTTGTTGCGGACGTGATGCCTATATACATGATCATGCCTAGATAATCTCATAATTATTCGCTTTTCGATCTATTGCTCGACAGTAATTTGCTCACCCACCGTAATACTTATGCTATCTTGAGAGAAGCCACTAGTGAAAACTATGGCCCCCGGGACTATCTCTTATCATATTTGCGTCCAATATACTTTTATTTGCATCTTTATTTTGTCAATCTATATTATAAAATACCAAAAATATATTTATCTTATCTTACTATCTTTATTAGATCTCACTTTCGCAAGTGGTCGTGAAGGGATTGACAACCCCTTTATTGCGTTGGTTGCGAGTTCTTTGTATGTTTGTGTAGGTGCGTGGGACTTTTGAGGAGCCTCCTACTGGATTGATACCTTGGTTCTCAAAAACTGAGGGAAATACTTACGCTACTATTGCTGCATCACCCTTTCCTCTTCAAGGAAAACCAATGCAAGCACAAGACGTAGCAGTAGCGCAGGCAGTGTCATCTTCGTTTGTAAAGTGCTGGCAGTTCTCTTCTTGAAATTATGATACCATTGTTTGTTGTCACTTAACTTGTAGTTAGGAGATAACTTCTAACTTTTGTTATCAGTTCTTGATGTGAACTAGAAGATGGGTCGAGCATGAACCTATGGACATCATGCAGATCAGGTATCCATATATTTGTGTCGGCATTCAATGGATACACCATGTTTGAAGGATGATGCAAGGGGAATTTGCACACGAATCGCAAGATTCACAAACAAAGGGAACTTTGCTCGAGCACTAGCAATGCTTGAGCTTGAGGTTAATGATGTTCTCAGGTCCATGCATAATGATGCTGGGGAGACAGGAGTAGTTAAGAGTATAGAGGGGGAGTTCTTACTATGTGTTGCTGGTGGTGCTACTATTAATAACCTTCTCATATGGATCCAAGTGAAGAAATTGTGTTTACTACTCCCCCTTCAGCAGTTCCTTTCCTTTCAAGGAAATACTGCAATGGACTGTATCTGTTTGTGGTCCATCACATAGATGTATGTTCAAACAGTTAGTTACATTTTTAGGGGCGAAACATGTAGTTAATATCGATTAACCTTTCTGAAAGAAACTCCCAATTGATGTAAACTGCAGGAAAGTCAAGCTTACCTATTAAATAGTTTTACTTAATTTTGTACTCTGTAGCATGAATTACCTGTCAATTTTTGTGTGGAATCAGTTGCATTAGCCTTTTGTGATTTATCTGGATGGTAAGATAATTTGAATGAACATGAATTTCCACCCCTCATTCTGTAGGTAGTTATTGTATGGTGACACCTGATATCTATACTTATGAAATGTGACAGTGTAAGCATAGATTATTAAGATACTTATTGTTGTAACATTCTCACATTATCTACATGTAGTGATTCATCTCAATTCCCAAATGTATAGTGAGATCATTAAACATGTTACTGAAGAGAAGCACCATAGAATTGCCGGTATCAGCCGAAAAAAGCTATAAGTATGAGAAGGCTACAATAGTTGTCTAAACATGTTGCATTTTCCCCACACTACTAGGGAAAACCTTATACACAAAATCTTACCAGTAGCGCATGTTAAATTGAGGCGCTACTGCTACTTAGCAGTAGCGCGTCGGCCAAAAGGGCGCTACTGTTACCCACTTAGCAGTAGCGCGGAAGGAACAGAACGCGCTACTACTATAATTGCCACACCGTTTCCGGCGTGCTAGGTATAGTAGTGGCGCCCTTCTAGAAACAGCGCTACTACTACGGATTTTAGCAGCAGCGCGTTTTCGCTCCCCACGCTACTGTTAAAGCTATTTTCACCTAACCCTCGCGCGGCCTGATTCCCTTTCCTATGCTTCCTCCCCCAATTCCCCACTCTCTCTTCTCCCCCTCGTCGCCTCTGCGGAGCCTCCCTCGCCCTCATGGGAGGCCACGCCCTCGCTCTCATGAATCGCCCCTCGACGTCGTCGCGCGCCTATGCCTCCTCCTCCTCCACCTCGACCTTACCGGAGCCCCTGCCCTCGCTCTCCGCCGCTGTCTCCCGCGACCCGCCTCACCACCGTCTCCCCCGACCCCGCCTCGCCATCGTCTCCCCCGACCCCGCCTCGCCGCACCTCGGTGTCGCCGTCTCCCCCGACCCCATCTCTCTCCCCGCCCTCTGTAAGCACTCTCCCCTTCCCTCTTCTCTGCTTAGTATGCACCCTAGCTATTTAGTGCTAGTTAGTATGAACCCTAGGCTATTTTTAGTTCTACTTAGTTAATTACAATTAGTATTAACCCTATTTAATTAGGCAGTAGTTTCTAGGTACTAATTAGTTAGTAAGAACTAGGTACTAATTAGGTACTAGTTTATTTTTATTTATAGTAAGTTTATTTTTAGTAAGAAGTAATTGAATTAATAGAACTAGTTAGTAAGAACTTGTTGCTATTTTTTTAGTTAAATCAATTTTTCCCGCATCAACTTGGACGATGCCTATCCCGCATCCTTGTCATCGAGTCGGCGTAGGACGACACCTGCTTGACCAGATGGGCCATGTCCGGGACTAAGCTCCGCCGGGGTGGTACTGGGAGGCGCTACCTACCGGGGGGCGCAGGTTGGTGAGGAGCCAGCCTGTCGTTGATCCGAACCTTCTTTGGTGGCAGTCGCGTGGGCCAGTGATGGTCCAGAGGCTCGAGGACCCCGCTGAGGTGGTGCGTCACCGTGTCAGTGAGGAGGACGCGCACGTCCGTCGCTACTTGTTTGCGTTTTGGAGCACAGGTTCTCCAATACAGCGAGGTTCTCCAGGATCTCACTAGAGCTATGATCCCGTGATGGTTCCTTCTCTGTGGGTGTCCACCGCCCAGCGCCCGATACCGTCGTGTGCTAGGGTTTTAGTTGTATTAGTGATGTTATATGTATGACACTATTCGGAAGTATTAGTGATAATATTCGACGATGTACGGACGCATGAGATGATTTACTTTTGCTTATTGAATGCATGCTAATTTGAGTCCTATAAGATATTTTGAAATGTATATCTTGTGTTGCTCAAATAGGATATGTGCTTGCCCAAGTGGCCAGTCATGTTTGCAGGTTACACCTCTGAGTGGCCTATGTTTTGCCGGAGTGTTGATTCATTTCCGTTTCGGCAAATTTCAGGCGCTTGATATGTCCTATTTTAGCAAAGGTCATGCCGAATTTTTCCGTGAATTTTGGCATGACTTGTGCCAGAATATGTAGGAAATATCGAGTGCCCCGAATTTGTGTGTTGAGTATCCTGGTAGTTGTCTTCAATCGATTTTCAATTAATGTTTTAACTATGAACATAGGAAATGTCTGACGATGAAAAGATTTCGGTATTTGCAAATACTGCGAAGGCGAGCGCGGCCTGTGCCACGGAATCTTCCTAGATGATGATAGGCGCTTCAACATCAAGCTGGACGAGAACTTGGAAGTGGATACAGTAAGTCACAACGACAAGTCTTTTTTCGTAATTAAGCATGACATCTGTTTCATTTGCTTCAACTTATATTATTTTTTACTATTCTACTAGCGTATCCCCTGCCATGCAAGATTTTTTGTATTGGATAAGATAGGTTTCAGTTCTATGACAACTACTATGGAGGTAAAGAGAGTTTATTTGAAGACCGAGCATGGTTATATTTTCGATGCAAAGTTATACAACGAAGACGACTACACCTATTTTGGATGCAAAACATGGCGAGCATTATGCAAGACTTATGCAGTTGAGCCTGATATGGTTATCACATTTGATATTCGTCCGGAAGATGGTATTGAAGGTAATACCAACATCTGGGTCGATGTGCAGACGCCTCCAGTTCTACCAAAATGTGAGTTTCTCAACCATATTTATGTCTTTGATATTGTTTATTCAAAAATAGTTGACAACTAATTTCTATTGACAACTTATTTCCAATCAAGCAAACATGTCCAGCGCTTGGTAGACAGGACCTACTACTGTCCCGGGGCTGAACTAAATTGCGAGGAGATAAGTCATTATGTTTCATGGCTTGAGGATCTACATACTGTCAAGACAAATTATTTTTTTGGACTTGCAAATCTTAGTACTCAAAACGTGCGACCAATAGTGTTCGTATTGAACTACGGTCACATCTATTTTGTAAAGATGGTAAGATTTTTACTATTTGTACTCAGTGCATCTTTCGCATACATTACTTTTTAAGCTAAACTTCATTGCTAAGTATGTTACTATACGATGTTCCTCAACAGGGACTCCCGCTGAATGTTGTGCCTCATTGGATCAAGACTAAAGGTCAGATGAGAATTTTTAGCTTACGGCCAAGATATCCTATAATGCACTTTAGTGCATTCAAGGATTTCTAATAGCGAGGAATGCTTAATAGTGAAAGATTGGAGCAAAATTTTGAACGATCGTAGAGAACTACTAGGGGACAGCAATCAAAAGCGCAGCCCACGATTAGGAGACAGGTTCATCTGCATGCTCCAACTTGATGGAGAACGAGTGCTACACATATTTTATGTTATTTTACCTAAGAGAGAGAGCACATGAGTGATTAGCTAGTGTTGGTGGCAATGACTGATGATTTTTATTAGCTAGTGTTGCTGGTGATTAGATAGCTACCGCAGTTAGTGTTGGTGGTGATTAGCTAGCTAGAATGAGTTTGAAGATGATGATGTGCTACACTATGACTATGATGATTAAATAACTACTGTTGATGTTATGAATATGATGATGATTAAATAGCTTGTGCTGGCGGATTAGATTCAAGTGGAGGCAACATGTGGTGCACATCGAAAGTACTACTAGTCCAAACTAGATCAAGTTTAGTTTAGTAGTATACTTTTGACATGCACCACATATTGCCTCCACTTGAACCTAATCCACCTTCATTTGACACACTATTATGGACATAATGATGTAAACCTCATAACTGGTATTGTACCAATATTTGTACGATGGCGCATAAATACACTAAAAATAAAAAAATAAAAAGAATACTAGTAGCGATGGAGAGAAAACACGCTGCCTCTAGTTACATTAGCAGTAGCATGGGAGTGAACAAACGCTGCATCTAATTGTCCTAGAAGTAGCGCGTGCGGGCACGCGTTAGTGCTAAGCAATAGCTGTAGCACCTTATTAGTAGGGCGCCTCCCCGCGCTACTAGTGAGCACAAAACCAGCGCTACTGCTAGGGTTTTCCCTAGTAGTGCCAGGTCATACACCAAGTATTTATGGTGGGCATCCTAAGCTTTTTAATTTGACTTCCTCTTCATACAAGTGTGAAGTTAGACCTGTGATCTACATACATAGGTGGTGAAAAAAGACATCTTACACGCATCAATCTTCTCCCATGAAAACTAGACATGTAAATGTTCAGGCTTCCAAATATTTAGTACTTAAAGTTGTTTTAATTTGGGGTGCAATAAAAATATTATTTTCATATGGATATGCACGAGCACACATATGAATCAATTATTTACATATTTAAAGTTTTAGATCTTTTATTTACTTCCAATGTGCTATTCATCTCCGGAGCGATTTTATTTCTGTTTCTATAGTATTTAGTCATATATATATAATACTGCTATATTTTGTAAAAAGTGAAGGAAATGTGCCCTAGAGGCAATAATAAAGTTGTTATTTATATTTCCTTATATCATGATAACTGTTTATTATTCATGCTAGAATACTATTAACCAGAAACTTAGTACATGTGTGAATACATAGACAAACAGAGTGTCACTTGTATGCCTCTACTTGACTAGCTCGGTAATCAAAGATGGTTAAGTTTCCTAGCCATGGACACGAGTTGTCATTTGATGAACGGGGTCACATCATTAGAGAATCATGTGATTGACTTGACCCATCCGTTAGCTTAGCACTATGGTCGTTTAGTTTATTGCTAATGCTTTCCTCATATGTAGTGACCCGACCTCAGACGGTCAAGTCTCTGTGCTTCAGTGTCATCCCTGGATCGGTAATGCTGACACACACAGTACTCGAAGGATTTATAACAGAGTAGCAATCACACACTTATTACGTCGATTGTCTCAAAAGAGAACTTATTACAATCAATATGGCATAAGGCCAATAAGATAACAGTGGAATGCTTGGAAGATAAAGTGAGTCCATCAACTCCAACGGCATAGCTGAGTGCACGACAACAACCTATCGAACCTTACTCTTCGTCTGAAAAGTCTGCAACATGATGCGTTGCAGCTTGAAAACGGGTCAGCACATGGAATATGCTGGCATAGTAACACAATAGAGTAATGAACAGAATAAATGCTATCACTACATGCATATTTGGCTGGTGGAGGCTCTATGGTTATAATGTTTTTTGTGAAAAGCCAATTTTTCCCTACAACAAAGGAATATATTTTATTTAACTATCATGGTAGTTGAAATATCATTGAGAAGGTTCCTCCAACTCAATCCCAATTAAAAGTAATTATCAACCCAACAAATTAAATTAAGAGTGATGAGATCCATATGAAAATCCAAGAACCAGATACTCAAGATGTCCATAACCGGGGACACGGCTAATCATGATTAGTTTGTACACTCTGCAGAGGTTTGCGCACTTTTCCCCATAAGACTCGATCTCCTCTGTTGAATTTCTTGCACTACATGGTGTTTGAGAAACGGATGACCGAGACACAGCCTTTCAGGAACATTAACTCTTTACTCTGGGTGGACAGTTACACCTACTTTCCCTCTACATCTGCTAGCCCACCACTGAAAGAGGTCATGCAACATACTCAACTATGCTAGAGCCCATAATAGCCTGTGATTGTACATGGAAGTTTCTAGCATGAATAATCTTATTATCCCTTTGAGCCTGGGTGGCGGACCGTAGGATGATCACACGGGTACTCTGGGATATCCAAGGACAACACTGG
This sequence comes from Aegilops bicornis, assembly GCA_021605145.1. Taxonomy (NCBI): domain Eukaryota; kingdom Viridiplantae; phylum Streptophyta; class Magnoliopsida; order Poales; family Poaceae; genus Aegilops; species Aegilops bicornis. The sequence continues at coordinate 769,120,539 of CM038670.1, read as the reverse complement.
ATTCTCCAGGTGCCCACAAGCAATCCACCTAGATGTGTATTAAAGTTGCCACCTTAAGTTGAACCATTAATTAACTATCTCACATCTGTCATTGATTCACTCACCCAAACCACGTCTACGAGCATAGCATAGCAATATAAGCATAACGCAGAAGTAACTCCCAAGGGTTTGCTAATAAACAGGGCAATAGGTTCTACCTCATCAACTACTTCCCAAAACCCACAAGTTAACCACATCCTAATCATGCAATGTTTGAGGATTGATACTAATGCATAAAAACTGGGTATGAAAAGAGTATGATCAATGTGTTACTTGCCTTGCTGACGATCCGCAAAACCTAGTGACTCGTAGTAGCACGCTTCGCACTCCGGGAATTCTATCGCAAACAAACAATAGCATATATAAGCACTAAAGCAAAGATGCACGGGTAAAACTTAAATAAGAAGATCGAATCTGAAAACTCAACTAAAGAGATTTGATTTGCAAAAGTAATCAAACCAAACGGAGCAACAAAACTCAAACTATGAGAGAAACAAGATCTGATTGCTAATCTTGACTAAAGTCAAATTTTACAGTACCAAAATATTGTTCAAGTTGGTTAAACATAAAGAGGGCTTCGAGACGAAGATCTAGACGCTTGTTTCACCTGATTTGAATAAACGAGCGAAAAGTTATACTAGAATGAAGATCAGAGGAGGAGTTGCGTTCGAAAATAATCGCTCAAAACCTTGGAAAAAGAAAATTTGACGAACAGGCTAACGAATGAACGTTCGCTGCCTGCGGCTAACGAACGAACATCGTTCGTTAAAATGAACATACGGACGAACGTCCACTATTTAACCGAACCGAGAAAGACCGATCTAAAAAACGAACTAGGGTTTCTTAAAAAAACGAACGGTTTTCTCGAAAAGCTTGATCGGCGGCGGCTATACCTCCCGGCGGGATCGGCTCGTGGCGGGCGGCGAGGCGGTGACGTAATGGCCAGCGGCGGCGCTGGATCGGACGGGCGGGCAGCACGCTAGGGTTCGGGGGCGGGCGCTGGGGTGGGCTGAGGCGCCGGCTCGGGCGGGCTTTAAAGGGGCCCCGGGCGCAGTGTCCTAGCCGGACACGGCCCGATAGGTCAGTTACTCTTTGTAATAAACATGACGCGGAAAAATAATTAATATAAATACTAAACGGACTCCAAAAATCCTGAAATAAATTTTCACGGTCCTCTAAGAATATTGCGGACAAAGTGAACACTTATTTGGGCCTCTAATGGAATTTTTAAAAACACATATTTTCCTAATTCAAATAAAATTGCAATAAAATCCAAATAAAAATTCTTATTTGATTATTAAAAGTTTTCCTCCAATATTTCATTTATTTTGGAGAAGTCATATTATCTCCTCTCATATATTTTAATATGAAATGTTTTCGGAGAGAAAAAATAATAATGATCAAAGTGATCCTTGTTTCGATATATGATAAAATTCAAATATGAAAAACGTGAAGCTCCAACTCTCTCCGTAGGTCCTTGAGTTGCTTAGAATTTTGAGGATCGCAAACTAAATGCAATAATAATATGATATGCATGGATGACCTATGTATAACATTCCAAATTGGAAATTTGGGATGTTACAAACCTACCCCCCTTAAGATGAATCTCGCCCTTGAGATGCGGGTTGGCTAGAAAATAGGTGTGGGTGATCCTTCCGTAGATCATCCTCTCGTTCCCACGTGGCTTCATCTTCGGTATGGTGGCTCCACTGAACTTTACCAAACTTGATAATCTTTCTGCAAGTAACCCGGCTGGCAAACTCAAGAATCTTGACAGGTTTCTCCTCATAGGTCAAATTAATGTCCAACAGAATTGCTTCTAGGGGCACTGTATCTCTCAGAGGAATATCGGCCATCTCAGCATGACACTTCTTCAACTGGGAAATATGAAACACATCATGAACTCCTGACAGTCCTTTAGGTAACTCCAACCTGTAGGCAACCTCTCCCATGCGTTCCAAAACACGGTACGGTCCTACAAATCTCGGAGCCAACTTTCCCTTAACTCCAAAATGTTTAACTCCTCGCAGGGGTGACACACAAAGATATGCTCGGTCTCCGATTTCATAGACTACCTCCTTGCGCTTTGAATCTGCATAACACTTCTGCATGGACTGAGCAACCTTCAGTCTATCCCGGATCAGCTTAACCTTATCTTCTGACTCTTTAATCAAATCTAGTCCAAACAACTGACGGTCTCCAACTTCGTCCCACATCAACGGTGTTCTGCACCTTCTTCCATACAGGGCTTCGAACAGTGCCATCTTCAAACTGGCCTGATAGTCTAACACACAAGCTCTCAACATGTCTTCCAGAATTTGATTGACTCTCTCAGTCTGTCCGTCTGTCTGTGGATGAAAAGTTGTACTGAACTCTAGTCTGGTTCCCAAAGTCTGGTGCAGCTGGTGCCAAAACTTTGAAGTAAACTGTGTTCCTCTATCTGATACGATGGTCCTCGGAACTCCATGCAGACACACGATCCTGGTCATATATATCTTGGCCAACTTCGCACTTGTGTAAGTGGTTTTCACTGGGATAAAGTGATCTACTTTGGTCAAGCAATCCACTACTACCTATATAGAATCATATCCCAATCAGGTCATGGGTAATCCGGTGATAAAATCCATGCCAAGCTTATCCCACTTCCATTCGGGTATCGGCATAGGCTGCAGTAATCCTGCTGGATTCTGATGTTCTGCCTTCACTCTCTGACATACATCACATATGGCTACATACTCAGCAATATCCTTCTTCATACCAGTCCACCAAAAATGCTCCTTCAAATCCAAATACATCTTGGTGTTTCCGGGGTGTATCAAGTATGGCAAGTGATACGTCTCCAACATATCTATAATTTTTTATTGCTCCATGCTACTTTATCTACTATTTTGGACTATATTGGACTTTCTTTTCCACTTTTATATTATTTTTGGGACTAACCTATTAACCGGAGGCCCAGCCCAGAATTTTTGTTTTTTGCCTATTTCAGTGTTTCGAAGAAACAGAATATCAAACGGAGTCCAAACGGAATGAAACCTTCGGGAACGTGGTTTTCTCACCGAACGTGATCTAGGAGATTTGGACCCTACTCCAAGAAGTAACAGAGGCGGTCACGAGGGTGGGGGCGCCCCCCCTAGGGCGTGGCCCCCTACCTCGTGGGCCCCCTGTTGCTCCACCGACGTACTCCTTCCTCCTATATATACCTATGTATCCCCAAACAATCAGAACGGGAGCCAAAAACCTAATTCCACCGCCAAGAACCTTCTCAGATCCACGAGATCCCATCTTGGGGCCTGTTAGGAGCTCACGAGGGGGCATCCATCACGGAGGGCTTCCACATCAACACCATAGCACCTCCGATGAAGTGTGAGTAGTTTACTTCAGACCTTCGGGTCCATAGCTAGTAGCTAGATGGCTTCTTCTCTCTTTTGGATCTCAATACAATGTTCTCCCCCTCTCTCGTGGAGATCTATTCGATGTAATCTTCTTTTTGCGGTGTGTTTGTTGAGATCGATGAATTGTGGGTTTATGATCCAGCTTATCTATGAATAATATTTGAATCTTCTCTGAATTCTTTTATGTATGATTGAGTTACCTTTGTGTAGCGACCGGACCCGAATGGATCAAGTCTTTGTGCTCAGTGTCATCCCTGGATCAGTAATGCTGACACCACACAGTACTTTGAAGGATTTATAGCAGAGTAGCAATCACACACTTATTACATCGATTGTCCAGAAGAGGACTTATTACAATAAATATGGCTTAAGGCCATCTAATAACGATAAGAGCGGAAGACTTGGAAGATAAGTGAGTCCATCAACTCCAGCCGCATCATCGAGTATAGAACCACGACCTAGAGCACCTTACTAAATGCGTTCGAAAAGTCTGCAACATGAAAGTTGCAGCCCGAAAATGGGTCAGCACATGGAATATGCTGGCAATGTAACACATAGAGAATAATGGATGATAAGCCTGTACTACATGCATATGTGGCTGGTGGTAAAGCTCTATGGTTACAGTTTTGCATAAACCAGTTTTTCCCTACTGCAAAGGAATAATTTTGTTTAACTATCATGGTGGTTGTTAAACATTGAGAATGGTTGACAGCATCCTCAATCCCAATTAAAAAGGTACTCATTAAAAACCCAATAACATTAATTAGAAGTAACATGATGAGATTCACATGATATTCAAGTACTAGATACTCAAGACGTCCATAACTGGGGACACGGCTAATCATGATTAGTTTATACACTCTGCAGAGGTTTGCGCACTTTTCCCCACAAGACTCGATCGCCTCCGTTTGGTTCTCGCACTACATGGTGTTTGAGAGACGGATGACCGAGACACAATCTTTCAGAAGCACTAGCACCTTACATGTGGGTAGACCGTACCAACCTACATCCCCTACATCAGCTAGCCTACCCGTAAGAGTTCGCACAACTTACTCAACTATGCCAGAGCCCATAATGGCTTGTGGCTGCACACGGAAGTTTCTAGTTTAAATAATCTCATGATCCCTTAGAGCCTGGGTGGCGGTCCGAAGAAATACAGGCAAGTCCTGATAGAAACCAGGTGCCTCAATCCACCCAGATGTGTGTTTAAGTTGCCACCTTAGATAAACCATTAGTTAACAATCTCACATCTGTCATGGATATTCACTCACCCAATCCACGTCTACTGGCATAGCATGGCATAATAAGCAAACGTAGAAGTAACTCCCAAGGTTTCATAAGTAAAACAGGTAATGGGTACTACCTCAATCTACTTCCCATCCCACAATTTAAGTTGATCCTAAACATGCAAGTGTTTGAGGAATAAAGCTAATGCATAAAACTGGGTAGGAGAAAAGATATGATCAAGTGTTACTTGCCTTGCTGATGATCCGCGAAACCTAGAGACTCGAAATAACAAGCGGCGCACTCCGGGTGATCTAACGCAGACAAACAACAAGCATACAATAAGTACTCATCTAATGCACAGGGAAATCTCGAATAAAAGATCTAACCAGAGAGTTCAACTTAATAACCCTGTTTGCAAAAGAATCGAATCCAATAAAGCAACGAAAATCGAATGTCAGAAGAAAACGACTCGGTTCTAGCAATTTGAAACTAGGTCAAATTTTACAGTAGCAAAACTTTGTTTAAGTGGGTTAGTCGGAACGGCGGTTTCGAAACGAAACTCCAGGCGCTTGAATCACCTGATTCCGATAAACGAGCGAGAAAATAAACAGATTCGAAGATTGAATCGGAAATCGAAATCGGAAAATAACGGATTAAATCTGATTAAAAGAAAGATGACGAACGGTTAAACGAACGGACGTTCGTTAACAGAAACTAACCGACGAACACGTTCGTTAAAACGAACGGATCAGTGAACGTTCACTAATAAATAAAACCGACTAAAAATAATAATAAACCAATCTAGGGGGTTTTTTTACAAAACCGAACAACGAAAGAAAAACCGGACGGTTTTCGAAACAAAACCGGACCGGGGGGGCGGCGCGGTGGCTACCTCCGGCGAGGTCGCCGGCGGGGCTCCGGGCTCCGGCGGGGCGGCGACGGCGGGTTGGGGAGGAGAGGGGGGGTGGAGTCTATAAAGGAGGGGGCAAGCAAGGGAGGAGGAGTCCTCCTCGGACTCGGGCGGGCGCATACAAGGCATGTGAGGGAGAGGGCGGCTGGCCGGGCGGTTGGGCTGGCCGGGCCCTTGGCCTGTAGGGCGCGGGCGCTTATTTTTTTTTTTTTTAAACAAAACGAAACGAATTAAAATAAAACTAAACGAACTCCAAATTAAATAAAATTAATTTTCCCCGACTCTTAAAAATGAGTCGAACAAAATGAACTTTAAATCGGGGCTAAAATGCATATTTTTAAAATACTCATTTTTTTCCCTAAAGCAAATAAACTTCGAAAAACCAAAATCTGATTTATTTATCAATTCTTCATTTTTTCCTAAATGTTGGGAAAGTCATATTATTCCCTCTCTTATTTTTGGAAAAATATTTGAAGATATATAAATAAATCCAAATGATCCTATTTTCAAAATTTGAGAGAACCCAAATATGAAAATAATGAAATCTCCAACTCTCTCCGAGGGTCCTTGAGTTGCGTGAAATTTTCTAGGATCGGGAAAATGCAAGAAAATATGATATGCATGACGACTTAATGTATAACATTCCAAATTGAAAATTTGGGATGTTACAAACCTACCCCCCTTAAGATGAATCTCGCCCTCGAGATTCGGGTTGGCTAGAAAATAGGTGAGGGTGGTCCTTGAGCAAATCTTCCTCTCTTTCCCAGGTGGCTTCATCTTCAGTGTGGTGGCTCCACTGAACCTTGCAAAACTTGATAACCTTGCTGTGAGTAACTCTGCTGGCATAATCCAGAATCTTGACTGGTTTTTCCTCATATGTCAAATCATCCTTCAACTGAATTGCTTCCAGTGGCACTGTGTCTCTTAACGGTATTTCTGCTATCTCGGAATGACATTTCTTCAGCTGAGAAACATGGAATACATCATGAACTCCTGATAGTCCCTCTGGCAATTCCAGCTTATAAGCAACTTCTCCCATGCGTTGCAAAATCTTATACGGTCCAACGAATCGTGGTGCTAATTTTCCTTTAACTCCAAAACGCTTAACTCCTCGAAGCGGGGATACTCTAAGATATACTCTGTCTCCAACTTCATATTCAATCGCTTTGCGCTTTGAATCTGCATAGCTCTTCTGTCTGGACTGGGCTACCTTGAGCCTATCTCGAATCAATTTAACCTTCTGCTCAGACTCCTTAATCAAATCTGGTCCAAACAATTGACGATCTCCAGTTTCGTCCCATGACAACGGTGTCCTGCATCTCCTTCCATACAGAGCTTCGAAAGGTGCCATCTTCAAGCTGGTTTGGTAACTGTTGTTATAAGAAAATTCTGCATACGGCAAATTATCATCCCAACTAGATCCATAATCTACTGCACAAGCTCTCAGCATATCCTCCAAAATCTGATTGACTCTCTCAGTCTGTCCATCGGTCTGTGGGTGGAAGGTTGTACTGAATTCTAGTATGGTTCCCAATGTTTCGTGCAACTGGTTCCAAAATTTTGAGGTAAATTGGGTTCCTCTATCCGATACGATACTCCTCGGAACTCCGTGTAAACACACAATTCTGGTCATGTATATCTTTGCCAACTTAGCACTGCTATACGTAGTCTTGATCGAATGAAATGAGATACCTTCGTCAAGCGGTCGACTATAACCCAAATCGAGTCATATCCTGAACGAGTCTTTGGCAAACCTGTGATGAAATCCATGCCTAGTTTATCCCACTTCCATTCGGGTATCGGCAATGGTTGTAACAATCCTGCTGGCTTCTGATGTTCTGCCTTTACTCTCTGACATACATCGCAAACTGCTACATACTCCGCAATATCCTTCTTCATTCCGGTCCACCAGAAAGTATTCTTAAAATCCAAATACATCTTGGTATTTCCTGGGTGAATCGAATAAGGTGAATCATGGGCTTCTTGCAAAATCAACTTCCTGATCTCCGGGTTATTTGGCACATAAACACGGTCCTCAAACCATAGGGTATCGTGCTCATCCTCACGAAATCCTTTAGCTTTTCCTTTGCTCATTTTCTCCTTTATAGAGGCAACTTCCTTATCTGCCTTTTGGGCTTCTCTGATTTTGTCCATTAGTGTAGACTGAATCTCCAATGCTGCTACATAGCCTCTCGGAACTATTTCCAAACATAGCTCTCGAAGGTCCTCGGCTAACTCATTGGGTATTCCTCCCATCATTAGGGTATTGACGTGGCTCTTACGGCTCAATGCGTCTGCTACAACTTTAGCCTTCCCGGGGTGATAATGCAATCTCATATCATAATCCTTGATAAGCTCTAACCATCTCCTCTGTCTGAGATTTAATTCCTTCTGTGTGAAGATGTACTTCAAACTCTTGTGATCTGTGTACACTTCACAATGATTTCCTATGAGAAAATGTCTCCATGTCTTCAATGCATGCACAACGGCTGCTAATTCCAAATCATGTGTGGCATAATTTAACTCGTGAGGCTTAAGTTGTCGTGAAGCATACGAAACAACTCTTCCTTCCTGCATAAGCACTGCTCCAATTCCTCGACGTGAAGCGTCGCAATACACCTCATAATCCTTGGTTTGATCCGGCAATATTAATACTGGTGAGGTAACCAATCTTTTCTTCAACTCCTGAAAACTTGCCTCGCAATCCTCAGTCCATATGAATTTGGTATCCTTCTTCAACAATTCGGTCATAGGCTTTGCAATCCTTGAGAAATTCTCAATGAATCTTCGGTAGTATCCTGCGAGTCCAAGGAAACTCCGAATCTCTCCAACTGTCGTTAGTGCTTCCCATTTGGTTACGGTCTCAACCTTTGTGGGGTCAATCGCTATTCCTTCTCCGGATATAACATGTCCAAGAAATCCAACTTCCTTTAGCCAAAATTCACATTTGCGAACTTGGCATATAACTGTGTTCCTCGGTTTCTCCAAAACCAATCGCAAATGTTCCTTATGTTCCTCTTCATTCTTCGAGAAAATCAAAATATCATCAATGAACACTACGATTTAACTTATCCAAAAACTCCATAAACACTTTGTTCATCAGGTTCATGAAATAGGCTGGTGCGTTAGTCGGTCAAATGATGTAACGGTATACTCATACAGTCCATACCTCGTGGTAAACGCTGTCTTAGGTATGTTACGCTCCCGAATCTTCAACCGATGGTACCACGACCGCAAATCAATCTTGGAAAACACTTTAGCTCCTTGCAAGCGATCAAACAGATCATTTATCATTGGCAGTGGGTACTTGTTCTTGATTGTTACTTCATTCAATCCATGATAATCAACAACCATCATTAACGATCCATCCTTCTTCTCTACTAACAAGACGGGGATCCCCAAGGCGAAGAACTTGGGCGTATAAAACCTTTATCCAATAGTTCCTTAATCGCTTCTTGATTTCCGCCAAATCATGCGGGCATCCCGTATAGATGGTCGCTTTGATATTGGACCTGTTCTCGGTAAAAGTTCAATCAAAACTCAATGTCTCTATCCGGTGGCATTCCCGGCAACTCTTAGGAAATACATCAGGAAAATCCTTCACCACTGGTACTTCTTCCGCACAACTCGATAAGCAATTTACTTGCGCTCTCCTCGGCTCGTGGTCGTGGATAATGTACTTGATCCTTCTTCCTTCCGTGTGGTGAGCAAAATTGACTTTGTGGTGCAATCTATGTTCCCTCCATACTTCGATAACGGTCCATTCCTAATATCACATCCAGTCCTTGGGATTCCGAACTATTAGGTGCGAGGGAAAAACATAGTGTCCAATCCTTAATGGCGATCGATCACACCATTTACTAGCCATGTATTCTCGCTCCCGGGTGAGGTTACTAGCATGGATGACCTAAGGGCTTGGGTTGGTAATTTGTACTTATCCACAAATCCCTTGATATGTATGAATGCGATGCACCAAAGATCGAAAAAGAACAACTGCGATAAATGACTTAACCAAAAACTTACCGACATCGCATCGGGCTGATCTTCAACCTCCTCCACATCAATGTGGTTCACCTGTCCCCTGTTGAAAGGGTTTGGCTTCTTTCCAGAGCTTCCATTGCCATTTCCATTCTGGCCTTCTGGACAGTCATTTGCATAATGCCCAGTCTTGTGGCACTTAAAACAAGTGATGTGGCTCAGGTCTACCTTGGATGGTGTTGACGGGTTGGTGCGGTTCTGTCCATTGCTTCCTCCATTCCCGTTCCCATTCTTAGTGCCATTATGGTTGTGCGAATTACCTCCTCCATCGGTATGTTGAAACTGAATTCCTTGTTTAAGGGTATAACGAGGCTTCTGCTGAGCTCCAGAGTTATACTTCCCCTGCCCATACTTCCTCTTGCGGTTCTCAATTTGCTGCTGCTTTCCTTCAATCATGAGGGCTCGGTCTACCAACTCCTGGTAGTTATTGAAACTTGCTACCATCAACTGCATGCTCAACTCATCATTCAGTCCTTCCAAACATCTCCTGCTTAGTCAAGATCCGTAGCAACGTCATCTGGGGCATAACGTGCTAACTTACTAAAATCGTCCACATACTGGCCAACAGTCCTTCCTCCTTGGCGTAAGTTGCGAAACTCACGCTTCTTCATGGCCATAGCTCCTGCTTAAACATGGGCAGTGCGGAAAGCTTGCTGAAACTGATCCCATGTGACAAAGGTGTCTGTGGTAAGTGGCTGTAAAATTTTCCCACCATGTTGTTGCGGGTCCTTCAAGCTGGTGTGCAGCAAACTTCACTTTTTCTCCATCTGTGCATCCTGCAGTGGTCAACTCCCTTCCTATCTTGCGGAGCCAATCATCTGCTACAATCGGCTCGGTGCTACTGGAATACACCGGCGGATTCAGTCTAAGGAAACGAGTCAAGTGATCCGCAGGTGGTGGTGGTGGTGGGTTGTTGTTGTTGTTGTTGCCTTGGTTCTGCACCAATGTTTGAATCAAGGTGTTCTGCTGCTGAATCAACTGAGTGATTTCTGGCGGGGAAACAAACCCGGGGTCGCGTCTCGGAGGCATCTGATGGGTTTAGAAAAGACGAGTAATTAAGAATAGAATGAGGTCTAAGGAGAAACACTACCCAATGCACATGAGCAAATGCACACAAAATCACTTCATTCAATCAAACAAAAGGGCTTACAACGATCTAACTATCGCAAAAGTGCGTGTACTATAATGTTTACATGGAGGCAATTCTACTAATAGGTGGGGGACTTCTACTAATTTGAACCGGTGGAAGACTCCATGATGTCTGCTCCAGCTTCATCTTCAAAGTCGGGTTCACTTGGATCCGAATCGGTGTCGTCGATGATGATGTAGTTGCTTGGACAGCCGACGTGCTTGTCTTCATTCTTGAGCGCCAACTTCTTCTTGAGTTCTTCGATCTCGTACTTAAGATCGTTATTGTGTCTTGCTAGAGCTACGATCTCGTCCATGTAGTCCTTACGTGTAGACTTTAGCTCTTCTTCAAGTTCGATGATCCTTCCTTTTGCATTCTTCAACTCTAACATATCATTGCACATCTGGTTCTCCTGGCGTCGAATGTGCTGGTTTAATTCCTGGATGAAAGCTGCAATGGATCTATCCTTTTTGGTGCTGACTATCTCCCATTGTTCATCTCGGCGTCCGCAAATCTGGTAGATAGTGTCCTTGAGGTCTTCTTGATAAACTTCTCCAATGCGTCCCATGGTGATATGAGCTGCCATGCTCTTTCCCTGCACTCCAAGTTGGTGCAATTGAAAACACCATCTATAGGCTTGGTGATTGGGGCGAATGTCCTTCCCGAACGTGAGCTTGAATCTTCCAGCTCCTCTTCAGCAAGAGTGGCGTTGAAAGTCCCGGTGAAACTTGGTAGTCCAATGTTCAGGTACTTGGTGACTTCCTTCAAGTGAAATCCAAAAGGTGTGCCTTCATCTGGTTGGGCGTACTTGATCTTGGCGTCCTTCATCCTAAAGAGTAGAAAAGATGAGGAGTTAGAAAATGGGAAGAGAATAGTGATCTATGGCTTTAACTTAGTGGTCGTGTCCTACCAACAGGTATGCTCGATACCATCTCTCAGAAGCGACCGGACCCGAATGGATCAAGTCTACGTGCTCGATGTCATCCTCGGATCAAGAATGCCGACACCACACAAGATTACTTTGAAGGATTTATAGCAGTAGCAATCACACACTTATTACATCGATTGTCCGTAAGAGGACTTATTACAATAAATATGGCTTAAGGCCATCTAATAACGATAAGAGCGGAAGACTTGGAAGATAAGTGAGTCCATCAACTCCAGCCGCATCATCGAGTATAGAACCACGACCTAGAGCACCTTACTCGGCGTCTGAAAAGTCTGCAACATGAAAGTTGCAGCCCGAAAACGGGTCAGCACATGGAATATGCTGGCAATGTAACACATAGAGAATAATGGATGATAAGCCTGTACTACATGCATATGTGGCTGGTGGTAAAGCTCTACGGTTACAGTTTTGCATAAAGCCAGTTTTTCCCTACTGCAAAGGACTAATTTTGTTAACTATCATGGTGGTTGTTAAACATTGAGAATGGTTGACAGCATCCTCAATCCCAATTAAAAAGGTACTCATTAAAAACCCAATAACATTAATTAGAAGTAACATGATGAGATTCACATGATATTCAAGTACTAGATACTCAAGACGTCCATAGCGGGGACACGGCTAATCATGATTAGTTTATACACTCTGCAGAGGTTTGCGCACTTTTCCCCACAAGACTCGATCGCCTCCGCTTGGTTCTCGCACTACATGGTGTTTGAGAGACGGATGACCGAGACACAATCTTCGTAAGCACTAGCACCTTACATGTGGGTAGACTGTACCAACCTACATCCCCTACATCAGCTAGCCTACCCGTAAGAGTTCGCACAACTTACTCAACTATGCCAGAGCCCATAATGGCTTGTGGCTGCACACGGAAGTTTCTAGTTTAAATAATCTCATGATCCCTTAGAGCCTGGGTGGCGGTCCGAAGAAATACAGTAAGTCCTGATAGAAACCAGTGCCTCATTCCACCCGGATGTGTGTTTAAGTTGCCACCTTAGATAAACCATTAGTTAACAATCTCACATCTGTCATGGATATTCACTCACCCAATCCACGTCATCGGCATAGCATGGCATAATAAGCAAATGTAGAAGTAACTCCCAAGGTTTCATAAGTAAAACAGGTAATGGGTACTACCTCAATCTACTTCCCATCCCACAATTTAAGTTGATCCTAAACATGCAAGTGTTTGAGGAATAAAGCTAATGCATAAAACTGGGTAGGAGAAAAGATATGATCAAGTGTTACTTGCCTTGCTGATGATCCGCGAAACCTAGAGACTCGAAATAACAAGCGGCGCACTCCGGGTGATCTAACGCAGACAAACAACAAGCATACAATAAGTACTCATCTAATGCACAGGGAAAATCTCGAATAAAAGATCTAACCAGAAAGTTCAACTTAAGAACCCTGGTTGCAAAAGAATCGAATCCAATAAAGCAACGAAAATCGAATGTCAGAAGAAAACGACTCGGTTCTAGCAATTTGAAACTAGGTCAAATTTTACAGTAGCAAAACTTTGTTTAAGTGGGTTAGTCGAACGGCGGTTTCGAAACGAAACTCCAGGCGCTTGAATCACCTGATTCCGATAAACGAGCGAGAAAATAAACAGATTCAAAGATTGAATCGGAAATCGAAATCAGAAAATAACGGATTAAATCTGATTAAAAGAAAGACGACGAACGGTTAAACGAACGGACGTTCGTTAACAGAAACTAACCGACGAACACGTTCATTAAAACGAACGGATCGGTGAACGTGCACTAATAAATAAAACCGACTAAAAATAATAATAAACCAATCTAGGGTTTTTTTTTACAAAACCGAACAACGAAAGAAAAACCGGACGGTTTTTGAAACAAAACCGGACCGGGGGGGCGGCGCGGTGGCTACCTCCGGCGAGGTCGCCGGCGGGGCTCCGGGCTCCGGCGGGGCGGCGACGGCGGGTTGGGGAGGAGAGGGGGGGTGGAGTCTATAAAGGGGGAGGGGGGTTGCTTGGGGAGGGGCAAGCAAGGGAGGAGGAGGAGTCCTCCTCGGACTCGCCGGCGGGCCAGGCTTCTTGTACACATGAGGAGAGGGCGGGCGGCTGGGCCGGCGGCTTGGGCCGGCTGGGCCCTTGGCCCAGGGCGGGGCGCGGCGCTATATATATATATATATATATATATATTTTTTAAACAAAACGAAACGATTTAAAATAAAACTAAACGAACTCCTAATTAAATAAAATTAATTTTCCCCGACTCTTAAAAATGAGTCGAACAAAATGAACTTTAAACCGGGGCCAAAATGCATATTTTTAAAATACTCATTTTTTTCCCTAAAGCAAATAAACTTCGAAAAACCAAAATCTGATTCATTTATCAATTCTTCATTTTTTTTCCTAAATGTTGGGAAAGTCATATTATTCCCTCTCTTATTGTCGGAAAAATATTTGAAGATATATAAATAAATCCAAATGATCCTATTTTCAAAATTTGAGAGAACCCAAATATGAAAATAATGAAATCTCCAACTCTCTCCGAGGGTCCTTGAGTTGCGTGAAATTTTCTAGGATCGGGAAAATGCAAGAAAATATGATATGCATGATGACTTAATGTATAACATTCCAAATTGAAAATTTGGGATGTTACACTTTGCAAGTCTCTTGGAATTATCCTTTTGGTTTGGCCAACTAGATTGGTAGTTCTTGCAATGGGAGAAGTGCTTAGCTTTGGGTTCAATCTTGCGGTGTCCTTTCCCAAAGGATGTAAGGGCAGCAAGGCACGTATTGTATTGTTGCCATCGAGGATAACAAGATGGGGTTTTTATCATATTGCATGAATTTATCCCTCTACATCATGTCATCTTGCTTAAGGCGTTACTCTGTTTTTAACTTAATACTCTAGATGCATGCTGGATAGCGGTCGATCAATGGCGTAATAGTAGTAGATGCAGAATTGTTTCGATCTACTTGTCTTGGACGTGATGTCGATATACATGATCATACCTAGATATACTCATAATTATGCTCAATTCTATCAATTGCTCAACAGTAATTTGTTCACCCACCGTAGAATACCTATGCTCTTGAGAGAAGCCACTAGTGAAACCTATGGCCCCCGGGTCTATTCTCATCATCTCAATCTCCATTACTTTATTACTTGCTTTGTTTTTACTTTGCCTTTTACTTTTCACTTTGCATCTATATACCAAAAATACCAAAAATATTATTTATCATCTCTATCGGATCTCACTCTCGTAAATGACCGTAAAGGGATTGACAACCCCTAATCGCGTTGGTTGCGAGGAGCTATCGTTTTGTGTAGGTACGAGGGACTTGTGCGTGGTCTCCTACTGGATTGATACCTTCATTCTAAAAAACTGAGGGAAATACTTACGCTACTTTGCTGCATCATCCTCTCCTCTTCGGGGAAATCCAACGCAGTGCTCAAGAGGTAGCAAGAAGAATTTCTGGCGCCGTTGCCGGGGAGGCTCGCGCAAGAGCAAGTCAACCATACCAAGTACCCATCACAATCCCTATCTCTCACATTACATTATTTGCCATTTGCCTCTCATTTTCCTCTCCACCACTTCACCCTTGCCGTTTTATTCGCCCTCTCTTTCCCAATCTCCTCTCTCTCTTTCGCTTGCCTTTTTGTTTGCTTGGGTCTCCATTTGCCTTCTATGTGCTTGCATCTTTGCTTGCTAAATCTATGGATCCACTTAAAGTGTTCTACTTGGATCATCTTCGATCCTTATGCGCTTGTGCTGAAACCCCAACTAGCCTAGTTGATGGGAAATCTTTAGATGAGCATGCTCATTTTGTGTGTCATCGTTTGTCTGAAAAGGGGAAACTCTTAAGGTATCATATAAATAGTTTGCTATGCTATGCTTGGAATCTTCGTGAAATTTGTGATTTTACATGTTGCTCTAAGAACCCTAAAAAACACCTTCCCTACCTATGTGAGTTCAATGATAATGAAATCTTATCTTCTTATGCAAAGGGTGTTTATAATTACTATGATATCGAACAAATTGAAGAATTTGTCATTTTCAAGGGTGCTCATGAAGTTGCTTCTTTGATTGAAAAGTATGATTTTACTCTCAACAAATCTGAAAATTCCGTCATACTTAAATATTGCAATGAAAACTTTGCTCATAATGCCTATGTCCAAGAATTTACTGAAAGAATGACCGTTGATTTGGAGGAAAATAATGATATGCATGAATCTATAGATAATGATGATTTCGATGATTTGGTTGAAATGTCCCTTGATGAACATGATGCTTGCTATTGTTGTGGCCATCATGCCAATATTTATGAAGACGAATTTGCTATAGTTCCGTATGGTAAACATGAGATCGTTCCTATTGCACCCATACTTGCTAGTTCCTTTGATAAAAAGCATGATTGCAATGATTTCACTATAAATTCTCTTGATGACAATTGTGCTAATAATATGCAAAACCCTAACCTTGGGGATGCTAGTTTTGCTATGTCTACTACTTGTTGCAATGATCATGATTGGGGTGATTCTTCTTTTGATCTTGAAAATTTATTTAAGTCCCATGATGAATATGAGATTGATAATAATTTTTGCAATAATATTGAAAGTGGGTTTGGAAGAGTGTCAACTTGAGATCCCACATATTTGGAGAATGTTCAATCTTATGGTATTTTTGATAAAAGTGGGTTTGGAGAGGTCATGACTTTAGTTAATGTTAATCCCACTATTTTGGAAGAGTGTCAACTTTACATGCATGTGGATCGTGTTGAGAATATGTTATGTGATAGATATTTTGTTGAATTTTCTTATGATCCTACATGTAATTATTATGAGAGAGGAAAATATGGTTGTAGAAATTTTCATGTTACTAAATTACCTCTCTTCATGTTGAGATTGCTATCATCTCTTTGTTCTTCCTTGCATATGCTAGTTTTTGTTTGCCTTGCAAATTTGCTTTCTTATAATATGCCTGTGAATAGGAAGTATGTTATACTTAGATGTTTTTGTCACGTGTTTCATGATGCTCTCTTTGCGCTTCAATTCTTTTCTTTCTTGTGAGCATCATTAAAATTCTCAATGCCTAGCTAGGGGCGTTAAACAATAGCGCTAGTTGGGAGGCAACCCAATTTTATTTTTGTTTTTTTGTTTTTGCTTCTGTTTAGGAATAAATAATCCATCTAGCCTCTGTTTGGATGTGGTTTTATGTTTTAATTAGTGTTTGTGCCAAGTAGAACCTATAGGATAACCTACGATGATAGTTGATTTGATTCTGCTGAAAACAGAAACTTTGCGCTTACGAATATAATTTTTTTAAATCACAGGAACGTGATTTTGCGTTGATTCTTTTTGATGCTGTTCAACAAAAAAAATTCCAGGACTTCCTATTTTGGTTGAATTTTTAGAGATCCAGAAGTTTGCGTTAGTTACATATTACTACAGACTGTTCTGTTTTTGACAGATTCTGTTTTGCATGTGTTGTTTGCTTATTTTGATGAATCTATGGCTAGTAAAATAGTTTATAATCCATAGAGAAGTTGGAATACAGTAGGTTTAACACCAATATAAATAAATAATGAGTTCATTACAGTACCATGAAGTAGTCTTTTGTTTTCTTTCTCTAACGGAGCTCACGAGATTTCTATTGAGTTTTGTGTTGTGAAGTTTTCAAGTTTTGGGTGAATTCTTTTGATGGATTATGGAACAAGGAGTGGCAAGAGCCTAAGCTTGGGGATGCCCATGGCACCCCCAAGATAATCCAAGGACACCAAAAGTCAAAGATTGGGGATGCCGGAAGGCATCCCTCTTTCGCCTACTTCCATCGGTAATTTACTTGGAGCTATATTTTTATTCACCACATAATATGTGTTTTTCTTGGAGCGTCTTGTATCATTTGCGTCTTTGCTTGTTTTTCTACCAAAATCATACTTGTTGTACACACCTTTTGAGAGATCCATGCATGAATTGGAATTTGCTAGAATGCTCTATGTGCTTCACTTATATCTTTTGAGCTTGATAATTATTGCTCTAGTGCTTCACTTAGATCTTTTAGAGCACGGTGTTGGATTTTTTCTAAAGAAACTATTGATCTCTCATGCTTCACTTAGATTATTTTGAAAGTCGTTAATAGCATGGTAATTTGCTTAATAATTAATATACTTGGTATCCAAGATATGTGAAACCTTCTTTTGAGTGCGTTGAATACTAAGATAAGTTTGATGCTTGATAATTATTTTGAGATGTGGAGGTGATAATATCAAAGTCATGCTAGTTGAGTAATTATGAATTTGAGAAATGCTTGTGTTGAAGTTTGCGAGTCCCGTTGTCGGTGTCAAAACCGGTGGATCTTGGGTAGGGGGTCCCGAACTATGCGTCTAGGAGGATGGTAACAGGAGACAAGGGACACGATGTTTTTACCCAGGTTCGGGCCCTCTCGATGGAGGTAAAACCCTACTCCTGCTTGATTAATATTGATGATATGGGTAGTACAAGAGTAGATCTACCACGAGATCAAAGAGGCTAAACCCTAGAAGCTAGCCTATGGTATGATTGTTGTTCGTCCCTACGGACTAAAACCCTCCGGTTTATATAGACACCGGAGAGGGCTAGGGTTACATGTAGTCGGTTACAATGATAGGAGATCTACATATCCGTATCGCCAACCTTGCCTTCCACGCCAAGGAAAGTCCCATCCGAACACGGGACGAAGTCTTCAATTTTGTATCTTCATAGTCCAGGAGTCCGGCCAAAGATGATAGTTCGGCTATCCGGACACCCCCTAATCTGGGACTCCCTCAGTAGCCCCCGAACCAGGCTTCAATGATGACGAGTCCGGCGTGTTGATTGTCTTCGGCATTGCAAGGCGGTTCTTCTCCAAATCATGTGTTGAATAGTGTCCGGCTTCTCGTAAATATCGCGCTCCTCGGCTTCCACGCCCAATAATGGCCATCTTGGAAAGCAGGCGGAAAGCAGGCGGAGAGCGTCCCCGATCCCTCCAAAGGAGAGCGGGTATGCTTCGTCTCTTATCTAATAAGAGGGCTTGGATTTCCAATTCATCCGTTTCTCCGGGGGCTCCTGGAGTTCTACGGCCTCCAGTTGCACAACCTTACGCCTGCCTCCATTCTGCATATTTCGGGCTTCGTGGCCCTTTGCGAGCTGTTCTTGGGCGTCGAGGCTCATTTTGCGCTGTGGAAGAGATTATTCTTCCTCGTACCCCGTTCTCATGAGGGGTCAATATATCAAGTGGGCGGAGCCGAGCTATGGCGCATTGCCGGGACCGGATATCTATCCGGAACCCCGAAGAAGGCGTCCGAAGACTGGCCTTAGGAATGGTTTTATATAGAAGAAGCCCCGCTACCGGATCCCATTCGGACCGGCCTCCCGGAGTTCAGCAAGGCTAGAAACGCCTACGTTGGCGTCCATGGAGCCCCCGGAGAGAAAACGACAGGGACGTCCTTTACCTGATGAACCGAATAAGGTTGCTAGCTCATTCCGGACTGACCATGATTAATGTCATGGCCACCTGCATTATGCGGGGGGTGCAGCCACTCCAGTATAGGGGCCACCCCATGTGGGATTTCAATGGGGAGGATGATGCCACCCGTCATGGCCGTAAGGGGCCGGGATCGATCGCCGATCTGGTGAAGATCTTGTCCGCCCTCTACAAAGGGGAAAAGGAGGATTTTCTCTGTGTCAGTCCACTGAACGGATTTTCTATGAACAATCCTCGAAGCTGGGTAAGCGGACATTTCTTTTTGCCTATCCGACCCACATTCTCATAGTTAAGTATCTCATTTTGTGATTTCGATGCAGGAACTGCGCCGGGCCGTAGAAGATATACACAGCCCGCCTCCACAACCCGAGGATCTGTAACGGTGCCTCGATCTGGCCATAAAGGTGGAGCTGATCGATGGGGTGTTCCACCAACTTAGCATCGACAATGCTTTGGTCGCCATTACGGCCGACTACCCCGGAATATTTCCAGCCTCCCAGGTAACTGTGACCGAACTCCTGATACCATGACCCATCTGTGCTTATTTCTGATCACCGCATACCAATGGTGTTTCGCAGGGGGTGCCTTTGAGGCGGGAAGCCGAGCCCGCGGCGGCTGGCCAACAAGGGGTAGCTCGGCCTAGCAGGCAGAAAAGAAGTGCGGTGCGGATCGAGACGTCGCCGCAACGGTATGGCGCGCCACCGTGTTTCAAGGAAAGATTCCTGGAAGGCATACTAACGCTCGTGATCTTTTCAGGAAAAAGAGCGCTCGCCAGACTGTGTCCAGAGAGGTTGCCAATCGAGCCTCCGTCAGCCAGGCTCCAAAGCCAGGTCCAGAAGGGGAGGAGAACACAAGGCGCGCGTCGGATGCTCCTCCAACGGAGGATGCCGACAGATTGTCCGCCACCAAATCCGAGGTGCAGAGTGCCATGAATCATAGGCGGCGCCGGACAGTTCTTCATGACGCATGTTTCTCCCAAGAGGCGTTGAATGCCTTTAATTCGGGAGATGCGCATCTCCGTGCCGCTCAAGATGGTCTAACCAGAGCCACGGAGCAGTATGTGAAAGACAAACGGGTGAGGAATTTTGACAGTTATATATGCCAGTAGCCCCCGAGACTTAAAATAGTTAGAATAACTGATTTAAGGATCATTTGTTATGCAGGATCTTACAGAAAAGAATACCCAACTGTCCCAGGAGCTTCAAGAGTGCAAGGCCCAACTTGAGGCCGCACTAGCCGCCACAGAGGGAGCCACAGAGACCCCCTCCAGTAATATATACTTCGAAAGATAAGTACTTTGTGAAGTGCGGCGTGTGTATAAGTCTGACAATAATATTGCAGATAGCGCCGGAATAGATGCGGACAAGCAACAGCTACTGCGCCGGTTAAAGGCCGGCGAGAATGTGCTTACAAGGGTGAGGCAAGAGAAAAATAATCTCCAAGATGCCAACACCCAGCTTGCTGAGGAACTGAAGGATGTTCGAGCCCAGCTGTCTGACTCCGTTAAGGAGAATCGGCGGCTTCGTCGCGGCATTTATAGTAAGTGCTTGAGCGAACTTTTGAAAAGAAGAGTTCGGCGAGGAAGTCGATTAACAGAAATATGTCTATAGGTATGCTCATAGGTCGTCCTGCAGAGGAAATGCCCGATTCAACGGGTGACCTACTTCCCGAAGTTGCCAGAATCGCACGAACGAAGTTCGGCAGTGATGAGAGGCATCGCCTGTGCCTTGTGGCCATCCATCTCCCTACCAAGGCCTTGGAGAGCTTGCAGAGAAACTTCAGGGAGCACGGCGCTTCCGGCTATGGAAGATATCGGGCTGCCGTCAAAGGCGCCAGGAGGCTCGGGCCATGGTGAAGACGCGGTACACGAAGGTTGACCCAAACCACATGGCCGAGGTCGGACCTGTGGGGCCTGATGGGAAGGAGATCCTCGTGAGCTTAGTGTACGGCCAAGTAGAGTTGGCATAAAGTATTCCCAATGGGGCTGCAAACTAGACAGCCTATTAGATGGTATTGAAGAGGAATACAATCAGTCAATTTGACTATGTAATTTAAAATGACATATAAAATGCCTTCTAGCCGGATTGTAGATCGTTTGTCGTAGCGGACCTTTTCGCTTCAACCACGGGACCCGACAGTCCGGAGTGTGTCCGAATACCCTCATGGTTATGTAAGAACCGGGGCATGCGTGGAGACCAGGCGTAGGGGTCATGAGTGCTTTATCACACAAGTGCCCAACTAGTTATGTTATATTACATGGTTAGTAAGAAACATCTTCCAGGGAGAATAGTTCCTTTAGGGGTTCCTTTCCCTGGGAGGCATGCCCTAACGTGCATGTCCGGACTGCGAAAAAAGCAGAAAAACATCTGGGGCAGATAAATGAATAAGTAAGAATTCGTCTTTTAGTTCACTGGCCGAATATTCCCCTTAAGAACGCTAGCTTTCGGCTTCACCCAGTCTGAGGTACACGTCCGACCGACCCGGCAGTAACAATCGCAGAGGTGCTCCCTTTACCACCTAGCCGAACAATCGGGAACGTAGGGGTAAGCACAGGAGCCAGGCAACCCAGCTTGGCCAAAAATTAAATCATATCGATGCATATAATGGTGAATAAAAGGTACATGCGGAAGTGTGACACATGTGTTGGGCATAAAGCCCGTATAAATAAGCTTCTGTTAAAGAAGCCCCCAGGTATACTGAGCGCGGATAACGCGTCAAGTGTGTGCGAACAGTGCGCAAACGAGCCTCCAACGGCTTCAGAAAAAAGGAGGGAGAAGGAGAGAAATAAAAGACAGTTAAAGTATAAAATATAGACGGAGGAAGGAGACGAACTCAGAGTCCGGCGCTAGGCGTAGAATCTTCGGAGACGGGCTGCGTTCCATGGGTTCGGCTCAAGTCGGTTATCCGATGCGTTCCGCAGACGGTATGCTCCACCGGTCAGGACTTGGTCGATGATGAAGGGACCCTCCCATTTGGGCTTGAGTTTGTCCTTTTTCTTGTCCGGCAGGCGTAGAACTAATTCGCCAACATTGTAAGCTTTGGCCCGTACTTCTCTGCTTTGGTATCTTCGAGCCTGCTGTTGATAGAATGCGGAACGAGCTTTTGCCATGTCGCGCTCCTCCTCCAAGGCGTCCAAACTGTCCTGCCGATCGAGATCGGCTTCTCTTTTTTCGTACATGCGCACGCGATGTGAGTCATGAATTATGCCGCAGGGCAAAACTGCCTCTGCGTCGTACACCATAAAAAATGGTGTGAATCCGGTAGTGCGATTCGGCGTGGTCCGCAGCCCCTAGAGTACAGAGTCGAGCTCCTCTACCCAGTGTGTATTAGATTCCTTGAGGGACCGCACTAGTCTGGGTTTAATGCCACTCATGATTAGACCATTTGCTCGCTCGACTTGACTGTTAGTTTGAGGGTGATAGACTGAAGCGTAGTCGAGCTTGATGCACATGTTTTTGCACCAGAGATTGACCTCGTTGGCCATAAAGTTCGTGCCATTATCAGTGATGATGCTATGGGGGACGTCGTAACGGTGTACTACCCCTGATATGAAGTCTATCACCGGTCCAGATTCGCCGCCTTAATGTGCTTTGCCTATATCCTTTTTGTGAAATTATCCACCATGAGCAATAGGTATTTTTGCTTGTGGGTTCCTCCTTTAAGGGGTCCAACCATATCAAGCCCCCAGACCACGAACGGCCAGGTGATGGGTATAGTTTTGAGGGCGGTAGGTGGCATGTGGCTTTGATTAGCAAAAAGCTGACCACCGACGCATCGTTGGACTAAGTCCTGAGCATCTGCCCGGGCCGTCGGCCAATAAAATATTGTACGGAAGGCCTTGCCTACAAGGGCTCGGGCTACAGCGTGGTGGCCGCCGAGTCCGGCATGAATTTCAGCCAGAAGATTTCGCCCTTCCTCTTCGGAGATACACCTTTGAAGGACTCCGGTTGTGCTTTTCTTATAAAGCTCTCCCTCATGGACCTTATAGGCTTTAGAGCGCCTTACTATGCAGCGGGCTTCGTTTTGGTCCTCGGGAAGTTCCTGCCTAGTTAGGTAGGCTAGGAATGGTTCCGTCCACGGGGCAATGACTGCCATTATTTCGTGGGCTGAAGGTGTTATTTCATTGGCAGAACCACTGATTGTGTCAGAATGTTCGGTGTGGGGTAGTGTGGTTGGGTCCGGGATGTTATTTCCGGACTCTCCCTCCCATAATACGGATGGCTTGAAAAGCCTTTCTAGGAAAATGTTGGGAGGGACGGCATCGCGCTTTGCGCCAATGCGTGCCAACACGTCTGCTGCCTGGCTGTTCTCCCGGGCTATATGATGAAATTCGAGCCCCTCAAACCGAGCTGACATTTTTAGGATGGCGTTGCGATAAGCTGCCATTTTCGGATCCTTGGCATCAAAGTCTCCATTTATTTGGGATATCGCGAGGTTTGAATCCCCGCGGACCTCTAGGCGCTGAATGCCCATGGAGACTGCCATCCGGAGACCATGTAGCAGGGCTTCGTATTCAGCTGCATTGTTGGAGTCCATGTACATTATCTGAAGTACGTATTGGACTGTATCTCTAGTTGGGGACGTCAGAACGACGCCAGCCCCCAGGCCAGCCAACATTTTGGAGCCGTCGAAGTGCATGATCCAATTGGAATATGCGTCGTACTCTTTAGGGAGTTCGGCTTCAGTCCATTCAACGACAAAGTCGGCCAAAACTTGTGACTTAATAGCTCGCCGTGGCTTATAGGTTATGTCGAATGGGAGGAGCTCGATGGCCCATTTGGCAATCCGGCCCGTCGCGTCGCGGTTGTTTATGATGTCATTAAGAGGTACTTCAGAGGCTACTGTTATCGAACACTCTTGAAAGTAGTGTCGCAGCTTCCGGGATGCCATGAACACCGCGTACGCTATCTTTTGATAATGTGGATACCGGGACTTCCATGGAGTTAGGACAGTGGACACGTAGTAAACTGGTTTTTGAAGAGGGAACCTGTGTCCGTCCGTTTCTCGTTCGACGACGAGCACCGCGCTTACAACTTGATGTGTTGCCGCGATATATAATAGCATTGGTTCGCCCATGTTGGGTGCGGCCAGGACCGGATTTGTTGCCAATATGGCTTTTATTTCTTCGAGTCCGGCCGTGGCGGCATCCGTCCACTTGAAGTGTTCGGCATACCGGAGGAGGCGATAAAGGGTAATGCCTTTTCTCCCAAATGGGAGATAAAGCGGCTTAGAGCCGCCACGCATCCAGTCAACTTTTGTATTTGTTTGAGGTCTTTTGGGATATCCAATTGTGACAGAGCTCGGATCTTGGCTGGGTTTGCTTCAATTCCTCTACCGGATACAATGAAGCCCAAGAGCTTTCCGGCTGGTACGCCGAAGACGCATTTTTCCGGATTGATCTTAATGTCATATGTTCAGAGATTGTAGAATGTGAGCCCCAAGTCGTCTACTAGAGTTTCGACATGCTAGGATTTGACGACCACATCATCTACGTATGCCTCCACTGTTTTGCCAATCTGGTTTGCCAGACATGTCTGAATCATGCGCTGATATGTTGCGCCGGTGTTTTTGGGCCCGAAGGGCATTGTGTTGAAGCAGAATGGGTCGTATGGAGTGATGAATGCCGTTGCAGCATGGTCTGGCTCTGCCATCTTAATTTGCTGGTAGCCGGAGTATGCGTCGAGGAAGCACAGTGAACCGTGTCCTGCGGTAGCATCGATAATTTGATCGATGCGGGGAAGGGGGAAGGGATCCTTTGGGCAAGCCTTGTTAAGGTCCTTGAAATCGACACACAGGCGCCAGGATTTGTCCTTCTTTGGTACCATTACCAGGTTTGCTAGCCAGTCCGGATGTTTTATATCTCTGGTGAATCCGGCCTCCAATAGTTTGGCTAGCTCCTCTCCCATGGCCTGTCTCTTAGGTTCGGAGAAACGCCGAAGAGTTTGTTTGACTGGCTTGAATCCTTTTAGGACATTTAGGCTGTGCTCGGCCAGCCGGCGTGGGATTCCTGGCATGTCTGAGGGGTGCCAGGCAAAGATGTCCCAATTTTCGCGTAGGAATTCTCGTAGTGCGGCATCTATATCAGGGTTTAATTGTGCCCCGATGGAGGCCGTTTTTGTAGGGTCCGTTGGATGGACTTGGAATTTGACTATTTCGTCCGCCGGTTTAAAAGAGGTGGACTTGGATCTCTTATCGAGTATCACATCATCCCTGTTCACCGTGGAGCGCAGCGCAGTGAGTTCCTCGGCCGCTAGGGCTTCGGATAGTGCCTCAAGGGCAAGTGCGGCTGTTTTATTTTCGGCGCGGAGTGCTATGTTCGGGTCACTAGCAAGAGTGATGATTCCGTTGGGTCTGGGCATTTTGAGCTTCATGTACCCGTAATGGGGTCTAGCTTGAAAAATTGTGAATGCCTCTCGCCCTAATAGAGCATGGTATCCATTGCTGAGCAGGGCCACTTGGAATGTGACCTCCTCGAATCGTAATTATCCGGCGTGCCGAACACCACATCCAGTGTGATTTTTCCTGTACAGCATGCTTCCTGACTGGGGATTATTCCTCTAAAGGTTATGCTGCTTCGCTCAATGCGGCTCCAGTCTATTTCCATTTTTCGAAGGGTTTCCTCATAAATGAGGTTTAATACGCTGCCGCCGTCCATGAGTACCTTGGTAAGGCGAAAGCTGTCCACTATTGGACTAAGGACCAATGCGGCTGGTGCTCGGGCTGTTCGGAATTTAGGTTCGTTACTGGCGTTAAAGGTAATAGCCGTGTCACTCCATGGATTTATTGTTGCTACCTGGTGGATTTCGGCAAGGCTGCGGAGTGTTTGTTTCCGCATATTATTTGATGTGAAAGTTTCAAGATCATTAATACCATCGGTATTGCTTTGGGCTGGTGCTCGAGCTAGAAGCTCTTCGCCACTTTTGGCCACCGCCGTAGTATCCAACATGCTCTAAGGCTATGAGTTGGAGTGGCGCCCTCTCTACTATGAATTTTGCAGGGTCCATTGAGCCATCCCTCCAGTACGGTTCCATGCCCTTTAGAGGGTTTTTGCTTTTGGTATTTAACCCAGGTGCCTGGTAATGATGCACCCTTTTACTTTGGACTAGGGTTGTGTTCAAGGCCGGATTATCCCAAATTTTGATTTCGGTTTTCCAGGCGCTCACCATCGCACAGTACTCTCATACTATGGACGCCAAGTCAGCAAAGCGTGTAATTTTGCGATGACTTACGGCGTTGAGGATTCCTTCGTCCGTGCAATTAATGCAGAAGAATGAAATTGCATCCTCTTCACGGCAGTCCTTTATCCTGTTCATGACCAGGTTCCTCTACCACAGCAACGTGGTGGGTAGCCTGGGGGGAGTTAATCTCTCTCAGATCAGTTTTAGGCCCAATCTGGTCGTAGTCTGTAGCGACTCCCAGGACGGCGATGTGATCCAAGAGCTCGTTTAAGGAAGAGAGCTCCATCGGATTTAACTGCTCGGCGAGTTCCGAGTTGACGTGGAGATTGCTTTTGATGACCCGAGAAGTCATCGTCGGCGCGGCGGCCGAACAGGCGGTCATAAGAAAACCGCCTAGCCGGAGAGTTTGGCCGATGGCCAAAGCTCCTTTAGCAATGGTGCCGTATTTAAAGACGGGACGAGGCATCCTTCCTGATGGCGACGGCACAGAGGAACTCTCAATGAAAGCACCAATGTCGGTGTCAAAACCGGCGGATCTCGGGTAGGGGGTCCCGAACTGTGCGTCTAGGCAGATGGTAATAGGAGACAAGGGACACGATGTTTTTACCCAGGTTCAGGCCCTCTTGATGGAGCTAAAACCCTACTCCTGCTTGATTAATATTGAGGATATGGGTAGTACAAGAGTAGATCTACCACGAGATCAAAGAGGCTAAACCCTAGAAGCTAGCCTATGGTATGATTGTTGTTCGTCCTACGGACTAAAACCCTCCGGTTTATATAGACATCGGAGAGGGCTAGGGTTACACAGAGTCGGTTACAATGGTAGGAGATCTACATATCCGTATCGCCAAGCTTGCCTTCCACGCCAAGGAAAGTCCCATCCGGACACTGGATGAAGTCTTCAATCTTGTATCTTCATAGTCCAGGAGTCCGGCCAAAGATGATAGTTCGGCTATCTGGACACCCCCTAATCCGGGACTCCCTCACCCGTAGCATGCACGTATGGTTAAAGTTGTGTAACAAATTTGAAACATGAAGTGTACCTGGCTTGTGCATCCTTATGAGTGGCGGTCGGGGACGAGCGATGGTCTTTTCCTACCAATCTA
This sequence comes from Aegilops bicornis, assembly GCA_021605145.1. NCBI lineage: Eukaryota > Viridiplantae > Streptophyta > Magnoliopsida > Poales > Poaceae > Aegilops > Aegilops bicornis. The sequence goes on along the minus strand of CM038670.1, from coordinate 769,093,089 downwards.
TCCCCCTAGGAGCATGCGCGTAGTACTTGATTTTTGATGACTTCTAAATTTTTGCAATAAGTATATGAGTTCTTTTGACTAATGTTGAGTCCATGGATTATACGCACTCTTACCTTTCCGCCTTTGCTAGCCTCTTCGGTATCGTGCATTGCCCTTTCTCACCTTGAGAGTTGGTGCAAACTTCACGGTGCATCCAAACCTGTGATATGATACGCTCTATCACACATAAACCTCCTTATATCTTCCTCAAAACAGCCACCATACCTACCTATCATGGCATTTCCATAGCCATTCCGAGATATATTGCCATGCAACTTCCATCATCATATTCATGACATACATTACTTTTGTCATATTGCCATTGCATGATCATGTAGTTGACATCGTATTTGTGGCAAAGCCACCACGCATTATTTTTCATACATGTCACTCTTGATTCATTGCACCATCCCGTACATCACGGAGGCATTCATATAGAGTCATATCTTGTTCTAAGTTTTGAGTTGTAATCCTTATGTTGTAATCAATAGAAGTGTGATGATCATTATTATTAGAGCATTGCCCAAAAAAAAGAAGAAAGGCCAAAGAAAAAAAAAGAAAAAGGCCAAAGAAAAAAAGGGCAATGCTACTATCTCTTTTTCCACACTTGTGCTTCAAAGTAGCACCTTGTTCTTCATGTAGTGAGTCTCATATATTGTTCTTCAAAGTAGCACCATTTTTTTCATATAGTGAGTCTCATAAGTTGTCTTGTTCATACTAGTGGGAATTTTTCATATAGAACTTGGCTTGTATATTCCTACGATGGGCCTCCTCAAGTGCCCTAGGTCTTCGTGAGCAAGCAAGTTGGATGCACACCCACTAGTTTTCTTTTGTTGAGCATTCATAGCTCTAGTGCATCCGTTGCATGGCAATCCCTACTCCTCATGTTGACATCAATTGATGGGCATCTCCATAGCCCGTTGATTATCCTCGTCAATGTGAGACTTTCTCCTTTTTGTCTTCTCCACACAATCCCCATCATCATATTCTATTCCACCCATAGTGCTATATCCATGGCTCACGCTCATGTATTGCGTGAAGGTTGAAAAAGTTTGAGATTATTTAAGTATGAAACAATTGCTTGGCTTGTCATCGGGGGTATAGAAGTTGGGAACATCTTTGTGTGACGAAAATGAAGCATAGCCTAACTATATGATTTTGTAGGGATGAACTTTCTTTTGCCATGCTATTTTGAGAAGACATGATTGCTTTAGTTAGTATGCTTGAAGTATTATTATTTTTATGTCAATATGAACTTTTGTCTTGAATCTTTTGGATCTGAATATTCATATCACAAGTAAGAAGAATTACATTGAAATTATGCCAAGTAACACTCCGCATCAAAAATTATCTTTTTTATCATTTACCTACTCAAGGACGAGCAGGAATTAAGCTTGGGGATGCTTGATACGTCTCCAACATATCTATAATATTTGATTGCTCCATGCTACTTTATCTACTGTTTTAGGCAATATTGGGCTTTATTATCCACTTTTATATTATTTTTGGGACTAACCTATTAACCGGAGGCCCAGCCCAGATTTGTTGTTTTATGCCTATTTCAGTATTTCGAGGAAAAGGAATATCAGACGGAGTCAAAACGGAATGAAACCTTCGGGAACATGATTTTCTCACTGAACGTGATCCAGGAGACATGGACCCTACTCCAAGAAGTAACAGAGGCGGTCACGAGGGTGGGGGAGCCCCCCCCCTAGGGCGCGCCCCCCTGCCTCATGGGCCCCCTGTTGCTCCACCAACGTACTCCTTCCTCCTATATATACCTACGTATCCCCAAACAATCAGAACAGGAGCCAAAAACCTAATTCCACCGCCGCAACCTTCTGTATCCACGAGATCCCTTCTTGGGGCCGGTTCCGGAGCTCTGCCGGAGGGGGCATCCATCACGGAGGGCTTCTACATCAACACCATAGCCCCGCCGATGAAGTGTGAGTAGTTTACTTCAGACCTTCGGGTCCAAGCTAGTAGCTAGATGGCTTCTTCTCTCTTTTTGGATCTCAATACAATGTTCTCCCCCTCTCTCGTGGAGATCTATTCAATGTAATCTTCTTTTTGCGGTGTGTTTGTTGAGACCGGTGAATTGTGGGTTTATGATCCAGCTTATCTATGAATAATATTTGAATCTTCTCTGAATTCTTTTATGTATGATTGAGTTATCTTTGCAAGTCTCTTTGAATTATCCTTTTGGTTTGGCCAACTAGATTGGTAGGTCTTGCAATGGGAGAAGTGCTTAGCTTTGGGTTCAATCTTCGGTGTCCTTTCCCAAAGGATGTAGAAGGGGCAGCAAGGCACGTATTGTATTGTTGCCATCGAGGATAACAAGATGGGGTTTTTATCATATTGCATGAATTTATCCCTCTACAGCATGTCATCTTGCTTAAGGCGTTACTCTGATTTTAACTTAATACTCTAGATGCATGCTGGATAGCGGTCGATGAGTGGAGTAATGGTAGTAGATGCAGAATCGTTTCGATCTACTTGTCTTGGATGTGATGCATATATACATGATCATACCTAGATATACTCATAACTATGCTCAATTCTATCAATTGCTCAACAGTAATTTGTTCACCCACCGTAGAATACCTATGCTCTTGAGAGAAGCCACTAGTGAAACCTATGGCCCCCGGGTCTATTCTCATCATATCAATCTCCATTACTTTATTACTTGCTTTGTTTTTACTTTGCCTTTTACTTTTCACTTTGCATCTATATACCAAAAATACCAAAAATATTATTTATCATCTCTATCAGATCTCACTCTCGTAAGTGGCCGTGAAGGGATTAACAACCCCTAATCGTGTTGGTTGCGAGGCGCTATCGTTTTGTGTATGTACGAGGGACTTGTGCGTGGTCTCCTACTGGATTGATACCTTGGTTCTCAAAAACTGAGGGAAATGCTTACGCTACTTTGCTGCATCATCCTCTCCTCTTCGGGGAAATCCAACGCAGTGCTCAAGAGGTAGCAGCAAGTCATGAGCTTCCTGTAGTATCAACTTCCTGATTTCTGCATTATTGGGCACATAAACACGGTCCTCGAACCACAAGGTGTCATGCTCATCCTCACGAAATCCTTTGGCCTTTCCTTTGCTCATTCTCTCCTTTATCTCGACAATTTCCTTGTCATCCTTCTGAGCTTCACGAATTTTTCCCAACAATGTGGACTGAACTTCCATCGCTGCAACAAAACCTCTAGGAACAATCTCCAAACAAAGTTCCCTGAGATCCTCGGCTAACTCCTTTCGCAGCCCTCCCGTTAGGAGAGTATTGACATAACTCTTCCGGCTGAAAGCGTCTGCTACGACATGCATGGATGATAGTGCAACTTCATGTCATTATCCTTTATAAGCTCCAACTATCTCCTCTGCTTGAGGTTCAGCTCCTTCTGTGTGAAAATGCACTTCAAACTCTTATGATCCGTGTACACATCACAATGGTTTCCAATAGGAAAGTGGCTCCAGGTCTTGAGTGCATGCACTACAGCTGCTAACTCCAAACCATGAGTGGCATAATTTAATTCATGTGGTTGAAGTTGACATGAGGCATATGAAACAACTCTTCCGTCCTACATAAGCACTCCTCCAAGTCCTAAGCGAGAAGCATCAAAATACTTGGAAATTCTTGCGTATATCCAGCAGAATCAACACTGGGGCTGTAGTCAGACGTTTCTTCAACTCCTGAAAATTGTCCTCAAATTCTTTTGTCCATTTGAACTTAGTGTCCTTCTTCAACAACTCCGTCATGGCTTCACAATTTTAGAGAAATTCTCGATAAATCTCCAATATTATCCCGCGAGTCCAAGAAAACTGCGGATCTCTCCAACTGAGGTGGGTGCCAACCACTCAGTGATTGACTGAACCTTGGTAGGATCCACTGCTATACCTTCTCCTGATATAACATGTCCAAGAAATCTCAACCAAAACTCTCATTTGCTGAACTTGGCATATAACTGATGTTCCCTGAGCTTCTCAAGAACCAAACGCAAATATTCCTTGTGTTCCTCTTCATTCTTCGAGTATACCAAGATATCATCAATGAATACCACAAAAAACTTATCCAAGAACTCCATAAACACTTTATTCATCATACTCATGAAATAGGCAGGGGCATTAGTCAATCCGAATGACATAACCGTATACTCATATAGCCCATACCTTGTGGTGAAAGCTGTCTTAGGTATATCCTTTTCTTGGATCTTCAACTGGTGGTATCCTGATCGCAGATCGATCTTCGAAAACACTTTAGCTCCTTGCAATTGGTCAAACAGATCACTGATCATCGGCAATGGGTACTTGTTCTTGATCATCACTTCATTCAGCGAACGAAAATCAACGACCATTCTCAACGATCCATCCTTATTCTCAACCAAGAGCATTGAGGCTCCCCATGGTGACGAGCTTCATCGAATGTAACGTTTCTCCAATAACTCCTTAATCTGCTTCTTGATCTCTTCCAGATCATTCACGGGCATCCGGTATGGTCTCTTAGATATAGGCCCGGTGCTTGGCAACAACTCTATCAAAAACTAGATGTCTCGATCTGGCGGCATGCCTGGTAGATCCTTGGAAATACATCTGGGTAATCCTTCACTACAGGCACTTCCTCCTGAACAACTCCCGAGAGAGAATTTACTTGAGTCCTCCTAGGTGAATGCATGGATACATACTTGATACTTTTTCCCTCCGGGGTGGTAAGCAGAATTTACTTACTAGCACAATCGATGTTTCCTCCATACATCGACAGCCAATCCATTCCTAGTATCACATCCAATCCTTGCGACTCCAGAATTATCAAGTCGGAGGGGAAAACATGACTACCTATGGTTAATGGCATCTCAAAGCATACCGCATAGCCCATGTCTCAACTCCCTTCAAATCCTGCGTAGCTATTCATCAGCAACTATTGGCTCGGTGCTACTGGAAAACACCGGCGACTGCAACCTCAGAAAACGGGCTAAGTTGTCAACTGGAGGTGGTGGTGGCGGGTTTTTGTTATTGTTGTTGCCTTGGTTCTGGACTAGTAGCTGCATCAAGGCATTCTGTTGTTGGATTAACTGAGTGAGCGCCGGTGTAAAGACAAATCCAGTGTCATGTCTCGGAGGCATCTGATGGGTTTAGAGGGAAGAGATTAGAATAGAATGAGGTCTAGTGAGAAAGCACTACCCATATGCACATGAGACAAAACACAATCATATCATAACACTCAATCAATCAAGCAAGGGCATACAATCTCTCTATCTATCGTTACAGTGCTCAGACTATACTATATACATGGGGGAAATACTACTTGATCATATGGTGGTCTACTAGAAATTTTGATTGGTGGAAGACTCCATGATATTCGCTTCAGCTTCGTCTTCATAGTCATCATCACTTCTGTTGGGGTCGGAGTCGGTGTCGTCGATGATGATGTAATCTTCAGAACGAATGTCTTTGGATTGATCGTCACCTCCTCCTGGCGCGGGATCTCCCATGAATATTCCGAGCTTCTTTATCAGGTCGTCATTCTTCTCCAATAGTATTGCAATTTCCTCCTCATATCCATCGCGTGTAGACTTGATTTCCTCCTCTAGCTCCATGTTCCTGGTCATCGCCTTCTTCAAATCTATCATGCTAGCGCACATCTGGTTCTCCTGGCGTCGAATGTGCTGGTTTAACTCCTGGATGAAAGCTGGAATGGATCTGTCCTTCCTGGTGCCGATCATCTCCCATTGCTCATCTGGGCGCCCACATATCTGGTAGATAGTGTCCTTCAGCTCCTGTTTGTAGACTTCTCCAATACGTCCCATAGCAATGTGGGCTGCCATGCTCTTGCCTAGACTCCAGGTTGGTGCATCAAAGGAAAACTCTATGGGCTCAGTGACTGGCGTGAATGTCCTTCCTGGAACTTGAACTCGAATCATCCAATGCTCCTCTTCTGGTAAAGTGGCGGTGTAGGTCCCACTGAAGCTTGGTATTCCTATGTTCATGTACCGAGTGACTTCCTTCAAGTGTCGTCCAAAAGGTGTGTCTTCATCCGGTTGTGCAAACTTGTTCCTTGAGTCCCCCATCCTAAGGAGTAGAAAATGGAGAGGATTCGAAATGAGTAGAGAAGAGTGACCTATGTCTCATCTTAGTGGCCATGTCCTACATTCAGCGTGTGCTCTGATACCATCTAGTAGCGACCCGACCTCAGACGGTCAAGTCTCTTTGCTTCAGTGCCATCCCTGGATCGTTAATGCTGACAAACACAGTACTCGAAGGATTTATATCAGAGTAGCAATCACACACTTATTACTTCGAGTGTCTCAAAAGAGAACTTATTACAATAAATATGGCTTAAGGCCACCTAAATAAGATAACAGCAGAAGGCTTGGAAGATAAAGTGAGTCCATCAACTACAACGGCATAGCTGAGTGCACGACAACGGCCTAGCGAACCTTACTCTTCGTCTGAAAAGTCTGCAACATGATACGTTGCAGCCCAAAAATGGGTCAGCACATGGAATATGCTGGCATAGTAAAAAAAATAGAGTAATGAACAGAATAAATGCTATCACTACATTCATATCTGGCTGGTGGAGGCTCTATGGTTATAATGTTTTTGCGAAAAGCCAATTTTTCCCTACAACAAATGAATATATTTTATTTAACTGTCATGGTAGTTGAAACATCATTGAGAAGGTTCGTCCAACCCAATCCCAATTAAAATTAATTATCAACCCAACAAATTAAATTAGAGTGATGAGATCCATATGAAAATCCAAGAACCAGATACTCAATATGTCCATAACCGGGGACACGGCTAATCATGATTAGTTTTACACTCTGCAGAGGTTTGCGCACTTTTCCCCACAAGACTCGATCTCCTCCGTTGGATTTCTCGCACTACATGGTGTTTGAGAAACGGATGACCAAGACACAGTCTTTCAGGAACATTAACTCTTTATCCTGGGTGGACAGTTCACCTACTTTCCCTCTACATATGCTAGCCCACCACTGAAAGAGGTCATGCAACATACTCAACTATGCTAGAGCCCATAATAGCTTGTGGCTGCACACCAAAGTTTCTATCATGAATAATCTTATTATGCCTTTGAGCCTGGGTGGCGGACCGTAGGATGATCACACGGGTACTCCGGGAAATCCTAGGACAACACTGGATTCTCCAGGTGCCCACAAGCAATCCACCTAGATGTGTATTAAAGTTGCCACCTTAAGTTGAACCATTAATTAACTATCTCACATCTGTCATTGATTCACTCACCCAAATCACGTCTACGAGCATAGCATGGCAATATAAGCATAACGCGGAAGTAACTCCCAAGGGTTTTCTAATAAACAGGGCAATAGGTTCTACCTCATCAACTACTTCCCAAAACCCACAAGTTAACCACATCCTAATCATGCAATGTTTGAGGATTTATACTAATGCATAAAAACTGGGTATGAAAAGAGTATGATCAATGTGTTACTTGCCTTGCTAACGATCCGCAAAACCTAGTGACTCGTACTAGCACGCTGCGCACTCCGGGATTCTATCGCAAACAAACAATAGCATACATAAGCACTCAAGCAAAGATGCACGGGTAAAACTTAAATAAGAAGATCGAATCTGAAAACTCAACTAAAGGGATTCGATTTGCAAAAAGAATCAAACCAAACGGAGCAAAAAAACTCAAACTACGAAAGAAACAAGATCCTATTGCTAATGTGGACTAAAGTCAAATTTTACAGTACCAAAATCTTGTTCAAGTTGGTTAAACAGAAAGAGAGATTCGAGATGAAGATCTAGACGCTTGTTTCACCTGATTTGGATAAACGAGCGAAAAATTATACTAGAACGAAGATCAGGGCACGAATTGCGTTCGAAAATAATCGCTGAAACCCTAGAAAAAGAAAAACTAACGAACAGGCTAACGAAGAACGTTCGCTGCCTGCAGCTAACGGATGAACAGCGTTCGTTAAAATGAACGTATGGACGAACTTCCACTATTTAACCGAACCGAGAAAAACTGAAACAAAACCGATCTAAAAAATGAACTAGGGTTTCTTAAAAAAACCAAACGGTTTTCTCGCGAAAACAAGCGGCGGCGGCTATACCTCCGGCGGGATCAGGTCCGGCGGCGGGGCGGCGACGAAGCTGACGCGGCGAGGCGGCGGCGACGGCGCTGGGAAGCGGCGGCGGCGGCGCGGATCGAAGGCGGGCAGCGCTAAGGTTCAAGAGGCGCTGGGTAGGCCGAGGTGCTCAAGGGCTTTAAAGGGGCCTCAAGAAGTGTCCTAGCCGGACACGGCCCGGTAGGTCTGTTACTTTTTTGTTTTTAAATAAACCTGACGCGGAAAAACAATTAAAAGAAATACTAAATGGATTCCAAAAATCCTGAATTAAATTTTCACGACCCTCTAAGAATATTGCGGACGAAGTGAACATTTATTTGGGCCTCCAATGCAATATCTAAAAGCACATATTTTTCCTAATTCAAATAAAATTGCAATAAAATACAAATAAAAATCTTATTTGATTTTAAAAAATATCCTCCAATATTTCATTTATTTTGGAGAAGTAATATTATCTCCTCTCATATATTTTAATATGAAATATTTTTCGAGAGAAAAAATAATAACAATCAAAGTGATCCTTGTTTTGATATTTGATAAAATTCAAATATGAAAAACGTGAAATCCCCAACTCTCTCCGTAGGTCCTTAGTTGCTTAGAATTTCAAGGGTCGCAAACGAAATGCAATAAAAATATGATATGCATGGATGACCTATGCATAACATTCCAAATTGGAAATTTGGGATGTTACATCATAACTTATACATGTTCCTATGACTATGAGATTATGCAACTCCCGAATACCGAGGAACACTTATTTTGCTATCAAACGTCACAACGTAACTGACTGATTATAAAGATGCTCAACAGATGTCTCTGATGGTGTTTGTTGGGTTGGCATAGATAGATATTAGGATTTGTCACTCTGATTGTCGGAGAGGTATCTCTGGGCCCTCTCGGTAATGCACATCACTATAAGCCTTGCAAGCAATGTGACTAATGAGTTAGTTACGGGATGATTCATTACAAAACGAGTAAAGAGACTTTCCGGTAATGAGATTGAGCTAGGTATTGAGATATCGACGATCGAATCTCGGGCAAGTAACATACCGATGACAAAGGAACAAGGTATGTTGTTATGCGGTTTGACTGATAAAGATCTTCGTATAATATGTCGGAACCAATATGAGCATCCAGGTTCCACTATTGGTTATTGACCGGAGATGAGTCTCGGTCATGTCTACATAGTTCCCGAACCCGTAGGGTCCGCACACTTAACGTTCGATGACGATCGGTATTATGAGTTTATGTGTTTTGATGTACCGAAGGTAGTTTAAAGTCCCGGATGTCATCACGGAAATGGCGAGGAGTCTCGAAATGGTCAAGACATTAAGAATGATATATTGGATGATGTTATTCAGACACCGGATGAGTTCCGGGGGTCACCGGATAAATATCGAAGTGCCGGAAGGGTTATCGGAACCACCAGAGAAGTAATGGGCCTTATTGGGCCTAGGGGAGAGAGAGGGGCTGCCAAGGGCTGGCTGCGTGCCCCCCATGGGCCTAGTCCGAATTGGAGTAGGGGGAGGGGCGGTGTCCCCCTCCTTCCTTCTCTTTCCCCCTCCTTCCTTCTTCTCCTAGTAGGACTAGGAAAGGGGGAGTCCTACTCCTACTAGGGGGAGGATTCCTCCCCCCTTGGCGCTCCTATGAGGGCCGGCCGGCCTCCCCCTCCCTCCTTTATATACGTGGGGAGGGGGGCACCCTAGAACACATCAAAGTTGATCTTAGCAGTGTGCGGTGCCCCTCTCCACAGATTTCCACCTCGGCCATATCGTTGCAGTGCTTAGGCGAAGCCATGCGCCGATAACTTCATTATCACCATCACCACGCCATCATGCTGACGAAACTCTCCCTCGGCCTCAGCTAGATCAAGAGTATGAGGGACGTCACTGAGTTGAACGTGTGCAGATCACGGAGGTGTTGTGCGTTCGGTACTTGATCGGTTCGATCGCGAAGGCGTTCGACTATATCAACCGCGTTACTTAACGCTTCCGTTTTCGGTCTACATCAACCGCGTGTGCGAAGGAAATTTTTTGAAATTACTGCGTTCCCCAACAGTGATATTAGAGCCAGGTCTGTGCCTAGATGTTATATGCACGAGTAGAACACAAAGAGTTGTGGGCGATAATTGTCATACTGCTTACCAGCATGTCATAGTTTGATTCGGCGGTATTGTTGGATGAAGCAGCTCAGACCAACATTACGTGTACGCTTACGCGAGGCTGGTCTACCGACGTGCTTCGCAAATAGGTGGCTAGTGGGTGTCTGTTTCTCCAACTCTAGTTGAATCGAGTGTGACTACGCTCGGTCCTTGTTGAAGGATAAAACAACAAACTTGACAAAAAATCGTTGTGGTTTTGATGCGTAGGTAAGAACGTTTCTTGCTAAGCCCGTAGCAGCCACGTAAAACTTGCAACAACAAAGTAGAGGACGTCTAACTTGTTTTTGCAGGGCATGTTGTGATGTGATATGGTCAAGATGTGATTATATAAATTGTTGTATGAGATGATCATGTTTTGTAACACAGTTATCGGCAACTGGCAGGAGCCATATGGTTGTCGCTTTATTGTATGAAATGCAATCACCATATAATTGCTTTACTTTATCACTAAGCGGTAGCGATAGTCGTAGAAGAAATTGTTGGTGAGACGACAACGATGCTTCGATGGAGATCAAGGTGTCAAGCCGGTGACGATGGTGATCATGACGGTGCTTTGGAGATGGAGATCAAAGGCACAAGATGATGATGGCCATATCATATCACTTATATTGATTGCATTTGATGTTTATCCTTTATGCATCTTATTTTTCTATGACGGTAGCATCATAAGATGATCTCTCACTAAATTTCAAGGTACAAGCGTTCTCCCTGAGTATGCACAGTTGCTACAGTTCGTCGTGCCGAGACAACACGTGATGATCGGGTGTGATAAGCTCTACGTTCACATACACTGGGTGCAAGCCAGTTTTGCACATGCAGAATACTCGGATTAAACTTGACGAGCCTAGCATATGCAGATATGGCCTCGGAACACTGAGACCAAAAGGTCGAGCGTGAATCATATAGTAGATATTATCAACATAGTGATGTTCACCATTGAAAAATACTCCATCTCACGTGATGAACGGACATGGTTTAGTTGATTAGGATCACGTGATCACTTAGATGATTAGAGGGATGTCTATCTAAGTGGGAGTTCTTAAGTGATATGATTAATTGAACTTTAATTTATCATGAACTTAGTACCTGATAGTATTTTGCATGTCTATGTTGTGGTAGATAAATTGCCTGTGTTGTTGTCCCATTGAATTTTAATGCGTTCCAAGAGAATACTAAGTTGAAAGATGATGGTAGGAATTACACGGACTGGGTCCGTAACTTGAGGATTATCCTCATTACTGCACAGAAGAATTACGTCCTAGAGGCACCGCTAGGTGCAAGACCCGCTGCAGGAGCAACGCCGGACATTGTGAACGCCTGGCAGAGCAAAGCTGATGACTACTCGATAGTTCAGTGTGCCATGCTTTACGGCTTAGAACCGGTACTTCAACGATATTTTGAACGTCATGGAGCATATGAGATGTTCCAGGAGTTGAAGTTAATATTTCAAGAAAATGCCAGGATTGAGACATATGAAGTCTCCAATAAGTTCTACAGCTGCAAAATGGAGGAGAACAGTTCTGTCAGTGAGCATATACTCAGAATGTCTGGGTACCACAATCACTTGACTCAGTTGGGAGTTAATCTTCCAGTTTATAGTGTCATTGACAGAGTTCTTCAATCACCGCCACCAAACTACAAGAGCTTCGTGATGAACTATAATGTGCAAGGGATGGATAAGATGATTCCCGAGCTCTTCGTAATGCTAAAGGTTGCGGAGGTAGAAATCAAGAAGGAGCATCAAGTGTTGATGGTCAATAAGACCACTGGTTTCAAGAGAAGGGCAAAGGGAAGAAGGGTAACTTCAAGAAGAACGGCAAACAAGTTGTTGCTCAAGTGAAGAAGCCCAAGTCTGGACCTAAGCCTGAGACTGAGTGCTTCTACTGCAAAGGGACTGGTCACTGGAAGCGGAACTGCCCTAAGTATTTGGTGGAGAAGAAGGATGGCACAGTGAAAGGTATATTTGATATACATGTTATTGATGTGTACCTTGCTAATGCTCGCAGTAGCGCCTGGATATTTGATATTGGTTCTGTTGCTAATATTTGCCAGTCAAAACAGGGGCTACAGATTAAGCGAAGATCTACTAAGGACGAGGTGACGATGCGCGTGGGAAATGGTTCCAAAGTCGATGTGATCGCCGTAGGCACGCTACCTCTACATCTACCTTCAGGATTAGTTTTAGACCTGAATAATTGTTATTTGGTGCCAGCGTTGAGCATGAACATTATATCTGGATTTTGTTTGATGCGATACGGTTATTCATTTGAATCAGAGAATAATAGTTGTTCTATTTTTATGAATAATATCTTTTATGGTCATGCACCCTTGATGAGTGGTCTATTTTTACTAAATCTTGATAGTAGTGATGCACATGTTCATAGTATTGAAGCCAAAAGATATAAGTTTAATAATGATACTGCAACTTATTTGTGGCACTGCCGTTTAGGTCATATTGGTGTAAAGCGTGTGAAGAAACTCCATTCTGATGGGCTTTTGGAATCACTTGATTATGAATCACTTGATACTTGCGAACCATGCCTCATGGGCAAGATGACTAAGACTCAGTTCTCTGGAACAATGGAGCGAGCAACAGACTTATTGGAAATAATACATACTGATGTATGCGGTCCCATGAGTGTTGATGCTCACGGCGGGTATCGTTATTTTCTAACCTTCACAGATGATTTAAGCAGATATGGGTATATCTACTTGATGAAACATAAGTATGAAACATTTGAAAAGTTCAAAGAATTTCAGAGTGAAGTGGGAAATCATCGTAACAAGAAAATAAATTTTCTACGATCTGATCATGGAGGAGAATATTTAAGTTAAAAGTATGGTCTTCATTTGAAACAATGCGGAATAGTTTCGCAACTCACGCCACCCGGAACACCACAGCGTAATGGTGTGTCCGAACATTGTAATCGTAATTTATTAGATATGGTGCAATCTGTGATGTCTCTTACTGATTTACCGCTATTGTTTTGGGGTTATGCTTTAGACACGACTGCATTCACGTTAAATAGGGCACCATCTAAATCCGTTGAGACGACACCATATGAACCGTGGTTTGGCAAGAAACCCAAGTTGTCGTTTCTTAAAGTTTGGCGCTGCGATGCTTATGTGAAAAAGCTTCAACCTGATAAGCTCGAACCCAAATCGGAGAAATGTGTCTTCATAGGATACCCAAAGGAGACAGTTGGGTACACCTTCTATCACAGATCCGAAGGCCAGATATTCATTGCTAAGAATGGATCCTTTCTAGAGAAGGAGTTTCTCTAGAAAGAAGTGAGTGGGAGGAAAGTAGAACTTCACGAGGTAATTGTACCTACTCCCTTATTGGATAGTAGTTCATCACAGAAATCAGTTCCAGTGATTCCTACACCAGTAAGTGATGAAGCTAATGATGATGATCATGAAACTTCTGATCAAGTTACTACCAAACCTCGTAGGTCAACCAGAGTAAGATCCGCACTGAGTGGTACAGTAATCCTGTTCTGGAAGTCATGTTACTTGACCATGATGAACCTACGAACTATGAGGAAGCGATGATGAGCCCAGATTCCGTGAAATGGCTTGAGGCCATGAAATTTGAGATGGGATCCATGTATGAGAACAAAGTGTAGACTTTGGTTGACTTTCCCAATGATCGGCAAGTCCTAGAGAATAAATAGATATTCAAGAAGAAGACTGACGCTGACGGTAATATTACTGTCTACAAAGCTCGACTTGTTGCGAAAGGTTTTCGACAAGTTCAAGGAGTTGACTACGATGAGACCTTCTCACCTGTAGCGATGATTAAGTTCGTCCGAATCATGTTAGCAATTGCCGCATTTTATGATTATGAAATTTGGCAAATGGATGTCAAAACTACATTCCTTAATGGATATCTTAAAGAAGAGTTGTATATGATGCAACCGGAAGGTTTTGTCGATCCAAAAGGTGCTAAAAAAGTGTGCAAGCTCCAGCGATCCATTTATGGACTGGTGCAAGCCTCTCGGAGTTGGAATATACGCTTTCATAGTGTGATCAAAGCATATGGTTTTATATAGACTTTTGGAGAAGCATGTATTTACAAGAAAGTGAGTGGGAGCTCTGTAGCATTTCTGATATTATATGTGGATGACATATTATTGATCAAAAATGATACTGAATTTCTGAATAGCATAAAAGGATACTTGAATAAGAATTTTTCAATGAAAGGCCTCGATGAAGCTACTTATATATTGGACATCAAGATCTATAGAGATATATCAAGACGCTTAATTGGACTTTCACAAAGCAAATACCTTGATAAAGTTTTGAAGAAGTTCAAAATGGATCAAGCAAAGAAAGGGTTCTTGCTTGTGTTACAAGGTGTGAAGTTGAGTCAGACTCAATTCCCGACCACTGCAGAAGATAGAGAGAAAATGAAGGTATTCCCTATGCTTCAGCCATAGGTTCTATCATGTATGCAATGTTGTGTACAAGACCTGATGTGTGCCTTGCTATTAGTTTAGCAGGGAGGTATCAAAGTAATCCAGGAGTGGATCACTGGACAGCGTTCAAGAACATCCTAAAATACCTGAAAAGGACTAAGGATATGTTTCTCATTTATGGAGGTGACAAAGAGCTCGTCGTAAACGGTTACGTCGATGCAAGCTTTGACACTGATCTGGATGACTCAAAGTCACAAACCGGATACGTATTTTTATTGAATGGTGGAGTTGTCAGTTGGTGCAGTTCCAAGCAGAGCGTCGTGGCGGGATCTACGTGTGAAGCGGAGTACATAGCTGCTTCGGAAGCAGCAAATGAAGGAGTCTCGATGAAGGAGTTCATATCCGATCTAGGTGTCATACCTAGTGCATCGGGTCCACTGAAAATCTTTTGTGACAATACTGGTGCAATTGCCTTGGCAAAGGAATCCAGATTTCACAAGAGAACCAAGCACATCAAGGAGACGCTTCAATTCCATCCGCGACCAAGTCAAGGAGGGAGACATAGAGATTTGCAAGATACATACGGATCTAAATGTTGCAGACCCGTTGACTAAGCCTATCTCACGAGCAAAACATGATCAGCACCAAGACTCCATGGGTGTAAGAATCATTACAATATAATCTAGATTATTGACTCTAGTGCAAGTGGGAGACTGAAGGAAATATGCCCTAGAGGCAATAATAAAGTTGTTATTTATATTTCCTTATATCATGATAAATGTTTATTATTCATGCTAGAGTTGTATTAACCAGAAACTTAGTACATGTGTGAATACATAGACAAACAGAGTGTCACTAGTATGCCTCTACTTGACTAGCTCGTTAATCAAGATGGTTAAGTTTCCTAGCCATGGACAAGAGTTGTCATTTGATGAACGGGATCACATCATTAGAGAATGATGTGATTGACTTGACCCATCCGTTAGCTTAGCACTATGATCGTTTAGTTTATTGCTAATGCTTTCTTCATAACTTAAACATGTTCCTATGACTATGAGATTATGCAACTCCCGAATACTGGAGGAACACTTAGTGTGCTATGAAACGTCACAACATAACTAGGTGATAATAAAGATGCTCTTCAGGTGTATCCGATGATGTTTGTTGGGCTGGCATAGATCGATATTAGGATTTGTCACTCCGATTGTCAGATAGGTATCTCTGGGCCCTCTTGGTAATGCACATCACTATAAGCCTTGCAAGCAATGTGACTAATGAGTTAGTTATGGGATGATGCATTACGGAACGAGTAAAGAGACTTGCCGGTAACGAGATTGAACTAGGTATTGAGATACCGACGATCAAATCTCGGGCAAGTAACATACCGATGACAAAGGGAACAACGTATGTTGTTATGCGGTTTGACCGATAAAGATCTTCGTAGAATATGTGGGAACCAATATGAGCATCCAGGTTCCGCTATTGGTTATTGACCGGAGATGAGTCTCGGTCATGTCTACATAGTTCTCGAACCTGTAGGGTCCGCACGCTAAACGTTTGATGACGATTGTTATTATGAGTTTATGTGTCTTGATGTACCGAAGCTAGTTTGGAGTCCCGGATGTGATCACGGACATGACGAGGTGTCTCGAAATGGTCGAGACATAAAGAATGATATATTGGACGATGTTATTCGGATAGCGGATGAGTTTCGGGGATCACCGGATAAATATCGGAGTGCCGGAAGGGTTATCGGAACCACCGGAGAAGTAATAGGCCTTATTGGGCCTAGCGGAGAGAGAGAGGGGCTGCCAAGGGCTCGCTGCGCACCCCCCATGGGCCTAGTCTGAATTGGACTAGGGGGAGGGGCGGCGCCCCCTCCTTCCTTCTCTTTCCTCCTCCTTCGTTCTTCTCCTAGTAGGACTAGGAAAGGGGGGAGTCCTACTCCTACTAGGAGGAGGATTCCTCCCCCCTTGGCGCGCCTATGAGGGCCGGCCGGCCTCCCCCTCCCTCCTTTATATTCGTGGGGAGAGGGGCACCCTAAAACACATCAAAGTTGATCTTAGCCATGTGCGGTGCCCCCCTCCACAGAGTTCCACCTCGGTCATAATATCGTTGCAGTGCTTAGGCGAAGCCCTGTGCCGGTAACTTCATCATCACCGTCACCACGCCGTCGTGCTGACGAAACTCTCCCTCGGCCTCAGCTGGATCAAGAGTACGACAGATGTCACCGAGCTGAACGTGCGCAGATCGCGGAGGTGCCGTGCGTTCGGTACTTGATCGGTTGGATCGCGAAGACTTTCGACTACATCAACCTTGTTACTTAACGCTTCCGCTTTCAGTCTAGGAAGGTACGTGGACACACTCTGCCCACTCGTTGCTATGCATCACCTAGATGGATCTTGCGTGTGTGTAGGAATTTTTTTAAAATTACTGTGTTCCCCAACAAAAAGGTGGCTCAAATTTTCAACATAGTTCTCTGTTTGATCTTTGATGTACTCTCAGAGACGAGCCATTATTCTGGGTTAGTCATGCTTTAAAAATGTGGCATTTTCTTCCCAGCATGCTCCATTTATTTGCGTTCACAGCCTGTTTACTAAAATGGATTGATTGGTTTACTAAAATCTTGTGCACCCTGTTTTGGCCATTCAGATGGACTTAATAGTACATATATGTAACTTAAATGTCATCGCTGCAATTCCCAGCGCAATGAAGTTTGCATATCCACGTATACTTGATTGAAAGATGAAATACACAGAAAAGTTATTTTCTGTCCTTCGGTTAACAAATTTTGTTATTGACATTTTTAAATCAAAACTCTAAATCTGTCACTATATTCTGTTATGACTGAATTTTATAAAGAGAAAATGTACATGGGCAACTCCCACGAGAATATGATCTGAGAACAAGATTCGTGACATCGGCAAGCTTCTTAACATCTTAAAAAGAAACTTCTTCCTAGGTGGTACTCAGTAGCTAAATCATGGTTTGGAAGGCTGACCCTGAAGGATGTAAAGGAATCAGCAAAGTTGATTGACTTAGAGATCATATATATTGTGTCGGTACTGCAGTAGTAGACGCAAATGATTGATCTGCATTTTGATATAAGCGACTATTTATTGTTTTCCTAAGGGGATGTCTTTTTGGTGCCACTGTGCAATGTTGTCATTCACCCTATTGACCAATTAAACATTTTTGTAAGTAGATTTCAACGAACACATTGAAATGAGCATAGATATCACTGCAATCCCCACTGTGCTTCCGGCGCAGCAAAACGCGCGAATCCTTCTAGTATGTTTGATGTGGAAAAGGTACTGAATCTTGTTTCTACGCCTTGATGACTTGTGACCATGCATGTAGGCTATGGGATTTGAAGCGTGAGGTGTGGCCGTTACCTAGCAACGAGAGTCTCGGCATGCATTGGTTTCGAATTTGCTAGAAAGCTGTGTGGAGCCGGTATGGGATACATTAATTATCCTTCTTTGGCGTATTTGGTCGGTTAGCCGTATTTAGTGTTGGAAATATGAGCAACTTACCATATGATTTTATTAACTTAAATACTAGATAAAACATTAGAGAGGCGTTTTGGAGGCTGAGCTACCTGTAGGCCGTTATCTATACCATACGTTGTAGTGTTGCGATGTGTGCTGCTTGTTTTTCCCACGCGTATACGTAGCGTGTCAGGTGAGAGTACATCGGTGCCATGGGCTGCTTGCGCTATCTGTGTACATGTGCCTCGTGGGCTGAATTTTACAGGCCAGTGGGGGGCTGGTGGGTCATTAAATGGGATTGATGGACCCATGTGATGTTACAGATTTTCCTAAAAAACAATTAGGTTTCCTGGATGCTATTTTTTTTTAGGGGAGTTTCCTGGATGCAAGTGCAATGTACAGGCTTGTCCTACTTTAGACCAAGTCATGGCCTTCCTTTCACGGACAGGGCAGTGGGGCGGTGCGCCATGGACGGGATGGAGTTCTTCTTGGAGGAGGGCGATTCAGGGTAATATATCAGTCAGATCTGGCACTTTTTTTTTGAAGACGTAGATCTGGCACTTTTTGTTCTGCTTTTGATGTTTGGAATAATAGAGCCTAGAGGGTGTTTGTGATTGGTATGTAGCATTTTTCGGTATGATTCCCCTAGCACAAAATGGATCTAACACGGTGTTCTATTGGATTGGGTTTGCAGTCTCGTTCCTCGATTGGATGCGGGGTCTATCTTAGGGGGAGGGGTCGAACGAGTGGGATCGGTCGTGGCTTCCATTCACGGGGCTACATGCAGGCGGTGAAGATTGGATTTCTTCCGATTCAAAAGACGAGTGTAGGGGAACTGAACCTGAGGGAGGAGGACGGCACCCTGAGGAGACAGTCGTGAAAGAGGAGATTAACAACTCATTCAACGGTGCAATCAGGTGGTGGCCGATTCGGACGAGATGTCCCCTGAAAATATGAGAGGTGCAGCAGCCAAAGAAGTTGGCGCAGAAGACAGTTGGCAGAGGGGTGGGCTTCTCAAAATCACCAGGCTCCTGCTGGACGAGAAGGTGGTTAACTTTGTGATCTGTGCCGTGATTTGTTATCTCTGTATAAAATGGTAGCTCATGATGCAGTAGCGTCCATTCATTCGAAGCTTAGGGGCTAGTTAGGAGTTAGGACATCTATAGCAGTGCCTGCTTCTGTTTTCTGATTCAGCATCAAGCAAAATGCGTGATTCAACAAAAAAAGGTGTCCATGTTAAACTCTGCAGAATTTGGATTGATAAGGCAGGAGATGAGAGGGAGAACAATCCCAGCATTGTGTTAAGCTTCAGTTCGTGCTTATGCTGAAAAGAAGGCGGATAATGTTGTTAGTACGGCAGTGGGGACTAGCTTCGACTCCGTAGAAGAAGGATACGAGTTTTACAGCCTATACTCTTGGGAGATCGGCTTTGGTGTCTGGTACGCAAAGAGCCGACTCAATGTCCATCGGATAAAGTGCATGCAGGAGATCATGTGTGCTTGCGCGGTGAGCTGAACTGAAACTGGCTAATGAGTCTTTTCTTAAGTGATGACCTCCACTACACATGATTTTTTTAATGGCTGTGCTAAAAACTTAAAATGTGATAATACTGACTGATTCGAACAGCATTTGCAGAGTAAACCGCTTCAGTCGATACATCGTGGCTGCACTGCTATGATGATGCGGCTATTGAGATCAGAATATAATGGATGTTACGTGTGCAACCACAGGTCAGATACTCCTGGGCCCTAGTCACCTATTTGTCAGACAATACAAGAAGATGCAGTTCAATAGGGATTCTGAGTAGAGTTATCGGGAGAAGAGGACAAATTTGGTGAGATGAACATTCGCCTTTTACACATCTATTGCAAAGCATGCTTGTAAATTATATCGTCTCAGCTGATAAAGTTTGGGATGTTTCCGTGTAGGGAGGAGTATTTCTAAGGCTAAATTTGACAATCGAGATATATACATCTAAAATTTACACAAGAACCATGGTTGAAAAGTTTGGTTATATGAAGGAGGGTCCGACATTTTGAATGAGGGGAGAAGTGGTGTAAATCTGGATTCCTGGTACTGGTAAATGAACTTGCGAATGAGTTCAAGTGTGACTGTGGGGCGTTTGAAGACCACGGGATCGTGTGCAACCATGCATTTAAGGTATTATGCCATGCCTATTTTTATTTCACATTTTGTGAATTAGTTGATGCAGGCGACGAACATGGCTATATGTGGTGAACATTGTTTTTTTGCAGGGATGATTCAGCTTAACTTGCAAGAGATTCCTGCCAAACATGTGCTGAAACATTGAACCAAGGATGCGAGGGCCACTGGAAATTTTTGCGCTACCAAAAGGACCAAGGTCCGCTCAAGTACTCTTCACGGCAACACAACACTCTGCACCTACTGTGCCTGGAAACTGTAAAACTAGGGGATAGTAAATTGGAGGCATACTCTCTGGCTATGGAAAAATTAAGAGATGTCAAAGCTGCACTGGAGCCTGTTGCTGCCGTGTTCGAGGGTTTGGGATTGTCGGACAGTGAGATGGCAGCTGATTCTGTAGGGTCTGGGATAGGTCATAAGAAGAATTTTGTTATGACAGACTCGGCGCATAGTGGTTCCCATTGTCTCGACGGCTTTGCAGCTTGGTCCAGGAAACGGCCAGTGGGGGGACCTACCACCGGCCGCGACGAAGCACCCTATGAACAACCCCACTGAGAGGTCCAGGTTTTGTTCTATCTACAGGTTTTACATGTCCACAAAGGTGTGATGCCAAAAGCACCTAGAAAGTCTCCTTGCTTCTCCAAATGTCATTTGAGAGGACACAAGAGGAAGACCTGCAGCAATTCTCCCAAGAATGACGTGCCTGAATGGTTCTTGTGCAATTCTCCCAAAAATCTAGGCAAAGCTACAAGTGATCAACGACCGCTTATTGAGATGTTTACTGCCATGATGCTTTCAGCAGTCTCAGTCAATCTGCGTCGTTGATCACTTGTAGCTTTGCCTAGATTTTCATCTGATGAACATGTATAACTTCAGTGTCTAGTTCGACGTGTAAGTGCCTGAAAGAAATTTGGTGTGTGTTGTCTGTGTAGACGAGAATAATGCGGTGGAGTTGTGACAGAAAGACATGTGGCTGCTTGTATTCTGCATATGGAAAAACTGTTTTACTTTGATGTTATGCAGGCTACTGCTTCCAACTTGCTGAGTTTTTTCCTGGTATCCAGTTTATGCGTGCGTGTGTTTTAGATTATAAGCTAGGGGAACAGAACAAGTATCTATTCTCTAATCGATTCGCAATAAAAAAAGAACAAGTGGTCTCAACGTTTCGGTTGTTGACCGGTTCAAGTCTATAATCTGCTCTCCAGTTCTGCCTCTGGAACACAAGGGGAACGGTGATGGCACTTGTGCCCGTGATGCGGGACAGACTCGTCTACATGGGATGCCACTGTTCATTAAAGTGGAATACGGTCCCGTAAATGGCTCGATGCAGAAATACAGAGGAGGAATACGTGGCTGGCGCTGATCCGGACAGAAACAGATGCGTGTGATACCGGCCTCCAAGTAGCTCGGCCACCAAATGGCATTTTCGATAAAACATGACTAATATAGTAAAGATGGAACAAGTCATGTAATTTAACAGAGTGAAGGAAAATAGCATCTGTACATATGAACTAAAATAGAACACATGTAGAACAGAGGGTTGAATAAGAAAAACTAAAGCAAGAAACTATAGAATGATCTTAAACAGAGAGATCACGAAGACGTACGGAGCAGCGGCAGAAGCACCGGTCTTGGGGTTGGTGTCCTCGCCAACCATGTCGTCGAAGAGGTTGTCGAAGTCAGGGAAGATGTCATGGAGGCGAAGCGAACAGTCTGCATTCTTGCAACCCGCGTCGTGGCGGGTGGCGGAGGAGGAGCGTGCATGGATGTCCCTCTTGTTTACATGCTTATACATGTGGGGAAACATCCTCCCTTATAAGGAGGTGTAACTCCCACCAAAGTAGCAATGTGGGACTATACGTTAGTCCCACCACATGTCTTGCACGAATGGGCTGCGCGGGCCTCTAGGTTTTATTAGGAATTTTGAAAATATTATTGAGCTGGTCTAGAAAAGACTAGATTCCAGCATTTAGTGCATGGTAAATGTTAGTGTCAGACCATCCGACGGTGCCGCATCATGATGAGGAACGTGGAGTGCAAGTCAAGCAGCTACCAAATAGATAGTTTCCATCTTTGTTGGTCTATTTGTATTGTACACAAACTCTGTAATTTCTGGATGCATATATATACGGGGAGGCTGTACCGTGGCTGGCATTGAGCCCCCTGTGTATTCCAACTTACATGGTATGAGGCCACATCGTCCCTCTCCTGTCAAGACTCGATCTCCAAACCTAATCGCCGCCTTCGTCGCTTCTTCCCACAGCCGCCTTCTTCTCTGCCACCATGAACGCTGATGACCTCAAGAAGCTTGAAGAGGAGCTCAAGCAAGGCGAGTCCATCATCAAAACTCGCGAAAAAGAACTCCAGCGTCTTGCCGAGGAGTGCGGCAAGACAGTTCTCGCATCCACCCCTCCACCTGTTCCTGCACCGTCCTCCTATGATGCTTCAATCAAGACATATGTTCCCATCACTCTTGATTTTCAGGACTCCAACTACGCCAGGTGGCGTGAGCTTTTTCTCGTGGCCCTTGGGCGCTACGGCCTCTCAAGCCACGTCATCGGCGCTGCCGACGCCACCCCCTCCAACACGTCGCCTACCTCGGATTGGGGACGCGATGATTACACAGTGCTCTCTTGGATCTACGGCTCGATCTTCATCGAGCTCTTCGGTATCATAAAAGCTCCCGGCTCCACGGCGCGGCAAGTCTGGGACTCCATTGCCTATCTCTTCCATGACAATAAGAAAAGCCGTGCCTTAGCCCTCGATGCCGAGTTCCGCAACAATCCACAAGGGGACATGTCTGTCCATGACTACTCTGCCAAACTCAAGTATCTTGCCGACGCTCTCAGCGATGTCGGCCAACCAATCTCGGACGAGACGCTCGTCCTCACGGTGCTCCGCGGCCTCAACGAACAATTCAGCCATCTTCAGTCTTTTCTAATGTTCCAGGTGTCGTTCCCATCCTTTCTGCAGACATGTTCCGCTCTCGTCCTCGAGGAGACGCAGAAAAAGACGGACGCCAAGAACGCGGCGGCAACCACACTATGGGCAAGCGGCAATAGCATCCTCCCTCATGCTGGCGGGGAGCATGATCCTTCTGGCCGCGGCACTGGCTACAATGGCAGCGACTCACGCAACGTCGCCTCAGACTCCACCACGCCCTACCCGAACCCTGGCCTTGGCAGTGGAAACGGCGGATGCCGCGGACGTGGAGGCGGCCGCGGACAAGGCCGCGACAATCCCTGGATGTTCAACCCATGGACTGGCCTCCCAACTCGGGCTCAACAACAGCAGCAGCATTCTCCCTCTGCACCCTGGCAGCCCTGCTGGTGTGCTCCCAACGCCGGCGTACTTGGTCCTCACCCCGGCACTACTCCTTTCTAGGCGTACACTTCATATGGTCAGCAACACACCAACAACGGTGGCATGATGCGGTCACCATCTACAAGCTATCCAGGAGGTCACCAGCAACTTGATCCA
The DNA here is from genome assembly GCA_021605145.1 of Aegilops bicornis. Taxonomy (NCBI): domain Eukaryota; kingdom Viridiplantae; phylum Streptophyta; class Magnoliopsida; order Poales; family Poaceae; genus Aegilops; species Aegilops bicornis. Next base: position 769,069,221 of record CM038670.1, on the reverse strand, counting down.
GCCTTGTTGAACGCACTTCAGAACATGCAGCTTCCTCGCAATCAAGAGTGGTAAATGGACTCTGGAGCATCATCCCATATGGCATCCAATCATGGTATTCTCTCCTCCTCCCAACCCTCCTCTGCTCACCTTTATCCTTTGTTGGTAACGGTGCCTCCCTTCCCATCTCTCACATCGGCACACACACCCTGCCCTCTCTTTCGAAATATTTATATCTTAACAATGTTCTTGTCGTTCCACATATCATCAAAAATCTTCTTTCCATTCGCAAACTTACCACTGATAGTTTTGTTTCGATAGAATTTGACCCTTGGGGTTTTTCTGTGAAGGCACTTCCCACAAGGATCGAGATTCTTCGATGCAATAGCTCTGGACCACTATACCCAGTATGTCGTCCCACACCCGCCGAAGCACTTGGGCACCCCGGTCATCACACCATGAAGCGTCTTCAAAGTTCTCGCCATATCTCCTACAATAAAGTCATGTCATCCATTTGTGATGCTTGTCAGCTTGGGCGACATGTTAGATTACCCTTTTATCCATCTGTCTCTTATACTAACAAACCTTTTGCATTATTACATTGTGACCTTGGACTTCTCCCGTTCCAAGTACGTCTGGCTTTGCCTATTATCTTATAATTGTCGATGATTTCACTCATTATTTTTGAACTTTCCCACTATGCAAGAAATCTGATGTCTATGCAACACTTCTCACCTTTCATGCTTACGCTCGCACTCAATTTAATCTATCTATTTTAGCTTTCCAATGCGACAATGGATGAGAGTTTGGAAATAAGAAAATAGATACTTTCTGTGCCTCTCATTGTATTCTTCTTCGCTTCTCCTGTCCATACACCTCACAACAAAATAGCAAGGCTGAACGAGCTATTCGCACCACCAACAATGCCATATGTACCCTTCTAGTTCAAGCTTCTCTTCCCCCATCCTTCTGGGCCGAAGCACTACACACTGCCTGTTGGGGAACGTAGCAGAAATTCAAAATTTTCCTACGTGTCACCAAGATCTATCTATGGAGAAACTAGCAACGAGGGAAGGAGAGTGCATCTACATACCCTTGTAGATTGCTAAGCGGAAGCGTTCAAGAGAACGGGGTTGAAGGAGTCATACTCGTCGTGATCCAAATCACCGGAGATCCTAGTGCCGAACGGACGGCACCTCCGCGTTCAACACACGTACAGCCCGGTGACGTCTCCCACGCCTTGATCCAGCAAGGAGAGAGGGAGAGGTTGAAGAAGACTCCATCTAGCAGCAGCACAACGGCGTGGTGGTGGTGGAGGAGCGTGGCAATCCCAGCAGGCTTCGCCAAGCACCAAGGGAGAGGAGGAGGAGGAGGCAGGGCTGCACCAAGAGGAGAAGTTCTCATATGTATGGCAGCCCCAAACCTCAACTATATATAGGGGAAGGGGCTGCGCCCTTTAGGGTTTCCCCACCCCAAGGGTGCAGCCAGCCCTAGATCCCATCTAGGGGCGGCCAAGGGGAGGAGTGCCTCCCAAGTCAAGTGGAAGCCTCCCCTTTAGGGTTTTACCTTCCCATGCGCATGGGCCTTGGGGGCTGGTGCCCTGGCCCATTAAGGCTAGGGCGCCCCTTACAGCCCATGCTACTGTATTGGACGTGGTGGAACTATTTCCGGACCTCCGGACCCCTCCGAATCCTCCGGAACCTTCCGAAGCTTCCGGTACAATACCGAAAAACCCGAACTTTTTCCTAACCCGAACAACAACTTTTCATATATAAATCTTTACCTCCGGACCATTCCGGAACTCCTCGTGACGTCCCGGATCTCATCCGGGACTCAACAACATTCGCAACCACATACAAACTTCCTTTATAACCCTAGCGCCATCGAACCTTATGTGTAGACCCTACGGGTTCGGGAACCATGCGACATGACCGAGACGTTCTCGGTCAATAACCAACAGCGGGATCTGGATACCCATGTTGGCTCCTACATGTTCCACGATGATCTCATCGGATGAACCACGATGTCAAGGACTCAATCGATCCCGTATACAATTCCCTTTGTCTAGCGGTATTGTACTTGCCCGAGATTCGATCGTCGGTATCCCGATACCTTGTTCAATCTCGTTATCGCAAGTCTCTTTACTCGTTCCGTAACACATCATCCCGTGATCAACCCCTTGGTCACATTGTGCACATTATGATGATGTCCTACCGAGTGGGCCCAGAGATACCTCTCCGTTTACACGGAGTGACAAATCCCAGTCTTGATTTGTGCCAACCCAATGCATACACTTTCGGAGATACCTGTAATGCACCTTTATAGCCACCCGATTACGTTGTGACGCTTTGGTACACCCAAAGCATTCCTACGGTATCCGGAGTTGCACAATCTCATGGTCTAAGGAAATGATACTTGACATTTAGAAAAGCTTTAGCATACCTAACTACACGATCTGTGCTAGGCTTAGGATTGGGTCTTGTCCATCACATCATTCTCCTAATGCTGTGATCCCGTTATCAACGACATCCAATGTCCATGGTCGGAAACCGTAACCATCTACTGATCAACGAGCTAGTCAACTAGAGGCTTACTAGGGACATGGTGTTGTCTATGTACCCACACATGTATCTGAGTTTCCTATCAATACAATTATAGCATGGATAATAAACGATTATCATGAACAGGGAAATATAATAATAACTAATTTATTATTGCCTCTAGGGCATATTTCCAACACTGCCACCTTTCCTATAAACATTAGACCGACATCGTCTACCAAATTTCTCACACCGTATGAAACTCTTCTTGGTTCGTCGCCATCATATGACTCACTTCGTGTGTTTGGTTGCCTCTATTAGCCTAACACTACATCCACCTCTCCCAACAAACTATCCCCACGCTCCACAAAATGCATCCTTGTTGGCTACCCGACACGCCATAGAGGTTATCGGTGTCTTGATTTAACCACATGACGGATCATCATCTCTCGACATATAGTTTTTGACGAGTCCTCCCCTTATGCACTCGCCCCAATTCCTAATCTACCACGTTATACCGAAATTTTTGACCCACCTAAACCAATCCATCTGCTCGTTCCCCCTGCCATGCATGCATCCGCTCCACCCGCACCCGCTATGCATGTGCCCGATATGCATGCACCCAACACCCCGCCACCAACGCCTCCTTCTTCTAGCTCGTCTTCGACACCGCCTACTACCACCCCGCTCGCTTCTCCACCACTGGGTTCTTCCTCCACTCACGGGGTGCAGCCTAGCCCACCTGTGCAGTCCACCCCACCTGGCTCGCCATCACCTACCCCCATACCACCACCCGCTCCACTACATCGTACATGCTCCACTACTGGTCGGCTTCCTCCACCCATCGACCGCCTTAACCTCTCCGCTATTGCTTCTTCTCCACTCCCACACAACTATCTTATGGTATTACGCGATTCCAACTGGCGTCAAGCCATGCAAGAAGAGTTTGATGCTCTCATCCTAAATCAAACATGTACTCTTGTCCCTGCTCCTCCCGGTGCAAACATTGTGAGTGACGGCTCTCTCGCTCTTCACAAAGCTCGTTGGGTGGTACGTGGTTTTTCCCAACAACCAGGAATAGACTTTGATGAAACCTTCAATCCTGTTGTTAAACCTGCCACTATTTGCATTGTTCTCTCTATTGCTATCTCTCAATCTTGGCCCATACACTAGCTTGATGTAAAAAATGCCTTCCTCCATGGTCGTCTTGATGAAGTTGTCTATAGTCAACAACCCTCTGTCTTTGTTGATCCACGTCACCCCCCTTATGTGTGTCGTCTTCTTAAATCTCTATATGGTTTAAGACAAGCTCCACGGGCATGGTTTCAGCGGTTTGCCACCTTTGCGCGCTCCATTGGGTTCGTTGAATCCAAATCCGATGCCTCTCTTTTCATTTTTCATCAGGGCGCCAACTTAGCATATCTCCTTCTTTATGTCGATGACATCATTCTTACTGCATCCACCACATCTACTCTTGCTACTATCACCAATGCCATGGCACGCGAATTTGCTATGAAGGATCTTGACCCCCTACAACACTTTCTTGGCATTTATGTCACACGTACATCTAGTAGCCTCCACCTCTCTCAACGAAGCTACATTCTTCACATCTTGAATCGTGCAGGCATGCGTGATTGTCATCCCGTCACTACACCTATTGATACCAAAGCAAAACTCTCGTCCACATCTGGGTCCCCTGTTTCTGATCATCCTCAGTATCGTAGCTTAGCCGACGCACTACAATTTGCTACACTCACTTGTCCTGACATTGCTTACGCCGTGCAACAAGTATGTCTCCATATGCACAATCCACGAGAACCCCATCTCTCATAAAACGCATTCTCCGCTACCCCATGGCACTCTTGACCTTGGTCTTTCTCTGCATCGCACTTCTTCTCACTCTCTCATTGCCTACTCAGATGCGGACTGGACTGGTTGCCCGGATATACGACGCTCTACGTCTGGATTTTGCATGTACCTCGGTGATAATCTCATTTCTTGGTCCGCACGACAACAGACGACCGTCTCCCGCTCTAGTGCCGAGGCAGAGTATAGGGCAGTAGCCGCGGCTGTTTCAAAGTCATGTTGGGTTCGGCAGCTCCTACAGGAACTTCAACGGCCGATCTCGTCTGCCACCATTGTCTAATGTGATAATGTCAGTGCCGTGTACTTGTCTGCCAACCCCGTTCAGCATCGGCGGACCAAGCATATTGAGCTGGATATTCACTTTGTTCGGGAGAAGGTCGCCCTTGGAGACGTGCGCGTTTTACATGTACCCTCGTCCTCGCAGTTCGTGGACATTTTCATGAAGGGTTTGCCTACTACTCTTTTTCAAGAGTTTCGCTCCAGTCTTCAGGTTGAGAGCTCTCCCGGTTCATACTGCGGGGGCGTGTTAGAGTCAGATCATCCGACGGTGCCGCATCATGATGAGGAACGTGGAGTACAACTCAAGTAGCTACCAAATAGATAGTTTCCATCTCTGTTGGTCTATTTGTATTGTACACAAACTCTGTAATTTCTGGATGCATATATATACGGGGAGGCTGTACCGTGGCTGGCATTGAGCCGCCCGGTGTATTCCAACTTACAGTAAAGATGCTTCTCCACCGGAGGCTTCCGCTGAATTTCTTCAATTCTATATGAGATCATTGCAACTGGTAAGAGTATTCAGTGCAGACGAAATTATGAAAGGCAAGATAACACTAGATGATTTTGGACTAGTCAAGGAAATGCAAAAGGCCGAGCCTGCACTAAGATGGCCGCCACAACAGGCTAGATAGGTGGCCTTGTCAGTTGACAAGGCGTTTTTAGCAGCGGATCAGAAGAAGGCCTGACGGAAGTGTTATATTTGCCGTGTATAGGTTTTTATTCAACTGCAGTGATGCTTTGAAGGCCGAAATTCATGGTTAATGCAAGGCATGACACTAGCAATACAACATTCGAAAGGACCAATGATTGTCGGAGGCACTGGCTACTTTGTCTAAAGAGGGTTTGGTACGATCAACTTATGGCCATCTTGTCTCTGAGATTAAACATTGCCTCATGACATTGAGAGTTTTTATTCCCATGAAGATTAAACGGGAACAAAATAGGGTAGTAAATCGACTAGCGTTGTCGCACTGAGAGTAGCACTGCAGTATTGCTTCAACTAGGACTACCATATTTGATGAACTTCTGCGTCTTGCCTCTTGATTGTAACCCTATTACTATGGAATAAATTACTTTCACCCCGCAAAAAAAAAACTATGACGAATCCAGAGAGTCCGTAATTCCGTATCCATCAGTTCGGAGGAATAATGAAAGCAATCGTACTAATCTAAATCTCCGAGGAGTGTCAGGCAGTTGGAGAAGGTTACGGCCGGCGCACACCTATCTCGAGCAACATGCCCGAATCGTAGTGATATTTGAAAAGAAAACTATTACGTGTATCAGAAAAGGAATCGCAATGATTGCTGGAATCATTATACGGTACCAAACAACGATCCTCCCTGTATAAATTCCGTGGCGAGCCGAATATAGAGATCATTGGACCAACTGTTGGCGACGTTCTCGTTGGCATGGCTGAGAACCCGGCTGCTGCTGCTGCAGTTAATCACGGCGAAGGCCTCCGGCTACCGGAGACGTCGTCCATATGCGTCACGGAGAGCGCCGCACACAACTTCGAGGTGACCAATTATGCGCTGCTCCAGGGCCTGGGCGTCGGGAAGTACATCACCTCAAGCACATTCAGGGTCGGCGGCTACGATTGGAATATCATGTTCTACCCGGACGGAAGCACGAAGGACTTTGCCGGCAACGCGTCAGCCTTTTTGTGTTGTCTCAGTAAGGGGAAGGACGAGGTGAGGACAAAATTCACCTTAACCCTGCTGGACGGTCAAGGCAATGCACAGGAAATCAACAAGGATTACGTAGCAGCGCACATCTTTTCTCTGGAAGCTCCGAACATGGGCTTCCCGAAATTCGCCGAGAAATCCAAGCTGAAATCCTCATCTCACCTCCTGACTATACGGTGCGTTCTCACCGTGATCAAGGAACCGCCCACGGAGTGCCGAAGAAATCTCATCGTAGTTCCACCGTCAAAGCTGCCAGGCAACATCGAGCGCACCCTCAAGGACGGGAAGGGCGCAGACGTCACGCTGCTCGTGGGCGGCAGGGAGTTCAGTGCGCACAGGTTCATGCTAGCCGCACAGTCGCCGGTTTTCGACGCACAGCTCTTTGGCCCGATGATGGACGAGGACACGCGGTGCATAGAGGTTATCGACATGGACCCGGCCATCTTTGAGATGCTTCTTCACTACATCTACATGGATTCGCTGCCCCCGTGTGACGAGAAAGGTTGCGATGCTGCTTCCATGCAGCACTTGCTAGTCGCGGCAGATCGGTACGGGCTGGATAGGCTCAAGGTGATGTGTGAAGAGGAGCTGTGGAAAAGCATCAACGTGCACACCGTCACGAGTACATTGGCGGTTGCAGATCAGCACTTCTGCGAGGGGCTCAAGAATGCTTGTGAGGAGTTTCTTTCAGCGCCGGGAATAGGGGCCATTGTGTCTTTAAGAAACGGGTTCAAACGCATGATGGCAAAGCTAGAATCCGGGGGCAAGGAGGAGGCATCTGCCACGCTGACCAAGTAATCTAGTACTAAGACCCAAAAATAATCATGGAATAGATTTTTTTTATTCTTTTGGGAACATAAATCATAAATATTTGTGAAGCAATGTTTTGGATCGATGTGTTTCTTGAAAAAAATAAACAGTTTTGCTAAGTCTCAGTCGACTGAGACTTGGTTATGTCTCAGTCCATGCTATATTCGTTTAATCTTGCGTGATGATTCGTGCAGAATTTTCTTTTTAGCTTTTTCTTTTTTCTACTTATATACTAGTATGTAACTTGATTGTGACTTTATTAAATCTCAGTCGACTCCTAGCTACACCCAAAAATAAAAGCAATGGTTTCTTGAAACTCTAATTTAGTGCAATCCATGAAGCCCTATCATGGAATTTGTGTATTTTTGTAGGAAAATAAGATAACCTGTGGTATTTTGAAACCTGGCGCTAATGGTAGTGTTTTTATTTTTTACATTTTTGCTATTTAGGGCTCCTTTGATACAAAGGAATTGCATACGATTTTTGTAGGATTAGGATCTTTAAGATTTTTTCCTAGGACTTTGATTCATAAGATTGAAATTCTTAGGAACTTTTCTATAGGATTCATTTTTACAACATTTTGGAGGAAAATTTACATCGACTCAAACCGCTTTGTTGGATTTCATTGTTTTTCCTATATGCTATGAAACACTCTTTCATATCCTGCAGAGGGCAAGAGAACATGACACTCTATTCCTCTGTTTTTTGTATTCTTGTATTTTGATAATCCCGCGAATCAAAGAGGCCCTTACATGGTACTAACCGAGCAAGATGATGGCAATGCCCAAAAGGCTGGAATCGACTTTTTTCTTGAGCGAAACACGCCCGGACTTTATTAATCGACAGAAAAGTTTACGCAGTCCGGGCTCCAGAAGCCACACATAGCGTCCATGATTTAAATCTAATGAGTTCCTTTCTAAATTATGAGCACGTACATTTGTCTCCAAAAATTCGTGTTTGAACATAACTTCAGGCCTCGGCAAAAAAAACATAACTTCAGGCGCAGATCACATAATATCACATATCTCCTTAATAATCATCACATTCCTTATGAGGCTTCCGTCCTGGATACTACATATATCACTCCTAAGCAATCCGGAGCAATCCCATAGTTAGATTCCCATCTGAAATTGGGCTCTGTTAGAGCTCAGCAACTTTGGGCCGTCGGATCTCGAGCTTGATGCGATTCTAGCCTTGACTGGGCCTCCAGTGATTCCTGATCAGCAGATAAATATCAGGTCTGAAGAAATGAATAGTAAAAAACAAATTCCGTAGTTAGATTCCCATCTGATATTGGGCTCTCTCAGAGCTCAGCAACTTAGGGCCGTCGGATCTCGAGCTTAATGCGATTCTTTCTAGTCATATGACTGGGCCTCCAGTGATTCTTGACCGTCAGATAAATATCTGGTCTGAGGAAACAAATACACTTTGGGATTTTGGCCTTATCTGGCTGAACTGTGGGGCCTGGCATTCGTGGGTCGGGGTGCCTAGTGATGTCCTTCCGCGGTCAAAGACGAGTGGCCCGCCGAAAATTAAGCTGCCCCGCAGACGACATTCGTGGCATTTCATGTGTGTGGCTGTGATTACCATTGTGTGGATGGTTGGATTTCATGTATGTGTGAGGAGGACCCCCGATTGGTTTAGAGCCCTAGCAGCTAGCCTCCACTCACGGTAGCGCCCCTCTCCTTCGCTCTTGTAGCCGCCGCCGCGCTCCCGTCCTCCTCTCCTGCTCCTTCCCTCCCCGTCAGCAAGCTCGCCGTTGCCACTGAGGGGCTCCCCTGTCCTTCGCGGGCCCATCGACGTAGGTGGTGCACGGCCATCCCTCCCTGCGCGGTTGACGGTGACTGTCAATTCTATATCCGTCGTATCTCGTAGTAGGGGTCCTAAGCTAGGCGTCTTGGAGCTATGGTAACATGGGCACGGGATTTTACCCAGCTTCAGGCTCTCTCGAGGAGATAATACCCTACATGCTGCTTTTGATTGTATTGATATGGGTGTTGTACAGAGTACATGTACCTACCACGAGATTGTAGTAATGAATATTAGATTGTCCATTGACTAGCCTGGCCTCGGTTTATATAACACACCAGAGGCCTAGGGTTTAGGAGAGTCCTCGTCTTGTGCGCCAAGTCTCGTGGGATCTTCCTTGTATGCGCCATGGGCTGCCTGAAGTGACCCATGAGTGAACCTCCATGGGGGATCCTTGGCCCAATCCAGCTGGTCGGAAGACGACGTGGTGAGTACCCCCTAGTCTAGGACACCGTCAGTAGCCCCCTGAACCGGTCTTCAAGTTGGGGACGCTCCTCGATTCTTCCGAATTGTTCTTCATCTTCGGTCGTCGGTCTTGAAAAACTGGTTCAACAAATCTTCTCATCTTCGATCTTGAGGATCGCCGAAGTGCATCCTAAGAGTTTACACGTTGGGTATCCGAGGAGCCCCTTTAAGTTTCTGGCCTTTATCAATGCCTTGTATTTTTATGCCACACCTCGGGTTTGAAGTTGTTCCCGGGCGGCAGTGTCCTCTTACGTCCGAGCTCCAACGCCGGACTGCATTCGAGGTATTTTTTGCAGCCGAGCACCAACGCCGGATCGCTTCCGAGCTCCAATGCCGGAATGTATGCGAGCTCCACCGCCGGACTGTATCCAAAGAGTATTGTTACAGCCGAGCTCCAACGCCGAACTACATCCGAACTCCAGCACCAGACTGTATCCGAGCTCCAACGCCGGACTATGTCCAAGCTCCAACGCCGGACTGTATCCGAGCTCCAACGGCGGACTATATCCGAGGTGTCATAGATCACCTTGGTTCAAAAAAGTTGAAGGAGTTTAGCCGAGCTTAATGCCGGAAATGCCCTCTATTGAGCCAGCCATTGACGCCCGAGATTTATGCCGGATTGCTTCCGAGGTGGTGCACCAACCCGACTGCGGGCCGATTTTTTGTCAATATTTTTTATTGGTGCAATTTATTCTCTGCCGAGATATATAGCCAGTAGCCCTTAAGGTGTGTATCGGTCTAAAACCGAGATGCACCTGAAGGATGACATAAGACCGCTGATCCCAGTAGCCTCGAGACTCAAAGTTGATTCACAAAATCGGCCTGAGGATTAACTCCTAGCTCGGCAGAATACTTCGGACACAAAAAGCGGTGTGCAAAGTCCTCGAGACTCAAGTTGGGTGCGGCCGACCAACCTGAGGATCTTAATCTCCTCGAAAACTATATTGCACTTGAATTTTCTGCATCGGATTGTCAATGCAGTAGCCCCGAGAATTGGGTTGGGAAAAATGGCTGACCCTAGGATCGTACCTCCTCGGGAACAAGTTCATCTATCATGTATGTTTTGACAATACCGAGGTGGAGTTCAGCAGGAAAGATGCCGAACTGTAGTTTTAGAAAAGAGTTTCACGCCGAACACCTCAACCAAGAGAATGTCCCGCTTCCTGAAACACAAAATAGGTGAAAGATGTTATAAGCTCAAAAAAAGGGCCAACAAACATGCGTAAAAAACTTTACGTCTAGATTGAATCAAGCTATTTTGGTGCCAATATGAAATTGGCTTAAAATTGTACTTTCGTCTTGCTTTTGACATGACACATCAGATCTCTAGACTTCAAGTGGCCTAGGCTTCGGCTTCAACCTCCCTATCCCGAAGGCGGAGTGTTTCTCAGGCCAATTTAGCAAACTAAACGCGAGCGGCTTTAGAGAGAAACCAGGCTACCCGGCTATTGATCACACACCTGAGTCGAGAAAGGAGTGGTAGAAAAAGATTGTGCAACAATTAACAAAAATGGCGCATACTAACTTAAGAGCCCCCAAGTGACTTGGGTAAAAGAATTTTATGTATAATAATTGTATGTACCAAAGTACTTATATCATATTTGTGTTCACCCGAACTGTAAACGCGTCTTAACCGACCGTCGGCTTCTCCCTCTTCCGTCAAGGGCCGAAAAGTGTTATGTACTCCACCTGTCGAGAATATCAACGGTGTTTCCGATAACCAGGCAATCAAGCCATAAGGCTGTAATAGACAAAGCGCGCTCAGGGAACTTATGCTATATTACTGACGAAGTGTAAGAAGCATCTTTGAAGAAAATAGTACCTAATCGATACCTTTCTTCGGTTGCTCATTGTTACTATGAGACTCTTGTGCAATAGATTTTTTGTACTCATGAGTTCCGTTGTGTGCCGACCATGATTGAAAACAATAAGAGCGCTAGCTTTCGGCTTCACCCAGTCTAAGGTTCGAGCTCAGATGACCCGATCATGACAATCGCAGAGGTGCTCCCTTTACTCCCTAGCCGAACAATCGGGAACGTAGGGGTAAACACAGGAGCAAGGCAACCCAGCACGCGGAACACTTAAATAAACATGGTGCATATTGTGGCGTAATACACGAACAAGGAATGAAGCCATACAAGTATAATCATATGCAAGAGGAAAGGCTTCATAAAGGAAGCTCACAAGTAAACGGGGTATTTGAATTTGTGTGTCACACACAAAGTTTTGACAATGAAGTTTTTCAAAAACAACTTTTTGCCAAAAAAGTATAATGCTTGGTCGAACCAAATAAAATTTAAAACTGAAAGTTTTTTAGCATGAAAGCGACTTAGCTGGTTATTGTGCTCGGTGTTGATGACGCGATTCAGGCTTGTGGCGGGACGAAGACGCCCATTGATCAGTGATCCGACAAGGTTCGCAGTCCTCGGCATGGCCGAGGTCCCAGCCCCCAAGCCCGAGGTGTCCGAGCAAGGAGTTTGGCACTCCGGAGTGGCGACATAGCATGGCCAATGTGGCGAGGTGGAACCCCCAGTCCGACCGAGGCAACGGAGCAGGCCGGCAGTATGACACCGAAGTCCCCGGTGTGGGTTAATGAAGTGATGACGAAGCCCCCGGTCCAGCCGAGGTGACAGCGCTGTCCAACCCGAAGCATTTACTTGTGCACAGAAAACAATGCAAGCCGGAGATAGTAGTAATAATAATAAATTAAAAAATCGTTGCATAATTAATAATTTATGCAAAGTAAGTAATAAAAGAAATATGGCCCGTGTGTCGAAAACTCGATGAGGTAGAGCTCTCTCAGCGATGCCGAAGTCCCCGAGGCACCCGAACATGTTGGTATGGCAGTTCGACCAATAAGGTGATCACGCGAGCCGATATATGCCGATTGGGACGACGACGTCGGCTTGCCGAAGTGACTGTGTGACACAGTCGAAGTAGATTACCTGAACATATAAAACGGTGCAAGCAAGAAATAATAATAATATTTGAAATATATACACTTGCATAATTGAGTTCACACAAGGTAAAAAGGAAAAATAACCGGGGCCGAGCTCAACGGTGGCGAAGGAGTGATAGCCTCTATTTTATAGGGCGGATCTGGTTGTAGATGTGACGTTTGTGAGACTGCGAACAAAAATCCGGATACACTAACAAAACGTCAGTGCAAAGTTAGTATGCACTGTTTAATTAGACTTCAAAGGCGATGGTGCAAAAACCAGCACTTGATGCTCGTGTACGCACGCGGCCGAGAACACCACTGATGGATGGTAATGACCATATGTGCTGAATTAGAAAAAAGAAAAAATCATAAAGAGAAAAGAAAAGAACACCCCTCTGATGACGCTACCGTCCGTGCAGAGTGTCCTCAGATCTTCGTGGTACTGGCTGTCCTAGGCATGCGTACTCCTCAGGATCCAGCGCTACGTACCACACGCGAAGCCAGCCCCAAACGTGCTTGGCATTGTGGCATGACGACATCAACAAAGGTCGGTCAATCCTTACGATGGTGAGAGGCTGGCCAGACCGCCGTGACGTACGGTAGAATATCTCTGCAAAAAAGTGTAGTACGAACCCACAGAAAATATTCTTTGTAATAATTTTAAGTGCTAAACAAATAGCTAAGGAAAATAAAACCTGAACGGCGATGATCGTGGAGGACCGAACCAAATAAAGAAACATCGGTTGAACATTGATTGTTGTCCGAAGTACTGCTAGCTGGACCGCTAGCATTAATCAATACTTGAAGTAGTGCTTGTAGATTAGATCACAAGGACCGTGCTTGCAAAATAAGTATTTAATTAGGTTAGAACTACTCTAGATCTATGCACTTTTCAAAAAGGATTACTAGGAACTGCCAGCGGCCGACGAAGAGCTGAATTAAAAAGGGAAAAATAATTAAATCTCCCCTGTGGGTTGCCGCATAGCTGAATTCGTGGTAGCCACAGGCGCTGCTCCGCGTGGACTGTACGCAGGCGTGCTCGTCCTCCTGGGCTGGATTCAGGGCGCCGGGAATAACGACGTAGATGTAGCGCAGTGGCAGCACGATGAAACATGAATACGGGGTGATCTCATTGTGGCCAAAAATTAGCTAACCTGCATAGAGAAAATAACACTGGCCCAAACAATAATTCCGAGGAGAAAAGGTACTGCGCACTAAAAATAATTCAGAGAGGTAGCACCTGGTAGGAATATACTAGGTGACTGGCAAGATCAAAGACGGACGAAATGAAGTCTGATGAAAAGTTATCTGGCCGCAGATGCAAAGTTGGTCGGATCACAAGTAGGAAGCGACAAAGCCGTCCGCGAGTCGATCTCCATACGAGAGAGCTGAGTTGATCCATCAAACCGCGGGAGAAGTGCTTCCTTAATGATCAGTGGCACTTCAAAGCAAATTTGCACCGTGGTCACACCTCGAAAATTGCAAAACAATTAGTATCATGCATGCTTACGTACATGAAGTACAGTACAAACTAGTTATTAGAGTAGTTTATTTCCTCAAGGCTTAATTGAATAAGGAAGAGAGAGAGAGAGGAATTGGATCTCCCTGATGATCTCCTAGTGCACATGGCAATTTTGGGGCAGAAAGGATAGCTTTGAATAATCTGTCCACGTGAGGCTGCAGCCATGCACCGGATCTGATTTTCTTGTCGGTTGCCGGACAGAACCTGGCGTCTCCGAAAACAGCCTCATACGCTACTGTTTATCCTGATCTCCGTGTACGGCACTTTCACTTGATCCTAAGCGGACAAGTGGGCCCAAAAAACACGACAGGACAACATGCCTCAGCTCGATGTGCATCGCACAGATTGCGCAGTGGAGATCGGGGTGTGCGGCGTTTACGTGACTATCTCTTGATCCCGACTTCCAGGCGAGGACAAAAACTGATCTGTAAAAGAATTGCACACGGCGACGTAGATAATTCGCAAACAAACTGATCTATGTAAAACGAAATAAACTAAAAGTATAACACTGATTTGGCGTCGGTAGAAGACCCATCGAACCGCGACGATCGCTTAGCAGGCTCTCAATGAAAGCACCAATGTCGGTTCTATATCTGGCGTATCTCGTAGTAGGGGTGCTAAGCTAGGTGTCTTGGAGCGATGGTAACATGGACACGGGATTTTACCCAGCTTCCGGCTCTCTCAAAGAGATAATACCCTACATGCTGCTTTTGATTGTATTGATATGAGTGTTGTACAGAGTACATGTATCTACCACGAGATTGTAGTAATGAATATTAGATTGTCTATTGACTAGCCTGGCCTCGGTTTATATAACACACCAGAGGCTTAGGGTTTAGGAGAGTCCTCGTCTTGTGCGCCAAGTCTCGTGGGATCTTCCTTGTATGCGCCATGGGTTGCCCGAAGTGGCCCATGAGTGAACCGCCATGGGGGGTCCTCGGCCCAATCCAGCTGGTCGGGAGACGACGTGGTGAGTACCCCTTAGTCCAGGACACCGTCAATGACCTCTTGCCTGACCATAGACCTCGCGCTACCGCCTCCGTCCCCGTCGGCCCTCCTCTCGAGGCGTCGGTTGGCTCTTCCTTCGCCGGAGGTGTGATGGCTGCGAGGGACCGAGCCCCCCTCCCTACGCATCATCCAAAGATGGACACATCTAGTGGAGGAAGAACCGTCGGCTCGAGCCAGGAGCAGCGGGTGCCGAGGCGCAGGCGTTCGATGTGTCACTCTCCCGTCAGAACAAGAGGAGCGCATCCTGCTACTTGAGATGCTGCTCGAGGTTCACCTCTCTCTCTCTCTCTCTCTCCCTATTTGTTCTCATGTTAGGTTTCTACTTAATTAGGTGGATGTACCAATTACAATATTGGCATGGCTGCATCTTTCTTTATATTCAATTCATAACTGCAGGAAGTGACACTTTTCAGTTTCATGTAGGTGAGGCCATGGTTGTAACATCTCTCATACTCTTTTTACTTGGTTAAAACTTTAGTGTGGGGTCCAAACATGGTTGCAGAAAGGTCATGTTGTTCTTGCTGCACATGGATGCAGGCTGGCATGGTAGGATTGAGGTACTTACTGTTTCTTCGTGTATTTCTTTGTCATTAGGTCAGGTGGTACGGCAGGGTTCTTGATCCTATAGCATATGCTTCATGATGATTTAATCCATAAACTAGCATTTGATAACTTAGTTTCATTCCTTGCTTGATAGTACCTTAGGAAACATGGAGTTGTATGTATTTTGTTTCCTGATGAGCGCTTTTTAGGTCTTATTTTGTTCTCTTTGATCATTTCCATCGCTAATATGAGAGAGAGAGAGAGAGAGAGAGAGCACATGAACCATTTGATTAATGAAGGATATCAAGGGGGAAAACGACAATCTATTTTGACAGCATATGGTTTGTAACTTAGCAATTAGCGTGTGTGCTTGGAGTGTAGCGTGGAATCGCCTGGTCAAGTACATTTTCTTGCCAAAATATTCCACTAAGTACTTTTTTGGGGGTAAATACTCTGTACATTTTTAGTGGCTGTAGCCTGTAGTGTCTGAAATGCCCATTTTGTTTGCTTTGACTGACACTATTGTTTTTTTATGATGTACAGACAATTATGTTTGAGGGTTCGTTGTGCTCCTTGTAGGTTTAAATATCGTGGCATGTACTATTTGCGGCACTATGATGTTTAGTAACATACCATAGCTCCTCCCGCTCCGTGTCGGTGCAGAGAAGGAAGTGGCGCACACTTGGCTGCCCCGCCCCACCGATCGAGGCCACCCTCCTCGGCCACTGAGTCCAGCGAGGGCACCGTTGATCTTTCCTCGGCCTGGATGTGAAGTCCACTGCCAGGTTTGAGGCTGGTTGAGGTGAGCTTCCGATCCATTGGTCCTCCCTGGACGCAGTCATCATTTTCTTAAATTTTTACCACAAAGCTAACATATTTAGTTTACCGATGTGGTTAACCAGACTACCTCGCGCGGGGGAGGGGGTAGTCTTTATGACACTACAAAAAAATCTATGCCATTTGTGTACCTGAGATTACATAGGTTTTCATTTAGTGTCGCAACTCAGGGAGCCGATTGATCAAATTTAGTGGTTTGGACTTCCATGGATAAACAAGGAGAAAAAAACGCTAATGCTCATCCATTTTCTTACGCTATCATGTTTGGTTTATTGATGTGGTTATTTCATTAGGATTATTGCATCTCTTTTTTTTTGATAATGTCATTTTTGTTTCTCACTTTGTAACGGTTATACTGCTGATTAGCTTATGTTGTGCGTCTTAGTATCTTGCCAATTCTATTTTGCCAGGTCAAGCATGTGCTTTTATCTTGCTGCCAGGTCAAGAACACAAAGAATGCCAAAGTGTTCTAATTTATTTCCACTATTATTTGTTTTTCTATTGCCAAAAGTGTTGTTTCTGAAGAAAAGAAAAGTAATGCATTGTTATTTTGGCTGCCCAACAAAGATAATAATAAATTGTAATGCACCAAATTACTTAAATTATTTTGTTTTTGTTCCTAGTTAATTATTATTCCTGTTAGTGCTAATCTTCTTTCCCGTGGAAGCCTGTACAAGATCCGCCGCTGCTGCGAAGCACAACTCCTTAGCGCGTCGGAGATGACACTAGTAGAAAAAGGGTCAAACGTGAAGCACATTAGTGCCGGTTTGTATTAGAGCCGGCACACATGTATACATTAGTGCCGGTTCCAACGGCTAGCCGGGCCGCTCTCATTAGTACCGGTTCGTGGCTAACCTTTAGCACCGGTTCGTGCCACGAACCGGTACTAATGAGGGTGGTGGCAGGATGTTGTCGATCTAGGCCCCTCCAAGATTTTAGTACCGGTTCGTGCCACGAACCGGTACTATAGGTCCTCCTGCATATAAACCCTTCGGCCCAGCTCGCTCTGTTCTTCCCCTTTCCCTCTCCTCTCCTCTCTGTTCTTCCTCTCCTCCTCGAGCTCATCACACATTTTGCCCAAAATTTGTCAAGATTTGAAGGCCCCATCCATTCAAGTGATCACACAGGTTAGCAACTTTGTCCTTTCATCTCTCATTGCTAGATTAGCTCTCGCAATGCTTTATATAGTTATTAATTTGTGAGTTTAGTAATTTGGGAGGAAATATATATATGTGCTAGTATTTGATTTATATGCAATTTGAGGTCAAAATAACACTTAGTTTGCATATGTAGGTGTGGTTTACTTAGTGCCTTCTAAATCTCTGTCAGAACCACCATCAATCGCCCGCACCGTCCCTGTCAGCCGCACCACCTTGTGGTGAGCCTCTTGTTCATGAAATTTTATATAAAAATTAATGTTTGTGTGATTTGGATATATAGTTACTCGTATAATAATTATCTTACCCAGACGTTGTTTGTTATACATAGTGCCATGGTTTTGATATCCGTCCCCGTCGGCCCTCGTCCTTGTTATGATTCGGATGTGGTATATTCTCTTTTAAAACTATTTGTTGCATTTCGTGTTTATGACAAATTATGCCCATCAAGTTGACATAGATATTTTTATCTAGGAGGTATGTGAACCGGAAATTCCAACTGACCCTATTGTCGAGAGGTTAAATTTAGTTGAAAGAGAAAACGAGTACTTGAAAGAAAAATTGAAAAGAATTGAGGGGGAGAAGATGGAATTGGAGTTGCATGTTGCCGATGTCGTCGATGATCACAAGATCAAGATGGAGAAAATGCGCTTGAAGACTAGAAAGATTAGAAAATATGCCATCCATAGTGAGGCTTGGTATCATTATGTTGTTGGATCAATTGTTACCTTAGTTGCGATCTTGATCGCATTTGTTGTTGCATTTAAATGCTTTAGCTAGAGAGTTATTTGTTTGTTGCATTTAAGTGTTGTATGAACTTTATGTATGAACTTGTATTAATTTGGTCTATTCGGTGTTGTGTAATGAAGATGAGCCGGCAATGGATGTACGATGACCGATGCTCTCCCCAGTTCGTTGAGGGCGTGCATACTTTTCTGCTCGCGGCGGATGGTTTTATGCCTTGTCCATGTGCTGGCTGTAAGAATGGTCGCAATTACTCTACGTCAAGAACCATTCACGTCCACCTGTTTGAGTCTGATTTCATGCCCCACTATAATGTTTGGACCAAGCACGGAGAAAGAGGGGTTATGATGGAAGACAATGAAGAAGAAGAGGACGACGACAGCTATCCCGCCATGGGTTCCCTGAATACGATGATACAACAATGGGGAAGAAGCTGAGCCGGTAATGCGGGAAGAAGCTGGGCCGGCAATGCAGGAAGAAGCTGAAGAAGAGGCATCAGATGAGCCCGTTGATGATCTAGGTCGGGCCATTGCCGATGCAAAGAGAAACTGCGCAAGTGATTTGGAGAAGAAGAAGTTGCAGCGCATGTTAGAGGATCACAAAAGATTGTTGTACCCGAATTGCGTAGGTGACAAGAAAAAGCTGGGCACCACACTGGAATTGCTGCAATAGAAGGCAGAGAATGGTGTATCTGACAAGGGATTTGGAAAGTTGCTGGTAATGATAAAGGATATGCTTCCAAAGGACAACGAATTGCCCGAGAGTACGTACGAAGCAAAGAAGGCTGTCTGCCCTCTAGGGTTAGAGGTGCGTAAGATACATGCATGCCCTAATGATTGCATCCTCTACCGCGGTGAGTACGAGGATTTGAACGCTTGCCGGTATGTGGTGCATTGTGCTATAAGATCAGCCGCGATGAGCATGGTGATGTGGAGGGCGGCGCCCAGGAAGAAGATTCCTGCCAAGGTGATGTGGTATTCTCCTATAATACCACGGTTGAAACCTTTGTTCCAAAACAAAGAGCATGCCAAGGCGATGCGATGGCACACAGAAGACCGTAAGAAAGACGGAAAGTTGAGAGTACCCGATGACGGGTCGCAGTGGAGAAAAATCTAAAGAAAGTACGGGAAGGAGTTTGCAGATGACGCAAGGAGCGTATGGTTTGGTCTAAGCGAAGATGGCATTAATCCTTTTGGGGAGCAGAGCAGCAACCATAGCACCTGGCCTGTGACTCTATGTTTGTATAACCTTCCTCCTTGGTTGTGCATGAAGCGGAAATTCATTATGATGCGGTGCTCATCCAAGGCCCTAAGCAACCCGGCAACGACATTGATGTGTACCTAAGGCCATTAGTTGAAGAACTCTTACAACCTGTGGAATGGAACAGGTGTACGTGCGTGGGATGAGCACATGGGGAAGAATTTGACCTAAAGGCGTTGCTGTTCGTGACCATCAATGATTGGCCTGCTCTCAAGAACCTTTCGTGACAGACAAACAAGGGATACCGCGGATGCACGCACTGTTTGGATGATACCGACAAGATATATTTGAATAGTTGTATGAAGAATGTGTACAGGACATCGTCGATTTCTTCCGAGCAGGCATCCCGTAAGAAAGAAAGGCAAGCATTTCAAAGGTGAGGCGGATCACCGGACGAACCCTCGCCACCGTACTGGTGCTGATGTAGATGATATGGTCAAGGATTTGAAGGTGATATTTGGAAAGGGTCCTGGCGGACAACCTGTTCCAAAGGACGCTGACGGACGCGCACCCATGTGGAAGAAGAAATCTATATTTTGGGACCTGCCATATTGGAAAGACCTAGAGGTCCGCTCCGCAATCGACGTGATGCACGTGACGAAGAATCTTTGCGTGACCCTGCTTGGCTTCTTGGGCGTGTATGGGAAGACAAAAGATACACCGACGACGGGAGGACCAGCAACGTATGCACGGAGAAGACGGCATATATCGAGGTCATGCAAGCTACGCTCTTACCAAAGAAGAGAAGGAAATCTTCTTTGAATGCCTTTCAGATTAAGGTACCATCGGCTTCGTCGAATATAAAGGGAATAATAAACATGGCAGAGAAAAGTTCCGTAACCTAAAGTCTCATGACTGCCACGTGATTATGACGCAATCGCTTCCGGTTGCATTGAGGGGGCTTCTACGGAAAACGCTCGATTAGCCATTGTGAAGCTATGTGCATTTCTCAATGCAATCTCTCGTAAGGTAATCGATCCAGAAATCATACCAAGGTTCTGAGAATGATTTGGTGCAATGTCTTGTCGGTTTCGAGTTGGTGTTCCCACCATCCTTCTTCAACATCATGACGCACGCCCTAGTTCACCTATCTTGAAGAGATTAACGTTTTGGGTCCTGTATTTCTACACAATATGTTCCCCTTTGAGAGGTTCATGGGAGTCTTAAAGAAATATGTTCATAACCGTGCTAGGCCAGAAGGAAGCATCTCCAAGGGCCATCAAAATGAGGAGGTCATTGAGTTTTGTATTGACTTTATTCCTGACCTTAAGCCGATTGGTGTTCCTGAATCGCGGCATAAGGGCAGACTGGATGGAAAAGGCACGCTAGGAGGAACAAATAATATGTATGGACGGACATTCTCTCACCGAGGCACACTACACAGTTCTACAGAATTCCGCCTTGGTGGCTCCGTATATGGATGAACACAAGAATTTGCTACGCTCCAAACACCCGGAGCGGTCTCGATGACCGGATTACACCTGAACAAACCAGGAGTTTCGCCACTGGTTGCGTATATCGCACCATGCATGACACCTCTATTGAAGATGACATGTACTTGCTATCCCAGTTACCATCTTCGAATATAATGACTTTCAAAGGGTACGAGATAAATGGTAATACATTTTACACGATCGCCCAAGATAAGAAGAGCAACAACCAAAACAGTGGTGTCCGTTTTGATGCAAAAACCAAGACGGGAAAGGAAACATATTATGGTTATATACAGAACATATGGGAACTTGACTATCGACGTGGTTTAAAGGTCCCTTTGTTTCGGTGCAAATGGGTCAATATGACACGAGGCGGGGTAACGGAAGACCCGCAAAGACGGAATGACAACAGTGGATCTCAACAATCTTATGTATGCAGATGAACCATTCGTCCTAGCCAATGATGTGGCACAGGTTTTCTATGTGAAGGACATGTCTACCAAGCCAAGAAAAAGAAAAGATAAGGAAGTTAATGCATCGCATTTACGATGAGCCAAAGCGGCACATAGTTCTTTACGGGAAGAGAAACATCGTGGGAGTGGATGACAAGATGACAAGTCAGAAGATTATGAAAAGTTTGATGAAATTTCTCCATTCACAGTGAATATTGACCCGAGCATCCCGTTAAATGATGAAGATTTTCCATGGTTACGGCGCAAAGGGACACACGCTGAAGAAAAAGTTTCACACCCAAAGATCTGGGATGTGATCGGCTTCACTATCATCACTTTCTTCCGTGTTTCACACCCAGGGGAATCTCTGTAATAGTTAGGGTAGTTATGTGTTTTGGCATTTGAAACGCGAAGAAATTTTATGTGCAAACAAATTCTTTCATGTCTTTACTGATTTTTAAAGTTGAATTATTCACAAACTAGTGATTCACACTAATTTCAAATAATTTAAAATTTAAACTATTCAAATTTGAAAACTACGGGCACTAACAGAAAGTTTGTAATTTTTTGTACCTAAAGCAAAAATATTCACAAAGAAACTCTAAATACACAAAAAAAACACAAAAATAAATAAAGCAAAAAAAAAGCCCGCCTACTAGGCCAGAGCGGCATGCATACGACTAGAAACCCAACCTGTTGTTGCGCCAGGATGCAGGCCCGCAAAGGCCAAGTGGGCCCACAGGGCAGCAAAGAACACGTAGGCCCAGTAGGCCTGCTTTGGAGAGGAGCTCGAGAGAGCGACCACACGGGGTTTATAAACCCGGTCGCCCCTCGGCTAGCGAGGTGGGACTAAACTTGTCATCAAGACGCTGCAAGCACCCCTTTAGTATCGGGTCGTGGCACAAATCGGTACTAAGGAGGGCCTTTAGTACCGGTTTGTGCCACCACCGGTACTAAAGGGGGTCGCTTCGCCGCTTGGGCTGGTTAAAACAGACCTTTATTACGGTTGGTGGATCCAACCGTACTAAAGGTGTCTTCTATATATACAACACTTGAAAAATTTCATTCTCCCTATGTTTCTTCCTCTGTTTCCCCATTGAACCGCCCGCCCGATCGATCGACGCCGTCACCGACCCGTCGCCGTCGCCGCTGTCGCCGTCGCCGTCGCTGCCCCGTCCCGTCGCCGCCCTCTTTCTCCGTCGCCGCCCGGCCCGTCCCGTCGCGCCGTCCTGCATCGCCGCCCAGCGTCACGCCCGACCCGTTGCTGCCCCCGGCCGTCGCCTCGCCGTCGCCGTCGCCCCGCTGTGAGCTCTCCCCCTCTAACCCCTCTCCCTCGCCCCCGGCGGCCACCATGGGCGCCGCCCATCCCCGAGCCCATACACACACACAAGCATGATGAACACACACACACATACACGTATATATGTATGAATGCATGTATATATTAGTATATAATGTTGTTTTTCTGTTTTTTAATGGATGTATAGAAATTGTTTTTTCTGTTTTTAGTGTTAGATGCTTAATTAGTATGAAATAGTATATAGATTTTTAAAATAGTAGAAATGTTAGAAATTTTATTATCAAAATCCAATCATTAAAAAAATATTATTTTTTGCGGGCATATAGCTAGTATTTGTTCTCGACGATGCCCGGCCCGCATCCTCGCCGTCGACCCGTCATGACGACGCCCAGCCGCCCATGTTCGACTGGGCTCACGGGCTGGCACTGGGAGGTGCTGCTCGAGGGCCGTGCCGCTTGATGAGGAACCCGCCCCGGGTCCCGTCGTCGACCCCGATCTCGCTTTGGTGGCGTTTGTGTGGGCCAGGTTTGATGCGGAGGGACCCGGCCCGCCGGAGGAGGTACGCCCGTGTCGGGGAGGAGGACGAGCACGCCCATCGCTACATGGTTGCGTTAGAGGGCGGCAGGTGTTCTCCAATACTGGAGTATCTTCAGGATCTCACTTCAGCTATGATCCCGTGAGGGTTCCTTCTCTTTGGGTGTCCACCGCCATGACGCAGAACCGCGTAAAGTGTCCTAGATTCTTCTGTAGTATTCGATCTTTAATTAGCTAGCCAGTGATGTACTATTCAATATTATATATTATTCGAGACGATGTATTCGAGATTGTATCTATTATTCTAGACGAAGTATTTGAGATTATATCTATATTTCGAGACGATGTAATTTGAATACTAAATTGTTTTATATTTCTTTTGAATTAGTTAAATAAAAGCTATGGCAGACAATACCGACAGAGAGGGAGAACAGACCATGTTCGATATGATACGCGGGCCAGATGATAATCAGAATGAAGAAGATTATGACGGCTCCGAATTTATAAACAACACCGGAGAGGGTGATATGATATTCGATCGCGATGACCGAATTGATGAAGTCATGAACTACGATTATGACGATGATGAAGAACATGTTGATCCTGAAACAACAAAGACCGGCGAGGTATATATATTTATATAAGCAGGTTTCTGGTGATCATCACATGTTTTAAATGACTTGAAGATATATTAACGAATTGATCTTTGTTCTTTCAGCCATCCGGATCGAGCAAATCTTCGTGCAAAAGGACTAAACGAGGCCCGAACAGAAAGTTGAAGGAGGGCGTAAAGTACAATATCGAGGTAGTCAGACCTAATGGCGAACCATTAGCGCCTAAGAAGATTGCGGACAAGTTCATTCATCAGTGCGGAGTTCTTGTGAAGGACCAACTCCCGATCTCCCTTCAAGAATGGAGAGAGCCAGCAAAAAGACAAAGGACAAAAGGCAAAGAGGACACTGCTCCACGTCCAGATGTTACTTTTGTCGACAAGAATCAAAAGATCTGCTTTGGGATACTCTCATGGAACATTTCACCCTACCAGATCATTTCACAGAAGCAGATGTGCAGAAAGTCAAGGACGCAGCTCTTAGGAAGATGGCGGTTGCATTCAAGAACCACAAGAATCGTGAATGGGACAAGTACGTCAAGGGAGGAAGGAAGACTCCAAGATTCGAGGGAACACTAGAGAACCAACGTGCTCATTGGGACGATTTCGTGAAATTCAAGGATTCGGAATTAGCTAAGGAACGGTCGAGAATAAACAAGAAGAATGCCAAAAAAGGATAAGTTCCATAAGGTGGGGCCGGTGGCTGCGCGGTGGCAATGCCTAAGTGGGATAAGTCCGAGAAAGAGATGGAGAATGCAGGTGTCACTCCGGATACTAAGAGCTGGCCCCAGTGCGGGACTTGGTTCTATGCGCATGGGGGAGTTGGACCCGAAGACAGGCAAAGTTTCGACGAAGGCATGTCTGAACGGAGCCGACGATGCGATACTTGTTGCAATAGAAGAGGCACGATCGGGGGTGTTCCAGCCCAATAGAGAGAACGACAAGCTTACGCGTGCCCTGGGAAATCCTGAACACCCGGGAAGAACACGAGGCAAGGGCGCTATTCCGTGGTATGAGGGGTTTTCAGACTGGAACACCGACTACGTAACCCGATGCGAGAAAGTAGATTGCGGAGGAGAAGAAGAGGAAGATGGAGGAGGAGCAGAGGAAGCGGGACTATGAACACCTTCAAGGCCTAGAAGCAAGTCAAGCGGAATTGGCAGTCAAATTCCAGCGGCAGCAGGAGCAGATCGACTCACTTAGCCAAAGAAAGGGGTCTCAAAGAATGCAGCAGCTAGCGGATGATCCAAAGCATTGGATAGCACCGCCCCATCCATGCAGAGAAGCAGCGTGGGTTCCGCCGACGACGCAATGCTAGGTAGATACCCCGTGGATGACATCACGGAGAACACTAGCTGCGAAGCTACACGTCAAAATGAAGAACATATCCATGAAGGTGGCGGACGGCGTTGCTTTTCCAGCTACTCCCCAAAGCAACCTACCATTGCATCCCGATTCCAGAGGGCTATGCTCGTGTCATGGTTGACGAGGTGGTGCAGCCATATTCGGGGCTAGAGCTTGACATTCTCGGAGGTGAGGACGAGCGCTTTCTCGGAGACGCCAACCATCCTATCATCCTATGGAAAAAGGATTGCATCATCTTCAAGGCCACCGACACTGGCCATCCGACTCCTCGTCAAGTCCGCCACCGAGTCAGCAGTCTCCCGCTCCTGCAAGTCCACCAAGTCCGCAAAGTGTCGCCACTCCTCCTCCAAGTCCGCAAAGTGTCGAGCCACCTCCTCCTCCAAGTCCGCCACAGCCGACGCCCACCTCCTCCAAGTCCGCACAACCTCAGGCCACTCCTCCTCCAAGTCCGCACAGCTTCAGGAGGCCACTCCTCCTCGTCCAACTCAGCCTGCCACCGGCGCCTCCGCCGCCAAGAATCATGGAAGAGACACCCCGCAGCTATGGTGCGTGGCACGATTCGAGGTAGTACAGGAAGTACAAGGAGGCAAGCGATATAAATATGGTCCAAGCCTCACGCCTCTTCCGCAGAGGTCTTATGACAGGTCCAAGGAGGAAATCGCAGCCATATCGAAGTCCGAGGTGGAAGCCCATTTTGCACAAAACCGCCACCGCCGCCAAGGGAGAAAGTGCTCGAGGAAACGATTGACCACTTCATTCAGATGGCTCAACCACCAGCTCCCAAGCCTGTTGACACAGACTATGAGCGCCACATCGGAAGTTAAATCGAGCACGCCTACGTAAGGAGGCGAGCTCGGATCGAGCAAACAAGAAGCAGCTGTCAAAAATGCGGAAAACCATTCCCACTGGGAGAACAGCGGCGCAATCGATCCCTCGCTTGTTGTGCCAACAACACGCGGATAAAGACGCTACCAATATTATTGTGGGCAAACAATTTACGTTCTGAGGTGGGCAATGTGGTAATAACGGAGGACCATATAATGCAGGCGAAGTTCTCAAAATCACTGTTGGACAACTCCTCGAGATCGAGCCCATGCCTCGTGCTTAGAGAGGATGAAATAAAATGGAAATATGTCCGGGGCCAACCTTTGGTCGAGCTGCATAAGGTTAAGAACCTCCCAACGAGAATGTATGAATTGCATCAATGGTACATGAACATTACCAAGATTTCCGATCGATTGTCCCTCATGGTGAATGTCAAGGAGGAGCATTACTTCCATGAGAAAGCTGTGTCCGTTGAGTATTACGAACTGTTTCAGTTATACAATCAAGACGCACTCGACAAATCTATCGTCAGTTGCTATTGTACGTAAGTGATTTCTTTACGTAATTTAAGTCT
The DNA here is from genome assembly GCA_021605145.1 of Aegilops bicornis. NCBI lineage: Eukaryota > Viridiplantae > Streptophyta > Magnoliopsida > Poales > Poaceae > Aegilops > Aegilops bicornis. The sequence goes on along the minus strand of CM038670.1, from coordinate 769,042,680 downwards.
CAAGCTAGCTGTACCGATCATTTTGATCAATCATTACCTGTAATTATCCTCACTATATTCTTTTCTCGTGGTATTATATGCAGGATGAAGATATATGAAATGAGAAAAGGTGGACGCTTTGGCATTGGGTTCATTGACCCAAACACCGTTAATGAATACACATGGAAACTAAATCCACGTTATCAAAAGGACGAGAGGACAACATGCTAGAGTTCTTGAAGCGCCTCAAATACAATGAAGATATACTACTTCCTTACAACTTCCAAAGTGAGTCACAATCGCCTTGTACTACAAATTCTCTGTTTTTGCCTACTAGCTAGCTACATGTTTTTGCTTTACATATGCCCGCTTAATTAAGACATGCAAACGTGTGCATGCAGATTTCAATCGGTCTTGTGTATCATTAAAGTTGACGCCGAACAGTTGAAATACTGGACTCACTACTCAAAGAAAAAACTGACTATAACATCTTTTTGGGATAGTCAACAGGTAATTTCAATCATTATTAACTATATATCTCGCCTATTTAGTTCATCATTTTTCATGATATGAACTATTTTTAATAACCCCTTTATTCATTTTCTTTGTCGGCGGGCAGGGCTTGGGCAATGTTCATCAGCGTCACGTAAGGCGAATGTAAAAAAAAGCTTAAATGGTTTCGACCCAAGGTAAGTAATTAAGTAGTACTAGCTAGCTAGCTAGCTGCCATCTCTTTAATTATCATGCTTGACTAATTATTATCTGATCAAATTCCATTCTCGTAAAGGCCCTCAAGAAGCGGTAGGGACTGATCTGTGTGCATTCTGCTTAGAACATTCGCATGATCGCATCCGAAAGGAGCAGATCTCAAAGACAGGAATGGGTACGCTTGTCAAAACACTATTCACAATTTTACACCATTATCGATATCTAGTCACACAACTAATACACATGCATATTGATCTCCTTCTTAACAGTTCACAGAGGTGCGGGAGAAGCTCCTAGAAACGGAGCGCGTAGAAGCACTTCAAGAGGAAATAGCGGGATTTTTGCTCGACCAGGTCATAAATCCAAAGGGAGAATAATATTACCCGCTACCGCCCCCATCGTGATCCGAAGGCACCAATTAGGCTAATGCCGCTGGCTCCGAAGGCAACATGCATATGTAGGAGAAATTGTATATAGCTATACATGTGTGTATGTGTGAATTAATTAATATGATGGTTTGTGAGACATTGATGATATATATATATATATATATATATATATATATATATATATATTCATGATTGTTTCTACTAGAAATTATATATATATATATATATATATATATATATATATATATATATATATATATATATATATATGCATAACGTGTACAATGTGTAGTATCGTAAAATACCAAAGAAATAAAAAAGACTTAAATTGATAACACAAATTTAATTGAAAAATAAAAAATAAAACAAAAACCCACAAACATTTAGTACTGGTTGGTGTTACCAACCGGTACTAAAGGGCTCCCGGCCCCCGGAGCTGCCTCGTGCCACGTGGTTGGCCTTTAGCACCGGTTCGTGCTGAACCGGTACTAAAGGGGGGGCCTTTAGTGACCACACTTTAGTGCCGGTTGTGGAACCGGCACTAAAGGGCCTTACGAACCGGTGCTATTGCCCGGTTCTGCACTAGTGTGAGCAAGAAAAGAAGAGGAGTGACATCAAGGGGAGAGGGATCTTCCATTTTGGGTCCCGCTCTATGCAAGTGGAGATGAGGCTACATCCCTTGATTCAGCCCCGTTGTGTTCCCTGCATGACAGCCGCAAGCTCTCCACTGATTGGAGTGAAATAGATGATCTGATGTTACAGTTGTTGGATAAATGAACAACTAACATTTCCTGAGGGCCAAAGGCCATTACATATACATGTGTGTCAAAGTGCAGAAAACCCCTTATACAACGGGGATATATCGAAAAGGGACTATACACATATAACACCCCCCCCCCCTCAAACTCATGGTGGATCAACAACACTGAGTTTGGTGAGGAAAAAGGTATGTCAAGGCCGAAGTCTGCCTTCGTGAAGAAGTCAGCCAATCAGAACTCCGAGGGCACATAGTGCAGGCGAGAGTCCGATCTCGCATGCAAAGACGCACAAAGTGGGCATCCACACCGATGTGCTTGGTGAGCTCATGCTTCACCGGGTCACGCGCAATACTGATAGCACCCGTACTGTCGGACAGTAAGGGTGTTGAGGTAGTAGCCATGACACCAAAATCCTCAAGTAACCATCGCAACCAGATCACCTCAGCCGTCAACATAGCCATGGCTCGCAACTCAGCCTCTGTACTCGAGCGAGAAACTGCAGTCTGTTTCTTTGTCTTCCAGGCAATCAGAGAGCCACCAAGAAAGACACAGTAAGCAGACAAATGAAGGCGATCGAGAGGATCGCTAGCCTGTAGCATCAGAGTAAGCCTGGAGCTCAAGAGAACTGGAGCGAGGAAAGAAAGGCGCTGAGAGATCGTGCCACGAAGATATCGTAGAACACGGAGGAGGTGACTATAGTGGACAGAGGTGGGAGCTGAAACAAACTGACTCAGGATGTGAACTGGATAGGAGATGTCAGGACGTGTAACAGCAAGATAGACAAGGCTACCGACAAGGTGACGATAGCGAGTGGGATTAGGAAGAGGGTCACCATCAGAGGCACGAAGCTGAACGTTGAGCTCCATAGGAGTCACAACAGTGCGGTCATCACTAAGAGCAGCTCAAGCAAGAAGATCCTGAATGTATTTCTCTTGAGAGATGTAGAAGCCATCAGAGGTGGAGGAGATCTCAATCCCAAGAAAATAGCAAAGAGGGCCAAGATCAGTCATAAGGAACTGCTCGTGAAGGCGGGCCTTAACAAAGGCAATGTAATCAGTGTCGTCACCAGTGATGATCATGTCATCAACATAGAGAAGGAGAAGAGTCCGACCACGAGGAGACGTGTGAATAAACAGCGCGGGATCATGGTCACTGGGCAAGAAACCAGCCGCGGTCACCACAGATGCAAAGCGCTCAAACCAGGCGCGAGGGGCCTGTTTGAGACCATATAGAGAGCGGCAAAGTCTACAGACCATACCATCAGGAGCATAGTACCCCTGTGGTGGCTGCATATAAACCTCCTCACGCAACTCGCCATTGAGAAAAGCGTTCTGAACATCAAGTTGAGAGATAGACCACTGACGAACAGAAGCCACAGCAAGAAGAGTGCGGACAGTGGTCATGTGGGCCACATGAGCGAAAGTCTCATCGTAATCATGCCCCTGCTCCTTCTGAAAACCACAGGCCACAAGACGAGCTTTGTAGCGCTCAAGAGAACCATCGGAGCGAGTCTTAAGCTTGTAGACCCACTTGCAGGTGATGGGACGGACACCGGAAGGGAGGGGAACGAGATCCCATGTGCCAGAGTGTTGGAGAACGTTGCAGAAAATTAAAAAATTTCCTACGGTTTCACCAAGATCCATCTATGAGTTCATCTAAGCAACGAGTCAAGGGAGTGAGTTTGCATCTACATACCACTTGTAGATCGCGTGCGGAAGCTTTCGAGGGGATGGTGATGATGGAGTCGTATTCGGATCACCGATGACCAAGTGCTGAACGGACAACACCTCCGCATTCAACACACGTACGGTACGGGCAACGTCTCCTCCTTCTTGATCCAGCAAGGGGGAAGGAGAGGTTGAGGAAGATGGCTCCAGCAGCAGCACGACGGCGTGATGATGGTGGAGTGATGATTCTCCCAGGGGCTTCGCCAAGCACACGCGGAGGAGGAGAGGTGTTGGGGAGGGGAGGGGCTGCGCCTTCAAGTTGTGTATGCAGCCCTCCCCTCACCCCTCTATTTATAGGGAAGGGAGGAGGGGGGCGGCCCTCTAGATGCATCTAGAGGGGCGGCGGTTAAGGGAGGGGGCTTGCCCCCAAGCAAGGCGCCCCTCTAGGGTTTCCCCCTCAACCCTAGGCACAAGGGCCCAAGGGGAGGTGCGCCCAGCCACCAGGGGCTGCCTCCCTCCCACGCAGCCCAGTGGCCCCCGAGGAGGTGGCCCCTCCCGGTGGTCCTCCGGAACCTTTCCGGTGGCCCCGGTACAATACCGATATGACCCGAAATTTTTCCGGTGTCCGTTTGACAACTTTCCATATATAAATCTTTACCTCCGGACCATTGCGGAACTCCTTGTGACGTCCGGGATCTCATTCGGGACTCCGAACAACATTCGGTAATCACATACAAGTCTTCCTAATAACCCTAGCGTCACCGAACCTTAAGTGTGTAGACCCTACGGGTTCGGGAGACATGCAGACATGACCGGACGCTCAGTCAATAACCAACAGCGGATCTCGATACCCATGTTGGCTCCTACATGCTCCTCGATGATGTCATCGGATGAACCATGATGTCGAGGATTCAAACAACCCGTCAGATACTATTCCTTTGTCGACGGTATGTTACTTGCCCGAGACTCGATCGTCGGTATCCCAATACCTCGTTCAGTCTCGTTACTGCAAGTCACTTTACTGCATCCGTAATGCATGATCCCGTGACCAGACACTTGGTCACTTTGAGCTCATTATGATGATGCACTACCGAGTGGGCCCGGTGATACCTCTCCGCAATACGGAGTGACAAATCGGTCTCGATCCGTGTCAACCCAATGTACACTTTCGGAGATACCTGTAATGCACCTTTATAGTCACCCAGTTACGTTGTGACGTTTGGTACACCCAAAGCACTCCTACGGTATCCGGGAGTTACACGATCTCATGGTCTAAGGAAGAGATACTTGACATTGGAAAAGCTCTAGCAAAACGAACTACACGATCTTTGTGCTATGCTTAGGATTGTCTTGTCCATCACGTCATTCTCCTAATGACGTGATCCCGTTGTCAATGACATCGATGTCCATAGTCGTGAAACCATGACTATCTGTTGACCAACGAGCTAGTCAACTAGAGGCTTACTAGGGACGTATTGTAGTCTATGTATTCACACGTGTATTACGATTTCCGGATAATACAGTTATAGCATGAATAAAAGACAATTATCATGAACAAGGAAATATAATAATAATGCTTTTATTATTGCCTCTAGGGCATATTTCCCACAGTCTCCCACTTGCACTAGAGTCAATAATCTAGTTACATTGTGATGAATCGAACACCCATAGAGTTCTGGTGTTGATCATGTTTTGCCCATGAAGAGAAGAGGTTTAGTCAACGGATCTGCGACATTCAGATCCGTATGCACTTTACAAATTTCTATGACTCCATCCTGAACATTTCACGGATGGAGTTGAAGCGACGCTTGATGTGCCTGGTCTTCTTGTGAAACCTGGGCTCCTTGGCAAGTGCAATAGCTCCAGTGTTGTCACAGAAGAGTTTGATCGGCCCCGACGCATTGGGTATGACTCTAGGTCGGTGATGAACTCCTTCACCCAAATTGCTTCATGCGCTGCCTCCGAGGCTGCCATGTACTCGCTTCACATGTAGATCCCGCCACGACGCTTCGCTTGGTACCGCACCAGCCATCGCTTCCACCATTCAACATATACACGTATCCGGTTTGTGACTTAGAGTCATTCAGATCTGTGTCGAAGCTAGCATCGGCGTAACCCTTTACGACGCAGCTCTTCGTCACCTCCATAAACGAGAAACATGTCCTTTGTCCTTTTCGGTACTTCAGGATATTCTTGACCGCTGTTCCGGTGTTCCTTGCCGGGATTACTTTGGTACCTTCCTACCAAACTTACGGCAAGGTTTACATCAGGTCTGCAGTACACAGCATGGCATACATAATAGATCCTATGGCTGAAGCATAGGGATGACACTCATCTCTTCTTTATCTTTTGCCGTGGTCGGGCATTGAGCTGAGCTCAATCTCACACCTTGCAATACAGGCAAGAACCCTTCTTGGACTGATCCATTTTGAACTTCTTCAAAATCTTATCAAGGTATGTGCTTTGTGAAAGACCTATGAGGCGTCTTGATCTATCTCTATAGATCTTGATGCCTAATATATAAGCAGCTTCTCCAAGGTCCTTCATTGAAAAACACTTACTCAAGTAGGCCTTAATGCTGTCCAAGAATTCTATATCATTTCCCATCAAAAGTATGTCATCTACATATAATATGAGAAATGCTACAGAGCTCCCACTCACTTTCCTCAGAACGCAGGCTTCTCCATAAGTCTCAAGCATAAACCCAAACGCTTTGATCATCTCATCAAAGCGAATGTTCCAACTCCGAGATGCTTGCACCAGCCCATAAATGGATCGCTGGAGCTTGCATACTTTGTTAGCGTTCTTAGGATCGACAAAACCTTCCGGCTGCATCATATACAACTCTTCCTTAAGATAACCGTTAAGGAACGCTGTTTTGACGTCCATCTGCCATATCTCATAATCATAATATGCGGCAATTGCTAACATGATTCGGACGGACTTAAGCTTCGCTACGGGAGAGAAAGTCTCATCGTAGTCAATCCCTTGAACTTGTCGATAACCCTTAGCGACAAGTCGAGCTTTATAGATGGTGACATTACCATCCGCGTCCGTCTTCTTCTTAAAGATCCATTTATTTTCTATCGTCGCCGATCATCGAGCAAGTCACCAAAGTCCATACTTTGTTTTCATACATGGATTCTATCTCGGATTTCATGGCTTCTAGCCATTTGTTGGAATCTGGGCCCGCCATCGCTTCTTCATAGTTCAAGGTTCACCGTTGTCTAACAACATGATTTCCGTGACAGGGTTGGTTGCCGTACCACTGCAGTGCGGAATGTGTCCTTGTGGGCCTCTGAAGTTCAAGAGCAACTTGATCCGAAGTACCTTGATCATCATCATTATTTTCCTCTTCGGTTGGTGTAGACATCACAGAACATTTTCTGAGCTGCACTACTATCCCGTTCAAGAGGTAGTACTTCATCGAGTTCTACTTTCCTCCCACTTACTTCTTTCTAGAGAAACTCTTTTTCCAGAAAGGATCCGTTCTTGGCAACAAAGATCTTGCCCTCGGATCTTAAGTAGAAGGTATACCCAATGGTTTCTTTAGGGTATCCTATGAAGACGCATTTTTCCGACTTGGGTTCGAGCTTTTCAGGTTGAAGTTTCTTGACATAAGCATCGCAGCCCCAAACTTTTAGAAACGACAGCTTAGGTTCTTCCCAAACCATAATTCATACGGTGTCGTCTCAACGGATTTAGACGGTGCCCTATTTAAAGTGAATGTAGTTGTCTCTAGAGCGTATCCCCAAAATGATAGTGGTAAATCGGTAAGAGACATCATAGATCGCACCATATCCAATAGAGTGCGATTCGACGTTCGGACACACCGTTATTACCGAGGTGTTCCAGGCGGCGTGAGTTGTGAAACGATTCCACATTTTCTTAAGTTTGTACCAAATTCGTGACTCAAATATTCTCCTCCACGATCCGATCGTAAGAATTTTATCTTTCGGTCACGTTGATTCTCTACTTCATTTTGAAATTCCTTGAACCTTTCAAAGGTCTCAGACTTGTGTTTCATCAAGTAGACATACCCATATCTACTCAAGTCATCTGTGAGAGTGAGAACATAACAATATCCTCTGCGAGCCTCAACGCTCATTGGACCGCACACATCGGTATGTATGATTTCCAAAAAGTTGGTTGATCGCTCCATTGTTCCAGAGAACGGAGTCTTGGTCATCTTGCCCATGAGGCATGGTTCGCATGTGTCAAATGATTCATAATCTAGAGACTCCAAAAGTCCATCAGCATGGAGCTTCTTCATGCGCTTGACACCAATGTGACCAAGGCGGCAGTGCCACAAGTATGTGGGACTATCGTTACCAACTTTACATCTTTTGGTATTCACGCTATGAATATGTGTAACACTACGCTCGAGATTCATTAAGAATAAACCATTTGACCATTGGAGCATGACCATAAAACAAATCTCTCATATAAATAGAACAACCATTATTCTCGGATTTAAATGAGTAGCCATCTCGCATTAAACGAGATCCAGATACAATGTTCATGCTCAAACTTGGCACCAAATAACAATTATTAAGATTCAAAACTAATCCCGTAGGTAAATGAAGAGGTAGCGTGCCGACGGGCGATCACATCGACTGAACCATTCCCGACGCGCATCGTCACCTCGTCCTTCGCCAGTCTCCGTTTATTCCGCAGCTCCTGCAGTGAGTTACAAATATGAGCAACGGCACCGGTATAAAATACCCAGGAGTTACTACGAGTACTGGTAAGGTACACATCAATTACAAGTATATCAAATATACCTTTGGTGTTGCCGGCCTTCTTATCCGCTAAGTACTAGGGGCAGTTCCGCTTCCAGTGACCCTTCCCCTTGCAATAAAAGCACTCAGTCTCAGGCTTGGGTCCATTCTTTGACTTCTTCCCGGCAACTTGCTTACCGGGCGCGGCAACCTCTTTGCCGTCCTTCTTGAAGTTCTTCTTGCCCTTGCCCTTCTTGAACTTAGTGGTCTTATTGACCATCAACACTTGATGTTCTTTCTTGATTTCAACCTCTGCTGACTTCAGCATAGAGAATACTTCAGGAATGGTCTTTACCATCCCTTGCATATTGTAGTTCATCACAAAGCTCTTGTACCTTGGTGGGAGCGACTGAAGGATTCTGTCAATGACCGCCTCATCAGGGAGGTTAATATTCAGCTGGGTCATACGGTTGTGCAACCCAGACATCTTGAGTATGTGCTTACTGACAGAACTATTTTCCTCCATCTTACAACTATAGAACTTGTCGGAGATGTCATATCTCTCGACCCGGGCATGAGCTTGGAAAACCAGTTTCAGCTCCTCGAACATCTCATTTTCTCCGTGATGCTCAAAACGCTTTTGGAGCCCCGGTTCTAAGCTGTAAAGCATGCCGCACTGAACGAGGGAGTAATCATCAGCACGAGACTGCCAAGCATTCATAATGTCTTGGTTCTCTGGGACGGGAGCGTCACCTAGCGGTCCTTCTAGGACATATCGTTTCTTGGCAGCTATGAGGATGATCCTCAAGTTCCGGACCCAGTCCGTATAGTTGCTGCCGTCATCTTTCAGCTTGGTTTTCTCTAGGAACGCGTTGAAGTTCAAGTTGACATGAGCGTTGGCCATTTGATCTACAAGACATATTATGCAAAAAAATTAGACTAAGTTCATAATAATTAAGTTCATCTAATCAAATTATTTCAATGAACTCCCACTCAGATTAGACATCCCTCTAGTCATCTAAGTGTTACACGATCCGAGTCGACTAGGCCGTGTCCGATCATCACGTGAGACGGACTAGTCATCGTCGGTGAACATTCTCATGTTGATCGTATCTTCCATACGACTCGTGTTCGACCTTTCGGTCTCCGTGTTCCGAGGCCATATCTGTACATGCTAGGCTCGTCAAGTTAACCCTAAGTGTTTTGCGTGTGTAAATCTGTCTTACACCCGTTGTATGTGAACGTAAGAATCCATCACACCCGATCATCACGTGGTGCTTAGAAGTTTAACTTTAGCAACGGTGCACAGTTAGGGGAGAACACTTCTTGAAATTATTGTAAGGGATCATCTTATTTACTACCGTCGTTCTAAGTAAACAAGATGCATAAACATAATAAACATCACATGCAATTATATAGTAGTGACATGATATGTCCAATATCATATAGCTCCATTGATCTCCATCTTCGGGGCTCCATGATCATCTTGTCACCGCATGACACCATGATCTCCATCATCATGATCTCCATCATTGTGCCTCCATGAAGTTGTCACGCCAACGACTACTTCTACTTCTATGGCTAACGTTTAGCAATAAAGTAAAGTAATTTACATGGCGTTCTTCAATGACACGCAGGTCATACAAAAATAAAGACAACTCCTATGGCTCCTACCGGTTGTCATACTCATCGACATGCAAGTCGTGATTCCTATTACAAGAACATGATCTCATACATCACTATATGTCATTCATCATTCATCACAACTTGGCCATATCACATGACATGACAATTGCTGCAAAAACAAGTTAGACGTCCTCTAATTGTTGTTGCATCTTTTACGTGGCTGCAATTGGGTTCTAGCAAGAACATTTTCTTACCTACGAATAACCACAACGTGATTTTGTCAAATTCTATTTACCCTTCATAAGGACCCTTTTCATCGAATCCGCTCCAACTAAAGTGGGAGAGACAGACACCCGCTAGCCACCTTATGCAACTAGTGCATGTTAGTCGGTGGAACCGGTCTCACGTAAGCGTACGTGTAAGGTTGGTCCGGCCGCTTCATCCCACAATACCGCGGAAGCAAGATAAGACTAGTAGCGGCAAGTAAGTTGACAAGATCCACGCCCACAACAAAATTGTGTTCTACACGTGCAATAGAGAACTACGCATAGACCTAGCTCATGATGCCACTGTTGGAGAACGTTGCAGAAAATTAAAATTTTTCCTACGGTTTCACCAAGATCCATCTATGAGTTCATCTAAGCAACAAGTCAAGGGAGTGAGTTTGCATCTACATACCACTTGTACATCGCGCGTGCGGAAGCTTTCGAGGATGGTGATGATGGAGTCGTACTCGGATCACCGATGACCAAGTGCTGAACGGACAGCACCTCCGCGTTCAACACACGTGACGCACGGGCAACGTCTCCTCCTTCTTGATCTAGCAAGGGGGAAGGAGAGGTTGAGGAAGATGGCTCCAGCAGCAGCACGACGGCGTGATGATGGTGGAGTGACAGTTCTCCGGCAGGGCTTTGCCAAGCACACGCGGAGGAGGAGAGGTGTTGGGGAGGGGAGGGGCTGCGCCTTCAAGTTGTGTATGCAGCCCTCCCCTCACCCCTCTATTTATAGGGGAAGGGAGGAGGGGGGCCGGCCCCTCGAGATGCATCTAGATGGGGGGCGGCGGCAAGGGAGGGCTTGCCCCCAAGCAAGGGGGGCGCCCCCTCTAGGGTTTCCCCCCTCAACCCTAGGCACAAGGGCCCAAGGGGAGGGGTGCGCCCAGCCCACCAGGGGCTGCCTCCCTCCCACGCAGCCCAAGTGCCCCCCCGGGAGGGGTGGCCCCTCCCGGTGGTCCTCCGGAACCTTTCCGGTGGCCCCGGTACAATACCGATATGACCCGAAACTTTTCCGGTGTCCGTTTAACAACTTCCCATATATAAATCTTTACCTCCGGACCATTCCGGAACTCCTCATGACGTCAGAGATCTCATCCGGGACTCCGAACAACATTCGGTAATCACATACAAGTCTTCCTAATAACCCTAGCATCACCGAACCTTAAGTGTGTAGACCCCACGGGTTCGGGAGACATGCGAACATGACCGACGCTCTCAGGTCAATAACCAACAGCGGGATCTGGATACCCATGTTGGCTCCCACATGCTCCTCGATGATGTCATCGGATGAACCATGATGTCGAGGATTCAAACAACCCCGTATACTATTCCCTTTGTCAGACGGTATGTTACTTGCCCGAGACTCGATCGTCGGTATCCCAATACCTCGTTCAGTCTCGTTACCGGCAAGTCACTTTACTCGTACCATAATGCATGATCCCGTGACCGGACACTTGGTCGGTTTGAGCTCATTATGATGATGCACTACCGAAAGTGGGCCCAGTGATACCTCTCCGCAATACGGAGTGACAAATCCTGTCTCGATCCGTGTCAACCCAATGTACACTTTCGGAGATACCTGTAATGCACCTTTATAGTCACCCAGATTACGCCAGGACGTTTGGTACACCCAAAGCACTCCTACGGTATCCGGGAGTTACACGATCTCATGGTCTAAGGAAGAGATACTTGACATTGGAAAAGCTCTAGCAAAACGAACTACACGATCTTTGTGATATGCTTAGGATTGGGTCTTGTCCATCACGTCATTCTCCTAATGACGTGATCCCGCTGTCAATGACATCGATGTCCATAGTCGGAAACCATGACTATCTGTTGACCAACGAGCTAGTCAACTAGAGGCTTACTAGGGACGTATTGTAGTCTATGTATTCACACGTGTATTACGATTTCCGGATAATACAGTTATAGCATGAATAAAAGACAATTATCATAAACAAGGAAATATAATAATAATGCTTTTATTATTGCCTCTAGGGCATATTTCCAACACAGAGCGCTCAAGGGCAGCAAGCTCCTCAGCAATCGCAAGCTGCCATTCAGGCTGAGTCATGGCAGTGCGATAGGAAGTGGGCTCAGGCAAGACAGAGAGACCATACCGATCAGGGGAGTAGCGATCAGGGGGAGGGCGAGGCCGAGCACGGAGGTTATGAACCGGAGGGGGTGTGGGAGGAGGTGCACCCGAGGTGGAAGGCTCGACAGAGGCAATATCCTCAGGACGAGAACGTCGAGTATATTGGAGAGGAAACGGTGAGAGAGGGCGACGGACTGGAGAGGATGGGGCAGAGGTGGAGGAGGAGGAGGGAGAAGACGGGTTCGGAGGTGAATGAGAAGGAAGGAGAGGTGCCGCAGGAGGAGGTGACACATGAGGCACATAGCAGGGTGTATCGGGAAGAAGAAGGAAAGAAAGGTCGTCCACAGAGAAGCTCGAGGAAGAAGAACGTGGGTAGTAAGAGCGAGACTCATCAAAAGTCACATCACGCGAGATGCGCAAGCGACGACCCACTGGATCCCAACATTGACAGCCCTTGTGCTCATCACTGTAGCCAAGGAAAACACACTCAACCGACTGAGCAGTCAGTTTGGTGCGTTCGCGGGGGGCAAGAAGAACATAGCAGACGCAGCCAAACATACAAAGAGCTGAGTAGTCAGGAGAGCGACCGGTGAGACACTCCATAGGAATGCCACCACAGTAGAGCGATCGATGGCTGAATGTTGATGAGATAGGTGGATGCGGAAACAGCCTCAGCCCAAAAATGGGGTGGAAGGGAAGCAACAATCATCAGCGCACGAGCCGTATCAAGTAAGTGACGTTGCTTTCGCTCGGCAACACCATTCTGAGCATGAGCACCCGGACAGGAGAATTGGGCAAGAGTACCCTGTTCCGCAAGAAAACCATGCAACAACTGAGAGATATACTCTCCAGCAGAGTCAGCACGAAAAGTACGAATGGGCGTGGCAAACTGGGTGTGAACCATGGCAGCAAAATGTTTGTATATAGGGAGAACCTCGCTACGAGATTTCATAAAGTAGAGCCAAGTGTAGCGAGAGAAATCATCAATAAACAAAACATAGTAGCGATGACCACCTTTCGAATCAAAGGGAGCAGGACCCCAGACATTAGAATGAACTAAGTCAAAAGGACGCTGAGATACCGACTCACTGGTAGGATAAGGCAACTGAGTCTGTTTCCCAAGTCTGCAACCATTACAATGTAAAGAAACATCGCCAGATACAGACCCCAAGAGGCCCTGACGAACTAAGGAAGACAAGCGAGAGCCACAGATGTGACCAAGACGATGATGCCACTGCTGGAAGGACGCAGACGAAGAGGCAGCAAGAGCATGGGAGCTGGCAGGAGTGGTGGCAGCGGAAGGAACACGAAGCCAGTCAACCTCCCAAAGGCCCTCTGACTCATGGCGCCGGGGGCCAGCACCAACCAAAGCCTTGGTGCGACGATCCTGGATGGAGCAAGAGTCGGTATCAAGGATGACACGACAACCAGAATCAGTAAGTTGAGCAGCGGAAAACAGATTCATGGTAAGACGAGGAACATGCGAGACACTAGGAACAGAAAAGGAGGGAGTGGAAAGAATGCCACGACTAGCAACAGGAAGAGGTGTGCCATCAGCGGTAAGAACATTAACAGGCGAATCAAGAGGTCGGAGAGAAGACAACACAGAAGAATCAGAAGACATGTGGAAGGAGGCTCCAGAATCCAAAACCCACGAAGATGTACCTGACTGTGTAGATGCCTGCGGTGGTGGAGAAGTGGCTGCAGTCACAGCAGCAGCTGAACCAGTCGACGAAGAGCCTGAGGAAGCCAGGAGGCGTTTGAGCCTCACAATGTCCTGATCAGTGAGTGACGGAGTCGAGGAAGATCCAGGAGTCCCACTGGACGAGGAGCGCCGCTGGTCTCGCTTCTTCTCACGGCAATCAGACTCTGGGTGACCGGGCCGAGAGCAGTAGCCACAGAAGGTGTCACGGCGCGACCGGCCCCTCTCAGTATAAGCAGGGCGACTCACCCCCCCTGAAGGTGTGGGGAGGAGCGGTGGAGCGGTGAGCCGAGCAGACGACACAGGAGCCCGAGCAGCCAGCACAGACGGGACCACCAGCAAACCAGCAGAGCGAAGACGGGTCTCTTCAGCATGAAGCTCAGCAAGCACCTCCGAGATAGGAACACGTCCACGAGCAAGCAAGTGAGCACGGCGCGGTTAAAACTCAGAGCGGAGACGTGATAAGAACTCATGAACCCACTGAAACTCCAGATCAGACCGAGTAGTTCGACAAAGAACGACAGTGCCACAAACAATCGTCCGAAGAGAGTCAAGGCGACGCCGGATGGCGGAAATCGTGAATAGAACTCATCAACAAAGGAATCACCTTGCTGAAGGGCGTGCTCCTGACGCACGGCAGAGAGGTAGAGAGCATCTTCAGAGGGCTGATAGTGCTGACAAATATAAGACCACATCGCTGCAACTGTGCCAAGTCCCATAAACTCTGAAGCAAACTGAGGGAGGACACTGGCAGTGAAAACAGCCGCAGCACGAGCATCATCATTGCACCACTGAGTGTAAGGAGAGAGACCATCACGGTACACCGAAAGAGCATCGGAGTAATCAGAAACTTGCTGATCATAAGCATCAACGACAGCATCATCAAGGGCCTTGGCGGCATCCCGGTCAGCTTGAGAAGCCTCAGCAGCAAGGACCGGCGGCACCGGTGGGATTGGAGCCACAGGCGCAACAGGGCACGACGGGCAGGGAACCTCGCCAGAAAGAACACCCCACAGAAGAAGGCCTCGCATATGGATGCGCATGAACCCCACAAACTCAGCATAGTTGGTGCCATCAAAGATCACAGAGCACCTAGGGACTGCAACATAGCCCGAGGAAGACATGAGGAAACTCTGGTGTGCTCCTTTTTTTTTGTCAACGCTCCTTGATCTGGATCGGGGCGGAAAAACTCACGCTAGCCCGAGTGAAGAATCGGGAGGCCAGGAGGAGAGCCGGCCCTGGGCCGCAGGTGCGGGAGGAGGGCGGCCAGATGCAGCCACCACCAGATGCGGAGAAGGGCGGCCGGGGCGCCGGCGGCCAGAGGCGCGGCCGGGGCGCAGCTGTGGCGCGGTCGGGCGCCGGCGGAGCACGGCTCGAGCGCTGCCGAGCGCTGGGGCGCTGGTGGGGCGCAACCGAGCTCGAGGACGGCGACGGCATCGCCGGACGACGCGCGAGGGAGGCCGGGAGGAGGCGCATGGGAGGAGGAGCTTCGGGGTCGCACGCTCATGGGCGCCGATGGTGGCGGGTCTGACAGCAACCACGGCACTGGGCGGGCGGATAACGCGGGCGGGGCGCAGCCCAGCCTGGGCGCGGCGTCGGAGCACGACCTGGGCGCGGCTAGGGCGAGGCCTGAGGGCCGCCGGGCGAGGAGGGCGCGGCCTGCGCGTGAAGAGGATGGCCGGCAACGAGGAAGGAGATGGCCGGCGACGAGGAAGCTAGGCACGGAGCTGCAGCGTGCGGGAGAGGAAGAGGAACCTGGCGACTGATACCATGTTGGATAAATGAACAGCTAACATTTTCTGAGGGCCAAAGGCCATTACATATACATGTGTGTCAAAGTGCAGAAAACCCCTTATACAACAGGGATATACCGAAAAGGGACTATACACATCTAACAACAGTAAGGTGTATTTGCTACTAACATTGAAATACTGATTTTCAAAGTATGCAGGCCCGGCCCGACTCAGGAATTTCGGGCTAGGTCACCAGGTCGGGCTGCCCATGCCCATGTTGAGGGGTGAGCAGATGCAAACCACATCTTTTTGGTTGTGTGCACATAGCTGTTCTGCTCATCGCTTTCAAATGTGGAGGCCTTACCATCCAAATGCAAAACACTTCACATTAGACATTACATATTAACAACACAACACAATTAACATTTCGCCTAGTCATTATCACATTATTAAATAATGCATCATACCAACTAACATCAGTTTAAGATAGAGGGGCATTCCATGCCCCTACACAACCCAAGGGTGCTGATATCCACGAGCAAAATATACATGTTTGAGAGCAAGCTCACGACAAGTTCAGAACAATTCACCGAAACTGACAACAAGTTTAACAACTAACCAGACATGAAGAAGAAAATGAAGGATGTCGCCCTCGCAGCAGTGCTTAGTGCACGTAACACTGAAAATGGTGGAGATAGAGGCTGTTAGAACTAATCTTGTCATATGTATGTGCATGTCTATTTTCGTTCTGCATGTACTCTAGTCTAGCGTGTTGTTTGTCCGGTGAAGCTTCAGCGATGACGTGCAGAGGAGGCGAGATGCCGGGCTGCTGTGCGAGACGGCGAGCACGACGAGATGCCGATGGCGACGTGAGGCTGCAGTGATGCACAAGGCGGCATGGCTGTATGATGCAGCAAGTGCGTAAGAGACTAGAGCCTGACCGACTGGACAAAATAGCTAGAGGAAAATCTGGGAGTTTGTCAGCGCATGCATGGGTCTGTTACTCTGTTAGCAGCACGGCCGCGTCTTGTTGCTCCTAAAGAGATTCCAGGAGAAGGATAAGGCATGGGTTGGCGGCATTTACTAGTATGTGGAGAGGTGGTGCTAGTGGCCAAATGTGGCAGCTCCGCTGCGTGAGTGTGTGGCATAAGTGCCAGGTCCTTGTGTATATGTACTGCTTTGGTTAATGAGAAAATGACGAGGCCGTGAGGGCTGAAGGAAACCATGTAGCGCCTGTGATTGTCACCGGGAGCAAAGGCAAAGCTAATTTTTCTCCCTGGTGAATGTGTGTGTGTGTGTGTGTGTGTGTTTTCTGCCCCGGTGTGTCCTTGTGTTCTTGAGTGAAAGAAAGAAATAAGAGAGAGTTGTGTGAGGCAACCAAGAGGAAGAAGAGCGGCACTGCGAGGAGGCAGCGCCAACAGAGGTGCTGTAGATCTGCACGTTGAAGCACAGGATCAATAGGCGATAGCCTCAGGACAAGTAGCTCGCCGGGGAAGATCTTGTGCTTCTTGCAGAAGTAGTCTCAGCCCCTCCCCATCACGATATGCTTGTGGGAGATGAACTGAACCTAGACCTCGCACCATTTATTAGTAGACAGCCTGAGGACGCGACGAGGATTCAGGATAATGAGTGTTGTTTTTATGCGAGGAGACTATTTATTTTACCAAGTTTCTATTATCAGAATATTAATATTTACAATACCAAGTTTATATCATTTGATCCAGTATTTTCATATTTTAACTATCAGGTATTGGAGATGTTGTTATATTCTTCTATAATCTTGGTCAACCATACAATCGTTTAACTTGCACGAAAGCTGATGCACCTTATATTCTGGAACAGAGGAAGTATATTGCTTCATTGGCTTTAGACCATCCAGAAATCAGGGAAAATCATGGAAGCAATCGTGTACTAAACTAAAGCTCCGAGACCTGTCCAAGTCCAACAACACCCATCGCGGGATGCAAAAGCAAAGCGAGTTGGAGAAGGTTACGGCACACCTAATGACTTGAGAAAAGGAAACATGTTACGGTACGAGCAACAATCCTCCACGCATATATCCATTGACTCACGGAGCAGAGAAACTTGATCGATACCAGGAACGCCTGCGTTGCTGCGTTCTCGTCTGCCATGGCTCAGAACGGGGCCGCTGCCGTTGGCCACGTCGAAGGCCTCCAACTACGGGAGACTTGGTCGAGGTGCGTCACGGAGGGCGCGACACATGATTTCAAGGTGACCAACTACCCTCTGCTTGAGGGCATGGGCACGTACATCACCTCCAGCACGTTCAGGGTCGGCGGCTACGATTGGAATATCAGGTTCTACCCGGACGGACACACCAAGGACTCTGAAAAAGCGTTAGTATTCTTGTTTTGTCTCAGCTCATTGACGAAGGATGTGAGGGCAAAGCTCACCATAACCTTGCTGGATAAGGGAGGGAAAGTGGAATTGCTGACCACCCCGGACGCGGTGGAGAGAATCTTTTCTCCGGAAAAGGTTTACTTTGGTGTTTTCGTCGAGAAATCGAAGCTGAAATCGTGCCCTCGCTGCCTGACAATAAGGTGCGTTCTCATCGTGATCAAAGAACCACCCCCGGAGGAGTGCCCAAGGAATCTCGTCGTGGTTCCTCCGCCGGAGCTGTCCGGCCGCCTCGAGCGCACCCGTAAAGACGGGAAGGGCACCGACGTCACGTTCCTCGTGGGTGGCAGGGAGTTGAGCGCGCATACGTTCATGCTGGCTGCGCAATCGCCGATTTTCGATGCTCAGTTCTTTGGCCCGATGGCGGATAAGGACACGCGGTGCATAGAGGTTCCCGATATGGAGCCTGCCATCTTCGAGATGCTTCTTCACTTCATCTACACGGATTCGCTGCCCCCATGTAACGAGGAAGGTTACGATGCTGCTACCATGCAGCACTTGCTAGTCGCAGCACACCGGTATAGGCTGGACAGGCTTAAGGTGATGTGTGAGGAGAAGCTATCCAAAAGCATCAACGTGCAGACCGTTACAAGTACATTGGCAGTTGCAGATCAGCACTTCTGCGAGGGGCTCAAAGATGCTTGTGTGGAGTTTCTTTCTGCGCCGAGAATAGCGGCAATTGTCTGGTTAAGAAACGGGTTCACACGCTGCATGGCAAAGCTGGAATCGGGGGACAAGGAGGTATCTGCCGCGGGGACGAAGTAATCTAGAACCCCCCCAAAAAAATCATGGAATAGATTTTTATTCTTTCATCAAAATAAATCTTTATTTTCTAATGTGGTTCGATCAATTTCTGGTCAAATGTTAATCCATTTATTTATGTACTAGTTTATTTGTAAAAATAATTCCTATTTCTTTTGCGACAACTATCATCTAGCCCTCGTGTAGCACGTTCTAATTTTGGCGAGTTTTTTTTTTTTTTTGTAATTTAGTCATCACTACTAACGGAGCAAGGTGATGTCAATGCCCGGAAGACGGGAATCAATTGTTTCTTATGAATTAGTTTAGGCATGTTTGGTTACCTGCATCTATTTTTGTCACTTTGCATCGGTAGCGCTATTTAGCCTAACTGAGTGAATATAGCTCAAAACCTATGTTTTGCACATAATTCATTTGCCTGCATCCGCTCCAGCTAGCTGAGCGGCAACATACACAACAGTGTTTTGTTTCCTCCATGTTCTTTTGAGATGAAAGTGTTATTGTTTGGTTACATATAACACAGGTGTTATGGTAACCTCTTCTAGAAGTGATGAGGTTACCAGCATACAGACAGAGAGACACAACAGCATAATATATAGTCACAGCATCAACCGTTTGCACACGGTAAACCATAACCATACGTTGTCATAGCAGTACTAACTGGTTGGTTCATAACAGTATACCAC
Source organism: Aegilops bicornis (assembly GCA_021605145.1). Taxonomy (NCBI): domain Eukaryota; kingdom Viridiplantae; phylum Streptophyta; class Magnoliopsida; order Poales; family Poaceae; genus Aegilops; species Aegilops bicornis. The sequence continues at coordinate 769,023,167 of CM038670.1, read as the reverse complement.
AAAGTCTACAAACAGGTTTTAGATAAGATCGTATGAGATAACACCCTAAGCACCCTCCTCGGCATCCATGTCAAATGATTTGTAGTGCGGCCCGCACTTTGCCACCACCTCAACACACTCGATGTTGAAGATGATCACCTGCAAGTTCACGGGACTCACCAACTTGAAGGTCAAAAGACACCCGATCCTGACCGCTTGAGTTACACAGAAGCCGACCCAACCCTGATCAAGGTGAGCCTGCCGCCGATCATCTGGACAGTGACCTTCTAGGTGCGGTCATTCTTCGTCCTCAACCTGAATAACCCTGGGACGGGGACGATGTGTTTGCTGAAGGCAAGGGACATCTGCAGATACTCCAATTTAGGCCCAAAGACGGTCTTGCATAAATGTGTTTGGCTGAGATTATGGTAATGGTTGTATTTCTTAACCCTCTTCAGGGGCCGCCGTTCTGCAGCACCAGCTTGCCCTTCTTGCCCAAGGCGATCTCCTTCCCCTTCATATCAGAGGCAACCTCCTTGCCCTTCATGCTCGAGATGACCTCCTTGCCAGCCTTGTCGTTGCCTCCCACGACGAGCTTCTTAATCTACATTGAACATACAGATGTGAACTGGTGCTCCAATCAAAACGTATAACACATATGAACAAGATCGTTTTGGACAACTGCGATGACGACAAGGAGCACCAGGCACTGGAGATGGTGGCGAGAGTTCCTCAGTCTGGCTGCTCTACAATGCCCCTTGAGGTGCATGACGGCAAACGTGAAAGTTCGATTTACCATCAACCTACACGTGGTCTGCGTGCCTGCAAGCCATGCTCCTCAAACCCTGTCGCGGCTATGCTATATCCGAAGTGCTGCTGAATCGATTGAAGGGTTTGTTCTAACCGTTGAAATTTGTTCCCCCTTTGTGTGAAAAAACTAGAATCCATAATCGGAATCGAGTCAATCGGTCCCAAATCAAAGCCTAACCTTCAATCGAATGCTCTATTGACAATAAATCAAAATGCTTCTGCAAGAAAATCAATGCTACAGAGGAGATAGAGGACATATCGCCATTGACATGGAGGAGGGCGAAGCCGATGCTTGCAGCCAGTGCTCACCATCCGGAGCTTGCCTCTAATGTATGCCACCGATGCTCGATATGCAGATCTTGTGGACACAGCCGTTGAGAGTGGACAGATGGGAGAGTGGGCAGTGCGAGGAGGGGAGAGTGAAGCGGTGGAAGAAGGGGGGAGTGAACGGTGGGAGGAGGGTGAGGGGAGTTACGGCCGCTTCGGGAACCAACGCGTCTTTTACCGCGTGTCCCCGCGCATGCAGCCGCAATCACCCACATAAGCCCCCTCACATCGCTCGGACCTGGCTCTCGAGAAACGGTTCATTTGAGCATTCCTCTAGAGCCAGGCGTAGAGGTGCTTTTATCACTGTGTCATGGAGGTCCAACAGTGTTTGCACATAACCGAACTAGCCGAAAATTAAAAAGGCTACATCCAATGGACCTGGTTGGAGTTGATGCAAATAACCAAACATGCTCTTTGTGGATCTAATACACGAAGTGTGAAGCAGCTTTACTATATTATACATGAATTAAACACATACACCGGGTATTCTTTTGATTAGGGCATGTCCAACACTGACCCTCGAACAACCCGCATCGGTTAGGACTGAGCGGTCTAGATGCATTTTTCCATCCAACAAGGTACCCATCAGTCTAGACATCCGTTTTTCCGCAAACCGGAGGCAAACCAGGGTCCCACCCAAAATCACTAGGCATGCAACTGTATGTGTCGCCCCCGACTGGAATTGCATGTCTTCAAGACGACTGCAACTGATTTGTCGAAGGGAGGGCAGTAGCATGTCTGCCACTAGGCATGCAACTGCAAGTGTCGCCTCCTATTGCAACTGCATGTCTTCAACGCATATGCAACTCGATGGTATTTTTTCCGAGGGGCAGTTGCATTTTTGCTACTAGGCACGCAATTGCAAGTGTCATCTCCGACAGTAACCGCATGTTTTCAACGCGGCTGCAAACTTAGCGGTGTTTTCTGAAAGAGCGATAGTGAAGGGATGGATGCATGTCTACCACTAGACACACAATAAGAAGTGTCGCCTCTACTGCAAGTGCATTCTTCAACGCGACTACCACTTAGTGGTGTTTTGTCGAGAGTGGGCTAGCGGTTGTATGTCCACCCCTCGAGTTGTAATTGCAAATGGTGCAATACGTCAACAACTAGAGAGACTGCATGTGCACCCCCGAGCTACAACGACATAGGTTGTAGGTTGTGTTGTGTGCCTCCGGCAGCTCCCGAGGGTGCTGACAACAATTTTAGTTGCATGTTTGCTGGCAATGCGCAATTGCATGTCCGTGATTAGTGTGCAACATAACTTTTTTTTTCAAACATACTGCCAGCATGTACGTCGGTCTGCACGTGGTTGCATGTTCGTCGACCACGTGCAATTGCATGTCCGTTGTTCATGTGCAACTTAAGTGTTTTTCTTTTTTATAAAGAATATTGCCATCCGATTGGATACACATAGTCCGCATGCATTTGCATGTCGGTCGGTCATGCCCATGTGATTATTATTGTTTCCAAAAATATTTGCCAGTAGCTACAATTGCATTCCGTTGGCCATGCGCAATTAAATTTTTGTGTTTTTAAAAAATTTAGAAATGGAGGACTATCCCTGACCTCTGCATCTGGACGATACATGCAGTCATTTTATTAATTATTCACAAAGACCTTACAAAGTAGTACATTAGATAGTCTGAAGTCATCATCTTAGCAACAACTGTCGCTACTCGTATCCACCTGATGAAGGTGTGCCGATAGTCCGAGCCTAATACCAAACAGACATCGCACAAATGCTTAACATCTAAAGACAAAGGCCCCAACCAAGCCACATATTGGGTTTGGGGCACAAACTGGTCCGACGCACTCTCTGTGTCGTTGCCGTCATCTTCCACCAATCCACCTTTAGAGGAGAAACTAATGCATCGACCTTGCCATGCCTCTATGCCATCAACGCCACCATGTCGCCAGACAACATCCTCCTCCTGCGCGAGTCCATCTCCTCGCATCGGACTTCGAATCTCCACAGCGCCACGCCGCCGAGATCCGCCGTACGTCATCAATGTGTAATATGAAGTACCGCTCCACCAAAGAAGCCGTCCTCTGTTCCCCGAGCCCGTGTGTATCTCCATGAATGACGCCCCCAAGGGGGAAACGACATCAGAGCACCGCTGTCATCCGATCAATTGATCTAGGGTTTCCCCCGAAGGTAGCAGAGAGTGGCCTTAAACTTCTCCACGGCGATGCCTTCAAGAAGGGGACGACGCAGACAGCGCCGCCACCGCCGGCCTTGGCAATAGCCGAAAGCAAGTTTTCACCCACATCTGTTTGAAGAAACTCCATCTCTCGTGCACGAGTCACCGCGTCCTACGACGTCCCCGGGAGCGGGATCCCAAGATTTGCCGCCACAAGGACCCACCACCTGGCCATCATCCCTGAAGGGTCGGCGCCACCACCGTGCTCGGATCCGGCATCACGCTAACGCCTTCGGCCGCCCCCAATCACATCGGTGAAGGAGGACAACCGGCGCGAGCGCCCACCACCGCTTAGGACCGACGGACGACGCCCGAGCCCGACCACCCGAAGGAGAACCGATCTGGGATGGGAAACCCGAGATCCACCGTCGCCGGGATCCAATCGAGCCGCCGCACGAGCGCGCCAACTCCGCCTCCATGCCGTACGCCCAGGGACACCGACACATATCGGCCAGAGGATCCCCTCGTGAAGAAAGGTTGAGGGCCCATCGTCCGCCATCTGCCGGGCGAGCTTCGCTCGCCGGCCTCCTCCGGCGGCGGCAGGGAAGAAAGAAAGGAGGAAGGTCGAGGGCGGTGGCGGTTGGGGCGCCCGAGTCGCTCCCCCCCCCCCCCCCCTGGAGGCGACGCGAGCGAGCGCTAATGCGTGAGTACCAGGAAAGCCTGGTCCTCAAGAATAAATAGCAACCTCAATTCGCCTGTATGAGGAATTGAACCCAGGTGTTGGGTTTGGGTTTGTACATCCACTCCCCCAACCAGTTGAGCTAGGCTCACTCCCTCTGTCAAATTTTTGTCTGCTGTTTTTATTTCTTCATCTCATAAAACATTACTCCCTCTGTCAAATATGCTTTTATATTATGGGACGGATGGAGTAATTTTTAATAATACAAAATTACTTTCGAATGAAATGATAATAAGGAAAGCAAAAGACACGAGGAGAAAACAGAGCATCAGCGAAGCGATCTTTTTTTTTCTTTTTGCGGAAACTATCGATCTATTCATCTTTAATCATGACAGTATAACAAACACCAAAAATAATAAAAATTACATCCAGATTCATAGACCACATAGCGACGACTACAATCACTGAAGTGAGCCGAAGGCGCTCCACCGTCATCGCCCTCCCTCGCCGGAGCCGGGCACAATTTGTTGTAGTAGACAATCGAGAAGTCGTTGTGCTAAGGTCCCATACGACCAATGCCTCAGAATAGCAACCGCCGCCGATGAAGATAATTTTAAATCGGAAGGACCCAACTTAAAGACACATGAACAACGACGAACAAAAACCGGATCCGAGCGGATCCACCAAAGACAACCACCGACCAAATCACGCGAGATCCGCCAATCCGAGCCAAGCGATTTAAATAACAAATGGGCCGTGTCCCGCCCAATAAATAACGATTATTATTAGGCTGCTAAGGGCATCTACAACGCAGGCGCTATTTCCTGTCCGTTTTGATTAAATCCCGATCGATCCCAGGATTCTACCTGGCATTGATGCCAAGGCAGTCGCCGGGCGCATGTTCTCCTTTTCGCTTGCATGGCCCTTTCTAACGAGCGCTAAAAATCTTCCGCTGACTATGGTAGCACTCAAATAGGTGCTCATGCGTCGTGCATTGACGAGACTTGCCTGCTTCCTACGCGTGCTCCCATCCGTGCTCACAGTACATGACTTAATTTGATTGGAACAAAATAAGGCTCGGCCTCACCCCTTTAAAATCAAGGGGGGAGATGATTAGATTAGAAAGAAAAAAAAAAGACAGCCGTGGGATGAAGTGGAAGCACGGATGGAAGCATGGGAGGAAGCAGGCAAGCCGGATCCCGCCCCAACAGACTCCTCCATCGATGCTTCTTCTTCAAAAAAAAAATTAATGTTCTAAGCGCCCACACAGGCGCCTCTCCATTGTAGATACCCTAATGAAACTAGCGATTTCAGTTTGTCTCAACAGCAACAACAACAAAAAACTAGTGATTTCATCTGTTTAATAAAGGGAATAAAAGAGAAAAAGGAAACGAGCGATTCAAGTTATATGCCATATCAGGCGACTGAGAAATAACAAAGTATCCGGAACAAAGCAAAAAAAGAAAGAACTAGCACAGGATTTGTATACCAAATGTGCGATGCCCGTCGCCGAAGGGAAGTATAAGGCAAGCAAGGACAGCTTTGGTACTACCTGTATCGAAAGGAACTGCATATTAGCAGGACACACGAGCGGTTAATAAGGAATTAAACATCGCGTCATTGTGCTATAAATATCCCGTGATTCTCCCCGCGGAGGCATCACTTTTCGCCTTCGGCATGGGCAACTTCATCCCGAGCTCCGTGCGGCCGGCCGAGACGTCGTCGAGATGCGTGACGAACAGCGTCACCGCGACGCACGACTTCGAGGTGCACAACCACCCGCTGCTGGACGGCCTCGGCGTCGGCAAATACGTGAGCTCCAGCACGTTTAGCGCCGGCGGTTACGACTGGTGCATCAGCTTCTACCCGGACGGAAACAAAGAGGAAAACGCCGGCTACACGTCGGCGTTCCTCAACTGCGTCAACCCACCAGCTGATGGCGTGAGGGCAAAGGTCACCATCCAGAAGAAAGAGGACATGGCCCAAGCAAGCAGACTGGGTGTCCACGAGAATACCTTCACCCCGGCGAGCTCCGGACTCGGCTTCCCCAAATTCGTCGAGAAATCCAAGCTGAAATCACTGTCCAACGCTGACGTCTTGACCATAAGGTGTATCGTCACCGTCATACTGGAAACGCGCACGGAGTCGAAGAGGGATCTTATCGTGGTTCCGCCTCCGGAGCTGTCAGGCCAGCTCGAGCGTGCCCTCAGGGCCGGGAAAGGCGCCGAGTCGCGGGCGATGTTGAGCCGGCCATCTTCGAGATGCTCCTTCACTTCATCTACACGGATTCGTTGCCACCGTGCGATGACCGGCAAGGTAACACCGCGGCCGCCATGCAGCATTTGCTAGTCGCGGCAGATCTGTACGGGCTTGACAGGCTGAAGGTGATGTGCGAAGAGAAGCTGTCCAGACGCATCGACGTGAAGACCGTCACAAGTACAATGGCACTGGCTGATCGGCACTACTGCCGGCGGCTGATGGATGCCTGCCTGGCGTTCATATCACTGCCGGGCGTAATGCGTGCCGTCGTGGGGACCGATGGGTTCAAGGCTCAAGCACATCAACGGAAATTGCCCGCTGTTAGCATTCAAGGAGGAGCTCCATGAAAAGTAATCCGAGCCACTAATTGTGGTGTCATATAGACATCTAAATTTTCATAAGCAGTTACGCACGAACCAAATTTAGTGGAAAATTGTACTACCTATGTTCGGTCATATGTTGTTCCTCGGTTGTTTAAACAATGTTGATTTTTGTGTTAGTGTTGTTATGAAAACTAGAGACGATATCCCGTGCTGCTGGAATTGGCGGCAATTATTTCAAAATATTTGGTTGTATAAAATATTAGTGCTTGGATTAATAATATGAAAACCAAAACTAAAATACATAAAACTTACAGTGTTGTATTTGGTTATTGTATAGTTGTACAATATTTATTGAATATAACTAATATGCATAATGGATGTTCAAGGTGGGTCTTTCCAATGCAGGGTGATATGCCAACTATTTAGGTATACAAGATACTTGTCTAACATTTCATCATCTGAACTATAATGTGTCATTCAATTCGGAGCTCATTTGATCAATGGTTGAGAAAATATAAACATGATACTTAAAAGAATGACATTCAGCAGTTACTTCGGTAACCGTACTCAACGCACACCCCGCCACAACATTCCTACAACTAGGCCGGCCCATATAATGCGATCGGTTTATGTTTTTTTAGCTTTCTGGGCGGTTTTCGGAAGCTTCGCACCGGTTTTGGAAAGATCCTAGAAGCTTCTGACCAGTTTTTCTTTTCTTTTTTCCTTCCATTTTTTGTGAACAATATTCGAATCGGTGTTCTTTTTACACGCCAATAAAACAATATATTTAGCCCACACATATAAACGACTTCCTTGAGGAATTAACCTTTGGCTGGATAGTAATATCCCAGCCCACTAGTCACCAGAATTCATGTTCTAGGCTTGACACCGGTGCTTGCATTTTTTTTGGATATATTTCAGTCTTTCTGGTTATGTGTGTTCTGTGAGAGTAGACTTTCCCCGTTGACTACGAAGACTTTTGTGAAGACTTCATCAATCTCAATTTGATTTGCCTGCTTAGTATCTTAGAGGTGCTCATAGGGTAGGATGTACGTGCTTGTGTTCATAGGAATGAGTATATGTGCGTATATATGAGTGTGTGCTTATATATACTATGTTCAATTATTATTATTTTGCCCATGCCACTTTGTTGAAAAAATAAAATCGCAGCACATGCACAGGCAAAAATCGGGGTGCAGGCGGATAAAAAGTAGTACGCACGTTCCATGCAAGACAATCAACAACGAAAAGGAAAGGAAACGGCACATGTTCCGTACGAATAGTGTACGCGAGTGCTTGATCGGGAGCACGAATCTTGAAGGTTCAGATCATGCGGCTGAGAGATTAGATGTGACTTTATTAATTTCTCGTCTAGGTGAAAAATTAGCAAATCCATTGTTACAACTTACAACATGGAATCCCCTCAAAAAAAAAAAAAACTTACAACATGGAATCTAACTGAATCACGACGACCCTAGGCTATATATACGTGTATATATATCCCGTGATATCCGGAGGAGAGACATCCCATTAGTTGACCGATACCGTTTTCGCTCGTTTGCCATGGCTCACAACTCGACCTCTCCAGCAAGTCACGTCGAGTTACCGGAGACGTCGTCGAGATGCGTGACGGAGAGCAGCACGCACAACTTGGAGGTGGTTGGTTACTCGCTCGACGGCATGGGCGTCGGCAAGTACATTAGATCGAGCAGATTCAGCGTCGGGGGCTACGACTGGTGCATCAGATTGTACCCAGATGGAGAGAACGTGAACGATGCCGGCAACGCATCGTGCTTTCTGTTCTGCGTGAGCCAGAAGGAGGTGAGAGTCATGTTCACCCTCAACATGCTGGAGAAACATGGAGCCGTACAGGTAACCAACCACCGTGCGCTAGAGCATACTATCTGTCCGCCACATTATAATTATGGCCTCCCTTATTTCGTCGAGAAATCGAGGCTAAAATCGTCGGCCCTCGCCAACAATGGCTACGTGACGATAAGGTGCGCCCTCACTGTGATCAAAGAGCCGCCCGCGGAGCCGGAGTGCGAGGAGAATCGTGTCGTGGTTCCGCCGCAGGAGCTGCCCGGAGACCTCGGGCGTGCCCTCAAAGACGGGAACGGCCTAGATGTTGTCATCGATGTGGGCGGCAGGCTGTTCGGAGCCCACAAGTTCATGCTCGCTGCTCGGTCCCCGGTCTTCAAGGCTCAGCTCTTTGGCCCGATGATGAAGAAGGACACACGGCGCATCAAGGTCGTCGGCATGGAGCCAGCCATCTTCGGGATGCTTCTCGAGTTCATATACACGGATTTGCTACCAACATGGGAAGGGGAAGGTTATGGTGCCGCCGTACTGCAACATTTGCTCGTCGCGGCTGATCGGTACGGGCTAAACAGGCTCAAACTGATGTGCGAAGAGAAGCTGTGCGAAAGCATCGACGTGGAGACTGTCACAACCACATTGGCGCTAGCAGAACAGCACAACTGCGAAGTGCTCAAGAAGGCATGCCTGAAGTTTATGTCGTCGCAGAGAGTGATGGACGCCGTCGGGAAGACCGATGGGTTCAAACACCTCATGGCAAGTTGCCCCCTGCTGAATTTGAAGAAGAATCTCGGGGACAAGACAGGTGTCACGAAGAAGTCAAGATAGAACGAAATTTCCTTGTTGGATTGACTTTAGTATTTTCATCAGAAGCACAAAACACATATTGTATGACTCGGGACCAATGGAATTTTTCTTAGAAAAATACTTACTACTATTAGTTTTGCATCGAGTGGTCTGATCATATGGTAATTTTGGCACTCTTAGTTTTTCATTGTGAAAATAACTCCTAGTCGGGGTTTATCCTGAACCAACAAATTTGAATTGCTAGTAATCTAATCTAAGATTAGATATCTCATACTTGTAGCATCTCAATCTCGACGATCAGCTCACAGAGACAAGAATTTTGGTGCAGCGCAATGTGTTGTTGCTTTTCGGTTTCTTCTATCTTTTATTTCCTTGGCTAAAGCAAATCACATCGTGGCGCTCCTACAGAAGCACTCCCGTCGGATCGTGCCATCCACAACCAAGCATGCATGCGCCCACGGCAGCCTACAAACTCGGCACGGCGCACACAGCCCTGTCCTGTGCCGTTTCCTAACAGAAGCAGTGACTACTCCTTGACGCACTAGGCCGAATAAGCACCTCCTTGTCGGAGGGCTGGAGGGTGGCGATGCGGTCGCAGACGCACTTGGCCGCAACCCCCGTGACTCGGTGACTGGTGAATAAGCAAGACAAGATGGAGAGGCCTCACTGTTTGCTGGTTCAATTGCCTTGCTCTTAATTAGACCGTGGGTGTTTGTTACGAACCACGAGCACAGTTCACACAAGCAATTCACTGGAGCACTTGGGGTTCGATGGTGTTCGGTTACAGGCTTGAGAACGAGGGAGGAACAAACCAGGGGGAACACTAAGCATCAGAGTAGGTGGATGCGATCGACGGATTACTTGACCTATTCCGCCATTCGTTGCCAGAGTAGCGTGCGTTGCTCCATGGCTTTACCTCTTTTATTCTGAAACTCTCTAGTTAACTCTGTTTTCGAAATAGGCTTTCGCCTCATTTTCTAGATAAATCATCCACATCAGATTCTCCTAAAAAATAGTCTGTTTCCCTAGGAACCAAACCATATAATTCAGTTAAACAAGTGGTTTGCATAGAAATAACTTTGGCGCATCAACGTGCATGCATTCGCATGGACTTGAAATACAGATCATATGTGTTAAAATGGGTTAGATAACACATAATGACGCTTCATTTGTTCTTTTCTCGCGAATACACAAATAAAAGAAGAAAAATGAGTACAAAGAGGGTAACACACATGGCACGAACTCAAACCGGTGTGGACATGGTACTCGGAGCAGAGATACAAGGGATGCTCAGCCCGAAGAGAAGAGAAACCACAGCTAAACCCACTAAGCCTATACTGGCAAAATGCCAAACATCTCCAAAGCCAACACCGGGGACGCCGCGAGAAAGCAAGATAGCGCCTTCAAGAAAGGGAGCGACGTGATTACGCATCAGACATCCTATCCGAAGAACCGGACCAAGGGTTTCCCCCGGTGCTCGAAGAGGGGCGCGGATAAAGTCCATGGGAGCACCTCCAAGAAGGAAAACAACACCCGCAAGTATCGCCACTGCCAGCGTAGGCAAGCCATTAAGGGATTACGCCTTGGCCTGAGTCCAAACAATCCCATTAGCACCAGATCAGGGTCCGTAGATGATAAAGTCAGTCCACAAGTTGAGATTACCACCACATAAGGGTGGGGCGGGGTTGTGTCTTTCGTCGGAGAGTGGCACCGGGCGCCACATAAAAAAAGAGTTTTGGGCCGGCATGGCATGGAGGTGGATGGGAGTGCCGGTGTCAAAACCGACAGACCTCGAGTAGGGGGACCCGAACTGTAAGCTCGGATCGATGGATAACAGGAGACAAGAGACAAAGCGTTTGCCCAGGTTCGGGCCGTCTTGAGGAGGTAAAACCCTACGTCCTACTTTTTCTTATATTGTGGATGTGTCAAAATACAGAGTTGATCTACCTCGGGATCGTAAGTTGTGGACTAAACCCTAAGGCGAATGATGATGATTATTGATGTCCCTCTACGGGCTAAACCCTCCAGCTTATTGATACGTCCATTTTGCATCATACTTTTATATCAATATTTATTGCATTATGGGTTGTTATTACACATTATGTCACAATACTTATGGCTATTCTCTCTTATTTACAAGGTTTACCATGAAGAGGAGGAATGCCGACAGCTGGGATTCTGGCTGGAAAAGGAGCAAATATTGAAAACCTATTCTGCACAACTCCAAAAATCCTGAAACTCCACGGAAGTCACTTTTGGAATTAATAAGAATTATTGAGCAAAGAAAACACCAGAGGGGGCCCACACCCTGGCCAGGAGGGTGGGGGGCGCGCCCACCCCTACTGGGCGTGCCCACCCCTACTGGGCGCGCCCCTGTCTCCTGGGCCCCCTGGTGGCCCTCCGGTGCCCATCTTCTGCTATATGAAGGCTTTTACCCTGGAAAAAATAATAAGCAAGCTTACGGGACGAAACTCCGTCGCCACGAGGCGGAACCTTGGTGGAACCAATCTAGTGCTCCGGCGGAGCTGTTCTGCCGGGGAAACTTCCCTCTGGGAGGGGGAAATCATCACCATCGTCATCACCAACGACCCTCTCATCGGGAGGGGGACAATCTCCATCAACATCTTCACCAGCACCATCTCCTCGCAAAACCCTAGTTCATCTCTTGTATCCAATCTTGTATCAAAACCACAAATTGGTACCTGTGGGTTGCTAGTAGTGTTGATTACTCCTTGTAGTTGATGCTAATTGGTTTACTTGGTGGAAGATCATATGTTCAGAACCTTAATGCATATTAATACTCCTCTGATCATGAACATGAATATGCTTTGTGAGTAGTTACGTTTGTTCCTGAGGACATGGGTGAAGTCTTGCTATTAGTAGTCATGTGAATTTGGTATTCGTTCGATATTTTGATAAGATGTATGTTGTCTCTCCTCTAGTGGTGTTATGTCAACGTCGACTATATGACACTTCACCATTATTTGGGCCTAGAGGAAGGCATTGGAAAGTAATAAATAGATGATGGGTTGCTAGAGTGATGTAAGCTTAAACCCTAGTTTATGCGTTGCTTCGTAAGGGGCTGATTTGGATCCATTAGTTTCATGATATGGTTAGGTTTACCTTAATACTTCTTTTGTAGTTGCGGATGCTTGCAATAGGGGTTAATCATAAGTGGGATGTTTGTCCAAGTAAGGGCAGTACCCAAGCACCGGTCCACCCACATATCAAATTATCAAAGTACCGAACGCGAATCATATGAGCATGATGAAAACTAGCTTGACGATAATTCCCATGTGTCCTCGGGAGCGCTTTTCTCATTATAAAAAATTGTCCAGGCTTGTCCTTTGCTACAAAAAGAATTGGGCCACCTTGTTGCACATTATTTACTTTCGTTGTTTGTTACCCGTTACAAATTATCTTATCACATACTATCTGTTACCTACAATTTCAGTGCTTGCAGAGAATACCTTACTGAAAACCGCTTATCATTTCCTTCTGCTCCTCGTTGGGTTCGACACTCTTACTTATCGAAAGGACTACGATAGATCCCCTATACTTGTGGTTCATCAAGACTCTTTGCTAGCGCCGTTGCCGGGAAGTGAAGCGCCTTTGGTGAGTGGAACTTGGTAAGGAAACATTTATATAGTGTGCTGAAATTTTCTGTCACTTGTTACTATGGAAACTAATCCTTTGAGGGGCTTGTTCGGGGTATCTTCACCCCGACCAGTAGAGCAAAGAGTTGCTCCTCAACCTACTGAACCTACTAAAAATATTTACTTTGAGATTTCTTCAGGTATGATAGAGAAACTACTAGCTAATCCCTTTGCAGGAGATGGAACATTGCATCCCGATTTACACCTTATCTTTGTGGATGAAGTTTCTGGATTATTTAAGCTTGCAGGTATTCCCGATGATGTTGTCAAAAGGAAGGTCTTCCCTTTATCTTTGAAGGGAGATGCATTGACATGGTATAGGCTATGTGATGATACGGGATGTTGGAACTATAAACAATTGAAGTTGGAATTTCACCAGAAGTTCTATCCTATGCATCTTGTTCATCGTGATCGTAATTACATATATAATTTCTGGCCTCGTGAAGAAGAAAGCATCACTCAAGCTTGGTGAAGGCTTAAGTCAATGTTATATTCATGCCCCAATCATGAGCTCTCAAGAGAAATGATTATTCAAAACTCTTATGCTCGGCTTTCTCTCAATAATCGCACCATGCTTGATACTTCATGTGCTGGTTCTTATATGCTGAAGACTACTGAATTCAAGTGGGATTTATTGGAAAGAATTAAGTGCAACTCTGAAGATTGGGGTTCCGACGATGGTAAGGAGTCAGGTATAACACCTAAGTTTGATTGTATTAAATCTTTTATGGATACCGATGCTTTTCGTGGATTTAGCGCTAAGTATGGACTTGACTCTGAGATAGTAGCTGCTTTTTGTGAATCTTTTGCTACTCACGTTGATCTCCCTAAGGAGAAGTGGCTTAAATATAATCCTCCCATTGAAGTAAAAGTAGCTGCGCCTATTACAGTTGAAGAAAAGACTATCACTTATAATGATCCTATTGTTCCTACTACTTATGTTGAGAAACCACCTTTTCCTGCTAGGATAAAGGATCATGCTAAAACTTCAACTGCTGTTCGTAAGAGTAATACTAGAACTTATACACCCCCTGAGAAAATTAAAGTTGAACCTAGTATTGCTATAGTTAAAGATCTCTTGGATGATAATTTAGATGGGCATGTTATTTATTTCTGTGGTGAGACTGCTAATATTGCTAGACCAGATGGTAAGATAGACCCGTTGTAGGCATGCCTGTTATTTCTGTTAAAATAGGAGATCATTGTTATCATGGCTTATGTGATTGGGTGCTAGTGCTAGTGCAATACCCTATGACTTATATAAAGAAATTATGCATGATATTGCACCCGCTGAAATAGAAGATATTGTTGTTACTATTAAGTTGGCCAATAGGGACACCATTAAGCCAGTTGGGATTGTTAGAGATGTTGAAGTCTTGTGTGGGAAGGTTAAATATCCTGCTGATTTTCTTGTTCTTGGTTCCCCACAAGATGACTTTTGTCCCATTATATTTGGTAGACCCTTCTTGAATACTGTTAATGCTAGGATTGATTGTGAAAAGGATATTGTTACAATTGGCTTAGGGGATATGTGTCGTGCGTTTAATTTTGCTAAGTTTTGTAGACAACCCCGTGATAAAGAATCACCTAGTAAGGATGAGATTATTGGTCTTGCTTCTATTGCCATGCCTCCTACTGATCCGTTAGAACAATATTTGCTAGACCATGAAAATAATATGTTTATGAATGAAAGAAGGGAAATAGATGAAGTGTTCCTTCAACAGGGTCCTATTCTGAAACACAACTTGTCTATTGAAATCCTAGGGGATCACCCTCCACCCAAGGGTGATCCCGTGTTTGAGCTCAAACCATTACCTGATAATCGCAAGTATGCTTATCTTGATGAAAATAAAATATATCCTGTTATTATTAGTGCTAACCTTTCAGAGAAAGAAGAGGAAAGGTTATTGAAAACTCTGAAGAAGCACCGTGCTGCTATTGGATATACTCTGGATGATCTTAAGGGCATTAGTCCCACTCTATGCCAACACAAAATTAAAGTGGAGAAAGATGCCAAACCAGTTAGAGATCCTCAACGACGGTTAAATCCTAAGATGAAAGAAGTGGTAAGAAAGGAGATACTAAAGCTCCTTGAGGGAGTCCTGGACTAGGGGGTGTCCGGATAGCCGGACTATCATCACGGCCGGACTCCAAGACTATGAAGATACAAGATTGAAGACTTCGTCCCGTGTCCGGATGGGACTTTCCTTGGCGTGGAAGGCAAGCTTGGCGATACGGATATGTAGATCTCCTACCATTGTAACCGACTACATGTAACCCTAACCTATCCGGTGTCTATATAAATCGGAGGGTTTTAGTCCCAGAGGACACAACAACAAACATACCATAGGCTAGCTTCTAGGGTTTAGCCTCCTTGATCTCGTGGTAGATCTACTCTTGTACTACCCATATCATCAATATTAATCAAGCAGTGAGTAGGGTATTACCTCCATCGAGAGGGCCCGAACCTGGGTAAAAACATCGTGTCCCATGTCTCCTGTTACCATCCGCCTAGACGCCTTGATTCGGGACCCCCTACCCGAGATCCGCCGGTTTTGACACCGACATTGGTGCTTTCATTGAGAGTTCCTCTGTGTCGTCACCGGTAGGCCCGATGGCTCCTTCGATCATCAACAACGACGCAGTCCAGGGTGAGACTTTTCTCCCCGGACAGATCTCCGTATTCGGCGGCTTTGCACTGCAGGTCAATTCGCTTGGCCATCTGGAGAAGATCGAGAGCTACGCCCCTGGCCATCAGGTCAGATTTGGAAGTTTGAACTATACGACCGATATCCGCGGAGACTTGATCTTCGACGGATTCGAGCCGCAGCCAAGCATGCCGCACTGTCTCGATGGGCATGATCTAGCTCTGCAGCCGAACAGTGCCCTGGAGGCCGCACCAGTATCCGCTCCGACCTTTAATCCGGAGCCGGATTCCCCGATCGAGGATGAGTGGTTGGACACCGCCTCGGGAGCTACAACCTCTACGGCGATTGAGCCGAACTCTATCCCTGTCCTTTGCGAAGACCTCGACTCCAAGGTGCCGGACTCCTCTCCGGACTCCGAACCCTCCGCGCCCTACCAATCGAATCCGGTTGGGCGCCGGTCATGGAGTTCACCGCCGCGGACATCTTTCAAAGACTCGCCCTTTGGCGACATCCTGAATTCGCTAAAGTCTCTCTCCTTATCCGGAGAGCCCTGGCCGGATTACGGTCACGAAGGTTGGGATGCGGACGACGAAGAAATTCAACGCCCACCCACCACCCACTTTGTAGCCACTGTCGACGATTTAACCGACATGCTCGACTTCGACCAAGACATCGACGGTATGGACGACGATGCCGGAGACGCCCAAGACCCAGCGCCTACAGGGCACTGGAAGGCCACCTCGTCATACGACAAATACATGGTGGACATTCCAAAAGATGGGAACGGCGATGGAACAACGGAGGATGGCCCCTCCAAGAAGCAACCAAAGCGCCGACGTCAGCGGCGCCGCTCTAAATCCCGCCACAGCAAAAACGGTGATTCCAGCACGGGAGGCAATAACACCACGGACAGTGCCGAAGAAAACCCCCTCCAGCAGGACTCAGCGCAGGAGGAGGGAGAAGCAAGTCCGCACGACAGTGCGGCAGAAAGAGAGGTCGAGGACGATAATTATGCGCCTCCCTCCGAAGATGAGGCAAGCCTCGACGACGACGAATTTGTCGTGCCCGAGGATCCCACCGAACAGGAGCATTTCAAACGCAGGCTCATAGCCACGGCAAATAGCCTCAAGAAAAAGCAGCAACAGCTTAGAGCTGATCAAGACCTGCTAGCTGACAGGTGGACCGAAGTCCTCGCGGCCGAAGAGTATGAACTCGAACGCCCCTCCAAAAGCTACCCCAAACGCAGGCCATTGCCTCGATCAGAGGAAGTACCCAAGTCACCAGCGTACGACATGGCAGACCGGCCACCCCGTGGCCGCGATAGAGAGGCCTCTAGACCCTCCGTTCAAACCGTACCCCGACGCCGTTCAAAAAGTACCAGGGCACGGGAAAACGCGCCAGACTTGTGAGATATATTGGAGGATAAGGCAAAACATACAAGATCGATCTACGGATCGCGTGGGCGCCCAATGACACGTGACGATAACCGTCACGCCGGATACGGAAACTCCGGCCGGGCCGAACACAATAGACAAAGCTCATTGGAGCTACGTCGTGATATAGCCCAATCTGTAGGCGCCAAGACACCCACTATGCTTCACAGATGAAGTAATTGATCATCAAATCCCTGAGGGCTTCAAACCCGTAAACATCGAATCATACGATGGTACCACAGATCCCGCGGTTTGGATCAAGGATTATCTTCTCCATATTCACATGGCCCGCGGTGATGATCTACATGCCATCAAATACCTCCCCCTCAAGCTTAAAGGACCAGCTCGGCATTGTCTTAACAGCTTGCCAACAGAATCAATTGGTTGTTGGGAGGACCTGGAAGCTGCATTCCTTGATAACTTCCAAGGCACATATGTGCGACCACCAGACGCCGATGACCTTAGCCACATAATTCAGCAGCCAGAAGAATCGGCCAGGCAATTCTGGACACGGTTCCTAACAAAGAAAAATCAAATCGTCGACTGTCCGGTTGCAGAGGCCCTTGCAGCCTTCAAACATAACATCTGCGACGAGTGGCTTGCCCGGCACTTAGGACAGGAAAAGCCGAAATCTATGGCAGCCCTCACAACCCTCATGACTCGCTTTTGCGCGGGAGAGGACAGCTGGCTAGCGCGAAGCAACAACTTGGCCAAACACCCTGATAGTTCGGATACCAAGGACAGCAATGGCAGGTCGGCGTCAAGAACAAGAACAAACGCCGCATCAACGGCGATAACACTGAAGATCTGGCCGTCAATGCCGGATTCAGAGGCTCTAAACCCGGTCGTGGAAGAAGCCATTCAAAAGAAATACCCAGGCCCATCCAACTTGGACCGCATACTCGATCGCTTGTGCGGATACATGGCACCCCGAAAAACTAGCCAATCACACCAACAGGGATTGTTGGGTGTTCAAGCAAGCGAGCAAGTTAGGTGCGAACTCAATGACAAGGGGCTTCATAGCGATGACGAGGAAGAGCCCCGGCCGCCGAACAATAGAGGACAGAAGGGTTTTCCCTCACAAGTGCGGACGGTGAACATGATATACGCAACCCACATACCCAAAAGGGAGCGGAAGCGTGCACTACGGGACGTATATGCGATGGAGCCAGTTGCCCCAAAGTTCAACCCATGGTCTTCCTGCCCGATCACCTTCGATCGAAGGGACCACCCCACTAGCATCCGTCACGGCGGTTTCGCCGCATTGGTTCTTGACCCAATTATTGATGGATTTCACCGCCGCATTGGTTCTTGACCCAATTATTGACGGATTTCACCTCACCAGAGTCCTGATGGACGGCGGCAGCAGCCTGAACCTGCTTTATCAGGATACAGTGCGCAAGATGGGCATAGACCCCTCGAGGATTAAACCTACAAAGACGACCTTTAAAAGCGTCATACCGGGTGTACATGCCAATTGTACAGGCTCAGTCACACTCGAAGTGGTCTTCGGATCACCGGATAACTTCCGAAGCGAAGAGTTAATCTTCGACATAGTCCCGTTCCGCAGCGGCTATCACGCACTGCTCGGACGAACCGCATTTGCAAAGTTCAATGCGGTGCCGCACTACGCATACCTCAAGCTTAAGATGCCGAGTAATCACGGTCAATGGAAACACCGAACGCTCTCTCCGAACGGAGGAGCACACGCGGCGACCCTCGCGGCGGAGGTACAAAGCAGCCTCTCACGGCAATTCTCGAGTCCGGCCACTAAGCGGCCGGACACCGCCAAGCGCGCCCGGAGTAACCTACAACAAGACCACCTGGTACGATTCAAGCACGAGTAGCAATCCGGCCCCAACCCCAGCCCTCGCGAAATTGCGAAGCCAGTATTACGCGTACATAACTACGCTCTGGAGATACCATGGGCTTATGGGGAGGGGCACGACCACGGCACGCCAAGAATGCGGCTCAACTGCACCAGGGGCTCCCGATTGTGTCATTCTTTTTCTTTTTTCTTTTCTTTCTTTTCAGGACTCCGTTTTTCAGCAGTCCTGTCCGGCACTAGAATCTCCGAACCCACGATGCAACAACTAGGGAAGCAGTAAAGCTCCGCCGAGTGTTCAGGTGGTCTCTATTACGAGCATTATACCTGTTTTACATACCATCCCGCAGCTTACCCCTGGAGGGGGACATGTTAGATAGTCCCACCCCTTGCTTATCGCACTATTTGTATCGTTCTGCTTTCATTGCAGTACCTTTTCGAATAAACAATACATAGCTCTTGTCTATTATTGCACTCCTTTCCTTTTCTATATATATGTTCATTTCATGACATGTTGCACCCGTGCACTTTGGTACGGCTAATACACCAGGGGCTTAAGTACCCCAAAATTATGGTGTGATAAGTCCGAACACTTTCACAAGTGCGGCACCCCAAACTTATAGCATTATATGAATCGTCTCCGAATCATGTCTTGGGTCAATAGTTGGGTTTGCCCGGCTCCCGTGTTTTGGTACCTTATGTTCCGCTATATCGGCTAAGGTAGCACCGGGAGAACCACTACGATTGTGCCCCAGTTGAGCTGGGTCGAGCACCTCAGTGGAGAAAGCTAAAACTGACCGTCATGATAGGGCGAGAGCTGGTTGCTGTTCGAGAGGTTTTTTCGGGTCCCTAAAGACTTATGCCGCTTAGAGAGAGGAACCGCAGTTGTCCGGCCAAGGCGTGGATAGCGCCCCGAACTCGCACTTCCGAATACTAGGGGCTTAGCGAAATTTAAAATTATAGAATTCTATGGCTAAGTGAGAGTGTTCAAGCATTATAAGTTCGGTTGCCTTGTTCGTTGTGTTGGGCACCTCCCTAGATGGACCCAAGAATGGGAACAAGAGTGCTCAAGTTTATCCCGAACACCTCAGCACTCGTGGCATGGGGGCTGAAGCCAACGACTTTCCATCTCTCAAATTTGATAAACGGCCGCACAGAAGGTAATATTTTAAATTAACAATCGTTGCATAGCGCACATGAACAAGTTTTCAGCGTACAGGATAACAAATGCGAGTCTACTCAAAATTACATCTTTGGAGCACTCATCCGCTATTCGGCGAGCACCCTTCAGAAGGCCCTCATAGTACATTTCGGGCGTGCGATGCTCCTTGCCCTTCGGTGGCCCGTTCGTCACAAGCTTCTCCACATCCAGCTTACCCCAGTGCACTTTAGCACGGGCAAGGGCCCGACGGACACCTTTGATGCAGACGGAGCGCTTGATGACTTCAATTCGTGGACAGGCGTCCACCAGCCGCTGCACCAAGCCGAAGTAGCTCCCAGGCATGGCCTCCAATGGCCACAGCCGCGCTATAAGGCCCTTCATGGCCTGTTCGGCAACCTTGTGGAGCTCGACCAGCTGCTTCAGCTGGTCGCTCGAGCACCGGATGTCCGGCCTCGACATCGAGACCAGAACACCTTTTCCGTTGAGCTCCCCTCCTGGGCGCGGTAGAATGCGGCAGCATCAGACGCACTACGGGGCAAATCTGCGAATGCTCCTGGAGAGCTCCGAATCCGGGTAAGTAATAGATAATTGACTTTTACATTCTTGCTTTGCATAAAGAATGCCTTACCCGCCGCTATCTTCTTTAGCGATTCAATTTCTTGGAGGGCTTTTTGGGCCTCGGCCTTAGCAGCTTTGGCACTCTCAAGAGCCGAGGCGAGCTCGGACTCTCGAAGTCTTGAGTCACGCTCCAAACTCTCGTGTCTTTCCACGAGCTTGGAGCTCTTGCGAGACCTTGGCCAGCTGCGCCTCCCCTTCTCTCGCTCGGTGCGTTCCGCCCGCTTTGTTTTCGACCCACAGACACCGTTTCCTTGTGGTCGCCACTTCGTTCGTGGCCCTGCGGTACCCATGTTATCCTCAAGTTATTTTTTGCAACCAAAACCTTTTCTATGAGGCATTTCTTTTAAAAAGGTATTACTTACCTTCCTTGTCCTCGAGCTGCTTCTTGGCTTGTCCGAGCTCGTTCTCGGACCGCTCGAGGTTCTGCTTCAGTGCATTGACCTCCGCAGTCAGTGTGGCAGAGGTCAGCAGCGCAGCCTGCATTCCCATATTGACATACTTATGTTAGACTCCTGCGTATATCTTTTTAGATCCTTAGTCCGGCTTTTCTTTCCGAACACCAAACTAAGCATCAGGGGCTACTGTCTATGCGGTAATATTTTTTACATATTCTAAACTTACCTCAAAGCCTGTTAGAAGGCTGGTACAAGCTTGGTCAGCCCGCTCTTGGCGGACTGAACTGTCCGGATCACCGCACTCATGCGGTGCGGTGCTCCTCCTGATGGAGGCGCTGTTAAGCGCCTCCGATGCTGTCCGGTGCCTCCGGTTGGACGGAGGACACCGGTGTCCTACCCTTCTTACGAAGGGACCGCTTGCCGGACTCCGGAACCACTGAAGGTTCCGGCATGGGGTCCGGACAAGGGTTGGGCTTAGAGCCCCTAGGGATCTTGCCCCCCGCGCGCCTGCAGTCCGGGAGGTCGCCTTGCAGCGCCTCCTGCGCCACCTCCTCTTGACCAGGCCCCCCTTGGGGCGCCACCTCGGCGTCATCCGCATCGTGAGGCGAGGAGACTGTCGGAAGCGAAGTACTTTCCATTTCCGATGAACCCAGGGACCCGCTTGTCGAAGCGGCTAGCTCGCTCTTGGGCGGGCTGCACGATTGTTCGACATTAGAGAACACTATGCGATAATAAAAGAGTCAGGGGTATCCGGACACTTACAATCTCGCCAGGGGCTTGACCCTTGTTGGCCAATCCTCCTCATCGCTGTCGGCGTTGGTGGAGAAGTCCGGAGGAAGGGTTCTTCCCTTCTTGGACCCTCCGGCCTCCCCAGTTGGGGCGGCCTTCCTTTTCCTCTCCTCCTCCGCTGGGGGAGAAGCTTCTTTTTCCTCCTCCTCTTCCTCAGGAGAAGATTCTGCTTCAGAATCTGACAGCACCTGGCGTCGGGAGCTCCTTCGAGTTCCCGTGGCCTCCTTCTTGGCCTTCTTATCCGGCACCACATGGGGTGCCGAAGCTAGCAGCCCCGTCAATTGGGCGTCCGCTGGGTCTTCCGGCAAAGGAGCCAGACAGTTAATCTGTCCGGCCGTCTTCAGCCAGTCCTGTCAAAGATTAGGGAATTTTTAGATCCCACATAGAGTCAATCTATGAAAAAAGAGTCCCATAAAGGGCAAAATAACTTACCTCGCCGGCTGGACGTTGCGAGCTGTACCCGTGATCTTCAGTAGCGGATGAGGGAGCCTCGGCGCCCTTGAACAGCCCCTTCCAGGCATCTTCGTACGTAGTGTCGAAGGGCCTTTTTAGAGTCGAGTGCTATGCGGGATCGAACTCGCATAAATTGAAGGCCCGTTGTTAGCATGGGAGGATCCGGCGGGTGAGCATCACCTGGATTACGTTGACAAGCCTGAGATTCTTGCCCACCAGGATTCGGACGCATGTTTGGAGTCCGGATGTCTCGTCCGAGTTCCCCCAAGTCAGGCCCGTCTCTTTCCATGACGAGAGCCGTGTGGGGAAGCCAGATCTGAATTCGGGGGCCGCCACCCATTCGGGGTCGCGGGGCTCGGTGATGTAGAACCACCCCGATTGCCATCCCTTTATTGTCTCCACAAAGGAGCCCTCGAGCCATAGGACTTTGGCTATCTTGCCAACCATGGCGCCTCCGCACTCCTCTTGACGCCCGCCCACAACCTTCAGCCTGACGTTGAAGATCTTCAGCCATAAGCCGAAGTGGGGCTGGATGCAGAGGAAGGCCTCGCACACGACAATAAACGCCGAGATGTTGAGGATGAAATTCGGGGCCAGGTCATGGAAGTCCAGGCCATAGTAGAACATGAGCCCCCGGACAAATGGGTGAAGTGGAAAACCTAGTCCGCGGAGGAAGTGCGGGAGAAACACCACCCTCTCATGGGGCACAGGGGTTGGAATGAGCTGCCCCTCGTCGGGCAGCCTGTGCGCGATATCGCCGGACAAGTATCCGGCTTCCCGCAGTCTTGTGATGTGCCCCTCCGTGACGGAGGAGGCCATCCACCTGCCTCCCGCTCGTAACATGATTGGAGAAAAGTTGAGGTGGGATCTGCGGACTTGGGCGCTGGAGCTCGAGTGCGCGGAAATGGATGAGAAAAGGAGGAAGAAGGCGTAGGTGAAAAGGTGGATCCTTATCCCATTATATGGACGGACGAAGCTATGCGTCCCCCACCAGCCTGGTAAAACTCGCTTGTCTCCCAAGCGCCGTAATCAATGGTGCGGATGGGTTACCCACGTCCGTATTGATGAGAATCCCGGAATAAGGGGGCACGATCAATGCTTTGATAAGACGTGCGAAGAAAACCGCCTCGCTAAACGCGCTGAGGTGGAACAGTAAAAAATGATTCATATAAAAGGCCTGGCCGTGGCGTGATGTCACACCGCAGAATACGTCGGCAGATCTGTGCAGAAGTTATTCTCTCTACGGTGGTATGTGGAACTTGTTTTGCAGAGCCGGACACTATCCTGGTGTTCAAAACCTTCTATGAAGTATTCGGAGGAGGAACCCGCCTTGCAATGCCGAAGACAATATGCGCGCCGGACTCGTCGTCATTGAAGCCTGGTTCAGGGCTCTTGAGGAGTCTGGACTAGGAGGTGTCCGGATAGCCGGACTATCATCACGGCCGGACTCCAAAACTATGAAGATACAAGATTGAAGACTTCGTCCCGTGTCCGGATGGGACTTTCCTTGGCGTGGAAGGCAAGCTTGGCTATACGGATATGTAGATCTCCTACCATTGTAACCGACTCTGTGTAACCCTAACCTATCCGGTGTCTATATAAACCGGAGGGTTTTAGTCCATAGGACACAACAAGAATCATACCATAGGCTAGCTTCTAGGGTTTAGCCTCCTTGATCTCGTGGTAGATCTACTCTTGTACTACCCATATCATAAATATTAATCAAGCAGGAGTAGGGTATTACCTCCATCGAGAGGGCCGAACCTGGGTAAAAACATCGTGTTCCTTGTCTCCTATTACCATCCGCCTAGACGCACAGTTCGGGACCCCCTACCCGAGATCCGCCGGTTTTGACACCGACACTCCTTGAGGAAGGTATAATTTATCCCGTTGCTGATAGTGAATGGGTAAGTCCTGTCCATTGCGTTCCTAAAAAGGGATGTATTATTGTCGTTCCTAATGATAAAGATTGATCCCGCAAAGAATTATTACAGGTTATAGGATGGTAATTGATTTTCGTAAATTAAATAAAGCTACTAAGAAAGATCATTACCCTTTACCTTTTATTGTTCAAATGCTAGAAAGACTATCCAAACATACACATTTCCGCTTTCTAGATGGTTATTCTGGTTTCTCTCAAATACATGTTCAGCGGGGGATCAATCAAAAACTACTTTTACTTGCCCTTTCGGTACTTTTGCTTATAGACGTATGCCTTTTGGTTTATGTAATGCACCTGCTACCTTTCAAAGATGTATGATGGCTATATTCTCTGACTTCTGTGAAAAGATTTGTGAGGTATTCATGGATGATTTGTCCGTTTATGGATCCTCTTTTGATGAAATCTTGAGCAACCTTGATCGAGTTTTGTAGAGATGTGAAGACACTAGTCTCGTCTTGAATTGGGAAAAGTGCCACTTTATGGTTAATGAAGGCATTTTCTTGGGGCATAAGATTTCCGAGAGAGGTATTGAAGTTGATAAAGCTAAAGTTGATGTTATTGAAAAGATGCCATGTCCCAAGGACATAAAATGTATAAGAAGTTTCCTTGCTCATGCCGGTTTTTATAGGAGGTTCATTAAGGATTTTCTAAAATCTCTAGGCCTCCGACTAATTATTGCAAAAAGTTATTCCTTTTGTCTTTGATGATGATTGTGTAGAAGCATCTGAAATACTTAAGTAAGCTTTGATCACTGCACCTATTGTTCAGCCACCTGATTGGAATTTACCCTTTGAAATTATGTGTGATGCTAGTGATTATGCCGTAGGTGCTGTTCTAGGGCAAAGAGTTGATAAGAAATTGAATGTTATCCAGTATGCTAGTATAACTCTTGACACTGCCCAAAGAAATTATGCTACTACTGGAAAAAAAATCTTAGCAGTTGTTTTTGCATGTGATAAGTTCAGACCTTATATTGTTGATTCCAAAGTTACTATTCACACTGATCATGCTGCTATTAAATATCTTATGGAAAAGAAAGATGCTAAGCCTAGATTTATTAGATGGGTTCTCTTGCTCCAAGAATTTGATTTGCATATTATTGATAGAAAGGGAGCTGAGAACCCCATTGCAGACAACTTGTCTAGGTTAGAGAATGTTCTTGATGACCCACTACCAATTGATGATAGCTTTCCTGATGAACAATTAGCGGTCATTAATGCTTCTCGTATTGCTCCATGGTATGTTGATTATGCTAATTACACTGTTGCTAAATTTATACCTCCTAGTTTCACATACCAGCAAAAGAAAAAGTTCTTTTATGATTTAAGACATTACTTCTGGGGTGACCCACACCTTTATAAAGAAGGAGTAGATGGTGTTATTAGACGTTGTGTACCTGAGCATGAACCGGAATAGATCCTACGCAAGTGTCACTCCGAACCATATGGAGGACACCACGCTAGAGATAGAACTGCACATAAGGTATTGCAATCCGGTTTTTATTGGCCTACTCTCTTCAAAGATGCTCGTAAGTTTGTCTTGTCTTGCGATGAATGTCAAAGAATAGGTAATATTAGTAGACGTCAAGAAATGCCTATGAATTATTCTCTTGTTATTGAACCATTTGACGTTTGGGGCTTTGATTATATGGGACCTTTTCCTGCCTCTAATGGATATACACATATTTTAGTTGATGTTGATTACGTTACTAAGTGGGTAGAAGCTATTCCAACTAGTAGTGCTGATCATAACACCTCTATTAAGATGCTTAAAGAAGTTATTTTTCCGAGGTTTGGAGTCCTAGATATCTTATGGTGATGGTGGTTCACATTTTATTCATGATGCTTTTCGTAAGTGCTACGTCTTGAGCTTGCGTTGGTTTTCCTTGAAGAGGAAAGGGTGATGCAGCAATAATCGCGTAAGTATTTCCCTTAGTTTTTGAGAACCAAGGTATCAATCCAGTAGGAGGCTCCTCAAAAGTCCCACGCACCTACACAAACAAACAAAGAACTCGCAACCAACGCAATAAAGGGGTTGTCAATCCTTTCACGGCCACTTGCGAAAGTGAGATCTAATAGAGATAGTATGATAAGATAAATATATTTTTGGTATTTTATAATATAGATGCAAAAAGTAAAGATGCAAATAAAAGTAAATTGGAAGCAAATATGATAAGAGATAGACCCGGGGGCCATAGGTTTCACTAGTGGCTTCTCTCAAGATAGCATAAGTATTACGATGGGTGAATAAATTACTGTCGAGCAATTGATAGAAAAGAGAATAATTAAGAGATTATCTAGGCATGATCATGTATATAGGCATCATATGCGCAACAAATGAACCGACTCCTGCGCATCTACTACTATTACTCCACACATCGACCGACTCGCCTCGCATCTAGAGTATTAAGTTCATAAGAATAGAGTAACGCCTGTAAGCAAGATGACATGATGTAGAGGGATAAACTCATGCAATATGATATAAACCCCATCATTTTATCCTCGATGGCAACAATACAATACGTGCCTTGCAACCCTAACATCCTTTGGGTAAGGACATCGCAAGATTGAACCCAAAGCTAAGCACTTCTCCCATGGCAAGAAAGATTAATCTTGTAGGCCAAACCAAAATGATAATTCGAAGAGACTTGCAAAGATAACTTAATCATACATAAAAGAATTCAAAGAATATTCAAATATTATTCATAGATAAACTTGATCATAAACCCACAATTCATCGGATCTCGACAAACACACCGCAAGAAGAGTTTACATCGAATATATCTCCACAAGAGAGGGGGGGGGGACATTTTATTGAGATCCAAAAAAAGAGAAGAAGCCATCTAGCTAATAACTATGGACCCGAAGGTCTGTGGTAAACTACTCACAACTCATCGGAGGGGCTATGGAGTTGATGTAGAAGACCTCCGTGGTCGATTCCCCCTCTGGCGGAGCGCTGTGAAGGCTCCAAGATGGGATCTCATGGATCTGAAGGATTCTGCGGTGGAAATTGTGTTTCATTGGCTCTGGGATGTTTTGGGGTACGAGGCTTATATAGGAGGAAGAAGTACGTCGTCGGTGGCCTCGAGGCCCACGAGACAGGGGGCGCGCCCTATAGGGGGGGCGCGCCCTACCCTCTCGCGGCCGCCTCGGCTGCTTCTTGACTTGCACTCCAAGTCCTCTGGATCACGTTTGTTCCAAGAATCACGCTCCCGAAGGTTTCATTCCGTTTGGACTCCGTTTGATATTGCTTTTCTTCGAAATACTGAAATAGGCAAAAAAACAGCAATACGGGCTGGGCCTCCGGTTAGTAGGTTAGTCCCAAATATGATATAAATGTGTAAAATAAAGCCCATAAACATCCAAAGGGGGTAATATAATAGCATGGAACAATCAAAAATTATAGATACGTTGGAGACGTATCAGTAAGATGCTTGCTAAGTATGATGTTAATCATAGAATCGCATCTCCTTATCACCCACAGTCTAGTGGTCAAGTAGAGTTGAGCAATAGAGAGCTCAAATTAATTTTGCAAAAGACTGTCAATAGATCTAGAAAGAACTGTTCCAAAAAACTTGATGATGCATTATGGGCCTATAGAACTGCATATAAAAATCCTATGGTATGTCTCCGTATAAGATGGTTTATGGAAAAGCATGTCACTTACCTCTTGAACTTGAACATAAAGCATATTGGGCTATTAAAGAGCTCAATTATGACTTCAAACTTGCCGGTGAGAAGAGGTTGTTTGACATTACCTCACTTGATGAATGGAGAACTCAGGCCTACGAGAATGCCAAGTTGTTCAAAGAAAAAGTTAAAAGATGGCATGACAAAAGGATACAAAAGCGTGAGTTTAACATAGGTGATTATGTATTGCTATTCAACTCTCGTTTAAGAATTTTTGCAGGAAAACTTCTCTCTAAGTGGGAAGGACCTTACGTTATCGAGGAGGTCTATCGTTCCGGTGCCATAAAAATCAACAACTTTGAAGGCACAAGTCTGAGGGTGGTGAACGGTCAAAGAATCAGACATTATATCTCAGGTAATCCTATCAATGTTGAAACTAATATTATTGAAACCGTAACCCCGGAGGAATACATAAGGGAGACCTTCCAGAACGTTTCAGACTCCGAAAAGGAATAGGTATGTGGTACGGTTAGTAAACCGGAGTTCTAATGGCAATTTTCCTCCGTTTTGGAATATTTAAGAATTTTAGAAAGCAAGAAGTAATCCGGGAAGGACACGAGGCCTCCACGAGGGTGGAGGGCGCGCCCACCCTTACTAGGCGCGCCCCCTGTCTCGTGGGCACCTCGTGTGCCTCCCGGACTCCGTTTTCTTGCACGTTACGTATTTTGGTCGGTAAAAATTCATTATATAATCTCCCGAAGGTTTTGACCACCGTATCACGCAAATATCCTCTGTTTTTGTTTCGAGCTGTTTTTCTGACAGATCTAGAGCACCATGACGTCTCCAAGCGCTCCCAAGGACAAGTTTTTCGAGAGGGTTATCAAACCCTATCTTGCGGAGGTGCTGCAACACCCTCAAACCATTGAGATGCGTGAGGGGGTGCTGCACATCCGCGATGTGGAGGGACCAAGGCGTACCGGAAACGTGGAGACAAAGCTCGAAGCCATGGAGCAACAATTTTCAAGTGCCAAGGGATGGTGGAGCGTGGACTCAACGCCAACTAGATGATGATCATGGAGTTCACCAACAACCACAAGCTGGATGCAAAGATCATTGGAGAGACCATCTTTAAGCTTCAAGAGAAAATCGAGCACCTCCAAGCCCAGATCTATGACCTTCAAAACCAAAACTGTGAGAATATAGATTCAAGAGGATGAGTTTGGCTGCGGGTTTGAGGATCTCGGAGACTCGATCATCCTTCTATGATAGTGAGCCTATGCCTTGGAAGATGGACGACAAGCCTACATCATCAACAACTCCTTCTTCACCACCTCCGAGGACATAATTACATGGGTATGGGCACTCCCCTTGGCAACTGACAAGCTTGGGGGAGGTGCCCCGGTATCATATCACCATCACACTCCTATCTTTACCGTTTTACTTAGTTCGATCCTCTTAGTAATATCTTGATCTAGTAGATTGAAGTTTTGGTATCAATAGTTTTGAATTTTGCTTTGTGATCTCTTTATGTAATCGAGTCCGTGAGCTATCTATAATAAAGATTAGTGTTGAGTCAAGGGCTTTGCTATCTTGCTATGATCTTGAGGAAGTAGAAAGAATAAAAAGAATAAAAGAATTCATATTGACCGTATGGATAGTAATGACTTCACATATAAAGAGTATGAGGCATGAAAGTTGTTGAGAGTTGACAAACATAGTTTTGGTCATCGTTGCAATTAATAGGAAGTAATAAGGAAAGAGAGGTTTTCACATATAAATATACTATCTTGGACATCTTTTATGATTGTGAGCACTCATTATGTGTGACATGCTAAAAGAGTTGATGTTGGACAAGGAAGACAACATAATGGTTTATGTTTTCTCACATCTCAGTTAAAGTATGTTGTCATTGATCTTAAACATGTTGAGCTTGCTTTTCCCCCTCATGCTAGCCAAATTCCTTGCACCAATTAGAGATACTACTTGTGCTTCCAAATATCCACCATACCTACCTATGGATTGAGTAAGATCCTTCAAGTAAGTTGTCATGTTGCAAGCAATAAAAAATGCTCTCTAAATATGTATGACTTATTAGTGCGGAGAAAATATGCTTTATACGATCGTGTGATATGGAAGTAATAAAAGCGACGGACTGCACAATAAAGGTTCATATCACAAGTGGCAATATAAAGTGACATTCTTTTGCATTAAGATTTTGTGCATCAACCCTAAAAGCACATGACAACCTCTGCTTCCCTCTGCGAAGGGCCTATCTTTTAATTTATGTCTTTTACTTTATGCAAGAGTCAAGGTGATCTTCACCTTTCCCTTTTTCATTTTATCCTTTGGCAAGCACCTCGTGTTGGAAAGATCCTGATATATATATCCAATTGAATGTAAGTTAGCATGAATTATTATTGTTGACATCACCCAAAGGTGAATACGTTGGGAGGCAACACAATAAGCCCCTATCTTTCTCAGTGTCCGATTGAAACTCCATAACCACAACTATTGCGTGAGTGTTAGCAATTGTAGAAGACTATATGATAGTTGAGTATGTGGACTTGCTGAAAAGCTCTATTCTTGACTCTTTCTGATGTTATGATAAATTGCAATTGATTCAATGACTGAGATTATAGTTTGTTAGTTCCCAATGAAGTTTCTGAACCATACTAGACATTGTGAATTGATTGTTACTTGAGCATAAGAAACCATATGACAAAAATCTATTTATGTTGCTGTTATAAGAATGATCATGATGCCCTCATGTTCGTACTTTATTTTTATCAACACCTCTATCTCTAAACATGTGGACATATTTTTTGATTTCGGCTTCCGCTTGAGGACAAGCGAGGTCTAAGCTTGGGGGAGTTGATACGTCCATTTTGCATCATGCTTTTATATCAATATTTATTGCATTATGGGCTGTTATTACACATTATGTCACAGTAAGATCCCCTCCGTGTATACCCGACGTGTCCGTTTCCCCCTCCAGGTGCCGGCGGTGGCGCCGTCCGTGAGGGGGGCACACCCCGGAGACACGTGGCGCCTCTTCGGACATGCCACCACACCGTACGGCATGTATGAGGTCCCGGTGCAACGCTCCGATGACATTGCTACCCCCCCAGGGCCCCCGTCCTGCCTAACCCTCTAGCGTTTGACCACGGGATCTAGCCCTTTGACTTTGCATGGACGGGCTTTGACTAGTGGAACTATCCACCTGGTTGTGTTAGGTCAGCCCATAGGAACACTATGGAGCAACATCCGGGCCAAAGCTACAGTAAGGTCCCCTCTGTGTAGACCCGACACGTCCGTTTCCCCCCTCAAGTCTTGCGGCGGCCTTTGTCCGTGAGGGGCACACTCGGCCGACGTGCCGCCTCTTCGGACATGCCACCACACCGTACGGCATGTATGAGGTCTCGGTGAGATGCTCCGGTGGCATTGCTACCCCCCAGGGCACGCGGCTCGGGGGGGGGGGGGTGCCCCCATCATGGGCGTCGCTGCCGCCGTGTCACTAGCGTCGCACCGGGTGCCATACACGGTAAACTAAAAATCTAAAAAAATGTAATAATTGAATTTATTAAAAATGTAATAATTGCTTGTCCCTGGCCGAGGTGGGACTATTTCTTCAAAAAAATGTGGTTGCCATCTATGCCTACGGCCTGGCCGTCGGCATAGGCCTCCTATCTATGCCGACGGTCTGGCCGTCGGCATAGGGCCACCTTATCCACTCCTCCTGCTCCACTGACTTGTGGACCCAGCCTATGTCGACGGCCGGGCCGTCAGCATAGGGAGACCTTATCCACTCGCTATTCATCCTCGTCCACCCATTCCCTCTCTGTCTCACGCCGACCCCAACCTCTCTCTCGAACCCGATAGTCGCTGCCACCCAACGCCGCCGCCCGCCCGGCCGCCCGCCCGACCTCGTCCCGTCGGCCGGCCCCACGCCCGCCCCGACGTCGTCCCGCCCGGACCGACCTCGTCCACGCCCAGCCGACGCCTCCCGCCTCGAACTCATCCCCGCCCGAACTCATCGCCGCCCGCCACCGCCCCGCCTCGGCCGCCGCCCCGGCTCGACCATGTCCCCGCCCTGGCCGCTGCCCCGCCCCGACCTCGTCCCCGCCTGATACGTCTCCAACGTATCTATAATTTTTGATTGTTCCATGCTATTATATTACCCCTTTTGGATGTTTATGGGCTTTATTTTACACATTTATATCTTTTTGGGTCTAACCTACTAACCGGAGGCCCAACCCATATTGCTGTTTTTTTTGCCTATTTCAGTATTTCAAAGAAAAGGAATATCAAACGGAGTCCTAACGGAATGAAACCTTCGGGAGCGTGATTTTTGGAACGAACGTGATCCAGAGGACTTGGAGTGCAAGTCAAGCAGCAGCCGAGGCTCCCACGAGATAGGAGGCCGCGCCCCCCCTGTAGGGCGCGCCCCCTGTCTTGTGGGCCCCTCGGGCGGCCACCGACATACTTCTTCCTCCTATAGATACCTACTTACCCCGAAAACATCTAGGGGCACCACGAAACACAATTTCCACCACCGTAACCTTCTGTATCCGCGAGATCTCATCTTGGAGGCTTCGCCGGCACTCTGCCAGAGGGGGAATCGACCATGGAGGGCTTCTACATCAACATCCTTGCCCCTCCGATGAGTTGTGAATAGTTTACCACAGACCTACGGGTCCATAGTTATTAGCTAGATGGCTTCTTCTCTCTTTTTGGATCTCAATACAATGTTCTCCCCTCTCTTGTGGAGATCTATTCGATGTAAACTCTTTTTGCGGTGTGTTTGTCGAGATCCGATGAATTGTGTGTTTATGATCAAGTTTATCTATGAATAATATTTCAATCTTCTCCGAATTCTTTTATGTATGATTGAGTTATCTTTGCAAGTCTCTTCGAATTATCAGTTTGGTTTGGCCTACTAGATTGGTCTTTCTTGCCATGGGAGAAGTGCTTAGCTTTGGGTTCAATCTTGCGGTGTCCTTACCAGTGTGAGAAAGGGTTGCAAGGCACGTATTGTATTGTTGCCATCGAGGATAACAAGATGGGGTTTATATCATATTACTTGAGTTTATCCCTCTACATCATGTCATCTTGCTTAATGCGTTACTCTGTTCTTATGAAATTAGTACTCTATATGCAGCCAGGAGTCAGTCGATGTTTGGAGTAATAGTAGTAGATGCAGGCAGGAGTCGGTCTACTTGTTATGGACGTGATGCCTATATACATGATCATGCCTAGATAATCTCATAACTATGCGCTTTTCTATCAATTGCTCGATAGTAATTTGTTCAGCCACCGTAATACTTATGCTATCTTGAGAGAAGCCTCTAGTGAAACCTATGGCCCCCGGGTCTATCTCTTATCATATTTGCTTTCAATCTACCTTTATTTGCATTTTTACTTTTTGCATCCATATTATAAAATACCAAAAATATATTTATCTTATCATACTATCTTTATTAGATGTCACTTTTGCAAGTGGCCGTGTAGGGATTGACAACCCCTTTATTGCGTTGGTTGCGAGTTCTCAGTTTGTTTCTATAGGTGCTTGGGACTTTTGAGGAGCCTCCTACTGGATTGATACCTTTGGTTCTCAAAAACTGAGGGAAATACTTACGCTACTATTGCTGCATCGCCCTCTCCTCTTCGAGGAAAACCAATGCAAGCTCAAGACGTAGCACCGCCCAACGCCGCCACCCCGCCCTGACTCAACCTTATCCCCACCCAACGCCGCCGCCGCTCGGTGGTGAGGGGACGGCCTCCTACCCGGAGTTGCCGCGCTCCCTCCCCGGAGCAGCCGCCGCCTCGACCTCCTTTCCATTAGGTACGGCCCCCTTTCCTCCCAATAACATGTTTTCTGTTTTTTCATAATTTTGCAGAGGATAAGAGGGCTAAATGTGATAGTTAGACACATAGATGGTAGTTAGATAGATAACTTGTTCATACGGATTTTTTTGAGATGATGATTGTTAGATGAGAAGTGATAATGATGATTTTTTATGCTTCGATGATTTTGAGATGATGATAATGATAGATGATAAATGATTGGTAGATGATGATGTTTTTTATGCTTCGATAATTTTTAGATGATGATGATGTTTTTTTATGATTCGATGATTGTTAGACGAGGATGATGATATTGTGATGTTCTATGGGTTGTGATGTTCTAATTTTTTGTCGCGATGGAATTTGCAGGCTTTGTGGTGTCGCATTTCATCGTAGTGACCGTTGTCCGACGCGTTGGTCCCCCTGAGCATCCCTCTGATGTTCGACTACTTCCTCTACAGCCGAGGGTGAGCTAGAAGTCCATCTCCTCCATTTTTTTCATATCACTAGATTTCATTCTCAAGTCAACTGGCGTTACCTAGGCATCTCCCGTCCGAAAGGGTAGCATCGATAAATATGCATTCAATTGCATATTTATCACCGCAGCTCTTTCGAATTGTCCAGCGTTTTCCACGGACAGCCCGAGGATGTGTAGATTGGGTATGTTCTCCATGTTCTACTCCGTTCCGAGACAGGATTTCGGCGGCGCCTCCCCATTGTTCTCCGGAGCACATTCTCTCGGCTATTTGCCGAGACGTGTATCTGGAGAACAGTGGGGAGGTGCTGCCGAAATTTTGTCTCGGAGCGTGGTAGAATGGAGAACGTACTCAATCTACACATCCTCGGGTAGGATTAGGACCCATCTTTACCTATTAGAGATGTAGGTGGATTCAACGCAGTAGAAAATGAAAATTTGATGTGATTAATTTAAGTGAATCCATAATTATGTTGTGTGGCTTGCAAAAAAGCAGAGGATGGCATATAATCAGTGGATATACAGTGGTTTTATCCGTCGGAATCGAGTAACATCAGAGTGGATCAGGAAAACCGATGTGTATTTGAAGGAGATATTCCGTGGTCCAATGAGAATTATCCCACCATGCCCCTGTGCAAGATGTGCCAGACGTCACCGTAGAAATCAGACGGACATGAGTGAGCAGCTTCGCACACACGGATATATGCCAAACTTTGACAAGCCACAAATAAACATAGCCGAGCAGGACCGTGGTAGAGAGGAGGTGATGCGACAACGCATCGATGGATATGAGGACGAGGGGGTCAGGGACATGCTAGATGATGTCATTGTTGCAGAAACCGCAAATGCGACACCTTCAGAGAATGAACCGGAGGAGCCGGAGGCAACCGCAAAGGCCTTCTTGGAGGTCTTGTGTCGGGACCCCGATTCCAAGTCACATCGATCTAGCTGGTAACACCTCATATCGCTTTGCGGCCTCACGCACGGTATTCCCACGGGTGTCGCCTTACCATGGCCCGGGACCGTTTGCGCCTTTTGGCTCACGTATATGATAGCGTCGCTAGCATCCATATGACAGAGAACCCGGGCCGACATGGCTAGTCGTGAACCCAAAGCGGCGCTAACCCATGGGGACAGGCATACATGAATCACATCGAGCATGTCAGTCATCAACGTATGAATCCGGGCTGTAGCCTTTGGCTAACAGGACTCCGGTATCCCGGGCTGTAGCGAGCTAGGCAGGACTCGAATATGACCGCGTGACATTTCCCGAAGAAGACGGACATAGGAACGAAGTGAAACACATGCCGGCCAGTCAAGTGTCCAAGCAGTAGTGCTGGGCTAGCAGGACTCCGGTGAACCGGGCTGTAGCGGACTACTATCGCTCAGGAAGCACTAGACTACATTTCCCCATATGAGAGGCTGCCAAGGATAAACAACTAGATTGTCGGATCCCACACATACCAAGCATTTCAAACATACACACAATATGCTCAATATGTGTAGATACAACATGGCATCACAACATAACTCTACGACTCAAATATTTATTTATTAGGCTCGGAGGAGCGAGATATTACAAACATGGGTCTCATGACCCAACACTCAGAGCACAAGTCAAAGCACAAGCGGAAGCTTAACATGTCTGAGC
The DNA here is from genome assembly GCA_021605145.1 of Aegilops bicornis. NCBI lineage: Eukaryota > Viridiplantae > Streptophyta > Magnoliopsida > Poales > Poaceae > Aegilops > Aegilops bicornis. Next base: position 768,987,501 of record CM038670.1, on the reverse strand, counting down.
ACAGACATCTACAAATGAAAAAGGCTGAGAAGCCTGAGTATCTACCAGATCCCGCCGAGGGCACAAGATCGTAGCTGAGGTAACAAGCTAAACGTCAAGTCCACGCGAACTACTAGCGAGAGACTGACGTCTCTCTCGCAAAACATAAAATAAGCAAGCGTGAGTACAAATGTACTCAGCAAGACTTACATCGAGAACTAACTACATATGCATCATTATCAACAAAGGGGTGGTGGAGTTTGACTGCAGCAAGCCAGCTTTGACTCGGTGGCTATCACGAACTATGACCGCAAGTAACTCCTTTGAGGTGGCGCACACGAGTCCACATATTCACCATATCAATACACTACTATGGACCCGCTCCCGTCTTCCTACGAGAACTCCATCCATAGCACTCACGCTTATCTTGCGCATTTTAGAGTATCCACTTTCACTTGTCTATGAACTGATATAGGCAACCCGAAGTCCTTTTCATGAGACACGGCTATTCGAATAGATCATATTAACCCTGCAGGGTGTACTTCTTCACACGCTCTCACCACTTATCGCCGTTTACACGACATGTACTCGGCAACCTTCAAGCGGAAGCCCAGCGAGGGTGTCGGCCACGGCCTACCTAAACACTCAAGTCCCTAGTCCGGGTTTATCGCCTATTCGGGTTCCATCCACGAAGTCGGCCGAGGTTTCCACTAACGACCCCGAACGATGTGTGCAGGGTTCCCGAGATACCAAACGGGCATTCGGTACACCGGGCCACAGTGTATCTACCGCATGATAGCCCACCCCTAGGGTCAGCACTACGCACGGCCTCCAACACATATCCTACAAACACCAGAAACTAGTTGCAACTCTTGGACAGAGGACAAGGGTGGTTAAGAAGCCGAGAGAGTCCATTAAGGATCCCAATGTGTGGTAGTAACTCTTTCATGGATCACAAACACAGAACTCAGTTCCTGAGGACAGCTGCAATGAGACAACCCACCATGTACTCCCACATGGCCTCTCAGCGCTACCTTTACCAAATCGTGTTCACACTCTTAGCTCACACACAGTAGGACATGTTCACACACCTCCGATTCATCCCCGATGAATCAGACCTGACTCAACTCTAAGCAGTAGCAGGCATGACAAACAAGCATGAATGAGTAGGCACAACATGGCTCAAGAAACTCCTACTCATGCTAGTGGGTTTCATCTAATTCTTGTGGAATGACGAGGTCATGCGAAGGAGGATAAAGGGGTTCAGCTACCGCATGGCAAGTGTGAGATGAATCGTTGTTGTCCTAATGCAGTAAAAAGAGAGCGAGGCGAGAGAGTGGGATTGTATCGGAATGAACAAGGGGTTTTGCTTGCACAGCATACGAAGATAATATAGTTCTTCATCGGTGTCATCGAACTCATCGTCGAAACCACGTCTATCGGAGAGGGGGAAAATACCGGCAAACAAGGAAGAACACAATCAATGCAATGCACAATATGATGCATGATCATGACATGTCAATATGCTGTGATTGAGCTAATGCAACTAGCAACAGGTTAAATGAAGTTGGCTTGAATCAAAGATTCAAATTCAAACTCCATATGTGATGGTTTAAATGCCCTTTATATGATTTGTTCTAAACAGCAGCTATAAGTTGTTCTAACATGCATGAAAATGGTACAGATGGATAGATTGGATTTCTCTGATCATTTTTCATATATAAATCATTTCATTTGGAGTTACGGTTGAATTTCTATGATTTTTACAAGTTTTAAACATTTTCTGGAATTTCCTGAATTATATTAAATCCAGAAAAACCTATTCTTTACGTCGGCATTCGTCATCTTGACCTCGTGAGGTCAACAGACCAGGTCCAGGTCAAACCTGACGCGTGGGTCCTGCATGTCAGTGACTAACTAAACTAACCTAGTTTAATTAGCACTAACCTAGGTTAAGCTAATTTAGTTTAAACCTAAACTAGATTAGTTAGCCGGGCGGGGCCCGCATGTCATGGACCCAGGGCAGGTCAACCTAGGGTCAAACCCGGGTCAAACTCGCCAGAGTTGACCCGAGGCTCGTCGCCGGCAGGGCCAGGGACGGTGGAGAGGTGCGGGTTTCCTCCTCCGGCGACCAAACCAACGGCGGAGGCCATCTACGTGACGAGGAGGCCCGACTGCATCGACTGGTGCATCGGTTTCGCCGGAGGTGGCCTGGAATAACGGCGGCGTACACTCCTGCGGCGGCCGGAGTTCGGGCGTCGGGCGTTTCGACGTGGTAGTGCCCTAGGAGAGGCGCTGGTGTGTTCGGCGTCCTCCTGGTGAGGTGAGGAGAACGATGACGCGTGCAGGAGCGGCTGGTTCGGGCTCTGGCCACGGTGGCGCCATGGCCGGCGGCATGGAGCTCTCGGCTCTGGTGGTTTTCATGGATAGAGCAGGCAAAAGCGCGCAGGGAGAGAGGGGAATAGAAGAGGAGCTCACGGTGGGGTCGACGGTAGTCTCAGCGGGCTCGGGGAAGGGTTGGTGACGGCATGCGGTCGGCGGCGATCTCGGACGACCGAGGGGAAAAACGGCGGTTTTGGAGATGCCACAGGGCTACTGGCACCGCGTGGCTCGGTGGGGAGGGCGACGATGTCGTGGCGGAGCTCGGGGGCACGTCGGTAGGGCGATAGGTGGACGGTGGCCATAGCTACGGTTGGCGGCGGCGACGGCTGCGCTCGGGAAGAGAGCAGAGAGGGGAGGGGAGAGAATTGCAAGGAGAGAGGAGGTGCAGAGGGTCGAGGGGGGGGGGGTGCGTGGCGCTCGATGGAGACGTCCAGGGGGAGGAGGAGGCAGCCAGGCAGGGAGGAGGTGGCCGGCGTGTGGCCACGCGCGTCGAGCACGCGCCCCTGCCCACTGGCGCGAGGAGGAAGGCGACAGGGAGCCAAAGTGTGGTGGGCTGGGCAGAAACAGGAGCTGGGCAGTTGGTGGGCGCCAGTGTAGGTTGCATGTGAGTCTCTATTCTTTTCCTATTTTTATTTCTCTTTTCTATTTTACGTAATTGTGTTTGGCTTTATTAAAAATGCCAGAGCATTTCTAAAAATCTTGCAACTGCTCATGACCACTGTTGGAAATATATCCTACAATAAACATTTCAGTTTGTTATTATTTGAGCATTTAAAATATTATTTAGCAATTAAATGCCCAAATGCAAATACCATATGATTTAATTCAAAAATCCAGAATGGCCTAGAAATATGTGCACCGCTTTTGGCGAGAGGTTTTAAACCAATCCAAAAATGATAAACTTTTCTGAAGGGCATTTTGGGTTCATTGAGAATATTTTTATTTGAACCTAGTTGATTTGGTTTGGTGCTAGGGTTTGAGCAATCCCCATTTCAACTTTCAATAAATTTAGACATGATGCAACAACCAAGCCAGCACTAGTGCATTGCAAGGCTAGGGATGTGACAACTCACCCCCACTAAACAAGAATCTCGTCCCGAGATTCAAGACGTGAGGTAAGAAGGCAGAGGGGACACTAGCTAACACGATCTTGTCGATCCAATTTCCCTTCCCGAAGATGTTGGTTCATTGTTCCAATTGATCTTGGCGTCCTTGCTTTTCGAGATCTTCATCCAACACGATGGCGACGGAAAGAGACTCTATAGGAGACGATCTCCTCGAAGATCGAGCACTCAAGATCAACTCGTGGAATGAGATGTTGAAACATCTCGAGTTGAGGCACAAAACACATCGAGAGGGATGGAAGAACAAACAACGAGGTTTGATTAGTGGGCAACAATTCCACGCTTAGAGAGATGGTGGATGGTGTCAAGGTGGCAAGGAAATAATTGCCATGATTCAATAACGGGGCACCTCAGGGGAGGTGATGCGAGGAACTATTCCCTTAAGTGGCAAAAAGAATTACTTTTGATTCAGAGATCATTGAAACTCTTCATACCAGCCTAAGGCAATTCACAGCGATCGTTTGGCGGAGTGCAAAGGAATGGTACACCCGGACTAGAATGGATGATGTGGACTACCTTGTTAAAGACAACGCAATGGATGATTTGCTTATCATCGGAAATGGAGGGACCCATGGTAGGACCACTTTTGAGGATGATCCTGAACAAGAACTACTAAGAAGGCAGCCCATAGTGAAATGGCACAAGGACGGCGCAAGCTGAGGAACGAAATGCAAGCTGTTGGAATGTTCCAACCATCATATCTGCACGAGATTCAGATCCGATTGGTGATAGGATACTTCAGACTCAGCATGTGCGAAAAGAAAGGTCGCAACACAAATCGGCGAGATGACGCGTTGCGAGATTCTCGGATATGAACTACGATGGCAAGCTCCAAAACATGAGCTGGTTACGCTACACACATGTGAACCTGCTGTCCTAGACAAGCATGATCACGTGGTAGTCTTATAATAAAACACTACCGAGTTCAGGTTGGGAACCATCATCGAGGATAGCGAAGTCCTAACATAAGTCATGACTAGTTGTTATGAAGGAACTCCTTATCCTTGAACAAATCAATCAGTGGCTTGGTGTGCTAGGAATACATATAGAATGAAGGTTACAAGTCTCCAGACCACAGAATACATCGCACATATGCATGACTGATTTCGGATGATTCCAAAGGAAACAAAACAAACCTTTCTCAAATTCATGGCGGCAACTTACATCAGGTGCACATGAATTAGAGGAAGTCACTACTATCATCCAAGCATATGCTTCATGAACGAAACACGAAGAAATGCTTACACAAGGTTCCAACACTAGGTTGATGTTCAACATGAATCATGGGGGAGACAAAATGCTGCTAATGGGCTCAACAGCAACTCATCGGAATTTCCATATCACTGGACTTCCACCATCATGTGAACATGGTGATAGCATTGGTCAGACCAAAAGATGTAATGGTATATGCTCGAGGGATCAACCACGAGTAAGACAACATTATGAACATCGATGGTACTGATTTGATTTGACGATAGCCCACAGTCAAATCAAAGGATTAATAAGACAATAGGTCCAGCAACTGATCACAGGGACCAATCGATGAAGATATCATCTTTCTTCAACACACACTACACAAGAATATCCCTTTGAACGCATTACTAAGTTAGGCAAGCTTTTATCTTCCAACTCTCCAAGTTGTTGTTCAGCTTAACCAACTAGCTCAGGGATATCCAACACAGATTCTTGGAGAAAGGGTGGTTCACAAGAAACCAACTTGATCACGAGCTCAACATAACAGTTAGGGAACAACCTGATAATACTTCCGAGAAAATATTCGGAAAATCACGAACCACCGGTATGTTACTAAGCTCGAGAGCAATCTTGCTTTTCAGGGCAAGACGATATGATCAAAAGAGTGAGGGATTGACACAATCCTAACTCATTGATCGAAGAGTGCACCAGGAATAAGGACTAGGTAGCACGATCAATCTTAGGATGATGATTTGATAACCAACACGCTAAGAATGATGATACTGTCCAATTACTACCTAGCAACTTGTTGCTAGGAGTATTGATTTCACACATCACGATTCACTTGTCGGCATTCCGGTTGCGACAACACGACACCGAGGAATGAACAATGATGGCGAGAAGTATCACCACGACAAGAATTCATAAGAGAAGGTGCAATTCTCATGATTTCTCTGACATAAAGATGGTAACACTCCAAGGTAGAGCAGAATCAAAGCTGGATTGGCATTTTAATCTGCGGAATACAACTACTTTGACCCAATCCTCGAAATGGACAAGGTACTGGAGTTTGTTTCTCCTAGTCATTCCCGGATAGAATGGCTTGACGGACCACAAGAGTAAAAGGCCATCGATGAACACAAATGCACACATACTCTTGGTTATCAACTGATAGAGGAGGGTCGAAATACAACTAAAGAGGGACAACTCAAGGAACATATAACTTTTCGAGTTGTGGAGGCATGGATTAGTATGTCGAGCAAAGTTCAACATTTCTTCCGGATAACCCATGCGGAGAAGGTAGAAGCTGGCAGAGTCACAATATAGAATGGAGTACCCTCAAGAGCACCCTGGTTGTGATCTTTTAATTCAAAGACTTACGCCTTATTGGTTCATGGTATTGAAAGAAAGAAATACCATGGACCTCGAGGACTAATGCAAAGGTTACTAATAACCTAAGGGAGCTAGCAATCACTATCAACATGAAGTAAGTAGGGTGAATCTCGGGTTCAGAAACCCAGGAGTAGAATGCCTACTACTAAATGGCATCACGGGATGCTTTCGAGAATGGTGGCCAGAATCATCACACTGGGGACACAAAGCATGGCTGGATTACTAAGTGATACTCTAGACACCTGGAGTCATAACAATAACTCCAACATATATGTCGAGGCAATAGGGTACCTCAACTCACCGATTAGTGTGCTTAATCTGGCCCAAAAGGACATCAGGAACGGGAGGAAGGGATTTGCAAATGCATCAGATAGTTTAGAAACCTGGGATGACTCGGACAGCATAACGGCTGTAAATGCTCAAAAAGATTTGGGACATCATGCAAAATGGTGGCATAACCACTCAATAACATCATATCAAGGTTCCGAGATCAACAGTTAACATACAGAAATAGTAGAAACTGAACTGGGCTTAAAACCAACAATCTTAAAAGTCTATGGATTAGTAACACGTCATCCTAATAGATAGATGAGAAGCCTAGTTCTTAAACCCCGTAGAAGAGAAGAGGTTGACTCGGATCGGAGGGCCATGAGGTATAAGGAGTAAAAAAGAGCCTTATGTTCCTTCCACAATCAATTCCTTACATAACTAAAGCATTTCTAGACACGACTTGACCAGTTTGGCTTGGTAATCCTCACAGCAACAGCTCGATACCAATGCTGTCGGGACCCCGATTCCAAGTCACATCGATCTAGCTGGTAACACCTCATATCGCTGCGGCCTCACGCACGCAGTATTCCCACGGGTGTCGCCTTACCATGGCCCGGGACCGTTTGCGCCTTTTGGCTCACGTATATGATATCGTTGCTAGCATCCATATGACAGAGAACCCGGGCCGACATGGCTAGTCGTGAACCCAAAGCGGCGCTAACCCATGGGGACAGGCATACATGAATCACATCGAGCATGTCGGTCATCAACGTATGAATTCGGGCTGTAGCACTGGGCTATCAGGACTCCGGTATCCCGGGCTGTAGCGAGCTAGGGCAGGACTCCGAATATCACTGCGTGACATTTCCTGAAGGGACGGAGACATAGGAACGAAGTGAAACACATGCCGCCGATCAAGTGTCCAAGCAGTAGTCTTTGGGCTAGCAGGACTCCGGTGAACCGGGCTGTAGCGGACTACTATCACTCGTGAAGCACTAGACTACATTTCCCCATATGAGAGGCTGCCAAGGATAAACAACTAGATTGTCGGATCCCACACATACCAAGCATTTCAAACATACACACAATATGCTCAATATGTGTAGATACAACATGGCATCACAACATAACTCTACGACTCAAATATTTATTCATTAGGCTCGGAGGAGCGAGATATTACAAACATGGGTCTCATGACCCAACACTCGGAAACATACAAGTCAAAGCACAAGCGGAAGCTTAACATGTCTCGAGCACAGACATCTACAAATGAAAAAATTTGAGAAGCGACTATCTACGAGATCCCGCCGAGGGCACAAGATCGTAGCTGAGGTAACAAGCTAAACGTCAAGTCCACAGCGGAACTACTAGCGAGACCGGCGTCTCTCGCAAAACATAAAATAAGCAAACGTGAGTACAAATGTACTCGGCAAGACTTACATCGAGAACTAACTACATGTGCATCATTATCAACAAAGGGGTGGTGGAGTTTGACGGCAAGCCAGCTTTGACTCGGTGGCTATCCTGAACTACATTTGCAAGTAATTCTTTTGAGGTGGCGCACACGAGTCCACATATTCACCATATCAATACACTACTATGGACCCGCTCCCGTCTTCCTACGAGAACGCCATCCATAGCACTCACGCTTATCTTGCGCATTTTAGGGTATCCACTTTCACTTGTCTATGAACTGATATAGGCAACCCCGAAGTCCTTTTCCTAGGACACGGCTATTCGAATAGATCATATTAACCCTGCAGGGGTGTACTTCTTCACACACACTCTCACCACTTATCGCCGTTTACACGACATGTACTCGGCAACCTTCAAGCGGAAGCCCAGCGAGGGTGTCGGCCACGGCCTACCTAAACACTCAAGTCCCTATTCCAGGTTTATCGCCTATTCGGGTTCCATCCACAGGGAGTCCGGCCGAGGTTTCCACTAACGACCCCGAACGATGTGTGCAGGGTTCCCGAGATACCAAACGAGCATTCGGTACACCGGGCCACGGTGTATCTACCGCATCGTAGCCCACCCCTAGGGTCAGCGCTACGCACGGCCTCCAACACATATCCTACAAACACCAGAAACTAGTTGCAACTCCTGGACAGAGGACAAGGGTGGTTAAGAAGCCGAGAGAGTCAATTAAGGATCCCAATGTGTGGTAGTAACTGTTTCATGGATCACAAACCAGGAACTCAGTTCCTGAGGACAGCTGCAATGAGACAACCCACCATGTACTCCTACATGGCCTCTCACCGCTACCTTTACCAAATCGTGTTCACACACTTAGCTCACACACAGTAGGACATGTTCACACACCTCCGATTCATCCCCGATGAATCAGACCTGACTCAACTCTAAGAAGTAGCAGGCATGACAAACAAGCATGAATGAGTAGGCACAACATGGCTCAAGCAACTCCTACTCATTCTAGTGGGTTTCATCTAATTACTGTGGAATGACAGGTCATGCAGAGGATAAAGGGGTTCAGCTACCGCAGCAAGTAACAGATGAATCGTTGTTGTTCTAATGCAGTAAAAGAGAGCAGGGGCGAGAGAGTGGGATTGTATCGGAATGAACAAGGGGGTTTTGCTTGCCTGGCACTTCGGAAGATAATATAGTTCTTCATCGGTGTCGTCGAACTCATCGTCGAAACCACGTCTATCGGAGAGGGGGCAAATACCGGCAAACAAGGAAGAACACAATCAATGCAATGCAAAATATGATGCATGATCATGACATGTCAATATGCTGTGATTGAGCTAATGCAACTAGCAACAGGTTAAATGAAGTTGGCTTGAATCAAAGATTCAAATTCAAACTCCATATGTGATGGTTTAAATGCCCTTTATATGAATTGTTCTAAACAGCAGCTATAAGTTGTTCTAACATGAATGAAAATGGTACAGATGGATAGATTGGATTTCTCTGATCATTTTTCATATATAAATCATTTCATTTGGAGTTACGGTTGAATTTCTATGATTTTTACAAGTTCTAAACATTTTCTGGAATTTCCTGAATTATATTAAATCCAGAAAAACCTATTACTGCGTCAGCATTGCGTCATGCTGACCTCAGCAGTTCAACAGACCCGGTCCAGGTCAAACCTGACGCGTGGGTCTTGCATGTCAGTGACTAACTAAACTAACCTAGTTTAATTAGCACTAACCTAGGTTAAGCTAATTTAGTTTAAACCTAAACTAGATTAGTTATCCGGGCGGGACCCGCATGTCATGGACCCAGGGGAGGTCAACCTAGGGTTAAACCCGGGTCAAACTCGCCGGAGTTGACCCGAGGCTCGTCGCCGGCAGGGCCAGGGACGGCGGAGAGGTGCGGGTTTCCTCCTCCGGCGACCAAACAAACGGCGGAGGCCATCTACATGACGAGGAGGCCTGACCGCATCGTCTAGTGCCATCGGTTTCGCCGGAGGTGGCCTAGAACAACGGCGGCGTCCACTCCCGCGGCGGCCGGAGTTTGGGCGTCGGGCGTTTCGACGTGGTAGTGCCCTAGGAGAGGCGCTGGTGTGTTCTGCGTGCTCCTGGTGAGGTGAGGAGAACGATGACGCGTGCAGGAGCGGCTGGTTCGGGCTCTGGCCACGGCGGCGCCATGGCCGGCGGCACGGAGCTCTCGGCTCTGGTGGTTTTCATGGATAGAGCGGGCAAAAGCACGCGGGGAGAGAGGGGAATAGAATAGGAGCTCACGGTGGGGTCGATGGCAGTCTCAGCGGGCTCGGGGAAGGGTTGGTGACGGCGTGCGGTCGGCGGCGACCTCGGACGACCGAAGGGAAAAACGACGGCGTTGGAGATGCCACAGGGCTACTGGCACCGCGTGGCTCGGTGGGGAGGGCGACGATGTCGTGGCGGAGCTCGGGGGCACATCGGTAGGGCGATAGGTGGGCCGGTGGCCGTGGCTACGGCGAAGGCGGCAACTGCGCTCGGGAAGAGAGCAGAGAGGGGAGGGGAGAGAACTGCGAGGAGAGAGGAGGTGCAGAGGGTCGAGGGGGGGGGTGCGTGGCGCTCGGTGGAGACGTCCAGGGGGAGGAGGAGGCAGCCAGGCAGGGAGGAGGTGGCCGGCGTGTGGCCACGCGTGTCGGGCACGCGCCCGCCTAATCGGGCGCGAGGAGGAAGGCCACAGGGAGCCAAAGGTGGTGGGCTGGGCGAAACAGGAGCTGGGCGGTTGGTGGGCGCCAGGTAGGTTGCACAGGTGAGTCTCTATTCTTTTCCTATTTTTATTTCTCTTTTCTATTTTCTGTAATTGTGTTTGGCTTTATTAAAAATGCCAGAGCATTTCTAAAAATCTTGCAACTGCTCATGACCACTGTTGGAAATATATCCTACAATAAACATTTCAGTTTGTTATTATTTGAGCATTTAAAATATTATTTAGCAATTAAATGCCCAAATGCAAATACCATATGATTTAATTCAAAAATCCAGAATGGCCTAGAAATATGTGCACCATTTTTGGCAGAGGTTTTAAACCAATCCAAAAATGATAAACTTTTCTGAAGGGCATTTTGGGTTCATTGAGAATATTTTATTTGAACCTAGTTGATTTGGTTTGGTGCTAGGGTTTGAGCAATCCCCATTTCAACTTTCAATAAATTTAGACATGATACAACAACCAAGCCAGCACTAGTGCATTGCAAGGCTAGGGATGTGACATCTTGGCCTTGTCGAAGAAATTTCTTTATGCGGGTGCGAAAATATCTCAGGTGGATGCCATCTCGCAACTGATTGCGATCAAAGCGAATCTGGTTGTAGCGAAATGCTTCGAAGCATTCCTCGGAGTATGGGCTAACAGTCTCCCTGAGGGTCATGAACTGCCGAAAAGCATGTACGATACAAAGAAAATCATGAAGGCACTCTCTATGGATTATGAGAAAATAGATGTTTGCCTGAAGAATTGCCTTTTGTTTAGGCACGAGTATGAGGATGACAAGTACTGTAGGAAGTGCGGTTCATCTCGGTACATTGAGGTGGTCGGCGAGGATGGTGAGAAAAAGCAGCTAACCATCCCCATTAAGGTTCTTCGGTATCTTTATTTTATAAAAAGACTGCAGTGCCTTTTCATGACGAAGGAGTCTGCCAAAATGATGAAGTGGCACAAGGAAGGTATAAGGTACAATCCAAAAAAATCACACATCCATCGGAAGGGGAAGCATGGAAGTCGTTCGATGAAGAATACCCCGAGGAAGCAGCTGAGGCTGGGAATGTCAGAATAGCCATATCAGGTGATGGGTTGAATCCATATGGTATGTCGTCCAATCCATAGAGCTGCTGGCCCGTGTTTGTAATTCCGCTCAATCTTCCTCCCGGTGCCCTAATGCAACGGAAGACCATGTTCTTGTCGCTCATCATTACGGGACACGAATACCCGGGAAGCAATTGGGTGTGTTTATGCAGCTCTTTGGTGGATGCTTTGCAACATTCTTGGTACTTTCCGAGGTTGACATACGACCGGGATCTGCAGAGAAATTTCTTGATGAAAGTTTGGTTGCACTATTGCATGCATGACTTTCCGGCTATGCTCTATTCTGCGGATGGTGTACAAGTGGGAAGATGCCATGCCCAGTGTGCATGCAGGCTCTGTGAATGATTTGGCTGAGTAAGGGTGGCAAGTATGTAGCCTTTGACCTGCATCTACAGTTCCTCCCTCCAGACCATCCAGACAGGGAAGACAAGAAGAACTTCATGAAAGGCCGGGTTGTTCATGAAGTAACCGAGATTCCAACATTTTCGGGGGCAGATGTTCTTGCTCAGCTAAAAGCTCTCAAGCGTAAAGTCAAAGGCAAAGGCAAAGGCAAAGCTAAAGGCTTCGAGGGATATGGTGAGATGCACAACTGGACTCACATTACCCCCTTCTCGCAGTTTCCCTATTTCAAGGACCTCAAACTTCCTTACAATATCGATGTGATGCACACCAAAAAGAATGTGGCAGAGTCCCTTTTCCACACGATCCTCAACATTCCTGATAAAACAAAGGATAATGTTAAAGCTAGAGCTGATCAATAGAGAATTTGTGATAGACCACGTCTGAACATGAAGCCTCCCACAGGTGGTCGAAAAAACTGGTTCAAGCCAGATGCTGACTTTGTCCTTAAACCGCCAGGAACAAAGGAAGTACTTATCTGGCTGAAACAAAATTTGAAGTTCACCGATGGTTATGCATCGAATATAAGTAAGGGAGTCAATCTTTCAACGGGCAAAGTGACCGGCCTGAAGAGTCATGACAACCATGTATGGATTGAGCGGATAATGCCGGTGATGGTTCGAGGCTATGTCCCCGAGCATGTCTGGCGAGTGCTTTCCGAGCTAAGCCATTTCTTCCGCACACTCTATGCTAAAGAAGTAAGTAAAGAGGTGATTGAAAAATTGCATAAGAAGGCACCGGAGTTGATATTCAAGCTAGAGAAGATCTTTATGCCAGGCATCTTTACTCCGACGACACATCTCATTCTGCACCTCGCGAACGAGGTATTGTTGGGGGGGGGGGGGGGCGCTGTGCAGAATCGCTGGCAGTACAGCCCTGAGAGACAGAACAAGCATCTCCGACGGGAATGTGGAAACAAAGCTAAGATTGAAGCTTCCATAGCTGAGGCAGTTATCCTAGAGGAGGTGTCAGACCTCAGGACATCATACTATCCAGACCACATTCCCCATCTGCATAACAAGGTGCCTCGATACAATATAGAAGAGCCCAAGTATCAACCCAGGCTCCATCTACTCAACGCGCAAGGTGGGAGGGTTGGGGCCTCGAAATCTTATAACATGCCATGACAAGAGTGGGAGGACCTCATGTTCTATATCTTGCACAACATCAAGGAAGTTGAGGAAGTGTGGATGAGGTAATACCACTACACCATTCCTTTATGTCTTCCACATCATCATGTTCTATGTTCACTTAGTCCCGGTCTAACAGCGCTTTTCTTTTTTTTAGTGATTTCATTCAAGAGGAATGGACGGGAATGAATCCTCCTATTGAGGCAGAGGCACTTACTCTTCTCCGTCATGGAAACCCTGGACGAAAAAATTTGGTTGCTTGGTTCATGGAGAAAGTAATTTTCCACACTCCCCTATTAAATACCTAGTTCAACATTTATTAGTTAACCAAACTAATGCACGCCGCATTTTCAATTATAGGGAAAAGATACGAACATATCTATGGATGATGAATTGAGATGGGTTTCCATGGGTTTTGACCCAGCCGTCATGACATGTAAAAAGTATGATGTGAATGGGTATCTGATGTCTACTACGCAACCTTTTTCTTTTAGACGTTGTTGGGCCTGCAAGTGCACAGGTTTGTAGGACAGTAGCAAATTTCCCTCAAGTGGATGACCTAAGGTTTATCAATCCGTGGGAAGCGTAGGATGAAGATGGTCTCTCTCAAGCAACCATGCAACCAAATAACAAAGAGTCTCTTGTGTCCCCAACACACCCAATACAATGGTAAATTGTATAGGTGCACTAGTTCGGCGAAGAGATGGTGATACAAGTGCAATATGGATGGTAGAGATAGGTTTTTGTAATCTGAAAATATAAAAACAACAAGGTCACAAGCGATAAAAGTGAGCGTAAACGGTATTGCAATGATAGGAAACAAGGCCTAGGGTACATACTTTCACTAGTGCAAGTTCTCTCAACAATAATAACATAGATAGATCATATAACAAGCCCTCAACATGAAACAAAGAGTCACTCCGAAGCGACTAATAGCGGAGAACAAACGTAGAGATTATGGTAGGGTACGAAACCACCTCAAAGTTATTCTTTCAAATCAATCCGTTGGGCTATTCCTATAAGTGTCACAAATAACCCTGGAGTTTTTACTAGAACAACACCTTAAGATACAAATCAACCAAAACCCTAATGTCACCTAGATACTCCATTGTCACCTCAAGTATCCGTGGGCATGATTATACGATATGCATCACACAATCTCAGATTCATCCAACCAACATAAAAGTACTTCAAAGAGTGCCCCAAAGTTTCTACCGGAGAATAAAGAACGTGTGCCAACCCCTATGCATAGGTTCCCAATGTCACGAGACCCGCAAGTTGATCACCAAGACATACATCAAGTGTTCTCATAAAAGACTCAATCCGATAAGATAACTTCAAAGGGGAAACTCAATTCATCACAAGAGAGTAGAAGGGGAGAAACATCATAAGCTCCAACTACAATAGGAAAGCTCGGGATACATCAAGATCGTGCCATAGAGGGAACACGAGAGAGAACACGAGAGAGAGAGAGATCAAACACATAACTACTAGTACATACCCTCAGCCCCGAGGGTGAACTACTCCCTCCTCGTCATGGATAGCGCCGGGATGATGAAGATGGCCACCGGAGATGGATCCCCCCTCCGGCAGGGTTCCGGAAAGGGGTCCCGACTGGTTTTTGGTGGCTCTGGAGGCTTGCGGCGGAGGTTCTCCCGATCTAGGTTCTGGAAGTTTTAGGGTACGTAGGTGAGGGAGTCCTGGACTAGGGGGTGTCCGGATAGCCGGACTATCATCACGGCCGGACTCCAAGACTATGAAGATACAAGATTGAAGACTTCGTCCCGTGTCCGGATGGGACTTTCCTTGGCGTGGAAGGCAAGCTTGGCAATCGGATATGTAGATCTCCTACCATTGTAACCGACTCTGTGTAACCCTAACCTATCCGGTGTCTATATAAACCGGAGGGTTTTAGTCCGTAGGACAACAACAATCATACCATAGGCTAGCTTCTAGGGTTTAGCCTCCTTGATCTCGTGGTAGATCCACTCTTGTACTACCCATATCATCAATATTAATCAAGCAGGAGTAGGGTATTCCCTCCATCGAGAGGGCCCGAACCTGGGTAAAAACATCGTCTCCCTTGTCTCCTGTTACCATCCCCCTAGACGCACAGTTCGGGACCCCCTACCCGAGATCCGCCGGTTTTGACACCGACATTGGTGCTTTCATTGAGAGATCCTCCGTCGCCGTCACCGATAGGCCCGATGGCTCCTTTGATCATCAACAACGACCACGATCCTGTGGTGAGACCTTTCTCCCGGACAGATCTTCGTGATTCGGCGGCTTTGCCTTTGCGGGCCAATTAAGCAGCCATCCGGAGCGGATCGAAAGCTACGCCCCTGGCCATCAGGTCAGATTTGGAAGTTTGAACTATACGACCGATATCCGCGGAGACTTGATCTTCGACGGATTCGAGCCGCAGCCAAGCGTGCTGCACTGTCTCGATGGGCATGATCTAGCTCTGCAGCCGAACAGTGCCCTGGAGGCCGCACCAGCATCCGCTCCGACCCTTAATCCGGAGCCGGATTCCCCGATCGAGGACGAGTGGTTGGACACCGCCTCGGGGCTACAATCTCTGGCGATTGAGCGAACTCTATCCTGTCCTTTGAGAAGACCTCGACTCAGGGTGTCGGACTCCTTTCCGGATTCGAACCCCGCTACCGCCTAATCGATTCCGATTGGGCGCCGGTCATGGAGTTCACCGCCGCGGACATCTTTCAGCACTCGCCCTTTGGCGACATCCTGAATTCACTAAAGTCTCTCTCTTTATCCGGAGAGCCCTGGCCGGACTACGGACAGGAAGGTTGGGATGCGGAGGACGAAGAAATTCAACGCCCACCCACCACCCACTTTGTAGCCACTTTCGACGATTTAACCGGCATGCTCGACTTCGACTCCGAAGACATCGACGGTATGGACGACGATGCCGGAGACGCCCAAGACCCAGCGCCTACAGGGCACTGGAAGGCCACCTCGTCATACGACATATACATGGTGGACATCCCAAAAGGTGGGAACGACAATGGAAAAACGGAGGATGAGCCCTCCAAGAAGCAACCAAAGCGCCCACGTCAGCGACGCCGCTCTAAATCCCGCCACAGCAAAAACGGTGATTCTGGCACGGGAGATAATAACACCCCGGACAGTGCCGAAGACAACCTCCTCCAGCAAGACTCAGCACAGGAGGAAGGAGAAGCAAGTCCGCACGATAGTGCGGCAGAAAGAGAGGTTGAGGACGATAATTATGCGCCTCCCTCCGAATATGAGGCAAGCCTCGACGACAACGAGTTTGTCGTGCCTGAGGATCCCGCCGAACAGGAGCGTTTCAAACGCAGGCTTATAGCCACGGCAAACAGCCTCAAGAAAAAGCAGCAACAGCTTAGAGCTGACCAAGATCTGCTAGCTGACAGATGGACTGAAGTCCTCGCAGCCGAAGAGTATGAACTCGAACGCCCCTCCAAAAGCTACCCCAAACGCAGGCCGTTGCCTCGATCAGAGGAAGTACCCAAGTCACCAGCGTACGACATGGCAGACCGGCCACCCCGTGGCCGCGATAGAGAGGCCTCTAGACCCTCTGTTCAAGCGGTACCCCGACGCCGTCCAAAAAGTACCAGGGCATGGGAAAACGCGCCGGACTTGCGAAATATATTGGAGGATAAGGCAAAACATACAAGATCGATCTACGGATCGCGTGGGCGCCCAACGACCCGTGACGTTAACCGTCACGCCGGATACAGAAACTCCGGCTGGGCCGAACACAATAGACAAAGCTCATTGGAGCTACGTCGTGATATAGCCCAATACAGAGGCGCCGCACACCCACTATGCTTCACAGATGAAGTAATGGATCATCAAATCCCTGAGGGCTTTAAACCCATAAACATCGAATCATACGATGGTACCACAGATCCTGCGGTTTGGATCGAGGATTATCTTCTCCATATTCACATGGCCCGTGGTGATGATCTACATGCCATCAAATACCTCCCCCTCAAGCTTAAAGGACCAGCTCGGCATTGGCTCAACAGCTTGCCAGCCGAATCAATTGGTTGTTGGGAGGACCTGGAAGCCGCATTTCTTGATAACTTCCAGGGCACATATGTGCGACCACCAAACGCCGACGACCTTAGCCACATAATTCAGCAGCGAGAAAAATCAAATCGTTGACTGTCCGGATGCAGAGGCCCTTGCAGTCTTCAAACATAACATCCGCGACGAGTGGCTTGCCCGGCACCTAGGACAGGAAAAGACGAAATCTATGGCAGCCCTCACAACCCTCATGACCCGCTTTTGCGCGGAAGAGGACAGCTGGCTAGCTCGAAGCAACAACTTGGCCAAACACCCTGATAGTTCGGATACCAAGGACAGCAATGGCAGGTCGCGTCGCAACAAGAACAAACGCCGTATCAACGGCGATAACACTGAAGATCGACCATCAATGCCGGATTCGGAGGCTCTAAACCGGTCGTGGAAGAAGCCATTCAAAAGAAATACCCGGGGCCCATCCAACTTGGACCGCATACTCGATCGCTTGTGCGGATACATGGCACCCCCGAAAAACCAGCCAATCACACCAACAGGGATTGTTGGGTGTTCAAGCAAGCAGGCAAGTTAGGTGCCGAATTCAGTGACAAGGGGCTTCATAGCGATGACGAGGAAGAGCCCCGACCGCCGAACAATAGAGGACAGAAGGGTTTTCCCACACAAGTGCGGACGGTGAACATGATATATGCAACCCACATACCCAAAAGGGAGCGGAAGCGTGCACTACGGGACGTATATGCGATGGAGCCAGTCGCCCCAAAGTTCAACCCATGGTCTTCCTGCCCGATCACCTTCGATCGAAGGGACCACCCCACTAGCATCCGTCACGGCGGTTTTGCCGCATTGGCTCTTGACCCAATTATTGACGGATTTAACCTCACCAATTCACGATGGACGGCGGCAGCAGCTTGAACTCGCTTTATCGGGATACAAAGTGCACAAGATGGGCATAGACCCTCAAGGATCAAACGACAAAGACGACCTTTAAAGGCGTCATACCGGGTGTAGAGGCCAATTGTATGTGCTCACCACACTCGAAGTGGTCTTCGGGATCACGAGATAACTTCCGGCGAAGAGTTAATCTTCGACATAGTCCCGCTCCGCAGCGGCTATCATGCATCGCTAGGACGAACCGCATTGCAAAGTTCAATGCGGTGCCGCACCACGATAACTCAAGCTCAATATGCCAGGCCCTCGAGGAGTAATCACGGTCAATGGAAATACCGAACGCCTTCTCCGAACGGAGGAGCACACGGCGGCTCGCGGGCGGAGGTACAAAGCAGCCTCTCACGGCAATTCTCGAGTCCGCCACTAAGCGCCCGGACACCGCCAAGCGGCGCTCGAGTAACCTACAACAAGACCACAGCACGATTCAAGCACGGTAGCAATCCGCCCCAACCCCAGCCCTCGCGAAATTGCGAAGCGGTATTACGCGTACATAACTACGCTCTGGAGATACCATGGGCATATGGGGAGGGGCACGACCACGGCACGCCAAGAATGCGGCTCAACCGCACCAGGGGCTCCCGATTGTGTCATTCTTTTTCTTTTTTCTTTTCTTTCTTTTCAGGACTCCGTTTTTCAGCAGTCCTGTCCGGCACTAGAATCGCCGAACTCACGATGCAACAGCCAGGGAAGCAGTAAAGCTCCGTCGAGTGTTCAGGTGGTCTCTATTACGAGCGTTATACCTGTTTTACATACCATCCCGCAGCTTACCCCTGGAGGGGGACATGTTAGATAGTCCCATCCCTTTCTTACCGCACTATTTGTATCGTTCTTCTTTCATTGCAATACATTTTTGAATAAACAATACATAGCTCTTGTCTATTATTGCACTCCTTTTCTATATATATGTTCATTTCATGACATGTTGCATCCGTACACTTTGGTACGGCCAATACACCAGGGGCTTAAGTACCCCAAAATTATGGTGTGATAAGTCTGAACACTTTCACAAGTGCGGCACCCCGAACTTATAGCATTATATGAATCGGCTCCGAATCATGTCTTGGGTCAATAGTTGGGTTTGCCCGGCTCCCGTGTTTTGGTACCTTACATTCCGCTATATCGGCTAAGGTAGCACCGGGAGAACCACTGCGATTGTGCCCCAGTTGAGCTGGGTCGAGCACCTCAGTGGAGAAAGCTAAAACTGACCGTCATGATAGGGCGAGAGCCGGTCGCTGTTCGAGAGGTTTTTTCGGGTCCCTAAAGACTTATGCCGCTTAGAGCGAGGAACCGGAGTTGTCCGGCCAAGGCGTGGATAGCGCCCCGAACTCGGTCTTCCGAATACTAGGGGCTTCTCCGAAATTTAAAATTATAGAATTCTATGGCTAAGTGAGAGTGTTCAAGCATTATAAGTCCGGTTACCTTGTTCATTACGTTGGGCACCTCCCTAGATGGACCCAAGAATGGGAACAAGAGTGCTCAAGTTTATCCCGAACACCCCAGCACTCGTGGCATGGGGCTGAAGCCAACGACTTGCCATCTCTCAAATTTGATAAACGGCCGCACAGAAGGTAATATTTTAAATTAACAAGCGTTGCTTAGCGCATATGAACAAGTTTTCAGCGTACAGGAAAACAAATGCGAGTCTATTCAAAAATTACATCTTTGGAGCACTCATCCGCTATTCGGCGAGCACCCTTCAGAAGGCCCTCATAGTACATTTCGGGCGTGCGATGCTCCTTGCCCTTCGGTGGCCCGTCCGTCACAAGCTTCTCCGCATCCAGCTTACCCCAGTGCACTTTAGCACGGGCAAGGGCCCGACGGACACCTTCGATGCAGACGGAGCGCTTGATGACTTCAATTCATGGACAGGCGTCCACCAGCCGCTGCACCAAGCCGAAGTAGCTTCCAGGCATGGCCTCCAATGGCCACAGCCGGGCTATAAGGCCCTTCATGGCCTGTTCGGCGACCTTGTGGAGCTCGACCAGCTTCAGACTGGTCGCTCGAGGCACCGAAGTCCGGCCTCAAAGATACCGAGACCAGAACACCTTTTCATTGAGCTCCCTCCTGGGTGCGGTAGAATGCGGCAGCATCAGACGCACTACGGGGCAAATCTGCGAATGCTCCTAGAGAGCTCCGAATCCGGGTAAGTAATAGATAATTGACTTTTACATTCTTGCTTTGCATAAAGAATGCCTTACCCGCCGCTATGTTCTTTAGCGATTCAATTTCTTGGAGGGCTTTTTGGGCCTCGGCCTTAGCAGCTTTGGCACTTTCAAGAGCCGAGGCGAGCTCGGACTCTCGAGTCATCGAGTCACGCTCCAAACTCTCTTGTTTTTCCACGAGAGCTTGGAGCTCTTGCCGTACCTTGGCCAGCTGCGCCTCCCTTTTCTCTCGCTCGGTGCGCTCCGCAGCCGCTTTGTTTTCAGCCGTGGACACCGCCTCCTTCAGGGTCGCCACCTCATTCGTGGCCCCTGCAGTACCCATGTTATCCATGTTATTTTTTTGGCAACCAAAACCTTTTCTATAAGGTATTTTTCTTAATAAGGTATTATTTACCTTCCTTGTCCTCGAGCTGCTTCTTGGTTTTTCCGAGCTCGTTCTCGGACCGCTCGAGGTTCTGCTTCAGTGCATTGACCTCCGCAGTCAGTGCGGCAGAGGTCAGCAGCGTAGCCTGCATTCCCATATTGACATCCTTGTGTTAGACTCCTGCATATATCTTTTTAGATCCTTAGTCCGGCTTTTCTTTCCGAACACCGAACTAAGCATCAGGGGCTACTGTCTATGCGGTAATATTTTTGCATATTCTAAACTTACCTCAAAGCCTGTTAGAAGGCTGGTACAGGCTTCGGTTAGCCCGCTCTTGGCGGACTGAACTGTCCGGATCACCGCACTCATAACAGTGCGGTGCTCCTCCTCGATGGAGGAGCTGTCAAGCGCCTCCAGTAAGCTGTCCGGTGCCTCCGGTTGGATGGAGGACATCGGCGTCTTGCCCTTCTTACGAAGGGACCGCTTGCCGGACTCCGGAACCACTGAAGGTTCCGGCATGGAGTCCGGACAAGGGCTGGGCTTAGAGCCCCTGGTGGTCTTGCCCCCCACGCGCCTGGAGTCCGGGAGGTCGCCTTGTGGCCCCTCCTGCGCCACCTCCTCTTGACCAGGCCCCCCTTGGGGCGCCACCTCGGCGTCGTCCGTAGCGTGAGGCGAGGAGGCTGTCGGAAGCAAAGTACTTTCCATTTCCGACGAACCCAGGGACCCGCTCGTCGAAGCGGCTAGCTCGCTCTTGGGGGGGCTGCACGATTGTTCGACATTAGAGAACACTATGCGATAATAAAAGAGTCAGGGGTATCTGGACACTTACGATCTCGCCAGGGGCTTGGCCCTTGTCGGCCAATCCTCCTCGTCGTTGTCCGCGTTGGTGGAGAAGTCCGGAGGAAGTGTTCTTCCCTTCTTGGACCCTCCGGCCTCCCTAGTTGGGGCGGCCTTCCTTTTCCTCTCCTCCCCCACTGGGGGAGAAGCTTCTTTTTCCTCCTCTCGTCCCCAGGAGAAGATTCTGCTTCAGAATCTGACAGCACCTGGCGACGGGAGCTCCTTCAAGTTCCCGTGGCCTCCTTCTTGGCCTTCTTCTCTGGCACCACATGGGGTGCCGGAGCCAGCAGCCCCGTCAATTGGGCGTCCGCTGGGTCTTCCGGCAAAGGAGCCGGACAGTTAATCTGCCCGGCCGTCTTCAGCCAGTCCTGTCAAAGATTAGGGAGTTTTTAGATCGCGCATAGAGTCAAACTATGAAAAAAGAGTCCTGTAAAGGGCAAAATAACTTACCTCTCCGGATGGACGTTGCGAGCTGTACCCGCGATCTTCAGTAGCGGATGAGGGAGCCTCGGCGCCCTTGAACAGTCCCTTCCTGGCATCTTCGTACGTAGTGTTGAAGAGCCTTTTTAGAGTCGAGTGCTGTGCCGGATCGAACTCCCATAAATTGAAGGCCCGTTGTTGGCATGGGAGGATCCGGCGGATGAGCATCACCTGGATTACGTTGACAAGCCGGAGATTCTTGCCCACCAGGTTTCGGATGCATTTTGGAGTCTGGATGTCTCGTCCGAATTCCCCCAAGTCAGGCCCGTCTCTTTCCATGACGAGAGCCGTGTGGGGAAGCCAGATCTGAATTCGGGGGCCGCCACCCATTCAGGGTCGCGTAGCTCGGTGATGTAGAACCACCCCGATTGCCACCCCTTTATTGTCTCCACAAAGGAGCCCTCGAGCCATAGGACTTTGGCTATCTTGCCAACCATGGCGCCTCCGCACTCCGGCAATGACGCCCACAACCTTCGACTGACGTTGAAGATCTTCAGCCATAAGTCAAGTGGGGCTGGATGCGAAGGAAGGCCTCGCACGACGATAAACGCCGAGATGTTGAGGATGAAATTGGGGCCAGTCATGGAAGTCCAGCCGTAGTAGAACATGAGCCCCAGGACAAATGGATGAAGTGGAAAACCCTAGTCCATGGAGGAAGTGGGGAGAAACACCACCCTCTCATGGGGCACTGGGGTTGGAGTGAGCTTCCCTCGTCGGGAAGCTTTGGCGCGATATCGCGGGACAAGTATCCGCCTCCCAGATCTTGTGATGTGCCCCTCCGTGACGGAGGAGGCCATCCACCTGCCTCCTGCTCCTGACATGATTGGAGAAAGGTTGAGGTGGGATATGCGGACTTGGGCGCTGGAGCTCGAGTGCGCGGAAATGGATGAGCAAAGGAGGAAGAAGGCGTAGGTGAAAAGGTGGATCCTTATCCCCTTATATGGACGGACGAAGCTATGCGTCCCCCACCAACCTGGTAAAACTCGCTTATCTCCCAAGCGCCGTAATCAATGGCGCGGATGGGTTACCCACGTCCGTATTGATGAGAATCCCGGAATAAGGAGGGCACGATCTATGCTTTGATAAGACGTGCCAAGAAAACCGCCTCGCTAAACGCGCTGAGATGGAACAGTAAAAAACAATTCATATAAAGGCCCGGCCGTGGTGTGATGTCACGCCGCGGAAGACGTCAGCAGATCTATGCAAAAAGTTATTCTCTCTACGGTGGTATGTGGAACTTGTTTTGCAGAGCCGGACACTATCCTGGTGTTCAAAACCTTCTATGAAGTATTCGGAGGAGGAACCCGCCTTGCAATGCCGAAGACAATATGCGCGCCGGACTCGTCGTCATTGAAGCCTGGTTCAGGGGCTACTGAGGGAGTCCTGGACTAGGGGGTGTCCAGATAGCCAGACTATCATCATGGCCGGACTCCAAGACTATGAAGATACAAGATTGAAGACTTCGTCCCGTGTCCGGATGTGACTTTCCTTGGCGTGGAAGGCAAGCTTGGCAATACGGATATGTAGATCTCCTACCATTGTAACCGACTCCGTGCAACCCTAACCTATCCGGTGTCTATATAAACCAAAGGGTTTTAGTCCGTAGGACAACAACAATCATACCATAGGCTAGCTTCTAGGGTTTAGCCTCCTTGATCTCGTGGTAGATCCACTCTTGTACTACCCATATCATTAATATTAATCAAGCAGGAGTAGGGTATTGCCTCCATCGAGAGGGCCCGAACCTGGGTAAAAACATCGTGTCCCTTGTATATGCACAGTTCGGGACCCCCTACCCGAGATCCGCCGGTTTTGACACCGACAGTAGGTATATATGGTTGAAGGGAGAACGTCGGTGGAGCTACGGGGGCCCCACGAGGCAGGGGGCGCGCCCAGGGGGGTGGGTGCGCCCCCCACCCTCGTGAGCACCTCCCGTATCTTCTGACGTGGAGTCCAAGTCCAGCAGGTGGGTGTCCTTCCAAAATAACTTCTCCGGTCGATTTTGTTCCGCTTTTGACTCCGTCGATATTCCTTTTCCTCGAAATCTTGAAATAGGCATAAAACAAAGAAACTGGGCTGGGCCTCCGGTTAATAGGTTAGTCCCAAAAATAATATAAAAGTGGATAATAAAGCCCAATATTGCCTAAAACAGTAGATAAAGTAGCATGGAGCAATCAAAAATTATAGATACGTTGGAGACGTATCAAGCATCCCCAAGCTTAATTCATGCTCGTCCTCGAGTAGGTAAATGATAAAAAAGATAATTTTTGATGCGGAGTGCTACTTGGCATAATTTCAATGTAATTCTTCTTACTTGTGATATGAATATTCAGATCCGAAAGATTCAAGACAAAAGTTCATATTGACATAAAAATAATAATACTTCAAGCATACTAACTAAAGCAATCATGTCTTCTCAAAATAGCATGGCAAAAGAAATTTCATCCCTACAAAATCATATAGTTAGGCTATGCTTCATTTTCGTCACAGAAAGATGTTCCCAACTTCTATACCCCCAATGACAAGCCAAGCAATTGTTTCATACTTAAATAATCTCAAACTTTTTCAACCATCACGCAATACATGAGCGTGAGCCATGGATATAGCACTATGGGTGGAATAGAATATGATGATGGGGATTGTGTGGAGAAGACAAAAAGGAGAAAGTCTCACATTGACGAGGATAATCAACGGGCTATGGAGATGCCCATCAATTGATGTCAACATGAGGAGTAGGGACTGCCATGCAACGGATGCACTAGAGCTATGAATGCTCAACAAAAGAAAACTAGTGGGTGTGCATCCAACTTGCTTGCTCACGAAGACCTAGGGCACTTGAGGAGGCCCATCGTCGGAATATACAAGCCAAGTTCTATATGAAAAATTCCCACTAATATGAACAAGACAACTTATGAGACTCACTATATGAAAAACATGGTGCTACTTTGAAGCACAATATATGAGACTCACTACATGAAGAACAAGGTGCTACTTTGAAGCACAAGTGTGGAAAAAGAGATAGTAGCATTGCCCTTTTTATTTTCTTTTTTTGGGCCTTCTTTTGCCTCTCTTTTTTTTGGGCCTTTCTTTTTTTGGCCTTTCTCTTTTTTTGGGCAATGCTCTAATAATGATGATCATCATACTTCTATTGATTACAACATAAGGATTACAACTCGAAACTAGAACAAGGTATGACTCTATATGAATGCCTCCGGCTATCTACCGGGATGGTGCAATGAATCAAGAGTGACATGTATGAAAAATAATGCATGGTGGCTTTGCCACAAATACGATGTCAACTACATGATCATGTAATGGCAATATGACAATGATGGAGCGTTTCATAATAAACGGAATAGTGGAAAGTTGCATGGCAATATATCTCGGAATGGCTATGGAAATGCCATAATAGGTAGGTATGGTGGCTGTTTTGAGGAAGATATAAGGAGGTTTATGTGTGATAGAGCGTATTGTATCACGGGGTTTGGATGCACCGGCGAAGTTTGCACCAAATCTCAAGGTGAGAAAAGGCAATGCACGGTACCGAAGAGGCTAGCAAAGCGGAAAGGTAAAAGTGCGTATAATCCATGGACTCAACATTAGTCAAAAGAACTCATATACTTATTGCAAAAATTTAGAAGTCATCAAAATCAAGTACTACGCGCATGCTCCTAGGGGGATAGATTGGTAGGAAAAGACCATCGCTCGTCCCCGACCGCCACTCATAAGGATGCACAAGCCAGGTACACTTCATATTTCAAATTTGTTACACAACTTTAACCATACGTGCATCCTACGGGACTTGCTAACTTCAACACAAGCATTCTTTAAGTCCATAATCACCCAACTAGCATGATTTAATATCACTACCTCCATATCTCAAAACAATTATCAAGCATCAAACTTTTCTTAGTATTCAACACACTCATAAGAAAGTTTCACATATCTTGAATACCAAGTATATTAACATTAAGCAAATTACCATGCTATTAACGACTCTCAAAATAATATAAGTGAATCATGAGAGTTCATCTATTTATTCAAAATAAAACTACCACCATGCCCTAAAAGATATAAGTGAAGCACTAGAGCAAACAACAAACTACTCCGAATGATATGAGTTAAGATCAATGAGTAGTCGAATAATTATACAACTATGTGAAGATTCTCCCATTTAATAATTACCATGCTATTAACGACTCTTGGTATTTTATTTAAACAGCAAGCAAAGCTAAAGAAAACAAAATGACGCTCCAAGCAAAACACATATCATGTGGTGAATAAAAATATAGCTCCAAGTAAAGTTACCGATGAACGAAGACAAAAGAGGGGATGCCTTCCGGGGCATACCCAAGCTTAGGCTCTTGTTTATCCTTGAATATTACCTTGGGGTGCCTTGGGCATCCCCAAGCTTAGGCTCTTGCCACTCCTTATTCCATAGTCCATCGAATCTTTACCCAAAACTTGAAAACTTCACAACATAAAACTTAACAGAAAACTCGTGAGCTCCGTTAGCGAAAGAAAACAAAACACCACTTCATGGTACTGTAATGAAATCATTATTTATTTATATTGGTGTTAAATCTAATTTATTCCAGCATCTCTATGGTTTATAAACTATTTTACTAGCCATAGAGTCATCAAAATAAGCAAACAACACAATGAAAACAGAATCTGTCAAAAACAGAACAGTCTGTAGTAATCTGTAACTAACGCAAACTTCTGGAACTCCAAAAATTCTAAAATAAATTGGTGGACCTGAGGAATTTGTCTAGTAATCATATTAAAAAAGAATCAACTAAATAGCACTCTCCAGTAAAAAGTTCTAGCTAATCTCGTGAGCGCTAAAGTTTCTGTTTTTTACAGCATGATCATAAAGACTTCACCCAAGTCTTTCCAAAGGTTCTACTTGGCACAAACACTAATTAAAACACAAAACCAAATCTAAACAGAAGCTAGATGGATTATTTATTCCTAAACAGAACCAAAAAGCAATAAACTAAAATAAAATTGGGTTGCCTCCCAACAAGCGCTATCGTTTAACGCCCCTAGCTAGGCATTATGATTTCAATGATGCTCACATAAAAGATAAGAATTGACACATAAAGAGAGCATCATGAAGAATATGACTAGCACATTTAAGTATAACCCACTTCCTATGCATAGGGATTTTGTGAGCAAACAACTTATGGGAACAATAATCAACTTGCATAGGAAGGTAAAACAAGCATAACTTCAAAACTTCAAGCACATAGAGAGGAAATTTGATATTTATTGCAATTCCTACAAGCATATATTCCTCCATCATAATAATTTTCAGTAGCATCATGAATGAATTCAACAATATAACCAGCACCTAAAGCATTCTTTTCATGGTCTACTAGCATAGAAATTTTATTACTCTCCACATAAGCAAAATCCTTCTCATTCGGAATAGTAGTGGGAGCAAACTCAACAAAATAACTATCATATGATTGAGAATTAAGATCAAGATGACAAGTTTCATGGTTATCATTATTCTTTAAAGCATACGTGTCATCACAATAATCATCATAGATAGGAGGCATGATTTCATCATAGTAAATTCGCTCATCAAAGTTTGGGGGACAAGAAATATCATCTTCATCAAACATAGCTTCCCCAAGCTTGTGGCTTTGCATATCATTAGCATCATGGATATTCAAGGAATTCATACTAACAACATTGCAATCATGCTCATAATTCAAATATTTAGTGCCAAACATTTTAATGCATTCTTCTTCTAACACTTTGGCACAATTTTCCTTTCCATCATACTCACGAAAGATATTAAAAAGGTGAAGCGTATGAGACAAACTCAATTCCATTTTTTGTAGTTTTCTTTTATAAACTAAAATAGTGCTAAAACAAGAAACAAAAGATTCAAATGCAAGATCTAAAGATATACCTTCACTTACCTAGCCTCCCGCAACGGGCGCCAGAAAAGAGCTTGATGTCTACTACGCAACCTTCTTATTGTAGACGTTGTTGGGCCTGCAAGTGCACAAGTTTGTAGGACAGTAGAAAATTTCCCTCAAGTGGATGACCTAAGGTTTATCAATCCGCGGGAGGCATAGGATGAAGATGGTCTCTCTCAAGCAACCCTGCAACCAAATAACAAAGAGTCTCTTGTGTCCCCAACACACCCAATACAATGGTAAATTGTATAGGTGCACTAGTTCGGCGAAGAGATGGTGATACAAGTGCAATATGGATGGTAGAGATAAGTTTTTGTAATCTGAAAATATAAAAACAACAAGGTAACAAGCGATAAAAAGTGAGCTTAAACAGTATTGCAATGATAGGAAACAAGGCCTAGGGTTCATACTTTCACTAGTGCAAGTTCTCTCAACAATAATAACATAGATAGATCATATAACAAGCCCTCAACAAGAAACAAAGAGTCACTCCGAAGCGACTAATAGCGGAGAACAAACGTAGAGATTATGGTAGGGTACGAAACCACCTCAAAGTTATTCTTTCAAATCAATCCGTTGGGCTATTCCTATAAGTGTCACAAACAACCCTGGAGTTTTTACTAGAATAACACCTTAAGATAGAAATCAACCAACACCCTAATGTCACCTAGATACTCCATTGTCACCTCAAGTATCCGTGGGCATGATTATACGATATGCATCACACAATCTCAGATTCATCCAACCAACATAAAAGTACTTCAAAGAGTGCCCCAAAGTTTCTACCAGAGAATCAAGAACGTGTGCCAACCCCTATGCATAGGTTCCCAATGTCATGAAACCCGCAAGTTGATCACCAAGACATACATCAAGTGTTCTCATAAAGGACTCAATCCGATAAGATAACTTCAAAGGGGAAACTCAATTCATCACAAGAGAGTAGAGGGGGAGAAACATCATAAGATCCAACTACAATAGCAAAGCTCGGGATACATCAAGATCTTGCCATAGAGGGAACACGCGAGAGAACACGAGAGAGAGAGAGAGATCAAACACATAGCTACTGGTACATACCCTCAGCCCCGAGGGTGAGCTACTCCCTCCTCGTCATGGATAGCGCCAGGATGATGAAGATGGCCATCGGAGATGGATCCCCCCTCCGGAAGGGTACCGGAAAGGGGTTCCGATTGGTTTTTGGTGGCTCTGGAGGCTTGCGGCGGCGGAACTCCCGGTCTAGGTTCTGGAAGTTTTAGGGTACGTAGGTATATATGGGTGAAGGGAGAACGTCGGTGGAGCTACGGGGGCCCCACGAGGCAGGAGGGCGCGCCCCCCACCCTCGTGAGCACCTCCCGTATCTTCTGACGTGGAGTCCAAGTCCATCAGGTGGGTTTCCTTTCAAAAATAACTTCTCGAGTTGATTTCGTCCCATTTTGACTCCGTCTGATATTCCTTTTCCTCGAAATACTGAAATAGGCATAAAACAGCAAATCTGGGCTGGGCCTCCGGTTAATAGGTTAGTCCCAAAATAATATAAAAGTGGATAATAAAGCCCAATATTGCCTAAAACAGTAGATAAAGTAGCATGGAGCAATCAAAAATTATAGATACGTTGGAGACGTATCAGTATCGCTTCAATACAGAGGAGCACCAGAACAGCCGGCCCTATCCCAAAACTATAAATACCGGAGTGTACACCCCCGGTCAAAATTCAGTAGACTACTACGGAAGGGTACAAAATATATACGAGATTAAATTCTGCCAGGGGCGCGAGACCCTATGTCTGCCTGTGTTCAAATGCCGATGGTTCGATCCGCGGGAGGGGGTAAAACATACGCCTTCCATTGGTTTGGTCGAAGTTAAGCCATCAACCGTCTATGCCAGAGCCGATCTCTTCATTGCGGCTACCCAAGCTACACAAGTATATTATCTGCCTTACCCATGCCAGAAAGAGTAACTAAATGGTTGGGTAGTTGTGTTCAAGGTGTCGCCACATGGTAAGGTAGCGGACCCGAATGAAGACAATTACTACAACATTAACCCCATGACATACGAGGGAGTGTTCTATCAAGAGCAACTTGATGATGATGATGTGGTTAGAAACGATGACGCTAGACTATTGGGTGATGATGATGTGGATCCAAACGACGACGATGCACGGAATGATGGTGAGACCATTGTCAATGAAAATGACATACTTATGCTAGAAAAGTTAAACAAAGACACTGACACGAGGAAGAGCCTCCAGCTCCATCGCATAAACGAAGATGATATGATTGATGTGATGATGAGACGGACCGAGAAAGAAGTTACAACAGTGATGATTCATATGGGTTCTAGCAGGATGTACATTTCAAGTCTTTTTCTATAGTTTAGGAATATGCCTTTTATGCAATTTTATTAATGTTTTTATTATTCCTTATTATTATGCCTTTTCCTTCATTTCATTAATTTACTAATTGATTATTCTTTTTTCAATGCAGGTTCGTGGAACATGGGCAAGGGAAAGGCCGACGGCGTGGGTTTCCTACGCAAGGTCGTCGGCTCGCCTAGTCGGAGTGGTCGAGCACGTAATCCTCCCCCTCGACTACTTGACGATGACTCCTCATAGGGAGGTCGAGGGAGAGGTGCCCCTAGATGAGGAGGGGCGGGGGGAGAGCCCCTAGAGGGCGAGGTCGTGGGAGGAGAGCCACTACAGAGGGTCGCGGCCAGAAAGAGCGCACCCTCACCGACTTAGGGGTGTTGTCTTCGAGGCCCTCCTCTAGTGAGGTACCCTCTGGCGAGGAGGAGGAGGAGGAGGAGGACGACGACGACAACGACGACGACGAGGAGGAGGAGGTAGGCGAGGAGGAGGAGGGCGAGGAGGAGGAGGTTGGGGAGGGGGAGGCAGGCGAGGAGGAGGAGGAGGAGGAGGTTGGGGAGGGGGAGGCAGGCGAGGAGGAGGAGGAGGAGGAGGTTGGGGAGGGGGAGGCAGGCGAGGAGGAGGGTGGTGGCGGGGATGATGGTGGTGGCGGGGAGGGGGTTGGCAACAAGGGGTGGCTGTGTGGTAACGCAAAGCTACCAAAGCAGATTCCTGCTACTGAGGAGCAAAAGTGGCTCATTGAGCCCATGGGGAAAGAGTAAGTGCCACTTTATAATAATTTCATTATTTTGCTTGTCACATGCTCATTCCGGTTGTTATTTATTTTGCTTGTCACATGCTAATAGTTCATTCTTTTGTAGCAACTGGATATATTCTAAAGGGGTCCATATTCCCAACGGCCTCATCACCGTCTTGCTAAAGTTACACTGGCCGGGGTTGTACTGTCCGGATCCAGTCAGGCACCCGGACCATCGGGTCTTGGCCATGAGCTGGGAGCACTGGGAAGCCGCCCTCCACGCGGACCATGGGACCCATGCCAAGGCTGGGATCACTACTTTCTGGGTGAGTTCTCTTCAGAAGCACAAGTTCATTCTAGTTTCATGAATGATTTAACTAATGGCTTCTTCCATTCTTGTTTCATGCATGATTGTAGAAATTTTATCGAGTTCTTCCGGAGCACAGGGCCAGAGCCGACTAGATCGTGCTACGCCAATGCAAGAAGAAGGCCCGCCGGATGCAGTACGAGGTGTGAAGATGACCAAGGAAGAAGCGTGGAGGATGGCCATTACCTTGGAGAGGCACGAGTACTTGGCGGTAAGTATGAAAGATTTTTCATTATGCTTTCATTACCTTGTGGTACATTTCACCGTTTCATGTTGACTTGCCATTATGCTTTCATTATGTAGGTGTGTCCAAATTGGTGTTATGGAAAAGACGAGTCCTGGGCGACATTGGTGGATCTTTGGTGTCATGAGGCTGGAGCCTGGGCGGCTACGAGAATCAAAAACAAGGCTAACCGAGGGAAGGAGGGAGTACATGCTCAGGGAAACCGAAACCACTTTCTCCACAAGGCACTTAATGTATGACTAACCCCATTAAACATTCTTCTTCTTCTATTTACCATCACTTTCTTATGTATGACTAACCTCTGTTTGGTGGTGCAGGAGGAGAAACTGAAGCGGCCGCTCTCACACATGGAGGCGTGGGAGATCGCCCATACGCGGAAGGACTCCAAGCCTGGCAAGCCCAAGTATTACGGCAAGAAGGCCTACTCCGATGGGTATCAGAGGTTACATCCTGACACACCTGACCCCATAGCGGCGGATATGGACGATAGGGTGGTGGTGGGCATGGGGCCCAAGGAGCACGGTCAGGAGGCGGTTCTCGATGCTGTGATCACTCCTACTATCTCCTACACACAGCTCCGTCGAATCGACCTGAGCCTGAGCCAGCCCACGACCAGTGCGCCGTCACAGTCCCTCTTTCAGGAGCGACAATCTGTAAGTATTTTCCCTCTTATCTTCATTGCTCACTTTATTTTCCGCATTTAGTAGTTTTATGAGTTCCATCATGTCATACCGTAGGCCTACCTGGAGTACACACGCCAGGAGACCATGGCATGTCACGAGAGCCTTTATGCATACCATCAGCAGAGGGATCGCCAGATGCAACACGCCTTTCAGGAAATGGCGGCCAGCAGCAGAGGGTCCTCCAGCACAACCAACGCTGCTGACCTTTGAGAAGTTTGTGGCACAGAACGCTGGCCCCTCGCCGGTTAGTTCATCCCCAATCTATTCACCCAAAGCATATCATGCCTTTCAACACACTCATATATCCCATTAATATGCCTTTTCAACAGGGAACCGGTGGATCAACCGTTGGCGGTGGTCTTCGCAGCACTCCTGAGTCATGGAGCCCGACCACTCCGATCCACGGAGGCGGAGGCAGAGGTGGAGGCGGTCTTGCGGTAGCGCTGCCGCTAGCAGTGACAACCTGGGCTTCTGCTGTCTTGGCGGTGATGACCTCCGCGGTGCTCGACGTCCTGGCGCTTGAGCCTTTGGGTCACATTGTGGCGGTCTTGGTGGTGATGATACTTATATGCTTGTGATGTTTCTTATTGTTGTTTGTGAGATTCTTATATGCTTGGTGGTGATGATAGTTATATGTTTATGCTTTGGGATGCTTCTTATGATGTGTGATGATGAATTTGTTCTGTGATGCTACTCCTTATTGTCATGTGATGCATATATTGTTGTATGGTTCTTATATATGTTGTATATATTCAAATGAATTGAGCTGGAAAAAAAATAGAAAAAAGAAAAGAAAACAGACACGAACTATGCCGACGGCTAGACCGTCGGCATGGAGCTGGCGTGAGCTCCCAGTGGCTGACTCGTGGCATCTATGCCGACGGCCTAGCCGTCGAAATAGTTCCAACCTAAGCCGACGGCTAGGCCGTCGGCATAGATGCCACGTGGCGACAACTGGGCACTCCTGGGGCAGGGCTAGGCCGTTGGCATAGTCCTTCCCCAGGAGTGACAACTGCTCGCCACGTGGCACGTCTATGCCGACGGCTAGATCGTCGGCATAGACGTGCCACGTGGCGAGCAGTCGTTGGTCAGCACTTGACGGCGGCCGCCGTTAGGCGATAACGTTGCCAACGGCCTCCCTGGCTACACCGACGGATATGTTGCCGACGGCCCTATGCCGACGGGGGCCGTCGGCATAGGCCTGTCCCATCGGCGAGTCAAGGCTATGCCGACGGCCAGGACGAATCTGGTAGTGTGGGCAGCCACTCGACATGAAGTTTGATACCAGAAGTGCAAATATAGGATAGTAAGAGGAGGAACATAACAAATGTGAGACAACTACGGAGCCATAGCTAATAAGCATACTCATAAGTGGCTTTTCAATCAACTTCCTTGTCGATCAACTTCATAGGCGCCACTTCACACTGCCGGGTCCTAACAATAATGCCTAAACGTGTGTGCCAAGTAGGCAAGCATAGCATGTTTAGTTGCCCATGATAAAGCAAAATGATTTAGCATGATTAAGTGCAGCAAGGCATAAAATTTAGTACAAAATATAAGCATTTAGCCTAATTAAGATCAACATGGCATATAGTTTAGTGCTAAAGAGTGTCAGAAGCAGGAATAGTGACACTGTAAGATCAAAATAGGAAGCGTATGTAACACATATACACGTGTATGCAGCACATGTATTAGAATCCAGATAATCTACCACAAGGTGTGTATGATCAAAATAGGAAGCGTATGTAGCACATACACAAGCAACATGAAATTGGATCCATATAATCATAATATTTTGTAGTCTGCTTGCCAAATACATAGGTACATCGATTAGCAATGATGGCTAAACGAATGAGCTTCACAAGTACAAATTCATTACAAACCAAAGCAATAACTGGAGAGTATGATTGTTCATAGACAATAAGGTGAGGCCATCCATGAATAGCAAAATGAAACACTGCATTATAAGTAACAGGGCATATGAAAAGCGATGCTAAGATAGAAGAGGCCTTTCCATCCAACACGCGATGAAGACCAGTAATTAGCATTTACTTTCTGGATTGGAGGATGATTCTTGAACTGAAGATGGAAAAATAGAGGAGCATTGACGATAGAAGTACCGATACAATTTTTGAAGCTTGTATTTACGTGTAAGAGCCAATTAGTATCACTGAGCGGTTATAGGATGCAGCTCATCAATCATGTACATTCTTGTTTTCTTACCAAACAAACATCAAGTGGAAAAACTACAGACAATCTTCGCTGTCCATTCCCGCGGCACATCATCAATCTTGGAACTGGAAATAAAGAAAGGTCTAAATTGGCAGTAATATGGTATGAAAAAGAATTAAATAGTACTCAAGTCCAGCAGATATATAGCTTAAACTAAGCAGAAAAATACACTCAAGTGGGGTCATGCTTTCTACTCCACAATGCTTAGAACCGAGGGGAGTTAACAAATCAATAATAGTAAATACGCTCAAAATTACAATTTGTTATTATCTTCGTTGAACGACCAAAATTAGCAACACAATCAGAGGGCCGTGTAGGCATCAACATTTAATAATAGAAAAGGTAGGGGTCGTGTAGGCATCTACATTTAATAACAGAAAAGGTAGACACTAAATATACAAAATCATGAGAAAGTATGTTCTTACATTGAAAAGATGTTCATCGCCGTCATTGCAAGGAGGCACAAAGAGACACCTAATTTTCAGATGTATAACAGTATAAGCACATTTTACACTCACTATGACATAAGCAGAAATGGGCCACACTATTGTCCGTTTATTACATGTTCTCAGTCCATCTACTATAGTCCAGTTAATTACTGCATGCTCATTTCCTCTAAATGTGAATATATATGTAACATTGAGAACATGATATATCCTGGGGTCTGGGATAACACATCTATATCCTAGGTAGACATCCAGGTCTCCTATAAAATTAGGAACAATAAAAGCAGAAAATACCAAGATTACTATGATTTTGTTTAACTCGAGGCATCAAATGTTCACGCAAAAGATAAGATCATAATAGAAAGGACCAACATATTTCCAATAGAACTCGCCTTCTAATTTTTTTGGGGGATTGTTTCGGTACACAACATAAGCCTTCAAACATTCGAGCGCATGATATATCTTGAAAACTACATCACCTTGTGAAAACCAACCTGCACAAAAGACACAATGCATTTTCTTTTCTTCAGAAACACCACTTTTGGCAACAGAAAACAAATTATAGTGGAAATAAATAAGAACACATTGGCATTCGTTGGGTTGTTGACATGGTAGCAAGGAAAAATCACATGCTTGACTAGGAAAATTAGAATTGGTGAGATACTAAGAAGCACAACACAAACTGATCAGCAGTATAATCTTATTGGCGTCACCCAAGTAGTACACATGTATACCACTGCAAAGTTATTGGCATCCTAAATTGCAGTTGACACATACACCAAGTCGCACATACAGAACTGCAAGTGTATTTTCTTTTCATAGATAAACAAACTTAATTATCTCAGCAAGTACCAAAACATAAATGATGTCACTATCTTTATCTAGTCATACCGAATAAAAATCAATACCAAAACTATTTCACAGTCAATAGATCTGGAGTATTCTCTTTGAAAAGGGCGTTCTACTGGAGCATGAGACTTTTACAACAGTAAAACTATAGCAACTACTGTCAACCGAGCAGTATTTTTATATACAGCCCAAAGAACAGTAAGATTCACTCACATAAACCCTAGATCAGCACTACAGAAATATGGAATCTATAAGCTACCGATAGCTCGTGTTTACCTTGTTCATTGGTGGCACCATGGACTGGATTTTCCTTGTTCCTGCCGCCGTCGCGGTGGATAAGTGCTCCCTCCATGTGCTCTTGGTCCAGTGCTCCAAATAGAAAGGGATAAACAACAAGTGAAAAAAGATTCCCTATAAGGAGCAAATAAGGGAGATTTGTTGCAAGTAGACCATGGTCTCACATTTTTGGAAGTTTAGTCGGTGTAATGAACGTTGGGAAGAACATATCAATACTTCAATAGTGACCTAGAACAAACAGTTCAATCGGAATGGTCCATGTGCTTGCTTATCCTTTGAGAGTTAATTCTTATAGGGATCTTACTCAATATTACTTATTTGGTTAAAACATGAGTTCTGTTTACTTAAGTGTTGCACTGTGGTATTTTTTTAGTAGAAATAATCTTATAAGGCAGGCGCACCAAACAATATTGAACACCATGACCCTCATTTTTTTGTTCTACGAGTAGACACCATGTTATTACAGCAAGATAATCTGCAAACAATACAACAACTATAGGTGCAGAGCAAACAGACCTAGAAGTTGCATGCGGAAGCAACAAAATGAGCACTCAGCAAAAAGAAAAATTTGAAAATACCTGGAGAGCATGAGTGATTTGTGTCAAAATCCAAATGACTGAGAACGACTAATATCAGATGTAACCTTTAATCTCCAACAAGTTCCTTTCATCGACCTTATCAGGGGGAATCAGAATCTTTATTATGGCAAGCAAACTGTTTCTCAAATCTCTCATGAAAATATAATATTTTTAAGACTTGTACTGAAAGATAAGCCTATCTGATACAATATAATGTGTGGATGTACATGCAACGATCTCTCTCAAGTTGCTACTATCAAATGATGGATGCTATTCTACACCAAAGCAAAGCAGCAAGGCGAGCAGATTTATTCGTGAAGAATAACCCAACTAGGGAACATCAGAAGCACCGCAATAGTTATTTGCTAGCAGACCTTGAGGTCACAATTTTTTTGACCGAGGCAATAGTTTCCAAGAGTACCCCATAAACTGGAGCATGCCAAACTATTTACTCGCCATCAAGCGAACATCATTTAACTATTTACTCGCCATCAAGGACCGTCATCACCATGTAAGTTCAAAAGAACATATTTTAACATGTTCCTAATATATACTTTTTCTTTCCTCTCCGCTTCCTTCAAAATCAATGATGGAGACCTTGGCCCTCTCTGATTTTGAAGGAACCAGAGAGGAAATATACAAAGCATATAGCAGCAATAGTTAAAGATGATCTTTTGAACTTACATGGCTATTTTTTCTGCAAACAAGCCAATCTAACGCCATCGCATCGACCTTGATTTGCAAAGTATGGAGCCAGAATTGGAGCAAGCCCCGGGCCTAAAAACTTTTTTTGCCACGCAGGAAAAACTTAATATTCATAAGGCTTTTAGTTACCTCAAAAGAAACCCCATACAAAATATGGCTCAATTGCACGAAACATTTAGAATTTAAACACACTGCTTAACAATACAACAAAATAGATTTAAAAATGATAAAAACTACAAAGAACAATACGTGATAAAAAAGAGTACCAAATCAATGGTTTGCTTCATGCCTCGCATAACATCAACGGTGGAAGAAGAGTCAACACCTTCAAGACATCGAAAGAAAATTTTCATAAACGAAGGCGTAAACATCATGTGAAACAATTATCATTGATATAAATTTTAAAACGTACCACTTCGATGAGTTAAAAGCCCTTTGCGAGACCTATATGATTAAAGCGATACACAATATAATCATCATCAGTACTTGAAAATACATCTCTCTCAATATAGCAAACCATTCTATAATTCAGCCAATCATCACTCTCTTGATTGTACTCATAGCTGAGAAAGCTCTTTCCATGTGATGCGGTTGCAACATGCAAAAGCTTTTCATCTTCTTTTTCCACAATATAAAATGAAACATGCAATTACATTAATTTGAGTTCAACAATGCCCTAGATATATGACTGGATACAACATGGTATAAATTTCAGTTCAATGCATCTTGTACACTGATACAACTCATACAAGTAGAATACGGTTTAAGTAGAAAGCATCAAGGAGGAAACAGGGGAAGCATCAAAGAAAATTTCAATCTATGGCAGCCGGCAGTGAAGCAGCGTCACACGGGCGAACGATGAACAGGACGGCGGCGGCCTACAGTCCGGGAATAGGGGAAAAGTGGGTGGACCGGGGGCGGAGCCACGGCGGACGGCGGCGGCCTACAGTCCGGGAACAGGGGAAAAGTGGGTGGACCGGGGGTGGAGCCACGACGGACGGCGGCGCGGGCGCTGGAGTCCCTGCTCCTACTGGAGATTGATCGCGCTGTTCACATGAGTGCGACTTGGCGGCGGCCGCGCGAGTGTTTCGGCCAACAGCGCCCTCGTGTGCGCTAGATCGTGGGTGGCGTTGCCTAGTGCGTGCGTGGGTTTCTGGTAAGATAGCCCATCAAGGCTTTGGGCCCTGTTCTTTTGACTGGGCTGCGCCCCGGGCCTGGAAACAAACCTATATACTCATAGCCTATTAATTTTTCCAAGCCAGGCACGGGCCACAGGTGCCCGGGGCCCAGCTCCGCCCCTGTTGATTTGTACTTTCTCATAGATGTACATTTGATTTTGAGCAAGTAGGGAGGCACTATACGAAAGCATACAACAAGAAATAGTAAAAGATTGTTACCATCCATGGGACTAACAAAAAATAGAGATTAGAATATTATCCGATTGTCCTTATCGTGCAAGTTGTAGTTGCGGAATGGGACTAACAAAATTAGAAATAGCATGAAGTACACTAACCAACATCAAATCAAGTAACTATTCAATTAACATAAAT
Source organism: Aegilops bicornis (assembly GCA_021605145.1). NCBI lineage: Eukaryota > Viridiplantae > Streptophyta > Magnoliopsida > Poales > Poaceae > Aegilops > Aegilops bicornis. The sequence goes on along the minus strand of CM038670.1, from coordinate 768,948,549 downwards.
GAAAGACAAAGACACTATTTTCACCTCAAGATTAGACCATCACAATATGGTTGTGGTGACGCCGTCCACAGATCCGCCCGCCCGCCCGCCGTCCAGAAGGTAGCAACAAAACAAAATAACCCAAATGCTTACTTAGCAAGGAAATAAATTACAAAGCTAACAAAACATACATCCTTCAAAATTCATTACGCTTAGTCTGATGTGTGATCCAAAAAAGTGCAGGGTGACAGACAGAATTGGGGAAAGCTTCAGCACAAACTACAGAAGACAAAATGAAATGGCCGCTCAATGGCTCGGATTAACCCAGCAACTTTATCACAGCAGTCAAAAAATTGTCTATGGATACAAACAACAACATGGGACATGCTACCTCAGACATCCTTTACATGAACAATCCAACGTTATCTCCAAAAAAACACTAAAAAAATCATGTAGCATTATTATTTGTAGCATGTAAGAAAAAATAGATGCAACAGGTAACTTGCGGAAGGTAATAGCATCACACTGAATTAAAACAAGTCATTCAACCGTTAACTTGCTGGGAGCGAGTCTTTCTAGTATAACAAAGTGCAACTTACTCTTGACCAGATTAAATCAGGGACCAAGAACAAATAATAAAAGATCAAGAACAACTTAAATGCAATAAAGGTATGAGAGAGAAGAAATCTTTACAAAAGATGGTTATAAACACTGGACCATAAATAAGCAACAGCTTTGAATAAAAATAAAAAGGGTTCAGGGTTCATTGGATAGTGGGCTCAGATTCACCTTTCCTTGATCATATAACCTACCCCCGTCATCTCTTATCACTAGATCAATCTGTTTACACAATGGAGCTGCCCTGGTTATCACTCAACAAGAATGACCATCTAAGGACAAAACAACAGGTATCACAAGATCAAAAAGGATTCTAAAGACAACATGGAGGATCCAACTTGATACCCACAGGTGCCTCAATTGCTCAAAGGCACACTTATTTCAGCCACGGTTAATCATCATCGCCCTAAAAAGAATGACTTCTGACCGGCCGGCTACAACGCCCTCGGTAGGGCACTGGAATTACACGTGGTGGCATGAACGGGAGTTAACTATTCATTGCTACAACACCTTTTTTATCCGGTGGCCCAGATCGTCCACGCGCGAGGTCCGACGGCCAGAAACGCATCAAGCAAACACAACGGGCGGTTCTTGTTTCTGGATGGGCATGACGTCATCAGAAGGGTGACCCTTCTAGTCTACCTAAATTAAAGTCCAGGGCGTGAGAGGAGTCTCCGCCTACCAAGAAAGCTCGATTAGCATGGACATGCAGTACCAAGAGAAACACATCCTTCATCAGACAGGAGCTTAAGGATATAACAGCACTGACAAAATAGACACGTCCTTAAACAATATGAACTAGCAAAGCTAAAATAGATCATCTGATGTTGAATGAGCATGCGATGACAAAACAAACATATCATCATACAAATACTATGAGCATGTTGCTCCTTCATCCTCAACTAAAACTAAATCAATGCAGATGAACATTTTAGCTTAAACACAGAAGAACATTCAATTACAACACTAAGCTTCCAAGATATTATACACCCTTGATAACTAAAGTTTCATTAGTATAACTTGTAGATCAATAGGAACAAGATATCGATGTTGCATCATACGAAGCATCAAGATTAAGCATTCGAGAAGAACACACATTGCCCGAGCCCAAACCGAACTACGGTGTTCATCCAATCATATGGAAACAACTTAGAATGGAGAACGATTCGGTATACCTACGTTGTGCAGAACCGGGCGACGTTGATGGCGTCCATGCCTTCTTCTGGCCAAGCACATCCACCTAAGATGTTAAACAATGTCAGCTTGTGCTACAAATCAACAACAAATAACATAGTGTAAGTACCATGCATGAACCAAACCATCCCTTGACCACACATGCATCCATCAAAGCCATTCATTTTCCAGGGCTAATAAGCAGGCACTCGTACATTTCAAAGCAGAGAATCAAACATGTGTAATCCAATCTAATAAGCAGTCAGTCATACATTTCAAAGAAGATTATCAAACAGCATAAACAGATCATCCATTTCAAAGAAAATAACACATCAAGGCTCCTAAAAAGATAGAAAGATTGCTAACTGCAGGGCATATGGTACATCAAGTGGACGGCGAAGAAGAGCACCTGAGATGGATACTGCTACGTCTTGAGCTTGCGTCGGTTTTTCTTGAAGAGGAAAGGGTGATGCAGCAAAGTAGCGTAAGTATTTCCCTCAGTTTTTGTGAATCAAGGTATCAATCCAGTTGGAGGATCCTCAAAACTCCCACGCACCTACACAAACAAACAAGAACTCGCAACCGACGCAATAAAGGGGTTGTCAATCCCTTCACGGCCACTTGCGAAAGTGAGATCTGATAGAGATAATATGATAAGATAAATATTTTTGGTGTTTTTATGATATGGATTGGAAAAGTAAAAGATGCAAATAAAAGTAGATTGAAAGCTTATATGATAAAAGATAGACCCGGGGCCATAAGTTTCACTAGTGGCTTCTCTCAAAATAGCATAAATATTACGGTGGGTGAACAAATTACTGTCGAGCAATTGATAGAAAAGCGAATAATTATGAGATTATCTAGGCATGATCATGTATATAGGCATCACGTCCGTGACAAGTAGACCGACTCCTGCCTGCATCTACTACTATTACTCCACACATCGACCGTTATGCAGCATGCATCTAGAGTATTAAGTTCATAAAGTACATAGTAACGTATTAATAAAGATGACATGATGTAGAGGGATAAATTCATGCAATATGATATAAACCCCATCTTTTTATCCTCGATGGCAACAATACAATACATGCCTTGCTGCCCTCGCCATTTGGGAAAGGACACCGCAAGATTGAACCCAAAGCTAAGCACTTCTCCCATTGCAAGAAAAATCAATCTAGTAGGCCAAACCAAACTGATAATTCGAAGAGACTTGCAAAGATAACTTAATCACACATAAAAGAATTCAGAGGAGATTCAAATACATCTCATAGATAAACTTGATCATAAACCCACAATTCATCGGATCTCGACAAACACACCGCAAAAAGAGTTACATCGAATAGATCTCCAAGAAGATCAAGGAGAACTTTGTATTGAGATTCAAAGAGAGAGAAGAAGCCATCTAGCTAATAACTATGGACCCGAAGGTCTGTGGTAAAGTACTCACAACTTACCGGAGAGGCCTTGGATATGATGTAGAGGCCCTCCGTGGTCGATTCCCCCTCCGACGGAGCGCCAGTGAAGGCTCCAAGATGGGATCTCACGGATACAGAAGGTTGCGGCGGTGGAATTAGGTTTTCGTGGTGCTCCTCAATGGTTTCAGGGTAAGTGGGTATATATAGGAGGAAGAAGTAGGTCGGTGGACGCTCGAGGGGCCCACGAGGGTGGCGGCGCGCCCGCCTGAGGGGGTGCGCCGGGCACCCTCATGGCTGCCTCACTTGTTGCTTGACTTCCAGTCCAAGTCTCCAGGTTTGCATTTGTTCCAAAAAGATCGTTCCCGAAGGTTTCATATCGTTTGGACTCCGTTTGATATTCCTTTTCTTCGAAACACTGAAATAGGCAAAAAACAGCAATACGGGCTGGGCCTCCGGTTAGTAGGTTAGTCCCAAAAATAATATAAAAGTGTAAAGTAAAGCCCATAAACATCCAAAACGGGTAATATAATAGCATGGAACAATAAAAAATTATAGATACGTTGGAGACGTATCAAGCATCCCTGATACGTCTCCGTCGTATCTACTTTTCCAAACACTTTTGACCTTGTTTTGGACCCTAACTTGTATGATTTGAATGAAACTAACCCGGACTGACACTGTTTTCAGCAGAATTGCCATGATGTTGTTTTATGTGCAGAAAACAAAAATTCTCGGAATGACCTGAAACTCCATGGGATGTCTTATAAAAAATAATGAAAAATCCTCACCAAAGATGAAGACCAGGGGGCCCACACCCTATCCACGAGGGTGGGGGTGCCCCCCTAGGGCGCGCCCCCCTACCTCGTGGGCCCCCTGGAGCCCCTCCGACGCCAACTCCAACTCCATATATTGGCTTTCGGGGAGAAAAAATCAGAGGGAAAGTTTCATCGCGTTTTACGATACGGAGCCGCCGCCAAGCCCTAATCTCTCTGGGAGGGCTGATCTCGAGTCCGTTCGGGGCTCCGGAGAGGGGATTCGTCGCCGCCGTCATCATCAACCATCCTCCATCACCAATTTCATGATGCTCACCGCCGTGCATGAGTAATTCCATCGTAGGCTTGCTGGACGGTGATGGGTTGGATGAGATTTATCATGTAATCGAGTTAGTTTTGTTAGGGTTTGATCCCTAGTATCCACTATGTTATGAGATTGATGTTGCTATGACTTTGCTATGCTTAATGCTTGTCACTAGGGCCCGAGTGCCATGATTTCAGATCTGAACCTATTAGGTTTTCATGAATATATGTGTGTTCTTGATCCTATCTTGCAAGTATATAGTCACCTACTATGTGTTATGATTCGGCAACCCCGAAGTGACAATAATCGGGTCCACTCCCGGTGATGACCATAGTTTGAGGAGTTCATGTATTCACTATGTGTAATGCTTTGTTCCGGTTCTCTATTAAAAGGAGGCCTTAATATCCCTTAGTTTCCAATAGGACCCCGCTGCCACGGGAGGGTAGGACAAAAGATGTCATGCAAGTTCTTTTCCATAAGCACATATGACTATTTACGGAATACATGCCTACATTACATTGATGAATTGGAGCTAGTTCTGTGTCACCCTATGTTATGACTGTTACATGACGAACCACATCCGGCATAATTATCCATCACTGATCCGGTGCCTATGAGTTTTCCATATACTGGTTCTCACTTATTTACTTTTCCGTTGCTACTATTACAATCAATACAAAAATAACAAAAACATTACTTTTGATGTCTTTACTTTTGTTACTGTTACCATCACTATCATATTACTTTGCTACTAAACACTTTGCTGCAGCTACTAAGTTTCCAGGTGTGGTTGAATTGACAACTCAGCTGCTAATACTTGAGAATATTATTTGGCTCCCCTTGTGTCGAATCAACAAATTTGGGTTGAATACTCTACCCTCGAAAATGGTTGCGATCCCCTATACTTGTGGGTTATCAAGACCTTTTTCTGGCACCGTTGCCGGGGAGCATAGCTCTATTCTTTGAGTCACTTGGGATTTATATCTGGTGGACACTATGAAGAACTTGAAAGACGCGAAGACGACCATTTATCCCTCAACTACGAGGGGAGGTAAGGAACCGCCATCTAGCTCGCACTTGATTCACCTTGTGTTATGAGTAAGATAGCGACACCTAAACCTCGCTTACGCTATTCGTTCCGATATGTCGCATGTTATTGATGATGCCACTTCTGCTATGCATGATACTTATGATGAAACTACTTCTATGCTTGATACTACTGTGCCCCTTAGTGAATTTCTAGATGAACAAATTTCTAGGTCTAGAGAAAGAGAAATTATTGAAACTGAATAAAATGATGAAAATGATGATGAAAATATGCCTGCTATTCCTGAGGGTTATCTTTTTGATGCGGAATCTTCTGCAGCTATTTTTGCTTGCCATGATAGATATGAACTTAAGAGGCTGCTAGTTAAATGGAGTAAAGAATCTCTTAGAGATAGGATGCGACTGACCTCGCTTTTGCTACTTCACCTATCTCGTGTTCTGATAAGGATTATTATGAATTCTTTGTTGATCTAGATATAATTACTTTGGTTGAATCGATCCTTTTTATGGCTATGAATCAAACTGTTGTGGCACATCTTACTAAGTTAAATGATATAGCTGCCCTGTTTACTAATGATGAGAGATCGCGCTACTTATATATTCTCAAAATATTTCCGTTCTCATTAAAGGGTGATGCTAAGAAATGGTTTAATTCTCTTGATCCTGGTTGTGTGCGTAGTCCCCAGGATATGATTTATTACTTCTCTGCTAAATATTTCCCTGCTCATAAGAAACAAGCTGCTTTGAGGGATACATATAATTTTGTGCAAATTGAAGAAGAGAGTCTCCCAAAAGCTTGGGGGAGTCTTCTCAAGTTACTTAATGGTTTGCCTGATCATCCTCTTAAGAAACCTGAAATACTTGATATCTTTTATAATGGACTAACCGATGCTTCCAGAGATTACCTGGATAGTTGTGTTGGTTCTCTTTCCAGGAAAGAACACGGATGAAGCTGAAATTCTATTGAATAATATGTTGACAAATGAAAATAATTGGGCACCTCTGAGCCAGCCTCTGAGCCAATTACTGAGCCTATTTCTAAACCAACTCCAAAGAAGAGAGGTGTTCTATTTCTCAGTCCCGAAGATATGCAAGAGGCAAAGAAATCTATGGAAGAAAAAGGTATTAAAGCTGAAGATGTTAAGAATTTACCTCCAATTGAAGAAATACATGGTCTTAATTTACCGCCTGCTCAAGAAGTGTATGATCTCAATTCTTTATTCACTGAAGAACCTCCTGATCCTGATATCCTGACACAGGTAGTAAAGGTAAATTCTCTCTACAGATATGATAAAGCTGAAGTCCCTCCTACTAAAATTGCTAGTCAGTGCTTGGATGAGTTTGATAACTTTATGTTTAAGCAAGATGACTTTAATGCTTATTTTGGTAGACAATTAAAATAGAATACCTTTATGATTAAACGCTTGAGTGATTATATGGCTAATATTAGAGGTGAACTTAAACTTGTTAGGAAACATGCCTCTATGGTTACCACTCAAGTAGAACAAGTACTTAAAGCTCAGAAAGAAGTGCTTGATGAAATGAATAGTAAGAAAACTGATTATGCTGTTAGAGTGGCTACTAGAACTGGTAGAATGACTCAGGAACCTTTGTATCCTGAAGGCCACCCTAAGAGAATCGTGCAATATTCTCAGAGAAATAATATTGATATGCCTAGTTCTTCTAAAAGGAAGAAAAAGAAAAATGATAGAACTGTGCAAACTTCTAGTGAACCTATTGCTGAAACACCTGATAATCCAAATGATATCTCTATGTCTGATGCTGAAACACAATCTGTTAATTAACGTGAACCTAGTGGAAATGTTAATGATAATGTTCATGATGATGCTCAACCTAGTAATGATAATGATGTAGAAGTTGAACCTGCTGTTGATCTTGATAACCCACAATCCAAGAATCATCGTTATGATAAAAGAGACTTCGTTGCTAGGAAACATGGTAAAGAAAGAGAACCATGGGTTCAGAAACCCATGCCTTTTCCTCCCAAACCATCCAAGAAAAAGGATGATGAGGATTTTGAGCGCTTCTTTGAAATGATTAGACCCATCTTTTATGTATGCGATTGATTGATATGCTCAAAATGAATCCTTATGCTAAATATATGAAAGATATTGTTACAAATAAAAGAAAGATATCGGAAGCTGAAATTTCCACCATGCTTGCTAATTATACTTTTAAGGGTGGAATACCAAAGAAACTTGGAGATCTAGGAGTACCTACTATACCATGCTCCATTAAAAGAAATTATGTTAAAACTGCTTTATGTGATCTTGGAGCCGGTGTTAGTGTTATGCCTCTCTCTTTATATCGTAGACTTGACTTGAATAAGTTGAGACCTACTGAAATATCTTTGCAAATGGCTGATAAATCAACTGCTATACCTATCGGTATTTGTGAGGATGTGCCTGTTGTGGTTGCAAACGTTACAATTTTAACGGACTTTGTTATTCTTGATATTCCCAAGGATGATAGTATGTCTATTATTCTCGGAAGACCGTTCCTTAATACTGCAGGGGTTGTTATTGATTGCAACAAAGGCAATGTCACCTTTCATGTTAATGGTAATGAGCATACGGTACACTTTCCGAGGAAAAAACCTCAAGTTCATAGTATCAACTCTATTGGAAAAATTCCATCGATTATATTTGGAGGTTTTGAATTTCCTCTCCCTACTGTCAAGAAATAATATAATATACCTATTATTGGGGATGTCCATATCCCCGTTGAGGTAACATAGTGTTATTCGAAATTTCTCCGGTTCCATGATTATCGGAATGAGTTTGTTAACAAGACTTGATCAATGTTGTTAGTGGATTATTTTTGATGAGCATGAGACGGATGAAACTAGAAGCACAACCTTCTGTACCCTCTTTATATTTTCCGTTGCTTAGTAGAAATAAAGTAAAAATAGTATTTTTCTGTCTGTTTCCTGATTTATCCGTGCAATATAAAAATATCCCGAAAATAAAAGTCCTCAGAATGCCACGTCAATTTAATATGATTTTTTCGGGAATATTTGAGGATTTTTAGTGCAAAAATTACATGAGGGGAGTTTCCACCTGCCACGAGGTGGAGGGCGCGCCCACCCCTCGGGCGCGCCCCTACCTCGTGGGCCCACGGTGGCCCTCCTCCACTTATCCCAGCACCCATCTTCTTCCTCTGCCTCACACAAACCCGAAAAACCAACTCAAGCTCGTGTTCCAGCCGCTTTTGCTGTGATTTTCGATCTCCTTGCTCAAAGCCCCTCTCGCAAAACTGCTTGGGGAGATTGTTCCTTGGTATGTGACTCCTCCATTGGTCCAATTAGTTTTTGTTCTAGTGCTTTATTCTTTGCAAATTTGTGCTGCATAGGTGACCATGTTCTGGAGCTTGCATGTCAAATTTATATGGTTCCAAGTAGTTCTAATGCTTGATATATGCTCTAGGCACTTGTTTGAGTAGTTGCTATCAGTTTTATTGAAGTTGGTTCACTTTTGTTTGAAGTTACTAAAAATTTCAGGATTATTTTTCAGAGAAAAGAATATGCTTAGGAAGATGTTCCAAGGTGGTTCTTCAAGGAAGCAAGGTCCCAGGCTTGCAATGCGTGATGCTGACGAGGAACCACCAAGAGACGCTCTTGTGAAGCCCTGTGAATGGCCTTCAGAAAATTTTATGGATCAAGCGGGAATCAAAGAAGAATTTCGCATATTTGCGTACTGCCGGTCTTGAGGACTTTGAAGCTGACTAATGCCCCCAGTATCGTGACCTCACAAGTTCATTTGTGGGGAGGTTTGAGTTTTCATCTTCGCATAATTCTCCTTCACCATGTTTGACCTTTATGACAAATCTTATACCATGGACTTAGAGGATTTCACTCTTGCATGCAAACTTCCATCTTGGGGTAGTATCAGGGATCCCCCTAAATCTGAATATAGAGATTTTCTTGCTAGAATAACTGTGGGGGGATCTAGAGATATAACACAAGCCACTATAGGGAGCATTCACTTTCTTGCTATACATTATTTTGCTCTCTTCATTGGTAGATGCATAAATGCTAAGGATGAAGCATGTCACATGTGTGCCCCTGATCTCAGCATTCTCAGAAGTGTTGTGTTAGGGGACCAATCTTATCATATGGGAGCCATTGTAGCTCGTAGGTTGCGTCTTAATAGACATAACGGGGATTTCTTTGGAGGAATTTATGCAACCCGCTTAGCTAATTTTCTTGAGATAGACATTCGTGAGGGTGATATAGAGTTACCCTCTACTTATTTAGATTTTGATTCTATGGTTGCCCACCAGTTTGTTGAGAGGACTGAACCACCTCTCTAATATCGACTAATCTTTAACAAACGGCATGTTGTCCATGTTACTCTTCCTGCTCCTGCCTTCTTTAATTTTCAGACTAGAGGAAGATATATTATTACCAGAGAGGGGGCAGATGAGTACGAGAGGCGAGCGGAGGCGGCTCGACGCCACACTGCAGCTCAGGAGGCGATAGCCGCTGCATCACAGTACGACCCCAGCTACACCTACGGGTATCAGCCAGGCTATCCCTGGCAATAGACCAACTTAGGCCAAAATCCTAAGCTTGGGGGAGTACGTATTTCCCACCGACATTACATTTATGTTCACACACACTCATTGCTAGATGTCGGTGCTCATACTCTTTCACTGTAATATACATGCTAGTTTATTTTCCTTTTTCCTGCTTTCTTCTTGTGTGTTTAATAAACCTTAGAAAACCCAAAAAAATTAGTAGTAGTTTATTTTTCCTGCTGTAGTAGTAATAATTAAGAAGAAAACCCAAAAATATTCCCGTTCTTCTTTTGCTTGTTGGGAGCTTTCCCGTGTAAATAGTTTTTATTTCCTTTCTTTTCTTTGGGGTCGAGGAGAAGACCATGATTAAATTGTTGAAGTGGCTCTTATATGCATCATTGTTGATTTAACCAAGAGCCCATATTGCCTTGTCTTCTCCTGTTTATTGAATGCTCGCAGATTCCAGCTTAGTCCAATGCACGTGCACTCTTATTATTATTCACATCGTTCGATCATGCAAGTGAAAGGCAATTATGATGACATATATGATGGACTGACTGAGATGGGAAAAGCTGGTATGAACTAGACCTCTTTTTTTTGTAAATATGATGAGTTCATCATTCTTGATTCAACTTATTATGAATAAACATGTTTGCAATGACATTTAGAGATCATAGTTGCTTGTGCCATGCTTGATTAGCTATGAGTTATAATGGTTTACCTTGCGTGCCAACATGCTATTAAAATAGTTATGATGTGGTATGATGGGTTGGTATCCTCCTTTGAATGATTTAAGTGACTTGACTTGGCACATGTTCACGCATGTAGTTGAAACAAATCAACATAGCCTTCACGATATTTATGTTCATGGTGGATTATATCCTACTCATGCTTGTATTCAATGTTTATTAATTTTAATGCATGTTCATGACTGTTGTCGCTCTCTAGTTGGTCGCTTCCCAGTCTTTTGCTAGCCTTCACTTGTACTAAGAGGGAATACTGTTTGTGCATCCAATCCCTTAAACCCCAAAGTTATTCCATATGAGTCCACTATACCTTCCTATATGCGGTATCTACCTGCCGTTCCAAGTAAATTTGTATGTGCCAAACTCTAAACCTTCAAATAAACATTCTGTTTTGCATGCTCGAATAGCTCATATATCAACTAGTGCTGCCCTTATCTTCCGTGTGTTAGGCGGGTTATTCTCAAGAGGAGTGGACTCCGCTCCTCACTCACTTAAAAAATGGCTAGTCACCGGATGCCCAGTCCCATGATTTATGCAAACTAAATCAAAATAATTGCAAACAAAACTCCCCTGGGACTCGTTGAATGTTGGAGGCACTTTCGTTGTTTCGAGCGAGCCATGGATTGATGCTTGTGGAGGAGGGGAGTATAAACTTTACCATTCTGTTTGGGAACCGCCTATAATTTGTTTAGCATGGAAGATATCGTCATCCCTTAGTTGCTATGTTGACAATGAAAGTATGCCGCTCAAAATATAATTTATCTCTATTTAATCGTGGAACATGTGGGAAGCAACATTGGTATCCAGATCCCGCTGTTGGTTATTGGCCAGGGAGGTGTCTCGGTCATGTCTGCATGATTCCCGAACCCGTAGGGTCTACACACTTAAGGTTCGGTGACGCTAGAGTTGTTATGGGAATTAGTATTCGGTTACCGAATGTTGTTCGGAGTCCCGGATGAGATCCCGGATGTCACGAGGAGTTCCGGAATGGTCCGGAGATAAAGATTTATATATGGGAAGTCCTTATTCAGTCACTGGAAATGTTCGGGGGTATATCGGTATTGTACCGGGACCACCGAAAGGGTTCTGGGGGTCCACCGGGAGGGTCCACCTGCCCCGTAGGGTCCTATGGGCTGAATATGGAGGGAACCAGCCCTAGGTGGGCTGGGCGCCAACCCCCCTAGAGCCCGTGCGCCAAGGATTGGGGGAACCCAAAGGGGCTCCCCTTGTCTTGGGGGCAACCACCCCCCTCTAGATCCATCTAGAGGGGGCCGGCCCCCTCTCCCTTGCCCCTATAAATATAGGGGAGGTGGGAGGGCTGCCGCACCCTTCCCCTGGCGCAGCCCTCTCCCTCCCCAACACCTCCTCCGTACTAGTAGTGCTTGGTGAAGCCCTGCCGGAGAACTGCAAGCTCCACCACCACGCCGTCGTGCTGCCGGAGCTCTCCCTCAACTTCTCCTCTCCCCTTGATGGATCAAGAAGGAGGAGACGTCCCGGGCTGTACGTGTGTTGAACAGCGAGGCGCCGTCTGCTCGGGCGTTAGATCGGATCTTCCACGATTTGAATCGCCGCTAGTACGACTCCTTCATCCGCGTTCTAGTAACGCTTCCGCTTAGCGATCTTCAAAGGTATGAAGATGCACATCCTCTCTCTCTATTGTTGCTAGAATCTCCTAGATTGATCTTGGTGATATGTCAGAAAAATTTGAATTATTGCTACGTTTCCCAACAAAATGACCCTGGCACCAAACCCTAATTAACCACCACCCTGGACCAACTGTTGTGAGATGTGTGCTTAAGGGCCTCTGGTTCAACGACATGAATGTTGGCATCCTTGTCACCGTTGAAGACATTAAACCATAATCAATATAAAAGCCTAAGAGGCATATATGATGTGAGGTCAAGGAAAAAAGAAACCAATGTGGGAGGGAGACAATTACCTAACCAGCTTCCATGCAAGGTAAAGGAAGGGCTTCTCAAAGTCGTAGTTGCTCTTGGCGAAAACTTCATAGTACTACGGGTTTTTCTTCCTATGGAATGTGACCACTTTGTTAAAGAGCTATCATAATAGAGGCGGTCAACGACATTGATAAATAACTCTAGAGGGGCACGACAACATTCAGGCAAAATATCTGAACCCCAAGCACAAAGGTAAGCAACACAATTCTTGTACATACTTATCTGAAAACGATTGAATAACCCAAACATTTGAGAGTTATGTGAACAAATAAGTCTTCTTTATATATGCATTCAATATTAGAATTATGATAGAATTCTACTGGTGTCTTATTGCAATGTTCAACCAGGATTGTAGAAAAATGGAATTGTAAATAAAAATATGTTGATATAAAATATACCAAAATTGGATACATACATCACTGCCATCTAGGGCAACATTGCAAATAGAAATAACATTTAGAAGTATGCCACCATAATGCTAATAGCTAGACCAACGACATATATACGTGGAACTGGCATTAACAACAAATAAAACAGTCAACTATTAAGCCTTCATCATTCTTCAGGCCAATTCCAATCTGGATAACAAAAGTCTGAAATCACCAAGGTCATTTGAAAGATTCATTGCTTATAACAAGACAAAATAACAAAGAAATTTGCAATTGTGACCGAGCCGACCTACTGCTGCTACTCCCTGCTGCCATAGTGGCATTCATTGATGTTCAATGCAAGTAGCAAGCAATCAAGCACAATAGAGTAAGCACAAAGTAAAACAGAGATAAGAGGAGGAAAGAAGAGGCTACCAGCACTGCTGGAATCTGGCATTTTGTCGTCTGCCTCCTGTTTGTCGTCCGCCAGCTGACGGCAAAGAACGGGCTGATGGCAAAAAGGATATTTGCCGTCAGCTGCTTCTTTGTCGTCAGCCAGCTGACGGCAAAGAGCTAGAAGGCAGACGGCAAAGAGCCAGGTGGGCCCCACAGGGCACGGCGTGGCTAGGTCAGCCTATTTGCCGTCAGCGTAATCTTTGTCGTCCGCTGGCAGACGGTAAAGAAAGGTCCCAGCTAACGGCCGTCTCCCCCTTCTGCTATGTGCGCCCTTTGCCGTCCGCTAGCGGACGGCAAAGAACGTGCCCCCACTAATTAGTAACGGCCGCCCCACCCAAACTGCTCTCTCCCCTCTCTCTCACCCCATCTCCACCCCCGCGCCCCGACTCATCCGCGCCCGCACCGCCACCGTCGAGCACCGCCGCTGCCCGGATGCTGCTGCCGCCCCATCCCGCCGCACCACCACGCCGCCGCCACTGAGCCTTGCGGCCCCGTCGCCACCACCGTCCGGAGCCCCCTCCTCCCGGCCATCACCGCCATTGCCGCCTCGGATTGCCGCTGCCCCACCTGGCCGCAAAGACCACCCCATCGCCTCGAGCCCCGCGCCCTGCCGCCACCACAGCCCGCTGTCTCCGCCTCGGCCAGCGCCACCCCGCCCAGAGCTGCGGCCCCTGGCTACCACTCACCACCCGGCCAGCGCCTCCGGGCGAGAAACCCCACCGCCTGCACCCTGGCCTCGCCTGCCACAGACGCTTCCCACCTCGACGCAGTGAGCCTTGGCCGCACCCTCTTCTCCTCTTTTTTTCCGTTTTTCTGTTTTTTTAGTTTAGATTACTTTTAGTTTAGTTTTAGATTTAGTTTAGTTTAGATTACTTTTAATTTGGTTTTATATTTAGTTTAGTTTATATTACTTTTAGTTTGGTCTTAGGTTTAGTTTAGTTTTAGGTTTATGTTTAGTGATGAAAAAAAATAAGAATAATTAGAAGAAGAGGAGGAGAAGAAGAATAGCTAGGTTTAGGTGTAGTTTTTTCCTGTTTTGTTTTAGGTTAATTAGTGCTAGGTTTAAGAAGAGGAAAAAGGAGGAGAAGAAGAAGACGAGGAGGAGGAGGAGGAGAAGAAAGAAGAAGAAGAAGAGGAGGAAGAAGAAGAAGAGGAAGAAGAAGAAGAAGAAGAAAGAGGAGAGGAGGAGGAGGAGAAGAAATCTAGAGGAGAGGAGGAGAAGAAGAAGACCACCGACACCCCGACCCCGACCACCGACACCCCGACACCTGACACCCCAATCACCGACACCCCGACCCCGACCCCGACCACCGACACCCCGACCCCGATACTCCGACACCCTGAGACCCCGACAATCGACACCCGGACCACCCCACCCCAACCCCCGACACCCTGACACCACAACCCGGCCCACACCCCGACCCCGACCCCGACACCCTGACACCCCGACCCCGACATGACTCCCCGACCCCGACACCCCGACACCCTAACACCACACCCCGACAGACACCCTGACACCCCGACCCCGACACGACACCCCGACCCCGACACGACACCCCGACCCCGACACCTCGACACACTGACACCACACCCCGACCCCGACGCCGACCACCGACACCCCGACACCTGACACCCCGACCACCGACACACTGACACCACACCCACCCTTACCCCGACCGCCGACACTCGACACCACACCCCGACCCGACCCGACACTCGACACCCGACCCCAACACGCCACCCCGGCACGACACCCCGACCCCCCCACCCCGACACCCGAACACCACACCCCGACCCCGACCCCGACCATCGACACCCCGACACCTGACACCCCGACCACCGACGCCCCGACCCGGACCGCGACACCGGACCCGACCCCGACACCCCGACACCCCGAGACCCGACAATCGACACCCGACTTCGACCCCCAACACTCGACACCACACCACGACACCTTGACAAAGACACTACCCCGACCTCGACATTCTCGACACCCGATCGACCCCGGACATGATGATGATACAAAAACATCATATATATTTGTGTTGATCAGGTGTATTTTTACTATGTTCATGATGATGATACACTTAAATTATATACTTATTATTATGTTCATGTTAGGTATCCAATTTTTTTATGTTGTACTAATTTCGTTTACTTTTTGTCATTGCAGGTGTTGACAGGATGGTGGGCAAGGGTCCAGAGCGCCCCGAGCCTCCTGCGAGCGTTACTGGGAGGAGTGGTTCCATTATTCCACCCCAACCCCTCCGAAGAGCGCTACTAGATAGTATGGAGACAACTGCGGCGGCTGCTTCTACTTCGGCTGGGAGAGGTCGGGGGAGGACGAAGAAGGTTGGTAGAGGTGGACGTGGCACCGGGAGAGGTAGAAAGGCTGCTACGCCTTCCTCGCCGCCACCCTCAGCTGATTCACCCGACCAGAGGACTGCTCTGTCTGACGTGGACCCGTCTCGGACTCCGGTCCATGAGCCTTCGGTCCACCAGACTCGAGTCGCCGATCCTACGGCCCACGTGAGTCCGGTCCTAGAGTCTTCGTCCCAGAAGACTCCGTTCACGGGGTCTTCATCCCAGAAGACGTCGGTCACGGGGTCTTCGTCCGAGAAGACTCCGGTCCCGCCGTCTTCTTCCCATGAGACTCCGGTCCCGCCGTCTTCTTCCCACGAGACTCCGGTCCCGCCGTCTTCTTCCCACGAGACTCCTGAGGCTAGTGGCCCGGATGATGGTAGCGAGGACACCTTTTCAAATGATAGCTACAGCGAGGACGAGATTGTTTAGAAGGGCAAGAAGGTCTACAAGCGTGGCAGTACAAAGCTCCCGCCCGTGCCGACGACCCCCGACCAGAGGTGGTTGATTGCGCCTAAAGGGTTGAAGTAAGTGCATTTACTATTTTTTAACCTTTTGCCTTCATGTTCCATCAAATTAATATTTAATGCATTTGCTTTGTCATACTATAGGGGCTGGCATTACCCCCGTGACCGTAGTGTCCGCAGGCCCAACCAGGTCCTTGGCAGGCTTTATCGGCATCACTTCCCTGGGTGGGTCACGATGCCCGGTGAAGGTCAGGTTCCACATCTAGCACTGAGCTGGGAGCTGTTCTTTGTTGCCCCGGCCCCTCCAGGGGAGATGGTCGTCGGTGTCGCGTGCGAGACGGTGGCCAACATTGTGTTCCGTCGGTTTTGGGTAATTTCTCCTTTAGAGAATTAAAAATGAACACTACCTACCTAGTGATTCTACTAATCATTGTTGTCTTCTTTGATTGCAGACCTTCTACAGGGTTTCAGAGGGAAAACAGGAGGCCGCGGCTATGGTTGTCGGGCCGAGTGCAAGCGCCTACTTCGTAACTTATTTATTACGAGGCTTGGGTGCAGGCCGTTCGAGACTACTACGCCTTGCACGGTATTAGGAGGGCCAAGAAGAAGTGTCGCGGCAAGTTTCTGAGTAGGGAGAAGTACTTGTTGGTAATTATACCTATTCTTAAGGCCTTGAACTTGATTTGATTCGTAGCGCTGAAATTTCACTTGACTCACTTAGGTGCCCCCGAGATGGTGTGTCGATAAGATGGACTATTGGGAGGTGTTGGTGGATGCGTGGTGCTCTCCTGAATGGCGGCTCGAACACCAAAGGGCCAAGGATAAGCGCGACCAAATGGAAGGTGTGCCACACCATCAAGGGAGCTCCAACCTGTTTGAGTACGGGGATAACTAGGTATGTGGTTTGCCACATGATTCATGCATTTTCATTCTTCATGGTAGCATTTATCCTTTCCAAAATGACTTAATATGCTTAGTTAGTTAAAATGACATAATAGGATACTTCAATAATGACATAATTAGCTCAATAATGACTTAATATGCTTTAGTTAGTTAAAAAATGGCATAACTACCTTTGATAGCTCAATAATGACTTAATATGATTTAGTTAGCTAAAAAATAGCATAACTACCTTGGATAGCTCAATAATGACATATTTAGATCTAAAATGACATAATAACCTTTAGATAGCTCAATAAAATGACTTAATATGCTTCAGTTAGTTAATAAATGACATAACTACCTTCGATAGCTCAATAATGACATAATTAGCATACTTTGGTCAAAAATGGCATAATAATCTTTCTTAGCTCCAAAATGACCTAAATTTAGCTTATTTTCCTCGAAAATGACATAATAACCTTTCTTAGCTCCAAAATGACCTAAACTTAGATTATTTTCCTCGAAAATGACATAATAACCTTTCTTAGCTCCAAAATGACCTATTTACATAGTAATATCATTCTTAATGCTAGCTTGAGCCCTAATTAACTAATATTTTGTTCCTCTCTCTCAGCGCACTACCACAAGAAGCACGTGCCTTACGTGTTCGACCTCTATGGCATGGCCCATATGACCCCGTACAAGAAGGCCAACGCATTCACGGAGTCTGACCTAGATCATCCAGAGAACTTCACCAACATCTCCTCCCACCACAAGCTTGTGAAGTACAGAGATGAGGGGAAGACGAGGAAAGGGGAGGACTTTAACCCGAGCCAGGATCCTTTTGATACAGAGCTGGTGATGATATCTGGTGGCGGGAGGTCCCATGGCTCTCAAGCCATTGCTGATGGACTGTTACGTTGTCCTAAGACTCTCCCGCAGATCAAGAAGCGCCTGAGTAGCTCTGATCCTGAGATAACGCCTCGTGCACGGCCCGTGAAGCTCGCCGTGGCGATTACTTATACGGACTCTCTGACATTTCCTCCATTACATTGTGTGTGCGTCCGTCGATGATTACAATGCTAACGAGGAGTGTTGTGTTGCAGGCAGCGGTTCAGAAAGAGAGATTGAAGACCCAGGAGCTTTTGAAGGAGGCAAAAAGGGAGGCGGCAGAGAGGGAGAGGGAGAGGGAGGAGAGGATGGCTAACCTGTTGGAGGAGGAGAGGAACCGGAACGATGCGTCTCACCGGGCCCTATACGAGCTCATCGTGGTACGTTTCTTGTGCATATTAGCCCAATCATGCACGTAATGTTCGCATAACTAACTAATATGACTGACTCGTGAGCACCAAATGTGCAGACCATGTGCGAGAAAAGCGGTCAGGCCGCTCCGCCGATGCCCCAGATTGCTCCGGCGGGCACGGTGAGTTTGATTTGAATATTCCTTAGATACTACTATTCTCAGCGCCTTAGTGCTCGAGCGCAGCCGCCGCCGTCGACCTTCGCCTCTGCACCAACATCGGCCGCTGCATCAACCTGATCTGACCAGAGAAACGCGGCGCCTCTCTGCCACTCCTTCAACTTCTGTAAGGTTTCTTCTTCCTAACCTCAGATCTACCATTAGGGTTTCGTTGTTCTTCGGTGTTCTTCAGTGTTCGCCAATGTTCATTGCTGTCAAATGGATCTTTTGACAAAACGCGACCTTTTTTCCTGTGCGGCCATAACTAGACCTCGTTTTTCTTCATCATAGCATCTCTTTTATTAGTAAACATATCCCATCTGGCCTCTAGCTGTCCCGCTGACACCGCTTAGGGCTTTTGAATTTTTCTCCTTTTTAAGACTGCGATAGATCCAAAATTATAGTTACAACTTGTAAAACCTATTTGTGCAGTACTTAGGAATTTTGTCAGATCTATAACTCCCACACCATTGTAGGCGGTTTAACTTCTTAGAAAATGATAATCCGCCAGGTACCATTAGCCCTCTCTTAAACCGCCAATTTGACCTTAATATCACATAATCCGGTCTATCAATGCACATATGTTTCGATATCTCCTTCCCCCGGCCTGATGCCGGTTTATACACATCAGTCATAAATTGTAAACCGGTTTTAATCCTCTTTCCTAGCTTGTCATTTAAATGGTGAAACAGTTCTATGCTTGCAATTAGGTCCCTTCCCGGGTTATTGAAGAGCAACTAACTATGTACGTTTTGACTGGCGCTTTAGCGAGCCAAGAAGCCATCCACTGGAGGGTCCTTGATTCAGAAAATCCTCCTGAGCCCCAGAATGGAGAAGTGATTGTATTTACTGATCATCTGAATCGATGGTTCAGCCCGCCCGGATCAAAATTCTTTCGTGATGTGCTTGCTAGCTTCCAGATCCGCCCTCAAGATATTGGACCAAACTCTGTGTCCAATATATGCAATTTTCAAGTATTTTGCGAAGTCTATCTGCAAGAGGAACCCACTGTGGAACTATTCCGGGACTTCTTTTACTTAAACCGATGTACTGAATTTACGGACGGGCAGAACACTGAACTCGGGGGCATTTCAATCCAGAAGAGAAAGGATGTTGACTTCCCTCACGCCAAACATCATAGCCACCCCAAGGACTGGAATTAGACTTGGTTTTACTGCCGCAATATAGCTCCAGACAATGAAAATCCTCTGTCGGGTTATCGTGCATACCGGCTTACCAAAACTCATCCAGTTCCTCAGCGACTAACTGCCAAGGAACGATCAAAATATGCCCCTCGGCTAGCAAAACTTAGAGCTTTTGTGGCCAATGGTCTGACAGGCATTGATTTCGTTCGATGCTGGGTGTCTTGGAGCATTTTGCCTTTAAGTCGGCGCCCCGGTTTAATGTGTGAATACACAGGGGAGCTAAAAGACCCTCAGCGTCATATTGATATACAGCTCATGAATGATGAAGTCACCGAAGCTGTCAAGAAAATGCTTGATGAACCGGTGGCTGCATGTAGCAGAGTAGGGCTTAGCCCCTTCTGTGCGTCCAACAAACCGCCAGCTGTAAGAATTGTCTTATTTTTGCTTTAATCCATCCCTCCTTAATTATTCCTTTATAACTTGTTATCCATCTGCGCAGGGCGATGATCCGTTCTGGAAGAGGAAATCGCGGGATAAACCGGCGAGGGCACCTCACATCAAGACCAGGGTTACAAAGAGGCCAGCAAAGAAGAAAACCACCGAGGCTTCTGATCTGCCCAATGATGAAGAGCTTGATGTCCCAGAGACAGAGGTAGAACTTGACTCTCTTGGTTCTTTTTTCATACACCTCATTGACAATGATTGTTATCTGGAGGACGCGGAAGCTAGCTGGGCTGGTGATGTAGAGGTAATTGTTCTATCTTCCGACTCAAATCATGTGCCAGTACCAAAAATCCGCCGAGCAGTCCAGAAAGTAAAATATTCATACCCTCTTGCTTATTCGGATCCGCACTTTTCTTTGAAGACACAGCAGCACCACTCGGCACAGCGATCAACAAGTTACCTCCTCCGGTTTACCATATTCTCCGGTTCGCAAACGCCGTCAAGAGGTCTCTTGTTCTTTTAATACACTTTATGCCAAGGTGGGTTACTTTCGATGCCCTCTTAATCTGTCTGATTTGATTATCACGGAACCTCCCATTCATCCTCTGGTGATTCATCAACCACATAGATGCCTCCACTGAAGAAAGTTCCTGGGTAAGCATACTATACTTAAGTTTTTATGCCTTGCACTAGTTTATTGTACTAACCTCTGCGTTTGTTCTTTTTAGTGCCAAAGCCAGACTTAGCAAGAAAGCCAAGCTGACTACACCAACTGATGATAATCCGGCCACTGAACCGGAGAGGACCTCGGAGGCTCTTGATCAGAATGCTGACATTGCTCTGGATGATCCGGTACCTTAGGGTCAGGACAATTTTGTTGAACCGTCAGAAACGAATCCAACGAGCCAATCTGTTGATCCGCCGAACCCAGCTGCCGATCCACCAAGCCCAGCAAGAACATCTGCTGAACCGCCAAGCCCAGACAAGACTGTTGATGGCACCACAGATGATGTTGTGATTACCGGCTATGGCCATACAGCTCCTGGCAACCCTGTTGCTTTATCAAAGCATAGTGCGAAAGAAGAATTTTCTGCTGTGGACAAGGGAAAATGGAAAATGGATTTATCCAGCTATGCTCACCTCAATGCTCAGGACATCCACTCTGGATATTTAAACCGTCTGTATACAAGCCGTTACTATGAAGCCGGTTTAATAGGTCTGATGAAAGAGCGATATGAGGTAAATATCCATTCCTTTGCACAAGTTCTTTTTCCTTAAAGCCTCCTTCAATTATCAACTCCAGTAGCCCCCAAGGGTCGGTTCATCAATGTGAATGTGAACCGGGACTTATAGTATGATAAGATTGGATTTTGCTTGTGTAGCCCCTATAAACCGGTTTATACCTTTAGGATGAACCGGTATATCTTCTGTAATGTAATTTCCAAAATTCCTTTCAACCATCAACATGATCCGGTTTGTGGAGAGAAACTTGATAACCTTGAGTTGAACTGGTATGCACTAGCCCCAAGTGCCAAGGATATAACTTGTTATGTGCTTGGGACTTAAAATATCAGTTGATATAAAGCAATCTGCATTAGCCCCCAAGTGCCAAGTGTATAACTTGTTATGTGCTTGGGACTTTCAAAAAAGTATTACCAACTTATTATCTATCTTTTGCTGGCTGACTTGACCCAGAAAGATTCCCAAATCGCCGACCTCCAAGAAAACATCAAGTCCCAGCAAGCCGAAACTTCAAAAGCCAAAGAAGAGCTGAAGGGCGCTTTAATAGCCACGGAACAATTGAAGGATGGCTTCAAAAGTGAACGAGCAGATTGGGAGGCCGAAAAAACAACTTTGCTAAAGCAGGCAGAAGATGCTGAAGCGGCCCTTAAACCGGTGACAGAAGAAATGACTGGCTTAAGGCGGCAAATCAACGCTATGACCTCTAATATTTTTGGTAAGCACCTTCTTCCTGGGTTGTACTTAGACATCCTTAGAATCTTCCTGTTTACCAACAATCTTGTAACCATTGCAGGTAGCCGTGTTTCTCATCTTGGTTCAGACATGCGCAAAAAACTCAAGGCTGCCTATACACTGATAGAGTAGTTATATACCGGCGCTCAACGGGTTATCTGCACAGCTTCGTACAATAAACCGCCCCCAACTTTAATCAAGGATACATTGGCCAAGTTGTCCATGACGCCTGCCCAGCTAGAGGAGGTAAAGGGATCTGCTGCAAGGGCCGGTGCACTGTCTGCACTGACTCGGGCTAAGGCCTGGATAGCTGATCTTGATTCGGAAGATATTGGGAATGGCTATCCCAGCCAAAAATAAGATGCGTCAGAATTTGACAATGATGCCCTTAGAGCTCTGACCAAGGAAATGCGCCCGCTTGCAAGTAAACTGGCCGAAGAGATTGATTTGTCTTTCCACCGGTCGATTTATGATGCAGACAACAAACGGATTGATGCGTCGGTTTATGAAGCGCAAAATCTTATCCTGCCAATCCGTAAGCATACTTATGCCCCTGATGTTGAACCGTCCAAGCTTTATCTGGGATTGACTGGGCAACCATTGACTTCCAGCCACTGGGTGGGGAGGCGGAGGGTGAACCGGCGCAAGATGATCCGCAACCTTCACATCAACCTGAGGAAGAGTCATAATCCGGAGGCCGGTTTAACTTTTCATGCCGAGATATCGGTGATAAACAATTATTCTTTTGGGCGCCTGCTGCCTTGTAATAGGCTAGTTTTAAACACTTGGTCTGTTATGCCGTTGTGCATAGCCACTTTGCCTGATACTTATAATCTGTCCGGATAGTGCTATGTCAACTTATGCTCATTAGAAGTTTTATGCAATCCTGCCTCTGCATATGATAAACTTAAAATTGCCCTGGCGGTTCACCGTCGGACGGGTTATGATACCCAATATAAAGCCAGGGTTTATAACCAAGGCTGTAAAGATAATGAAATATGAAACACATCCTACCTGTGATATTGAATCACATCGTTGGTTTATCAACGTTCTTGTAGTAAGGGTGATGACCCAAATCTTGAGTGCTGACAACTCCCACCATGCTGTGCTGGTTTAAAATAAGTCATGCCGGGTTATGATAAACACCGGATGATCATCCTGGCGACTTATAGTGAATGCCAGACCGGGTTAACAAACACCGGTTTATAATTAGTTGTGTACTAACAACTTATAGTTGAAAGCCACGTCGGGTTAACAAACACCGGGTTATACTACTGACTTATAGTCAGGCCGGGTCAAGAGACGCCGGTTTACCTCAAAACCTTTATCAAGGGAGAAAAACTTTGACAAATAAAAGCAAATAAAAAACTTGTAGTCGAGGCTTTTCAAGGGCTGCCAGGCCCAAATTCGAGGCTTTTCATGGGCTGCCAGGCCACTGAGTTAAACAATTTTACAAAGCCTTTTAAGATGGGCCTCACATTAACCAATCGTCGTTTTAACTTTGAAAAGTTCAGGGTCTGTATAAAATTGACTTGTCAAACGTTCGGCGGGTCATACCAGGATTACCTGGACAGAGTGGCTTACTTGATGAAGGCAGGTTAACCCGGGGTTTTAGGTGAATACACCTGGCTTCCAAGCCTGGCTTGTTAGCCTATTACAAGGGTCCTTTAAAACTCTTTGTTGCTGTGCAGAAAGAGCCCCCAGGTAATATTTTGAGCTATGCTCAGTGGGTGCCTATGTTTGAGCTGTGCTTGACAACAAACTCTCTTTGGCCCCTTGGGCGTGAAGCCCCCAAGCTTTCTTGTGGCTTTATAAGCCGGTTCAATAGATAATCACAACTCTGCTTTATAAGCAGAAGCCCTTATGTACCGAAATCTTTTTTTTGAAGAACAGCAGAGGCCCGCTTTAGCAAGGATGCCGGTTTATTATATTGATCATAATATATACATTGTCAAAAATATGTACATAGTAGGAGCCTGTGGATCAGGTGTAGTAAGGCCGAAGATGAGCTATATTCCACGATCGGTGGGTCTCCTCCTCTGATTTGCGTGAGTCTTTGTGCTCTCGAACATCGATAAGGTAGTATGACCCGTTGTTCAAATTCTTGCTGACCACAAAGGGCCCTTCCCAAGGTGGGGATAACTTGTGCATGTCCGTCTGATCTTGGATAAGCCGGAGCACTAAGTCGCCTTCTTGAAAAGCTCTGGTTTTAACCCGGCGGTTGTGATAACGCCGCAGGTCTTGCTGATAAATCGCCGAACGAGCTGCCGCAATATCTCGTTTTTCATCTAACAGGTCCAATGCATCTTGGCGTGCTCTTTCATTGTCCGCTTCAACATAAGCTGCCACTCAGGGCGAGTCATGGCGAATATCACTTGGCAGAAATGCTTCCGCTCCATAAACCATGAAGAAAGGTGTATAACTCGTAGACCTATTGGGAGTGGTATTAATGCTCCATAATATGGAAGGCAACTCTTCCACCCAACAACCCGGCGTCCTCTGCAAAGGGACCATAAGCCGGGGCTTGATGCCCTTCAGGATTTCTTGATTAGCTCTCTCCGCTTGACCATTAGACTGGGGGTGAGCCACTGAGGACACATCAAGCCGGATGTGCTCACGTTGACAGAACTCTTCCATAGCACCCTTGGAGAGATTCGTGCCATTATCTGTTATAATCTGTGGAAAACCAAAGCGGAAAATCACCTTTTTCATGAATTGAACCGCCATGGCAGCATCACACTTGCTTACTGGCTCTGCCTCCACCCACTTGGTGAATTTATCAACCGCCACCTGAAGGTGGGTCTTCTTATCCTTGGACCTCTTAAAAGGCCCAACCATATCCAGCCCCCAAGTTGCAAACGGCCAGGTGGTTGGAATCATCCTCAATTCCTGGGCCGGAACATGAGCTCGGCGTGAAAACTTCTGACAGCCATCACACTTCCTGACCAGATCCTCCGCATCAGCATGAGCTGTTAACCAGTAAAAACCGCGTCGGAAAGCCTTAGCCACCAAGGATTTTGAACCGGCATGATGACCACAATCTCCTTCGTGGATTTCGCGCAAGATCTCACAGCCTTCTTCAGGAGAAACGCAACGCTGAAACGCCCCTGAGACACTACAATGATGTAACTCGCCATTGATAATAGTCATAGACTTGGACCGCCGGATTATCTGTCTGGCCAGAACTTCGTCCTCGGGTAACTCACCCCGGGTCATATATGCCAGGTATGGCACTATCCAATCTGGGATAGCATCAAGAACCGCCACCAATTGAGCCTCCGGATCAGGAACAGCTAGATCCTCCTCCGTTGGTATCTTGACCCACGGATTATGCAGAACGTCAAGAAAAACATTGGGCGGCACCGGTTTATGCTGGGATCCGAGCCGGCTTAAAGCGTCCGCCGCTTCATTCTTGCGCAGATCAATGTGCTCGACCTGGTAACCCTTGAAGTGACCGGCAATGATATCCACCTCACGTCGATAAGCCTCCATGAGTGGATCCTTAGAATCCCACGTACCAGACACTTGCTAAGCCACTAAATCGGAGTCGCCAAAGCAACGTACCCGGATTAAGTTCATCTCCTTAGCCATCCGAAGACCGTGGAGCAAGGCCTCATACTCAGCTGCATTGTTAGTACAGGGAAACATTAAGCGGAGAACATAACAAAATTTGTCACCTCGAGGGGAAGTAAGAACCACTCCAGCCCCCGAGCCCTCCAATTGTCTGGATCCATCGAAGTGAATAGTCTAGTATGTGCTATCCGATTTATCCTCCGGTGCCTGTAACTCTGTCCAGTTGTTGACAAAATCCACGAGCGCTTGGGACTTGATAGCAGTGCGGGGCATATAATTTAACGCGTGAGGTCCAAGCTCAATAGCCCACTTAGCAACCCGGCCAGTCGCCTCCCTGTTCTGAATGATATCTCCTAATGGAGCGGCACTGACCACAGTAATGGGAAGGCCCTGAAAGTATTGCTTAAGCTTCCGGCTTGCCATAAAAACTCCCTACACCAGCTTCTGCCAATGTGGGTATCTCTGCTTTGATTCGATAAGCACCTCGCTAATGTAATAAACCGGCCACTGAACCGGATACTCCTTACCTGCCTCTTTGCGCTCCACCACAATGGCCACGCTGACAGCCCGAGCGTTAGCAGCCACGTATAACAGCAATGGTTCCTTATCAATGGGGGCAGCAAGAACGGGCGGTTCGGCTAACTGCTTCTTCAGATCCTCAAACGCCGCATTAGCAGCATCACTCCAGACAAAGTTGTCTGTTTTCCTCATCATTTGATATAATGGGATGGCCTTCTCTCCCAATCGGCTGATAAACCGGCTTAGCGCCCAATACAACCCGCCAGACGTTGAACATCATTGATACACGCCGGTTTAGCTAGGGACGTAATAGCCTTGATCTTTTCCGGATTAGCTTCAATGCCCCTGTTAGACACCATAAAACCCAAGAGCTTGCCTGCCAGTACACCAAAAACACACTTGGCCGGATTAAGCATCATCTTATAAACCCTCGGATTATCAAAAGTTTCCTTCAAATCAGCTATTAGTGTTTCTACTTTCCTAGACTTCACCACGATATCATCCACATAAGCATGAACATTGCGTTTGATCTGATTATGAAGGCAATTCTGCACACATCGCTGATAAGTCGCCTGGGCGCTCTTGAGCCCAAAAGGCATAGACACATAGCAGAAGGCTCCAAAGGGAGTTATAAAAGTTGTCTTCTCCTGGTCCTTAATTGCCATTTTGATCTGATGATAACCCGAATAAGCATCCAGAAAACTCAACCGCTCACAATCCGCCGTAGCATCAATGATTTGATCAATACGGGGGAGGGCAAAGGGATCGGCTGGACAAGCCTTGTTCAAATCTGTGTAATCCACACACATACACCAAGTGCCATTCTTCTTGAGTACCAGCACTGGGTTAGCCAACCACTCAGGGTGAAAAACCTCCACAATAAACCCCGCTGCCAAGAGTCGGGCAACCTCCTCACCAATGGCCTTGTGTCTCTCTTCACTGAAGCGGCGGAGAAACTGCTTGACCGGTTTAAACTTGGGATCGATATTCAGAGTGTTCTCAGCGAGTTCCCTCGGTACACCTGGCATGTTAGAAGGTTTCCATGCAAAGATGTCCCGGTTCTCACGGATGAACTCGATGAGCGCGCTTTCCTATTTCGGATCCAAGTTAGCGCTGATGCTAAACAGCTTGGATGAGTCACTAGGAACAAAATCAACCAATTTAGTCTCATCAGCCGATTTAAACTTCAAAGCCGGATCATGCTCTGTAGTGGGTTTCTTCAAAGAAGTCATATCCGTCGGATCAACATTGTCTTTATAGAATTTTAACTCCTCTGTTGCACTAACCGACTCAGCAGAAGCCGCATCACCTTCCTCACATTCCAAAGCGAACTTTCGGCTTCCGTGCACTGTGATGGTCCACTTATGACCCGGCATCTTGAGCTGTAGATAAACATAACACGGTCTTGCCATGAACTTAGCATAAGCCGACCGTCCTAACAGGGCATGGTACGGACTCCTAATTTTCACCACTTCAAAAGTCTGTTTCCGACCTTGAATCATGATCATCTACAAAAGCAACCTCCAGAGCTATATTACCAACCGGGTAGGCTGATTTACCAGGCACCACACCATGAAAAACGGTGTTCGATGGTTTAAGATTCTTGTCCGTCAACACCATACGCCGGAAGGTTTCATAATACAAGATGTTGATACTGCTCCCTCCATCCATGAGAAACTTGGTGAACTTATAACCTCCAACCTGCGGTGCTACCACCAACGCCAGATGACCCGGATTGTCAACCCGGGGCGGATGATCTTCTTGACTCCACACAATAGACTATTCAGACCAGCACAAATAACGGGGCACCGCCAGTTCAACGGAATTCACTACCCTTTTATGAAGCTTCTGATCGCGCTTGCACAAGCTAGTAGTGAAGACATGATAATGTGCACTATTCAACTGCTTCGGGTGACTCTGATAACCCGACTGTTGCTGTTGTTGATTCCCCTGTTGATTATAACCACCTTGGTTGCCATGATTGCCTTGATTGCCCTGTCCTCCTTGATTACCTTGAAACCCTGAATCGGAGTTACCTCCACCATAACCCGACCCGTGAAACCCGGGTCCTGAACCGCCGGACGGTCCATGATCATACCGGAAGAGATCTGAGTTTTTGAACTCTCGCATAATAAAGCAATCCTTCCAGAGGTGTGTGGCTGGCTTCTCTTACATCCCGTGCTTTGGGCAAGGTTGATTTAACAGGCGCTCCAGATTCATACCTGATCCTCCACTCCGTGGGGGCGGTTTACCCTTACAACGCTGACCATTACCCTGTAGTTGGTGTTAGCCACAAAATCGAAATTACTGTCCGCCTTACGCTTACCATTATTCCCATGGCCTGCCTGGTTATGTTGTTGTGCTTTCGCACCGCTGTTCTTCTTTCCCTTCCCCGGCTTCTCATCGTCAGACTCGGGATCCTTGGTACTATCAGAGTCGGCATACTTAACCAAAGCTGCCATGAGTGTTCCCATGTCATTGCAGTGACGCTTGAGTCGTCCCAACTTCAACTTCAGCGGCTTAAACCGGAAATTGCCCTCCAATGTTATGACTGATAAATCGGCATTGATGCGGTCCGATGGAAGCAAGATCTCCGAAACCCGGCGCACCCAATGGGTTGTCGACTCACCTTCTTCTTGGACACAAAGGCTAGATCCACAATTGACATGGGTTTCTTGCACGTGTCCTTGAAGTTTGTTATAAACCGGGCCTTCAACTTGGCCCATGAACCGACGGAGTTAACGGGCAAATTATTTAACCAAGTGCGAGCCGTTCCATCCAACATCATGGTGAAGTACTTCACACACGCCGCTTCATCCACATCCAGCATCTCCATTGCCATCTCATAACTCTCAACCCATGACTCGGAAGGTAAATCGGCGATGTAATTAGGCACCTTACGCGGGCCCTTAAACTCCTTGGGTAACCGCACATTGCGTAGAGCCAGGGTGAGACACAGCACCCCCCAAGAGCTGAAACCAAGTCCTCATTCCATTGACGTCGTCGGTCGAACCGGAGTAGGCTGATGATTCGTGTACTGTGCTGCTAACACTGACTCCCGACGCGCTCTACCTTTATCCACCACATCCTGAGCATTTGCACCACTGCGCGCCGGATTAGGCCCTCGAGGGGCGTCACGGTTCCGCGCACTGCTTGACACAGCCGGTTCTTCAATGCGCCTACTGTAACTCCTGCTCGGGCGAGGGGTTGAATGGATTCTGTCTCAGCTATATGAATAGGCCTGCTGCTTTACCATAGCGGTTTGAAGGAGATCCCTGGCCCGCCGTGTCTCAACCACCATTGGAGACTCGCCCTCCATTGGAATAGCTACCAATCGAGATGTTGCAGCAATCATGTTATCCAAAGGGGTAGCACTACAAATAAAGACACATCCGTGACATTTTGGGCCGAACGAATTTTTTTTCTGTCATACATATGACACTTCTATGACGATAATTGTGACAAGACCCGGTATCATCATAGATGTGATGGGCTCCTACTTCTATGACAAAAAATCATGAAAGAAAATGGGCTTTTCGTCCTGGGCGGGCCGGAGACGCAGCTGCATGACATTCTTTGGGTCGTCCATGACGGAAAAAACCATGGTAGAAGCGAGGGGGAGGAAAATTTCGGGGAGTTGTCGGTTACGATGGGAGGTCAGGGGCGGAGCGATGCGCGTTTCTCTCGTACGTACGCACGTGTGTGCGAGGCGTTGGCTCTAACTGAAGCCGAGCAAGGCGTTGGGCTCTAAGTGAACCCGAGCGATTGCACTGCAGGCTACGCGTTACTGAACCCGAGCGATCGATCGATGGTTGTTAACTGAACCCGATGGAGCAATTCCTTCGCTACTGCTGCTAACTGAAGTCGATCGATGCTGCCTCTGGGATGAACAGTGAGTGTTGCGGGGGGGGGGGGGGGGGGGTTGGATGAACAGTGAGCGGTGGTGTTGCCTCGGATGAACGAGGAACCCGTGGTGTGGAGGGCTGGATGAGCGATGAGACGGTGGAGGGGTGGTTGAACAGGTCCCGTGGTGTGGAGGGCTGGATGAGCGATGAGACGGTGGAGGGGTGGTAGAAACGATGGCAGGTGGAGTAAGCGGCGGTGGAGGCTGGATGAACAGGAGCCCGTGGAGGCTGGAGGAGGTCGACGGTAGCCCGTGGAGGCTGGAGGAGGTCGGCGGTGGAGATGAACAGTATCTGTGCAGTCCCGTTTATGCGGCACGCCACACCTCCCCGCCCGTTTGACCGTGGCGCTCCAACACATGTCCGTTTAAATGCATTTTGCGGTACGCCACACCCTCCCGATCAACAGGACCCCGTTTCGACCGTAGGAGGTCCGTTTAAATCCGTTTTGCGGTACGCCACACCCCTCCCGATCAACAGGACCCCCGTTTCGACCGTAGGAGGTCCGCTTCCTCCGTTTTGCGGTACGCCAGGCCCCTCCCGATCAACAAGACCTCGTTTCGAACGTGGCCGGTCGAACACAAGGCCGTTTCCTCCATTGTGCGGTACGCCAGGCCTCGTTTCCATCGCTTGTTCCGTCCAAGCCCTCCCGATGAACACGACCACGCATTCCGTTCCGACCCAGCCGGTTGGATCCCCATGAACACGACGACGACGTTGTTTCTCCGTTCCGACCCAGCCATGTACGTATGCGCGATAGGCGTTAGAGACCCTGCCCATATGTACGTACGTGGCCGTATTTTCTTTCTTGCACCCTCGCCGCTGTACGTACGTGTACATGCTACGCGCGCGCCTCTACTACGACACGTGCGCGCCTCTACATCCACCGGTATATATATGCGTACCGTTCGCGACCAGAATGACAACGCCACGTGCGCTTCGACCAGGTGGGTTCCGGTATCGTCAGGAACTTCCTTGCGTGCGACGATGTAGCTGGTGGGTCCCAGCAGTCAGGGGGGCGAATCGTTTTTTTTGCCCGGACGCACTTCCTTGCGTGCGAAGGTGTAGCTGGTGGGTCCCAGCAGTCAGGGGGGGAACGTTTTTTTCACGAAATATGGTGGCCCGTCCGTGGGTCCCTGCTGTCAGGTGGAGGAATAATTATTTTGCGCGTAATAAGGAGGCACTTCCTTGCTGCGGCCGTGGACCGGTATCGGCCTCTCCACGTCTGATCCACGTCCGATGGAAGCCGTTCCTTGACCATGTTGACCACGCCGCGCCGGGACCACCAGGGCGTTGGACGACGGCGAGGCCTAGGAAGGGGACGACACGGAGCCGGGGAAGACGCGGCAGTGGATGCCCAGCGTGAAACGCGATGGGTTCACTGGTTCGCTGCGGTGTGAGGCTGTAAATGCCGCTTGAGAATAACAGGGGGTGTGTGTGAGTAGAGGGATGGCCTGGCCAGCGGTGGGAGTAGTAGGGGGCGGTGAGGCCTCCGCCGCATCACAGCCGGCCACGGGAGGCAGGAGCACGAGGCACGACCGGCGCTTGTTTGGGCGGCTGGAGCAAGAAGACCAGACGTTAAAGAAGCACTACGACCGTTGGATGGCCATCGTACGGTCACTGGAGCTAGAATCGTGCATATTGACTAAGTTGACAAAGCCCTCCGTCCCGGTCAACTTAGTAAGCCCACAAGTCTGCCTGCCACTATACTGGGTCCAGCTAACAGGGGGAGTATTCATTTTTTGTGTGTAATAAGGAGGCACTTCCTTGCGTGCGAAGATATAACTGGTGGGTCCGAGTACATCGGTGGCGGTAACGTTTTTTCACGAAATCTGAGGCCCTTCGATGGGTCCCTAATCTCGGTGGACGAATCATTATTTTGCGGCGTAATAAGGAGGCATTTCCTTGCGTCTTGTGTGGACCCAGTATCGGCCTCTCCACGTCTGATCCACTTCAGATGCATGTCGGTCGTTGACCACGTTGAGCGAGCGCGCCGAGAGCACCAAGGCGGTGGACGGCGGCGAGGCCTAGGAAGGAACGACACGGAGGCAGGGAAGACTCAGTGATTGTTTCCCGCGGAGGGGAGTACAAGCCCGAACAAGGGTTCTTGGTTCGTCTGCCGTCACGGAGAATAACAGCGGTGTGGGTGAGTAGAGGGATGGTTGGGCCAGCGATGGGAATGCGGTGGGCGGTGAGGCGCGGCAAAGACAGCCGGCAGCGGGGAGGAGGAAGCGAGCAGTCCCGCGGCGCTTGTTTGGTAATTTGGAGCAAGAAGAGCAGAGATTGAAGAAGACGATGGCCGTTGGATGGCCATCCAACGATCACTTCTTGTAAAGGCCAACCTTTTTTAGGAAAGCCTCAAAACTGTGGAAAACAGCATACAGCCAATTTGCCATTATTTCTAATAATTTACAGCCCATTTGCTAATTCTTAAGGTTTTTGGAGCCCATATTCTTTTTGTTAGCATTACAGCCCATATTGTGGCCACAGTTAAAAATTATACGAAATTTTGCATATTTCGGTGCGGTCCGAACTGTTTTTAATCCCGAAATTTCGACTCACATTCAAACTGATTTTAAAACTAAATGTATATCAATATAAAATCCAACAAATTCTCCACGCATAAAAATTAATGTAATTTAAAATCTCGAAATGAAAAAAAAGATATTTGAAACTGATTTCCGGTTTGATGTGTTTTAAAAATGTACAACCCATTTCTCATTACTGATGGGCCATTTTCTCGGCCAGCCGAATGAAAGCTCTCCTCGTCTTGAAAGATTTGCAACCCAACAGGCCTGACAAAGCGACTTACTTGGCAAATCACAAAAAAACTGGGTTGTGGCCGTGGACCCATCTATCAGCCTCTCCACGTACAGTACTCTTCTGATGGAAGTCGTTCCTTGACCACGTTGACCACGCCACGCGGAGAGCACCACGGCGGTGGACAACGGCAAGGCCTAGGAAGGGGACAACACGGAGCCGAGGAAGACGCGGCAGTGGAAGCCCGCGCGGAGAGGAGTAGGAGGGTTCACTGGTTCCGCTGCGGTGTGAGGCTGCCGTCGCCGCAGGGCCTGGCCAGCGGTGGGAATAGTAGGGGCGGTGAGTCCTCCACGGCAAAGACCCGGCCACGGGAGGCGGGAGCAAGAGGCATGACCGGCGCTGGTTTTGGCGGCTGGAGCAAGAAGACCAGAGGTTGAAGAAGCACTACGACGTTGGATGGACATCGTACGGTCACTGGAGCTAGAATCGTTCATATTGACTAAGTTGACAAAGCCCTTCGTCCCCGTCAACTTAGTAGGCCCACAAGTCAGCCTCCCACCAAGGTGGGTCCCAGCTAGAAGGGGGAGTATTCATAATTATTTTGTGCATTGGATTTCACTTGCCTGTCTACGGTTCCCTTGCGTGTGCTCGGGATAGGTGTTTTGCATAGATGTTTTTTTGTGCGTAATAAGGAGGCACTTCCGGTGGGTCTGAGCTGACAGTGGCGGGGACGTTTTTTTCGCGAAATACGGTGGCCCATCAGGTGGGTCCCAGCAGTCAGGGGGCAAACATTTTTTTCTTTGCAAAATACGGTGGCCTGTCCAGTGGGTCCCTGCTGTCAGTTGGAGGAATCATTATTTTCCGCGTAATAAGGAGCCACTTACTTGCTGCGGCTGTGGACCCAGCTGAGACTCTCCACTTACAGTATACTTCCGATGGAAGTCGTTCCTTGACCACGTTGACCTCGCCGCGTTCCGTTGCATGCATGCGTCCATGGGCGTGGTGCGTCCCCTTGTCGACCTCTCACGTCTGATCATCTTCCGATGACTCTTGGTTGTTGACCACGTTGACCACACCGTGCGAGCGCGCACCGGAACGACCGGAGATGGGGAAGACGGGCGGTGGAGTCGCAGATGGAGAGGAGTGGGAAACTTCACGGTTGGTGCGTGGCGACAGCGGTGCCGCCCACGGGAGGCGAGGAAGCAAGAACGAGAGGTTGAAGAAGGAGCGGCTGTTGGATTAACATCCAACGGCCCGGCTGCTAGAATCATTTGTTGATTAAGTTGACAAAGCCGTGCATACACGTCCGCTTAGCGAGCCCACAAGTCGATCCACCAAATCAGCGGGTCCCGGTATCAGCAGGATGAATAATTTTTTCGCCAAAACAAGGAGGCACTTCCTTCCGTGCGAAGATACAGCCGGTGGGTCCCAAATGTCGGTGGAGGAAACATTTTTTTCAGCTTAATAAGGAGGAACTTTCCTTGCGTCGACCATGGACCTCGTGGGTCCCGGCCGTCGAGCTCTCCATCTGATCCTCTTCGATGACTCTTGTTTGTTGACCACGCCAAGACCGAACACAGCGAGGCGGTGGGCAATGAGCCGGACGGGAACGACTCGGAGATGGGAAGCAGCGGCAGTGGAGTCGCAGATTGAGAGGAGGAGAAGGGTTATAACTAGTTCTATTGCAATTCATATCAAACTCAGGTTCACAGGACACGTTCATATTCATAGCCAACATTCACTATCAACAACTCAAAAGATTCATATATACACGAGCTCAGCATATCTATGCATCCAAATGATTGATAGATCACACGAGAATATTCATACATAATTCACAAAAAGATTCAGATATACACATGTTTAGTATGTTTATGCATCCAAATGATTGAGATCACAGCCAATATGATCCATGGACGAACTTTAATTACCTAGGGTGCAGACTAGTAAATGGTGTTCAATCGGAGGTACTTCTTGCTAAAATTAGTTCTTATGCGAGTAAACTTTTGAGTACATAAGAGGCAACACAGACAATCTGAACTTTGCTTGTAGGTTTATCCTCAAATAGTGGCCTCGTCTTGAAGCGGAGGTTTGAGCAACTTGGCCACTACTTTCATCCAACTAGTTCTTGGCTCATCTTGGTCTGTATCTCGCCAAAATTCTACATTGCGTATTTAGAAAGGAGGCGGTTGAGAAAATGAACCACCAAATTTTTGTGCAGTTCATGAAATGGAGCATCCTTGGCGTGCAGACTGATTAAGTGCCAGATGAATATACACGTCAACCAACTTGTCTGGAATCTTTAGACTCCATGCCATATAGTTCGCTACCATATGTGCCGATAACCAAAAGGCACAAGTTGGGACCAAAGACTGGACTGCGTTTTTCTGGGCTATGCACCAAGCAATATTTTTGGTGTTCACTCTCCTAATACTTGGAGTTTGACAATTGGTTGACGCCGGTTGATACTCGAATGAATATAGGCACTTCTTGTCAACATTGATGCTTGTCTGAGAGAACTTTGGACTACATAGCAGCAGCATAAGTACCTGTCCATCTGATCATTTTGTGCAGTTATACTGAAATCACCCGATGTAATGATTTGCCTGTGAGTTCAGGCTCCAAATTACTCCTTTATGAAATTGGCAAACAGTAGCACAATACCAAATTACCAATACATATGACAGGCACAATAATCAGGATAAAGATTAGTACCAACCTGTGTGAGGTAGCATATCAGTTACTATTTGCTTTGACTGGAAGCCGAGATAAGCCAAGCGATCGACAAAGAAAGGAAGAAAGCAAGCGGATATTAGCGATCGACAAAGAAGGACGAAAGCTGTCGAGGCAATGAAGCACCCAAAGTTTTTCTGCAGTTCCACCAAAATCGAGCATCCCTGTTGGCACATATATTGAGAGAGTGAGATTAGTGTAATAGTGGGACTAGTTGATGAAACATACACTAACAAATAGAAGCACCCTCATTATCTTAATGGGAAAAGTTAGCAACATAGTAGTCTTGCTTAAAGAGAGGTATTAGTTTATTTAATCGATTGCCAATTAGCTCAACTCAACACTCAAAGCATTGCCATTTATCATAGGTTGCAAAACTTAAAAGTGCAAAGATAAAGGAGTTTCTCATGACAAAGAGTACGATACAAATAGAGACGACGACAAACTAATATGGATGAAGGCCTTAGGCGGTACCAACTGAGAAAAAAGCTTATTCATGTAGTCCCATAAGAGATGATAAAGCACTCCTTTGGAATCACACAATAGTATATATTTTTGTGCACTTCAAATGTATGGTTGAAATCACTCTTGTTTACCGATCTTGAGATTATATCGAAAGATTATCAAGAACTTCCAGCAGAGTTAAAGCCTTTGGCTGGGATACAGTTCATTGTATTGTCTTGTGTAGTTCCACTAAAATGTATGATTGGCACAACGTGATCCTGTTTGCACAAGTAGGAACAAGGTGAAACCTTCATTAGCTTAGTGAGAAAGGATAGGAAGACATTAGCATATTACTCAAACAGTAGCATCAAATTCACGATGGACAATACGCAAAACATTGCCTCATTGAACCAATGGCAATAAATTGACATGCAAAACAATAGCACTATTATGTCATGAAACTAATAATATTCTCTCCTTGCTCCACCACATGATTCACCTCCATAGACAAACATTCACACGTACATGATTCAGCATAGGGTCCTACTAAAGATTTGTTTAACTCCAACAGGAAAATTAGGCAGTAATAAATTAGTGGTACTTAAGTGCTCCTAATTAATTAAGTGAGATAGCAGAAGTGGAAGGGCTCCCTGGAGGATCGTCTCACATGTAAGGTAGTCGTTGCCGGAGCCCTTGAATAGCCTTGACTAAGGCCTCTGGCTTCAGCAAGATTGCCTTGGCACTGTTTATTCTTCTTCTTCATCCTCTTCATGCTATGTTTCTCTTTCTCCTCACCAGTTGGTGAAACCAAGTACATGATTGGCCTTCTAATTCAGAATTGGTTTTGTCAGTGAGGGAGTACAAGTGTACTAGTAAAAAATAGCATTATTTTCTCATGGCAGTCGGAAAATAGAGATGAACACATGCATTAAATATCATTCTTACCTAAAGGAAGGTTATTGCGCCAATATGGATGATGAGGATTGGAACACAGATCTCCCTTTGTGCAGTTCCACCAAAATGAACCAACTGTTCCATCTGACATTCCAGTTAAACAGCACAAAAGTCACTTCTTTTAAGAAGAGTTTTGTGCAGTGCACCAAAAGGTCACAACAAAGAACTGTGTGAATTGGATATCCCTGTTTGCACAAAAAGGCACAGAAGGAAAGCAGTCGGGGTCTCAAACAATTACAGGCAAAAACATTTGGCTAAACTTGTCAGAGTCTCAAACAATTACAGGCAAAAACAGTGGCATGGCTTCATTTTTACCAGGGACATTATATTAAGAACAGCTAAGGCTGCGTTTGGTTCACAGGTTTGGTGCAGGATTTTCTTAGGAACACAATTCCTACCGTATTCTTTCCCTTCCAACCGTTCGGAACACGGGAAAGGTGAATAGTGTTTCGTAGGAAAGCTGGTCTGGTAGTACTAATTCCATTGGATTAGAAACATCCACGCGCTGCTCATTTTTTGGGCGGAAGCCCGAGGCAGGCGCTCTGCCATGCGTTAGACAAAGTTCTTTGTGCTGTGTTTGCCGGAATAAAAAATCAACCTATGTGTGATGCGTGAGGTGAGGACAAGAGTATTCACTGTGCAGCTGAATAAACAAATAGCATCTCATCTTGCCAAGCATGCTACTATAAAAAAAAACTTCTGTACATTTCGTAGTCCTTCTGAAAAAATTCTCTTGAGAGTTTCCTCCGGTTCGTTGTTCCATAGTTTTATACCTACATTCCTTTCCTATTCCTCTATTTTCATCAAGACCTATGTTTTCTGCCCCTTTATTCCGAGCGGGGCCTAAATATTTGGTATAAGGGCATGGGACAGTGGGTGCACCAGCAGTATAGCACCATGTACGTAAACAGGGGCATAAAGTGGTGATTCATAGTTTTTTGCCCCGAGAAACAAACATCCAAGAAAAATATTTTTGTTCACTCTAGCCACCTACTCCTATGTGTGGATAGCAAATCTAGTCCTGGTCATACCACTGTGTACAGCGTTACCCCTATATTTCCCTTTTTGATCAAGAGACCGGTTGGATGACCAGTCTATACTACTTTCACCCCCTTTCCTTCTTGTTTGTACCAAGTCCGATGTACTACATACTAAATTCCCCCACCCCACTTTATTTCAATGACAAGTATTTTCGGACGGAGGGAGTACAAGATTCGACTCCATGAAGTAGCTTTACCTCTAACAATAGAAGAAAAAATAGGTGACGTTGGACCATCCGATCGAGAGGGGCTGAGAGGTAGAAAATGATGCACATGCAGCGACGTAGCGAGCTGGGGAAGTAGAGCTAAGGCGGTTTCGAACGAAGATATACCTGAAGGTCGTTGGGATGTGGATAGGTGGGCGGCGAGAGGCCGGATCCGCCCACAGGCAATGTGAAGGATCGGAGGACCTCCAGCGCCGGTGCTCGGCCAGAGATAACGGTGCGGCGGCGTGGGTCTCCTCCTCGCTGTCGACGACGGCCCCAACGCTGCCCCTCCTCCCTTCACCGGTGGGCGGGATACGTCCGGATCTGTAACCAGCGGTGAGGATAGAAAGCCAGTGTTAATTGAAGGGATAAAGACAGGGTTACGACCCCTATCTTGTTTAGATCTGGAGAGGATGAGAGTGTGTGAATAGAGCAGCCCTAGCAAGCAAGCGTGGAGGCTCCGGCATATATATAAGTAGTGGGGTAGTTTTCCTTTTTCACTCCATCAAAACAATCGTTTAAAATTGTGTACTATACTACATGCCGGTCGCGGTTTTTAGTTGTTGATTGTTTTTGAGATAGCTACCGCTTGTTCCAAGTGGTGTTACGGTGTGACAGTCGCACTTTGTATCGTTCAAGTCTGGTAGTACTACAAGTCCCTCCATTAAATGAACAACCACCCCTCGTAAAAATTGTGAACAAGCCCACGGCTAAAATTAAGCGGAAAGCGTGGGTTGCCCCAACATGCATTATTATTTATATTTTCTACTCCCTCCGTTCCTAAATATAAGTCTTTTTATTAGCCACACCTAAGACAAGAATTTTTTATTAGAAGTGAACCCCACATGTCATAGACACAAAAATTGTGGCAAGATTCCCTTAGGCAAGCCAAAGTGTGTCTAACAATTTGAGCAACTCAGGTTAGGCAAGTGTGGCAAGTGTGGGAAAAATAATGTGGCAACATAAGACAAACATAGTCACAATCCAAACAGCCCCGTGATTTTTTGTGACATGCATGAAAATTTGGTTAGTTAAATTTATAGTCAAAACTTGGCAAGGTGCATCAAATCAACACATGCAAGTATCAAAAGGAAAGTAACGGCATGCATGCATGCGTTGTACTCCCTCCGTTTCCAAATATAAGTCTTTTTAGAGATTGCAACAAGTGACTACTCCATCCGTTCCAAAAAGTAAGTCTTTTAGGGATTCCACTACAAACTACATACGGATGTATATAGACATATTTTAGAGTGTAGATTCACTCATTTTGTTTCGTATGTACTCCAGTTCATAGTGAAATCTCTAAAAGACTTATATTTTGGAACGGAGGGAGTATCTGGCAGAATATGTCTACTCCTACATAATGAAGTAGCCCATTTGAAATGTGTAAAAAGAGTTTTATCGAATGCGGTGCTTTGATGTGTCGCGTCAACTCGCATACAAGCCCGAGAAATTTGATTACTACGACGCCCTCTCCCTCGTGGACTGAGCTCCAGTGCCTTACCGACACCTGCCTTTGGCTGCATGACAGGTGGGCCAACCACCTGTTGGGCCCCCCTGTCATGGACACAAAGGCAGGAGCAGTAAGTAGAAGCTTCGCTACACGCTATCCCTCCCGCACGAGGTGGACGGACATGAAGAAGTGGATTCGATACTGTAGAAGTAGGGGTAACATCATTGTTCGTCTTCTCGAAGAGGCGAAGAGCCAAGTGCAAACCGAACGTGGCAGTTGCAAACGCTCGTGTGGTGCGGTTCCTTGGAGTACTCCCCACTATGACCAGCCTGAGAGAGTGCTTTGATATGTTTTAGTCTCATGACTAAAAGTAGTGGGACTAAAACTTGTTGGCCTCATTCATGCTTGGATCCAAATACTAAAGAGACTAAAATCATGTTAATGACATTTCAAAGCATCCGGGCCCGCGTGCCATCCACCAAATCACAGCGAGGTGCTACAGTCGAGACTCACCTGTCACCCCTGTGTGGCCGTCATGACCCGTCATATCACAAAACCCACACCTTTACCAGCAGTGGTAAGGTGGCCTCCAAGTTGGACTGGACGAAGCAACCATCATTTCACTGGAGCGCTCGTTCAAGCCCTTTCTTCCCTTTCTTGAAGAAAACCTCACTCCAGGCTACTCACTTCTGCCATTTTTCTTCTGTACCGACGAAGGAAAGGTGGGCGAATCAGTTATGCTGCTATATTTTCATTCCAATAATCTTATTTTTGCGAAGCACCGACCGATTCTCACATCCTATTCTTTTCCCGTTTTCATTGCGATTGTGGTTTCCTTTCGATTTCTTTTTGTTTGTCGGTTCATTGATTGATCACGGAGCACTAGGCAAAGAGTTGCGGCGGACAACCCACTGGAGACAGCGATCTCCGTGAAGCGAGCACCGACCAACGAGTTGACCATGTTGGCGGGCCAACCCATGGAGACGAAGAACTCCAAGAAACAAGCACCGGCCAAAGAGTTGAGGGCGTTGGCGGACGAACTCCTCAAAGAAAGTTGGAAGAACAGAAGGGCCCCACCGTGCCTACCCCAGGGAGCTCTAATTGCCACCTATGTGAGGCTCAAGACCGAGTTTGAGGAGATAGTCGCCGTTGAGAAGCGGTATTCCCCAGCAAGGTGATGGCCCCCATCGAGGACGAGGAGATGGCCCCCGGAGATATGAGATCCCCCGGTGAGCTGCACAAGGTAAAAAATAATGGCTTATTACCATAGTTGTGGTTTTTGATTATTTGCAATGTGCTTGCTTTTTGATTATTTGCAATGTGCTTGCTAATATGTTAGTGTTGTGCAGGTGCCGGTGGTTGTCCTTGATGATTCCGATGTCGTGGCCCGTCCTGTTGGCATCGCCCCGAAGATCGATTTCGATACCGTTGTCCATCCTGTGGACATCGCCCCAGAGATCGATTCCGATGTCGCGGTCAGTCCTGTGG
This sequence comes from Aegilops bicornis, assembly GCA_021605145.1. NCBI lineage: Eukaryota > Viridiplantae > Streptophyta > Magnoliopsida > Poales > Poaceae > Aegilops > Aegilops bicornis. The sequence goes on along the minus strand of CM038670.1, from coordinate 768,907,366 downwards.
ACATCGCCCCAGACATCGATTCCCATGCCGCTGTCCGTGCTGTGGTCATTTGGCCCGTCCTGTTGGAATCGCCCCGAAGATCGATTCCGATACCGTTGTCCATCCTGTGGACATCGCCCCAGAGATCGATTCCGATGTCGCGGTCAGTCCTGTGGGCATCGCCCCAGACATCGATGACAAGAAATAGTTGGTCGCGCTAATCCTTCAGGGTAGTTTGCATTGCCCTGTGTTTAATTACCAGAACGATGCGTGTTATCAAACCATCTTAGGGCTAGTGCACTGTCTTGTGTGGGCGGATCTTGCTACTTTTGTTTGATAGTGAATCATGCGATGAATCATGCGTAACCCTCTCCGAGTTATGGAAACAGATGTATTCTCACCAGCTTTTGATGTAATATATGGCATGCTTAGATGTAAGTTTGAACTTTTTATCATGTTAGCAGGGCTTGTTTGATGATTCTTGGTGTTAGTAGGCTAGCTACTATGCGAGCTATAGTACATGCTAAACACTCACCGAAGAGAAATGTTGGGGCTGATGAGCTCGTGGTACGCTTATACTTCTCCCTCGTTGATCGACCAATAGCCCTAGCTCCTAAAATTGTTGGCTAAGTGATCGATCAGACAATAGTCGACATACATTCAGGCCTCATTTGGTTCATAGGGTAGGAAAATCGTAGCAAAAGTACAGAGAACGTGCAACACAAAATCATAGCAGTCTTGAGGCGTACTCCCTCCGTTCCAAAATAGATGACCTAGGCGGGCTAGTTTGGCCTAGTAGGTTTCAGTGATATGACGTGGTACAGTGCCGTCCAGTCTTATCGTGTGGTAGCAGTATTGCGGGTACAGTAAGTTTTCTTGAAGAAGCGGAGTTCAACAAAGTCATGATGGTTCCTTCGTCCGAACAACTTACGGTGGGAAAGGTTGGGCCTGCGATACTACCGGGGTAGACCAGGATAATTTTGTGCATGGCAGATGGACCAGGATGGTCGACGTCCCACATGTCGGCGAATGAAAGTATTCTTTCCGATATAGAGGACGAGCAACGAGTATTCATTGTTTATTTTTTATGAAAGCTATTGTCTCCACCATTACTCCTTGACTTTGTCAATGCCTCTCTCTCCTCCACATAAGCGGGGACTACTTGCTATGCATGCAGCGGGCAGCTGGCGTCTTGAGGGGCCAGGGCGGTGAGAGCGGGTTCCGGAAGCGGTCCGGACTCCAACATGGCCCACCTCACATTATCACCATATATTTCTTGGAGTCCTTGCGGTGGTAGGCGATCTCTTCTCCCTCCCCTTTCTCTCTTCTCAGCCCGGCCTTGCTTGACGATTAGATTTCGGCTATCGACGGTTTATTCAATTACGGTCCCACATGTCAGTGAAATTGCAAGACAACGCATGTCCCCTTTGGTGAGCGGCGTGCGAGCCGGACTGTCGGGGTTGCGACGCGTACGAGTCGTAAGTGTGCCGCCTTTTCCTTTAGAACTTGCGAAGCGTAACATTTTCGCGCGATCGATCGATAGAAATCCAGAACAAAATGACGAGGCGGTGCTTTCCCGCTCGTTAGGAGGGCTAGTTCGAGTGATATGGCGTGCTACTGATGCCGTCCACTTGCTCCATTTTATGTAAGCAAGAGTTTACACTCGTCTGTGGGAGGAGCGCGAAACACCACGGATCTGATTTTGATCGAGGGATAACTGTTCCCTGCCAAGTAATGGAGGATTGTTAGCGATTATAGCATGATAGTTAGGGCATCTCCAGCACTGGCCCACAAATTTACACCGGCATCTGTCCGAGGACACTGATGGATGCCATCCGATGTTGCCCGCATACCTTTCGACAACTATATGAACTAACCGGACGAAATTCGTGCAAACAAAGCGAATTTCAAATTAACCGGATGAAATTCATGACATTTCGAAAACTTTTCCTACAAACTGGACGAAATTCATTACATATTTCGTGGTGGAGCAAGGAACCTCGTGGTGGAGCGTCTGCACTCATAATATTTAATATTATTCAGTGATATAAAATTAACCAATCATCTCCACAGTGGACTAGAAGAGTATGAAACACGACAGCCCAGTGTAGTTACATCATACTAGTACATGGCTAACCCACGCTATCACCATATTTCTTGGCTTCCGTGCGACACCTATCTCTAGTAATCCAGCAGCCTGTATCGCTTCTCCCTCCTCGTCTCTATCAAAGTGCGGCGGTAGTGGCGTTTACGCCGTCTATTGAGGTCGGTTAACTATCACATGTTAGCGACATGCCAAGAGCATTCTAAAAAAATTCTTTCATGTTCCGTTTTCAAAAAGAAAAAAATCCTTCCACGTACGAATTTGCCTTTATGCTTTGAGCAACTTCCATGTCCTATACTGCTCCTGTTTGATACTCTAACTTAGCTAGAGGTTAGACTAACTCATGACTAACCCTAAACTAACTGTAGCCAAAGAGGTGTTTGGGTGACAGGGTTAGATTGACAATAAATGCACTTCATGGAGAGAGAGAAAAGTGATTTTTCAGTGGTCCCAATGAGAACTATCTCCAGTTAGCACCTCTTGGGTGGGATAGTTTTTTTTGGTGGGTTCGGTGCAACTTGCTCCAATTTAAACCCTCATGCTTGGATACTTTAGGGCTATTTGAGCCCCAACTAGCTCAAATTAACTCTAACCCATGGATCCAAACAGGGCCTATGTGATCTCGGCCTTGAGCGGTCGCGTGCAACGGGAAGTGGCGCTGTCTCGGCCGTCACGCCACTTCAAAGCCGGCGCCAGTGAGAGGTCGCCTCCGCTCTAGCCGGGCATTAATGTGGCACTGACGCTCCAGGGCGACGCTGACCGTTTCACGCGGGAAGCGCGCGCTGGCAAGGGAGTATAGGTTTTGAACCGTTTCAGGTGTAGTAGTAATGGTAGTTTGCAAAACTACTCAATTATTGCACTCAGTTTCCTAAGAAATTGTGGTAAAAACGTTACTCCACAGCCCGCTTCCCTTCTCCTTCCTGCTCGTGATTTACGTGGCCATGTTAACGTGGTTGTGTCAAAAAAATGTCACTTTCTGCTCGTGATTTGGCGTTATATAATTACAAGCAAGATTCTTGTGCATTGCACGGAACATCAATATGCATTTTTTTACAAAACACCTGTTGTGATTGACCCATGCAGGAGTAATCCCATGTGTTAAAACTAATGATATCTCGAGAATTTTATCGAAAAACTGGTATCTCGAGAATGTCATCGAAAATGAAAGATGAGAGATAAGGCGAGGAGGAGTGGAGCGTGGTGGTGACTGGTGGTTGGAATGGGCAAAGGCATGGGGATGGGGCGGGCAAAGTGCGGCAGCCACCATGCATGCTAGATTGTTCCAGAGACTTATTCCTTTTTTAATTGTTGAGCAATGAGGTTGCAGGAGATAATGATGTGGAGAGAGGTGCGGGTATCTTTTGTAAAATTATCATAGTTTGCTTCCTATCCGTCAGATATAGATCATACGCTCGGTATTACAAGATGGCAGGCACACCATCATCGCTAACTCGTTTTTTTATAGGGGTATATACAGATGATAAGTTTGCTGACTACTAAAGTAAAGTGGAATCTGTCCATGTTATGCAAGTAAATAAAGGTGATTGTTTATCATACGGGTAAGGTTGGACGAAGAGTGGTAGGAACAAATGCTCCGCCTAGAGCATGTGTGTGTGAGATGGAGTCTTAGTGTGTGTGTGTGTGAGAGAGAGAGAGAGAGAGAGAGGAGAGAGAGAGAGAGAGATGGAGTCTTAGTTTGTGTGTGTGTGTGAGAGAGAGAGAGAGAGATGGAGTCTAAGTGTGTGTGTGTGGGGGGGGGGTTGCGTGTGTGTGTGTGTGTTTGTGTGTGTGTGAGAGAGAGAGAGATGGAGTCTTAGTGTGTGTGGGGGGTGGTGTGTGCGTGCGTGTGTGTGTGTGTGTGTGTACGCGCGTGCGTGCGTGTGTGTGTGTGTGTGTCCCGGGGTCCTCTGTGGCGGATGTAATTTAAGTGTGCATGGCTTCATCATAGAGAGGTGATGTGTATGGCAGAGGCCACCAACTATGGGGTGCGAGAGAGAAAATGCCCGTAGGAGGGAAGAGAAGGTGCGTGCGTGTGAGAGGAGTCGACATCGAGAGAACGTGTTTGTTCGAGAGACACCACGGAAGACTACTATATATCGGTGGTGCATGTAGGCGGGAATTAAACAAAGGGATGGTATTATTGGTTTCGGGGATATAGGGGAAGAGTGAGAGGCGCGCGGGGCGGGGGAGTAGCTAGAAGGAGATTGTTAAGTGTGAGTGTGTGTTTTGCCCATCCAGGCGGAAGTTATGTGCACAAAAGAGGAGAACGATTCGGTGTGGCGTTAGGATTGAGGGTAATTAACTACGTATGGAGACATAGAGACCTTGAACGTGCATGTGTGAGAGGTATACATGTATATGTAGGATGTGTGTGTGTGCGCGCGCGCATGATCGAGATAAAAGAAAGTAGACATAAGTCCTAAGATCAATGACATGGGAGAGACGGATCGGTATGACAATATGCATGCATGTGAGAATGCAGGGAAGAAGGCCCAACAATTGAGCATGTGTTTTTGTCTTTAAGAGATAGTGGCGTGGGCTGGAGCATGCACCTATGGCGGCGAGAGGGGTGAGGCATAGCGATTGTGCAAAAGAGATCAACCTATAAATGCATATGTATGGATAGACATATATAGTGTGGGTGATAGGAAGCAAGACTCCGTGCGAGAAAGAAATGTTGACGGAGAAACTACAAATAGATCTGAGAGATGGAGATGCTAGCTAGAGAGACATCCGTTAGTTTGGGTGTCGGAGATGACCGTCGGGTGGTTCAAAGGGTGAAGTTATATATGTGTGTGAGAGGGCACTTGACTGCATGCATGTAGAGAGAAACATATGTAGTGTGCGTGATAGGAATCAAGAGTGAGGGCGAGAAAGAAGGTTGATGGAGAAACAGGATAAATAGAAAGATAAAGATGCTAGCTAGTGTGCGCGGAGATAGGAGTCGAGTGGATCGGAAGGCTGGGTTATGTGTGTGGGTGTGAGAGAGATAGAGAGAGGCTGCATGTGAGTCACATACAAACAGATATCGAGAGAAATGAGATCGGAGAGATGGAGTTTTGTGTCTCATGAGAGAGAAAGATATCTCACAACGAGAGTGATAGCTAGAGAGACATATGAGGGAGCATAAGATATCTATAGGGAGAGAGGGTGTGTTTGAGCGACATACAAGAGAACAATGGAGAAATATGAGCCACAGGAGACAGAGTTTGTGTTTGTGTGTGAGAAAGAGATATTGAAGAGGAAGAGTCGTGGGTTCTCATATCTAAGGAGCGAAAGACATCTCTGTATGAGGGGTGTGTGAGTGGCACACATGGGAATAGTTGAGAGAAATGAGACCCCGGGAGACAAAGTTTTGTGTTTGTGTGAGAGAAAGAGATTCCACATGGAGAATCATAGCTAGAGACACATAGCAGGGAGCGAGATATACTCGAGAGAGAGATAGAGTGATGAAGGTCGATGGAGAAATCTTGTCTGTGTTACGAAGATAAAAGATCATTGTCGACATACTGGTGTACGAGAGATGCCTTAGAGGCGATGAGCAGCGTATAGGTCCGGAGAGATAGTCCTATATAAGCATGAGCGATAGCTATATGAGACGAATATCTGGTTTAAAGGGGATTCAAATATTTAAACCGGAGATCACGACATTGATAATATTATAGCATAAATTGGTGTATCAAACATGCATATTCATTTGAATTTGGGCACACGTGTAATGTTATATAGTTTATCAATATTGGTGATCCATGGATTCTTCAATTACAAACAATGCATGGTTTATATGCAATTAGTGTCTAAACAGGATTGCACTATATGTTGCGTGTGTGGAACACATTATACATGTTTGAGAAGTTAAAAAAACCCGCATGAAACACACATTAATTGGAGACAGTTAGCGGGGAATGCATACATTGGATTTCAACATAAAGTGGTTTCAAATATTTGAAAATCCAAATTGATGGATACAACCTTATGAATCTGAGATCATGTCATTTGTAAACCATATTTATGTATAAATGGTGTTGTGCTTTTGAAAGTATATATGTAAAAAATGATGTATATAGAATGTAATTCCAATTGAAAATGGATCCCTTGAAAAAAATAGTAGAATACAAGCGGGATTCGAATTGAGTTGGCACGATGGCGTGCACTATGCAAAATTTGAACGAAGCGGGGAAAGTCGCAGTAACCGCCCAAAACCAAAATCTGCGAGATGGAAATCACTACTGCCTATCCCTACCGTGCAAAGCCTATCTGCTGGATTTCTATAGGTTTTGATAGGGATAGGTTTGTAATTTCACCCAAACGTGACGTAACCGCCTCTCACCTGGACTCATACACGGTGGGCGCCAAAACACAGTGTGCCCTCAGCCGAAATTGACTCCCGCCCCGATTCATATTCATACACGGTGGGCGCCAAAAACAAACTCTCGTCGGGAAATATTCGGTGTATGCGAGATTACCGTCCTATCCCCAACCGACTAATGTTGCTGTGATGTAGTAGAAATTTGAAGCAGGGCTAAGTTTGTAAATTTCCTCGCATTTGAGACAAGCGGCATACGACTACATGGTTCCCCTTCCTCTCTACCTCCCTTTTCCCCATTCGTACTCCGTGGGCGCCAAACACCCTCTCCACCCCCACCCCCTCCGTCCGCGCCGTCCTCCACCCCATCCTTGCCGTCCTCCTCCACCATGCCGGAGCTGATACCCCGACGCCACCGTCCATTACAAGAGATCGACCTCTCTCATCCACGCCTTCGGACCGGGATCCTTGCATCCCGTCCTCTCGATTCATCCCCGCCGTCGTCCACCTTGCCGGCGTCGCTCCTACGACCGTCTCGTCCACCGTGCCCTGCCGCCACCGTCTACCCTCCTAGATCTGCTTCCATGCCACCGACAGCCATCGCTACCGCAGCACCGTCAAATTCTCACCAGATGCGTTACATCGGCGCCGCACTGAGGCGGTACTCTTTCAGATATCTGCTCAACTTATTTATCGCAGCAAGAAAATAGATCGGCCTTTGCTTTACTCGATTTCTTATCTTGGTTGCGAATTTGCCTTTGTCCGGTTTGCACCTTCGGATCCGCCATGGCACGCTCAACACTATACTCCCAATGCTTATGGTTTTCCCTTTTATATTCCACACTAGTTAAATCACGATGAGACTAAATTTCAAAATTGGGTCAGTCGATTTTTCAGAGCTCGCCGGAGTTCGCCGGTGCGATCCAAGGGGCTCGGGTGGTTGTGGGGCCTCGCCGAACGAAGAAAACTCGACTCGGGTGGGGGTGTGGGTGGCGGAGGAACACAGCCGGTGCGGGCCGGTGGTCCGGCCGGTGGCCCGTGCGGTGTTCTGTATGGAAAGAATCACAGACGAGGAAGAAGAAGGGTTAGGAGATGTAGGATCTTCATCCAACCGCCTGAAATGGTCGAGAGACAGCTGGGACTTGCATTCTTAATGCACTCTGATTCATCATGTGTGGGCACTGCGCAACCAACATTTTATTATCCAAAATCTGCTTGCTCTTCTTTACCATGTTCGATAGTGCTGGCTTTGTCTGCGATCGATAGGCTTTCAATTACTAGCGGCAATACAACACCGTATTTTCAAGCCAGTTCCACTTTCCCGATTTATATATCGTGGTTATGGTGTACCCCTATTATGAACACTATGATCTGCCTAGTTGTTGTGTGCTCTTGTTATCATGGTTTGGCAATAAACTATCTATACAGTATATTATGAACATATCATACACTTGACTATCCTTACTTCTGGAGCCTATTTTTTGTGTACTTGTGACAGATTATATAAATGCACGCACGATATTACAGCACACATGAGCTCTCTCATCAGAATCCAGTGATAGCACATAAGTGTTTACAGGGGCACCCCTATATTAGAGTATCATCTACATTACAAAGATAATCTCACAACTATTTATGTTTTCATGGTTCTCAGATATTATACGCAATTACAGTGAATATCAAAATCCGCACATCAGAAGAATATTGTGGAACACTGCAATGACTTACAAAATTGGCACCAAGGCATTGAGTGCCATTTTGGAAGCAATGAAACTCGTACGCTCCCCACCTGTTGATTCTTGTTCAGAATATCATTCTAATGACTATTCTAACCACGAGGAGTCAAAGGCAGATGGCACATCCTGTTCACCCATCAAGGTGCCTATTCTAATTTGGCAAGGTTTTATTGATTGCGCATATCTTGCATATGTTGTTTTGCATTTCTTCTACTTTGTTGCACCACCATCTGCTTAGTTTACTCATCATATAACTCGAGATGCTATGCCCATCCATTATCAATACATATTCCATCTGTCGTCATACCATGTTTTTCCACTCAAAAGTTGTTCTTGTGCATCAGACATCAAAAAGGAAGAGGGTGATTGCTGAACCTGAAGGAGCACCAGCAAAGTCCTTGAAAAACGTGGTGTTGCCGGAGAAATCAGACAGCACCCCACTTATATTGGTTGTACAACCAGTGACACAAAACATAGGACCGACTCAGTGATTGTACCCATACTTCTTGGCCACACCACTAGCCCCACCACCACAGGACATGCACTCCAGCAAAAGGTAAACCGTTTCATTTGCCATATCACAAACTGTACCATAGAAAATTCCCACTCCAGCAAAAAGTACAGCAAGTCCACCGGCCGAAGACCTATCCCAACTGCAGAGACGGCCAATTCCTGCTGATTGGAACCCCATTCCATTTATTCCCAGTTTAAAAGACAATGCTTTCAATGTTGTTGGGGACTACGTGCATATATTCCCATCATGGGAAGATTATAGTGAAGACAAACACCATTTTCACATCTTCCTGTCCAACTTACGTGTAAGTGCTATTATTCATGGTTATTATTTTCCTGTTTTCTATTGATCGAACACATCAATGATTTACATTACATTGTTGTAACTAGGTGAGGGTCAATCTGGATAGTCATGACGAGCAAAGCTTGCTTGTGCTTTTCAAGGAAGCATTGCAGCGATGTCGGTGTTACCCGAGGAAATCACACTTTGATGGCAAATCTATAAGCGAATTTCCGGTGAAGTCTCCTGTGCTAAATTTAGAAGACATTGAATGGAAAAACCTAGTTATGCACTTGATCTCGTTCGGGATGAGGTATTGTCTATGAAATCACATGACAATTTGAACTTCTACTTTTCCGCATGTGCCTTACGGATCTTTTTTGCAGGAAATCAGCTCGAAGAAGAATTCTGGTTCGAAAAGAACGACAGGATATCGCAAATATGTTGCCCGCTGCTTTGCTCTTGTTAGTACCTGTTGTCCTGTATCACTGTACTTGCATACATACCTGGTTCATTATGTGACAGCAGTATGCATGATAGCTTGCTTATCAATTGTTCGCTCCAAATTATCTCATCTGTATGAATGGTTACATTAGTGTAGAATATATCCAATGCCAATGAATTTTTTTAGCTCTGCATTGTTCTTGTAAGTACATGCTGTCCTTTATCATTGTACTTATATTGACAGGTAGTTGTTCATGTACCATCACTCTGCAGCTTATTTTCCTTTGCCCTCCATTTTCTACACATCAGATCTATATTTACTCTTACCATAATGTTGGTCTTGAAGAAGTTTAGTTGTGCATTGCTCTTGGCTGTGCCTTTTGCATGTCGCTGCACATACATTTATAGCTACTTGGTTATGTAGCATCACTCTTCATCTTATCTTAAATATTCTCCATTTTTTTGTATATTATCACATCTATATTTACTCTTAACAAAATGTAGAATAAAGGCAACGGTTATGAAGAACATTTTGTGCTAAACTTCTTGAATTGCCCCCCATCAGCATGGACAAGGGCTTTATAGAGCCTGTCTTCACCAGTAATGTAAGTTTGTCCTTCTCAAGCCTTCAAACTTTTTTGTGTATATTTGGTTAGGCATCCCTGCAACAGCTGTTTATTTTTTGTGTTTGCATCAAATTGCATGTTTAAAGTTTATTATGTAGTTCATAAACAAAAGTTTGTCCTTCTCAATTTAAGTTTTCAGTTGTACAACCAAGTTCCTTCTTCATACCATGTAAATTAAACTACTCTGAGCAAGTGATCTTCTTTTGCCTTTGCATGTATATACATTCTTCATCAAGTAATCCGGTGGTGTGGTGAACCTACCCACTCTGACACAATGTCATATTCTGCAATGTCTTAACTATGAACAATGTCATATCATTCTACTATTATTTAAACCGTCTCTTTATTTGCCAATCTGAAATGGGATAAATTGACGACACACTAACCATTGATACTTATGAGTTCTTGATCTGTAATCCGGTGGTGTCGTGAAGCTGCCAACTCCTTCACAATGTCAATTCCTGCCATGTCTTGACCTGAACAATACCATATTGTGTTAATGCAATTTTAAAGCTGTGTCACTTTATTAAATCAAGAAGAAATGTGATGAATTGTCAAGACCTTGATACTTTTATGTGCAAAACACATCATCTGTGCGCTTGTTTATCTTTGAGTGAGGAAGATATAAGTGTTGAACAAGCGCAGACCTCATCATCTTGCTTTCATTTGCTATGTTGTAGCTCCCAATGAGGCTAACATTTCTTGAACTCTATTGAAGTGATGTCGATTTTGTATATTATTTTGTCGGCGTGTTTATTTGCCTTTGGTGGCGATCTTTGATGCCGATGTATGTAATCTGCTGTCTGCTTGTGCTTTATTATCATAGTGGCAAACTTTGATGCCCAGTGGATGTAATATGCCGTAATTTCTTTATTGTATAGTCTAGGTTTTTTCTTATTCACGATGTTGCAGTTATTTTACTGTATATATATCCTGTCTTCGCAGTAAACCGGCCAAACCATAAAATTACGGTACATAATCGGGCCATCATGCAATCACGATGTATGGTCCGCATCATGGGCCCCGTCAAACTGGCCCACTAGTAGATTCGGGCCTTTAATAGGCCGAGTAACCCCGACCCTCTTTTTTAAAGAAAACTCAATGGGATTTTAGGAGGCTGAGAAGTAATTTGGGCACGAAAGCGTGCGAATAGCTCACGAGCGGCGGCAGCGAAATGGACCCGGCCCATGATTGTGCGAATCAATTCACGGGCTTTTAACAGGCCAAAGTTGTCTCGGTCCTTGTTTGGCCCAATCGGATATCGGCTGCGGCAGGCGGATGCAAACCGGCCGTAGTTAGGCCCAACTATATGGCCGGGCTTTTAACGGGCGAAATTAATATAGGGCGAAATGTTAAATGGGCCCTTAACAGGCGAAACTAATATCGGGCGAATTACTAAATGGGCCTTTAGCAAGTGGGCCCAAAAGCATAGCGATCCGATCAACGGGCGAATCGATATGGGCCATAATTGAGCCCAAAGCCTCTTAAAGGGCGGACTGATGCTGGCGTGATTTGGCCCGAAAGTGGGAGGCATTTAACGGGCCGGATCTTATATGGGCCATTACTAGGCCCGGAACGTGGCATGCCATTAATGGACCGGATCAATTATGGGCCGGCATTTGGCCCAAAACATGGCAGCCAGTTAATGGGCAGGCCTACTAGGGTCCTCAAAATCTTGTGGGCCTACAGCTGGGCCGGCCCACTAATGTCGGCGAAATATCATGGGCCTTTAGCTGGGCCGGCCCATTATGATCCATAATAATATTGTGGGCCTTTACCTAGGCCGGCCCATTATGGCACACAAAAATCTTGTGGGCCTTTACCTGGGTCGGCCTATTATGGCCCACGAAATCTTGTGGGCCTTTAGCTGGGCCAGCCCATTATGGTACGCAAAATCTCGTGGGCCTTTAACTGGGCAGGCCCATTATGGGCCGCCAAATCTTGTGGGCCTTTAGTTGGGCTGGCCCATTTAAACTTGATTGGTCGTGCCACGTGTCGACGTATCATACGGCATATACATCCAATGAGTGGATGACATACATCCCAACGATGAGCCGACACATGTTTCCTCCGACCAATGATGATTTTACACGTGGAAAATCCCCATTGGTCGGGGCTGTTAACGGGTTATCGGATCCAAAACCCGACCCGATAGCTTAACGGCGTTCCGTTACGGTGGATGCCACGTGTCGGTCACCCTTGGCGAAAGCACTTCTGTGACGCGCGATTTATCGTCATGGAACTGGACACTTCCGTGATGATAATTTTGGTAATGTCATGGAACACTTCTATGACAAAGACGGTATGACTATCTTGATTCTGTCATAAATTTGTCATGGATGTACATGCATGACAAAAAACGCGACCTACTATGACAAACATGTATCATCACGGAAGTGTATTTTTTTGTAGTGTAGAGAAGTGACCCGGCGGGGTCGGCATGTATTGCAGCGGGTAATCTATTCATCGAGGCGGGTCCGTCACCCGTGGCTGATCTGGCGCTCCTGTTCCAGGTGCTTCAGTCCGGTTGACTGCTGCAGGATTACTGGATCCTGCTCCTGGCGTGTTGAAGAGATTCATTGCTTCATAAACCGACGGTAGACGAGACCGATGCCTCCTCCTCAACACGTCATTCGAAGCGTTCTGATCCAACATGAGCCGGTAATTCTCTGCCTGAATCCGCGGTGACTGGGCATCTAAAGCGGACCGCTCATCAGCCATCCTGGTTTCCTCAGCCGCCAAGTCCTCCTTGGCCTGAGTTATCTGATCCCGCAGCTTTGTGACCTCCGCATTATGCCAATCCTGAGTCTCCGGGGTGACTCATGTGGTCAACAATGTCGCCTAGGCGTCCAATAAACCGAACAGAACTTGAGCCGGCTGGCGCGCGGGGCCTCCTGCTCCGGCTGCCGATCTGGAAGTCAGTGCTGCTGCAGTCGAAGATTGTAACGTGGGCTGCGTACTAGCCATGAAGATCGCAACCCGGTTTGGTGGTTCAAGGGGGTCCGGAATACGGTCGCCATGGGAACAGCCCCCGAACCGGCCATCTTGTAGTTGGTACAGCGACTCGGTCTTGCCGGTGGATGACAGAATAAACGACCGTCTCACCATCGAACACCGGTTCAGATTCTGCACCATGGATGAATCCAACGAACGCACGCTTCATGGCAGGCTGAACCCGGGCAGGGCTTGCACGCTGAGCCGTCTCGACGAGGTCGGTGAAGATGTCCGGCTCAGGGCCCGGTTCGCCGATCTTGCCGATGAAAATGTAAATTCCTCCAAAGGGGACCTGATACCCATACTCGATTGAGCCGGCCTCGGGGCCCCAGCCTGCATCGTCGATGTAGAGCTTGCCGCGACGACTCTTGGTCATCCGGCCAACCGTGTATCCCTTGAGTCCTTCAAAGTTGCCTTTTAAGAACTCGAGACCATCGTGCGATTGCCCCACGGTGGGCGCCAACTGTCGTGGAGTTAACACGTCAGATGCCCTAGTGAGAGGACTTAGTCATGGAGCCATCACAATGAGATTAGCTTAAAGGGGTTAAACCAGACAAAGGACACGGGGAGTTTATACTGGTTCGGCCCCTTGTGGTGAAGGTAAAAGCCTATGATCCAGTTGAGGTGGAATTGATGGGGTCTCGATGATCAGGGAGCGAATCCGCTTTGCCTATCTCTAGAGTTGTTGTTTCTTGTCCCTGAACCGCCGTCGGGTCGTCCCTTTATATACACAGGTTGATGCCCGACGGTTTACAGAATACCGAGACCGGCTCATACACGTGTCCGGCTCGGTTTCTACCTTTACCTATCTTACAACACAAGTTACATATCTCATGGCGGTTTATGTCTATGGGCCCTAATCTGCCCTTGGTATTTGGGCCTCTAAGTCTCTGTAGTAAAAGCGCCATATTCCTTGTCTTCATGGGCTTCAATACGGATGAGCATAACCCGGCCCCTCCTGGGCGGTTTATACTCAGTAGTTATATCCCCAACAAGCATGGTATTTGCTATGGTTATAAAATTGGTCCTAGAATGATGGGCATCCAAGTTGGGTATAATAAAAACTATCATAGAAAGTGAACTGGATGCTATGATCAATTTGATGCTTGATAATTGTTTTGAGATATAGAGGTGGTGATATTAGAGTCATGCTAGTTGGGTGATTATGAATTTAAAGAATACTTGTGTTGAAGTTTGTGATTCCCGTAGCATGCACGTGTGGTGAACCGCTTTGTGATGAAGTTGGAGCACAATTTTATTTATTGATTGTCTTCCTTATGAGTGGCGGTCGGGGGCGGCGATGGTCTTTTCCTACCAATCTATCCCCCTAGGAGCATGCGCGTAGTACTTTGTTTTTGATGACTTGTAGATTTTTGCAATAAGTATATGAGTTCTTTATGACTAATGTTGAGTCCACGGATTATACGCACTCTCACCTTCCACCATTGCTAGCCTCTCTTGTGCCGCGCAACTTTCGCCAGTACCATACACCCACCATATACCTTCCTCAAAACAGCCACCATACCTATCTATTATGGAATTTCCATAGCCATTCCGAGATATATTGCCATGCAACCTTCCACCGTTCCATTTATTATGACACGCATTATCATTGTCATATTGCTCTTTGCATGATCATGTAGTTGACATCGTACTTGTGGCAAGGCCACCTTCATAATTTTCATACATGCCACTCTTGATTCATTTCATATCCCGGTACACCGCCGGAGGCATTCATATAGAGTCATATCTGTTGGGAACGTAGTAATTTCAAAAAAAATCCTACGCACACGCAAGATCATGGTGATGCATAGCAACGAGAGGGGAGAGTGTTGTCCACGTACCCTCGTAGACCGAAAGCGGCAGCGTTAGAACAACGCGGTTGATGTAGTCGTAAGTCTTCATGGCCCGACAGATCAAGCACCGAAACTACGGCACCTCCGAGTTCTAGCACACGTTCAGCTCGATGACGATCCCCGGACTCCGATCCAGCAGGGTGTCGGGGATGAGTTCCGTCAGCACGACGGCGTGGTGACGATCTTGATGTTCTACCGTCACAGGGCTTCGCCTAAGCACCGCTACAACATTATCGAGGACTTTGGTGGAGGGGGGCACCGCACACGGGTAAGAGATCAAGAGATCAATTGTTGTGTCTATGGGGTGCCCCCCTCCCCCGTATGTAAAGGAGTGGAGGAGAGGGGGCCAGCCAAGGGGGTGGCGCGCCCTAGGGGGGAGTCCAACCCCAATCGGGAGTAGGACTCCCCCCTTTCCTATTAGGAGTAGGAGAGGGAAGGAAGAGGGGGAGGGAAGAAGGAAAGGGGGGCCGGGCCCCCTCCAAATTCGGATTGGGCTTGGGGGGCGCGCCCCCTCCTTTGCTCCTTCTCCCTCCTTTCCACTAAGGCCCAATAAGGCCCATATACCTCCCGGGGGGTTCCGATAACCTCCCGGAGATCTTGTATTGTCCCAATCTCACCCGGAACCTTTCCGGTGTCCAAATATAGTCGTCCAATATATCGATATTTATGTCTCGACCATTTCGAGACTCCTCGTCATGTCCGTGATCACATCCGGGACTCCGAACAACCTTAGGTACATCAAAACTCATAAACTCATAATAAAACTGTCAACGAAACCTTAAGCGTGCGGACCCTGCGGGTTCGAGCACTATGTAGACATGACCTAGAGCTGTTTCCGGTCAATAACCAATAGCGGAACCTGGATGCTCATATTGGATCCTACATATTCTACGAAGATCTTTATCGATCAAACCGCATAACAACATACGTATGCGGTATGTTAGTTGCCCGAGATTCGATCATCGGTATCCATTACCTAGTTCAATCTTGTTACCGGCAAGTCTCTTTACTCGTTACGTAATGCATCATTCCGTTACTAACTCATTAGCTACATTGCTTGCAAGGCTTATAGTGATGTGCATTACCGAGAGGGCCCAGAGATACCTCTCTGACAATCGGAGTGACAAAACCTAATCTCGAAATACGCCAACTCAACATGTACCTTTGGAGACACCTGTAGTGCTCCTTTATAATCACCGATTCGTTGTGACGTTTGGTAGCACACAAAGTGTTCCTCCGGTAAGCAGGAGTTGCATAATCTCATAGTTATAGGAACTTGTATAAGTCATGAAGAAAGCAATAGCAAGATACTAAGCGATCAAGTGCTAAGCTAACGGAATGGGTCAAGTCAATCACATCATTCTCCTAATGATGTGATCCGTTAATCAAATGACAACACATGTCTATGGTTAGGAAACATAACCATCTTTGATTAATGAGCTAGTCAAGTAGAGGCATACTAGTGACATTAAGTTTGTCTATGTATTCACACATGTATCATGTTTCCGGTTAATACAATTATAGCATGAATAATAAACATTTATCATGATATGAGGAAATAAATAATATCTTTATTATTGCCTCTAGGGCATATTTCCTTCAGTCTCCCACTTGCACTAGAGTCAATAATCTAGATTACACAATAATGATTCTAACACCCATGGAGTCTTGGTGCTGATCATGTTTTGATCGTGGAAGAGGCTTAGTCAACGGGTCTGCAACATTCAGATCAGTATGTATCTTGCAAATCTCTATGTCTCCCACCTGGACTTGGTCCCGGATGGAATTGAAGCGTCTCTTGATGTGCTTGGTCCTCTTGTGAAATCTGGATTCCTTTGCCAAGGCAATTGCACGATATTGTCACAGAACATCTTCATTGGTCCCGATGCACTAGGTATGACACCTAGATCGGAAATGAACTCTTTCATCCAGACTCCTTCATTTGCTCCTTCCGAAGCAGCTATGTACTCCGCTTCGCATGTAGATCCTGCCACGACGCTTTGTTTAGAACTGCACCAACTGACAGCTCCATCGTTCAGTATAAACACGTATCCGGTTTGCGATTTAGAATCGTCTGGATCAGTGTCAAAGCTTGCATCGACGTAACCATTTACAACTAGCTCTTTGTCACCTCCATAAATGAGAAACATATCCTTAGTCCTTTTCAGGTATTTCAGGATATTCTTGACCGTTGTCGATGATCCACTCTGGATTACTTTGGTACCTCCTGCCAAACTTATTGCTAAGCATACATCAGGTGCAGTACACGACATTTCATACATGATAGAGCCTATGGCTAAAGCATAGGGAACATCTTTCATTTTCTCTCTATCTTCTGCTGTGGTGGGGCATTGAGTGCGACTCAACTTCACACCTTATGTCTGAGGCAAGAATCCTTTCTTTGCCTGATCCATTTTGGACTTTTTCAAAACTTTATCAAGGTATGTGATTTGTGAAAGTCCAATCAAGTGTCTTGATCTATCTCTATAGATCTTGATGCCCAATATGTAAGCAGCTTCACCGAGGTCTTTCATTGAAAAAAATTTATTCAAGTATCCCTTTATGCCATCCAAAAATTCTATATCATTTCCAATTAACTATGTCATCTACATATAATATCAGAAATGCTATAGAGCTCCCACTCACTTTCTTGTAATACAGGCTTCTCCAAAAGTCTGTATAAAACCATATGCTTTGATCACACTATCAAAGCGTTTATTCCAACTCCGAGATGCTTGCACCAGTCCATAAATGGATCGCTGGAGCTTGCACACTTTATTAGCACCTTTTGGATCGACAAAACCTTCGGTTGCATCATATACAACTCTTCTTCCAGAAATCCATTCAGGAATGCAGTTTTGACATCCATTTGCCAAATTTCATAATCATAAAATGCGGCAATTGCTAACATGATTTGGACAGACTTAAGCATCGCTACGGGTGAGAAAGTCTCATCATAGTCAACCCCTTGAACTTGTCGAAAACCTTTCACAACAAGTCGAGCTTTGTAGACAGTTACATTACCATCAGCGTCAGTCTTCTTCTAGAAGATCCATTTATTTTGATGGCTTGCCGATCATCGGGCAAGTCAACCAAAGTCCATACTTTGTTCTCATACATGGATCCCATCTCAGATTTCATGGCCTCAAGCCATTTTGCGGAATCTGCGCTCATCATCGCTTCCTCATAGTTCGTAGGTTCTCCATGGTCAAGTAACATGACTTCCATAATAGGATTACCATAGCACTTTGGTGCGGATCTTACTCTAGTAGACCTACGAGGTTCAGTAGTAACTTGGTCTGAAGTTTCATGATCAAAATCATTAGCTTCCTCACTGATTGGTGTAGTTGTCACAGGAACCGGTTCTTGTGATGAACTAGCTTTCCAATAAGGGAGCAGGTACAGTTACCTCATCAAGTTCTACTTTCCTCCCACTCACTTCTTTCGAGAGAAACTCCTTCTCTAGAAAGGATCTGAATTTAGCAACAAAAATCTTGCCTTCAAATATGTGATAGAAGGTGTACCCAATAGTCTCTTTTGGGTATCCTATGAAGACACATTTCTCCGATTTGGGTTCAAGCTTATCTGGTTGAAGTTACTTCACATAAGCATCGCAGCCCCAAACTATAAGAAACGACAACTTTGGTTTCTTGCCAAACCACAGTTCATAAGGCGTCGTCTCAACGGATTTTTATGGTGCCCTATTTAACGTGAATGCGGCCATCTCTAAAGCATAACCCCAAAACGATAGCGGTAAATCAGTAAGAGACATCATTGATCGCACCATATCTAGTAAAGTACGATTACGACGTTCGGACACACCATTTCGTTGTGGTGTTCCGGGTGGCGTGAGTTGTGCATTGCTTCAAATGTAAACCAAACTCGTAACTCAAATATTCTCCTCCACGATCAGATCGTAGGAATTTTATTTTCTTGTTACGATGATTTTCCACTTCACTCTGAAATTCTTTGAACTTTTCAAATGTTTCAGACTTGTGTTTCATCAAGTAGATATACCCATATCTGCTCAAATCATCTGTGAAGGTGAGAAAATAACGATACCGCCATGAGCCTCAATATTCATTGGTCCACATACATCAGTATGTATGATTTCCAACAAATCAGTTGCTCGCTCCATAGTTCCGGAGAACGGCGTTTTAGTCATCTTGCCCATGAGGCACGTTTCGCAAGTACCAAGTGATTCATAATCAAGTGATTCCAGAAGTCCATTAGTATGGAGTTTCTTCATGCGCTTTACACCAATATTACCACGATAGTGCCACAAATAAGTTGCACTATCATTATCAACTCTGCATCTTTTGGCTTCAACAATATGAATATGTGTATCACTACTATCGAGATTTAATAAAAATAGACCACTCTTCAAGGGTGCATGACCATAAAAGATATTACTCATATAAATAGAACAACCATTATTCTCTGATTTAAATGAATAACCGTCTCGCATCAAAAAAGATCCAGATATAATGTTTATGCTTAACGCTGGCACCAAATAACAATTTTTTAGGTCTAAAACTAATCCCGATGGTAGATGTAGTAGCGTGCCGATCGCGATCACATCGACTTTGGAACCATTTCCCACGCGCATCGTCAGCTCGTCCTTAGCCAATCTTCGCTTAATCCGTAGTCCCTTTGTTCACTTTGCCATCCTTCTTATCCGCCAAATACTTGGGGCAGTTCGGCTTCCAGTGTCTAGTCTGCTTGTAGTAGAAGCACTCAGTCTCAGGCTTAGGTCCAGACTTGGGTTTCTTCTCTTGAGCAGCAACTTGTTTGTTGTTCTTCTTGAAGTTCCCCTTCTTCTTCCCCTTGCCCTTTTTCTTGAAACTGGTGGTATTATTGACCATCAACACTTGATGCTCATTCTTGATTTCTACATCCATGACCTTTAGCATTGCGAAGAGCTCGGGAATAGTCTTGTCCATCCCTTGCATATTATAGTTCATCACGAAGCTCTTGTAGCTTGGTGGCGATGATTGAAGAATTTTGTCAATGACACTATCATCGGAAGATTAACTCCTAGTTGAATCAAGTGATTATTATACCGGACATTTTGAGTATATGTTCCTTGTGAACTATTCTCCTCCATCTTACAGCTATAGAACTTATTGGAGACTTCATATCTCTCAATCCGGGCATTTGCTTGAAATATTAACTTCAACTCCTGGAACATCTCATATGCTCCATGACGTTCAAAACGTCGTTGAAGACCCGGTTCCAAGCCGTAAAGCATGGCACACTGAACTATCGAGTAGTCATCAGCTTTGCTCTGCCAGACATTCTTAACGTCGTCAGTTGCATCTGCAGCAGGCCTGGCACCCAGCGGTGCTTCCAGGACGTAATTCTTCTGTGCAGCAATGAGGATAATCCTCAAGTTACGGACCCAGTCCGTGTAGTTGCTACCATCATCTTTCAACTTAGCTTTCTCAA
Source organism: Aegilops bicornis (assembly GCA_021605145.1). Lineage (NCBI taxonomy): Eukaryota > Viridiplantae > Streptophyta > Magnoliopsida > Poales > Poaceae > Aegilops > Aegilops bicornis. The sequence continues at coordinate 768,887,080 of CM038670.1, read as the reverse complement.
GGCAGCATTAAAATTCAACGGAACAACAACACGAGCCATCTATCTACAACAAACATAGACAAGCAAAATACTATCAGGTACTAAGTTCATGATAAATTTAAATTCAAATAATCATATTACTTAAGAACTCCCACTTAGACAGACATCTCTCTAGTCATCTAAGTGATCACGTGATCCATATCAACTAAACCATGTCCGATCATCACGTGAGATGGAGTAGTTTCAATGGTGAACATCACTATGTTGATCATATCTACTATAGGATTCACGTTCGACCTTTCGGTCTTCGAGTTCCAAGGCCATATCTGTATATGCTAGGCTCGTCAAGTTTAACCTGAGTATTCCGCGTGTGCAACTGTTTTGCACCCGTTGTATTTGAACGTAGAGCCTATCACACCCGATCATCATGTGGTGTCTCAAAGACGAAGAACTTTCGCATAGCGGTGCATACTCGGGAGAACACTTCTTGATAATTAGTGAGAGATCATCTTAAAATGCTACCGTCAATCAAAGCAAGATAAGATGCATAAAGGATAAACATCACATGCAATCAATATAAGTGATATGATATGGCCATCATCATCTTGTGCTTGTGATCTCCATCTCCGAAGCACCGTCGTGATCACCATCGTCACCGGCGCGACACCTTGATCTCCATCGTAGCATCGTTGTCGTTTACGCCATCTATTGCTTCTACGACTATCGCTACCGCTTAGAGATAAAGTAAAGCAATTACAGGGCATTTGCATTTCATACAATAAAGCGACAACCATATGGCTCCTGCGAGTTGCCGATAACTTCGGTTACAAAACATGATCATCTCATATAATAAAATATAGCATCACTTCTTGACCATATCACATCACAGCATGCCCTGCAAAAACAAGTTAGACGTCCTCTACTTTGTTGTTGCAAATTTTACGTGGCTGCTACGGGCTGAGCAAGAACCGTTTTTACCTATGCATCAAAGCCACAACAATAGTTAGTCAAGTTAGTGTTGTTTTAACCTTTGCAAGGACCGGGCGTAGCCACACTCGATTCAACTAAAGTGAGAGAGACAGACACCCGCTGGTCACCTTCAAGCAACGAGTTCTCATAACGGTGAAACCAATCTCGCGCAAGCGTACGCATAATGTCGGTCCGGGCCGCTTCATCTCACAATGCCGCTGAACCAAAGTATGACATGCTGGTAAGCATTATGACTTGTATCACCCACAACTCACTTGTGTTCTACTCATGCATATGACATCTACACATAAAACCAGGCTCGGATGCCACTGTTGGGAACGTAGTAATTTCAAAAAAAATCCTACGCACACGCAAGATCATGTTGATGCATTGCAACGAGAGGGAAGAGTGTTGTCCACGTACCCTCGTAGACCGAAAGCGGCAGCATTAGAACAACGCGGTTGATGTAGTCGTACGTCTTCATGGCCCGACCGATCAAGCACCGAAACTACGGCACCTCCGAGTTCTATCACACGTTTAGCTCGATGACGATCCCCGGACTCCGATCCAGCAGGGTGTCGGGGATGAGTTCCGTCAGCACGACGGCGTGGTGACGATCTTGATGTTCTACCGTTGCAGGGCTTCGCCTAAGCACCGCTACAATATTATCGAGGACTTTGGTGGGGGGGGCACCGCACACGGCTAAGAGATCAAGAGATCAAGAGAGGGGGCCGGCCAAGTGGGTGGCGCGCCCTAGGGGGGAGTCCAACCCCAACCGGGAGTAGGACTCCCCCCTTTCCTATTAGGAGTAGGAGGGGGAAGGAAGAGGGGGGAGGGAAGAAGGAAAGGGGGGCCCGGCCCCCCTCCCAATTCGTATTGGGCTTGGGGGGCGCGCCCCCACCTTTGCTCCTTCTCCCTCCTTTCCACTAAGGCCCAATAAGGCCCATATACCTCCCGGGGGGTTCCGATAACCTCCCGCAGATCCGGTATTGTCCCAATCTCACCCGGAACCTTTCCGGTGTCTAAATATAGTCGTCCAATATATCGATCTTTATGTCTCGACCATTTCGGGACTCCTCGTCATGTCCGTGATCACATCCGGGACTCCGAACAACCTTCGGTACATCAAAACTCATAAACTCATAATAAAGCATCAACGAAACCTTAAGCGTGCGGACCCTACGGGTTCGAGAACTATGTAGACATGACCTAGAACTGTTTCCGGTCAATAACCAATAGCGGAACACGGATGCTCATATTGTCTCCTACATATTCTACGAAGATCTTTATCCGTCAAACCGCATAACAACATACGTTGTTCCCTTTGTCATCGGTATGTTACTTGCCCGAGATTCGATCGTCGGTATCCAATACCTAGTTCAATCTCGTTACCGGCAAGTCTCTTTACTCGTTATGTAATGCATCATTCCGTAACTAACTCATTAGCTACATTGCTTGCAAGGCTTATAGTGATGTGCATTACCGAGAGGGCCCAGAGATACCTCTCCGACAATCGGAGTGACAAAACCTAATCTCGAAAAACGCCAACTCAACATGTCCATTTGGAGACATCTGTAGTGCTCCTTTATAATCACCCGATTCGTTGTGACGTTTGGTAGCACACAAAGTGTTCCTCCGTGGCAGGAGTTGCATAATCTCATAGTTATAGGAACTTGTATAAGTCATGAAGAAAGCAATAGCAACATACTAAGCGATCAAGTGCTAAGCTAATGGAATGGGTCAAGTCAATCACATCATTCTCCTAATGATGTGATCCCGTTAATCAAATGACAACACATGTCTATGGTTAGGAAACATAACCATCTTTGATTAATGAGCTAGTCAAGTAGAGGCATACTAGTGACATTAAGTTTGTCTATGTATTCACACATGTATCATGTTTCCGGTTAATACAATTATAGCATGAATAATAAACATTTATCATGATATGAGGAAATAAATAATAACTTTATTATCGCCTCTAGGGCATATTTCCTTCAATATCTTGTTTAAGTATCGAGTTGTAATCTTGAGTTGTAAGTAAATAAAAGTGTGATGATCTTCATTATTAGAGCATTGTCCCAGTGAGGAAAGGATGATGGAGACTATGATTCCCCCACAAGTCGGGATGAGACTTTGGACTTAAGAAAAAAAAAAAGAAAGAAAGGCCAAAAAAAAGAGGCCCAAAAAAGAAAAAAAGAAAAAAAGAAAAAAAGAAAAAGAAAAAAATAAAATGAGAGAAAAAGCGAGAAGGGACAATGCTACTATCCTTTTTACCACACTTGTGCTTCAAAGTAGCACCATGATCTTCATGATAGAGAGTCTCCTATATTGTCACTTTCATATACTAGTGGGAATTTTTCATTATAGAACTTGGCTTGTATATTCCAATGATGGGCTTCCTCAAAATGCCCTAGGTCTTCGTGGAGCAAGCGAGATGGATGCACACCCACTTAGTTTCTTTTATTGAGCTTTCATACATTTATAGCTCTAGTGCATCCGTTGCATGGCAATCCCTAATCACTCACATTGATATCTATTAATGGGCATCTCCATAGCCCGTTGATACGCCTAGTTGATGTGAGACTATCTTCTCCTTTTTGTCTTCTCCACAACCACCATTCTATTCCACATATAGTGCTATGTCCATGGCTCACGCTCATGAATTGCGTGAAAGTTGAAAAAGTTTGAGATTACTAAAGTATGAAACAATTGCTTGGCTTGTCATCAGGGTTGTGCATGATTAAATACTTTGTGTGATGAAGATAGAGCAACAGCCAGACTATATGATTTTGTAGGGATAACTTTCTTTGGCCATGTTATTTCGAGAAGACATGATTACTTTGGTTAGTATGCTTGAAGTATTACTATTTCTTATGTCAATATGAACTTTTATTTTGAATCATTTGGATCTGAACATTCATGCCACAATGAAGAAAATTACATTGAGAATTATGCTAGGTAGCATTCCACATCAAAAATTCTGTTTTTATTATTTACCTACTCGAGGACGAGCAGGAATTAAGCTTGGGGATGCTTGATACGTCTCCAAAGTATCTATAATTTTCGATTGTTCCATGCTATTATATTACCCATTTTTTATGTTTATGGGCTTTACTTTACACTTTTATATCATTTTTGGGACTAACCTACTAACCAGAGGCCCGGCCCGAATTGCTGTTTTTTTTTTTTGCCTATTTCAGTGTTTCAAAGAAAAGGAATATCAAACGGAGTCCAAACGGAATGAAACCTTCGGGAGCGTGATTTTTGGAACAAACGTGATCCAGAGGACTTGGAGTGGAAGTCAAGAAACAACCGAGGCAGCCACGAGGGTTCCCGACACGCCCCCTAGGGTTGGGCACGCCCCCCACCCTTATGGGCCCCTCAGGCGTCCACCGACATACTTCTTCCTCCTATATATATCCATGTACCCCGAAAACATCAGAAGAGACCATGAAAAACTATTTCCACCACCACAACCTTCTGTATCCGCGAGATCCCATCTTGGAGCCTTTGCCGGCGCTCCGCCGGAGGGGGAATCGATCATGGAGGGCCTCGACATCATCTCCAAGGCCTCGCCGATGAGTTGTGAGTAGTTTACCACAGACCTTCAGGTCCATAGTTATTAGCTAGATGGCTTCTTCTCTCTCTTTGAATCTCAATACAAAGTTCTCCTCGATCTTCTTGGAGATCTATTTGATGTAACTCTTTTTGCGGTGTGTTTGTCGAGATCCGATGAATTGTGGGTTTATGATCAAGTTTATCTATGAGAAATATTTGAATCTCCTCTGAATTCTTTTATGTGTGATTAAGTTATCTTTGCAAGTCTCTTCGAATTATCACTTTGGTTTGGCCTACTAGATTGATCTTTCTTGCAATGGGAGAAGTGCTTAGCTTTGGGTTCAATCGTGTGGTGTCCTTTCCCAGTGACAGCAGGGGCAGCAAGGCACGTATTGTATTGGTGCCATCGAGGATAAAAAGATGGGGTTTATATCATATTGCATGAGTTTATCCCTCTACATCATGTCATCTTTCTTAATGTGTTACTCTGTTCTTTATGAACCTAATACTCTAGATGCATCTTTGGATAGCGATCGATGTGTGGAGTAATAGTAGTAGATGCAGGCAGAGTCGGTCTACTTGTCACGGACGTGATGCCTATATACATGATCATGCCTAGATAATCTCATAATTATTCGCTTTTCTATCGGTTGCTTTCGGCGATAATTTGTTCACCCACCGTAATACTTATGCTATCTTGAGAGAAGCCACTAGTGAAACCTATGGCCCCCGGGTCTATCTCTTATCATATAAGCTTTCAATCTACTTTTTTGCATCTTTACTTTTCCAATCTATATCATAAAAATACCAAAAAAAAATTATCTTATCATATTATCTCTATCAGATCTCACTTTCGCAAGTGGCCTTGAAGGGATTGACAACCCTTTTATTGCGTTGGTTGCGAGTTCTTGTTTGTTTGTGTAGGTGCGTGGGACTTTTGAGGAGCCTCCTACTGGATTGATACCTTGGTTCTCAAAAACTGAGGGAAATACTTACGCTACTTTGCTGCATAACCCTTTCCTCTTCAAGGAAAACCCACGCAAGCTCAAGACGTAGCAGGGAGTCGTGGCTGGGAAGAGGTGAGGGGGCGCGAGTGCGGGAGGAGGCTGGCAGCTAGTTCTTCGCTGAAGCCGGGTTTTTTTTTATACTCCAACAGATGAAATGATGAAAATGCCCTCGGCGGGGCAATGGAATTACCCGGGTGGCACGAACAAGAGGTAACTATTCATTCCTATAGTGCTACTCTCAAATCCGACGGCAGAGAACGTCCAATGGCCTGATCTGACGACCCAAACTCCATCAAGCGAACGCATCCAACGGCCGAAAGTCGCTGAGCTGTGAGGAGGCTCGGTGGAACACTCCTCTCTTATTTCTGGATATGTTCCCTTTTTTATACTATATAAAAAACCTTGTTCAATGAATCTCATGTTTAGGTCTAATGACTCTCTTTTCTATGGGACATTTATATATTTTTTCTCTAACTCGAACCCACTACTGATATTTACACCTAATTTTTTTACTGTGCAGTTTTCCCCTCTTTCTTCTTCTGATGAACTTATAGGAATACCCTTCCAGCCAAAAGGAGTTTGTTTACAGGATGCGAACGCTTGACCTCATGGTCACAACGAAATAGCTTTACTGCTGCACCAAGACTCCCCTTCCATGTGGGACCCATTCTAACAAAAAGAAAAGGGAAAACTCTCCTTTACCCCTCCCTCTAACTTACACGAGGGACCCCACCAAAGAAAAAGTAAAAACTCTATTTACGTGGAGTATTTACACCCGAGCTCAAATGCTCTTGGTGAATAGTAAAATCGGGAAAAATAGTAAACAAATTCAAAAAAATCTGAATATTTTGTGGTAACCTTTGAAAAATGTTCTAAGTGCTTGCAAAACTTTATCATGAATGAATATTCATGGAAGCCATGGCAAAAAATAGTTACTCCAAGAATGCTATTTTTAAAGCATTTTGGAGTACTGATTTTTTCCATGACTCCCAGGAATGTCATTTTGTGACGAACATTTTCCAGCATAGAAAACATTTTTCAAAGGTTATCACCAAAAACATTCAGAATGTTTTTCAGTTTGTTGCATTTTCTTTTGATTTTACTGTTAACCCGAGCAAGAACACTTCCGCTCTTAACTATGTCTCTCTCGCAGTCTCATCGAACTCTCTGATACCCATTCTCTTTGTGTGAGGTAGGCCTAGCGTGAGAAAGATGCCGCATTGTTGCCTGCGCCTGGTGGTATCTAGCGAGCTCGAGCAAGGACGCTTGTATGCCGCATTCTACCCTCCGACGCCCCAGCACCCACCGCACACATAGCCACCATATGACCATGGACCTCGGACTGCGGCCATGATGGACCAATGTCGAACAAGGTGGTGCTCCGTCCGATGTTGCGACCCGCATGGCCGTTGCCATAATCCTCCATCTTCCCCTGTTGAGCACCGCGAGGAGCTCGAGACCACGCCCCCACCCCGCGATGGATGCATGTGTTGGGGAACGTAGCATGCAATTTCAAAAAAATTCCTACGCTCATGCAAGATCTATCTAGGAGATGCATAGCAACGAGATGGGGAGAGTGTGTCGAAGTACCCTCGTAGACCGAAAGCGGAAGCGTTTGACAACGCGGTTGATGTAGTTGAACTTCTTCTCGTTCCGACCGATCAAGCATCGAATGTACGGCACCTCCGAGTTCTGCACACGTTCAGCTCGATGACGACCCTCGAACTCTTGATCCAGCAAAGTGTCGAGGGAGTAGAAGAGTTCCGTCAGCACGATGGCGTGGTGATGATGATGGTGAAGTGGTCCACGCAGAGCTTCGCCTAATCACTATGAAGATATGATCGGAGGCGTAAACTGTGGAGGGAGGCGCCGCACACGGCTAACGATTGTTGGTGTGTGTTTTAGGTGCCCCCTCCCCATGTATATATAGTTGGGAGGGGGAGGGGAACAGCCTTGGTGCGCCCCAAGGAATCCTAGTTGGGGGCCTAGTCCAATTTGCCCCCCCCTACCATATTTTCCGGAGGGGGGAGGAAGGAGGAGGGAAGAGGGAAGGAAGGGGGAGGCCGAATCCCTCCCCTTCATTTCTCTCTTCCCCTCTTTCCTTCCCCTTCAGGTGCGGCCCATCTGAGGGGGCATAGCAGTCCCTGCAGCTCTTTGTGTTTCCCCTCTTGGCCCATTAGGCCCATATCTTTGGCGGGGAGTGCCCGGAACCCCTTCTGGTGACCCGATATGTACCCGGTACCCTCCGGAACACTTCGGTTGTCCGAATAACATCGTCCTATATATCAATCTTTACCTCTCGACCATTTCGAGACTCCTCTTCATATCTGTGTTCTCATCCGGGACTCCGAACAACATTCAGTCAGCAAATCACATAACTCATATAATACAAAATCGTCATCGAACGTTAAGCGTGTGGACACTACGGGTTCGAGAACTATGTAGACATGACCGAGACACCTCTCCGGTCAATAACCAATAGCGGAACATGGATGCTCATATTAGCTCCCACATATTCTACGAAGATCTTTATCGGTCGAACCGTTATGACAACATATGTTTTTCCCTTTGTCCATCGGCATGTTACTTGCCCGAGATTCGATCGTTGGTATCTTCATACCTAGTTCTATCTCGTTACCGGCAAGTCTTTTTACTCGTTCCGTAGTGCATCATCCTGCACTAACTCATTAGTCACTTTGCTTGCAAGGCTTCTTATGATGTGCATTACCGAGAGGGTCCAGAGATACCTCTCAGATACTCGGAGTGACAAATCCAAATCTCGATCTATGCCAACCCAACAAACACCTTCGAAGATACCTGTAGAGCATCTTTATAATCACCCAGTTACGTTGTGATGTTTGACAGCACACAAGGCATTCCTCCGGTATCCGGGAGTTGCATAATCTCATAGTCGAAGGAATATGTATTTGACATGAAGAAAGCAAGAGCAATAAAACTGAACGATCATAATGCTAAGCTAATGAATGGGTCTTGTTCATCACATCATTCTCCTAATGATGTGATCCCATTCATCAAATGACAATACATGTCGATGGTTAGGAAACTTAACCATCTTTGATTAACGAGCTAGTCTAGTAGAGGCTTACTAGGGACACGGTGTTTTGTCTATGTATCCACAGATATATCATGTTTTCGGTTAAAACAATTCTAGCATTAATAATAAACATTTATCATAAATAATGAAATATAAAATAACAACTTTATTATTGCCTCTAGGGCATATTTCTTTCAGTCTCCCACTTGCACTAGAGTCAATAATCTAGTTCACATCGCCATGTGATTTAACACCAATACTTCACATCGTCATGTGATTAACACTCATAGTTCACATCGCCATGTGACCAACACCCAAAGTGTTTACTAGAGTCAATAATCTAATTCACATCGCCATGTGATTAACACCCAAAGAGTACTAAGGTGTGTGATACGTCTCCAACGTATATACTTTTCCAGACTCTTTTGCCCTTGTTTTGGACTCTGATTTGCATGATTTGGATGGAACTAACCCGGACTGACACTGTTTTCAGCAGAATTGTCATGGTGTTATTTTTGTGTAAAAATAAAAGTTTTTGGAATGACCTGAAACTTCACGGAGACACTTTTTGAAATTAATAAAAAATATTGGCGAAAGAATCAACCAAGGGGGCCCACACCTTGGCAAAAAAAATCGTTACTCCAAGAATGCTATTTTTAAAGCATTTTGCAGTACTGATTTTTTTATGACTTCCAGGAATGTCATTTTGTGACAAACATTTTCAAGCATAGAAAACATTTTTCAAAGGTTATCACAAAAAACATTCAGAATTTTTTCAATTTGTTTCATTTTCTTTTGATTTTACTGTTCACCCGAGCAAGAACACTTTCGCTCTTAACTCTATCTGTCTCGCAGTCTCGTCGGACTCTATGATACCCATTCTCGTTGTGTGAGGTAGGCCTATAGCGTGGGAAAGACGCCGCATTGTTGCCCGCGTCTGGTGGTATCTAGCGAGCTCGAGCAAGGACGCTTGGATGCCGCATTCTACCCTCCGACGCCCAAGCACCCACCGCATGCATAGCCACCATATGACCATAGACCTCGGACTGCGGCCATGATGGACCGATGTCGGAGAAGGTGGTGCTCCTTCTGACGTTGCGACCCACACGGCCGTTGCCATAGTCCTTTGTCTTCCCTTGTCGACCACCACGAGGAGCTCGAGACCACGCGCCCACCCGCGATGGATGCATGCTCTCGCGCCCGACCGCCGTGGATGCACGCCCGATCACACGATTGCGCCCCGGCCACCATAGATGCACGCCTGCAACCTGCTCACTCTCTTCCTTTGATTCGGAGGATGGGAAGGACGTTGGCTGCCCAAGGCAATGGCCGAGCTGAGGATGTGGTGCCCTACCGCGCAAATTTTTTAAAATTAAAATTTTTTAAAATTAAGACAACGTGCGTGAGTGAATTGCCAAAAAAAACTACCCTCCACAACAATTGACAAAACTATCATTGCGACAAGCCCGACAGCTGACACGTGGCACTTGCCGCTACGTTCAAAGCATAACCGACCATTGCCTCTGAAAGGGGATGTCTCAAGGACAAAGCATAACCATCAAGAGTAAGAAACTGATCGAAGCAAGAAACTAAAGAGGACATGTAGTTTCTTTTGACGTTTTTTTTAATATCAGTACAGACGCAAGCATAACCGACCATTGCCTCTGAAAGGGGAAGTCTCAAGGACAAAGCATAACCATCAAGAGTAAGAAACTGATCGAAGCAAGAAACTAAAGAGGACATGTAGTTTCTTTTGACGTTTTTTTTAATATCAGTACAGACGCAAGCGCTCATACATACGCGCATACACCCATCCCTATGAATGCACACACGCACACCCTACCCCTATGAGCACCTCAGAGCGACTGAGCCGGCATGTCATCTTGAAATTTACGAAGTCACCGTAGGCGTCTCGTCGTCGACAGGAACGTCTCCTCCCACTGAAAGCGCATCGCCGGAAATCCTGAAATAAATTCAGGAATAATGCGAGCACCAGGACTTGAACCCTGGTGGGCTGGGGATACCACTGTCCCTCTAACCATCCAACCACAGGTTAGCTTCTTTTGACGTTGATATGTCTTTACATCAGCAATACTTGTGCTTTTCTTTCGAATTGGAATAGTTATATTTTATGTGAGCTAACGCCGCATTGAGTGAGATAATGTTCTTAAGCCTACAAAATTTAGAAGTTTATATATAAAGACCCTTGAAACTCGCAATAGTAGTTGTCTAGTAAAATTTCCATATATGGTGTTGTATCCCTGTTCTCAACGGGCCTGTTGGAACACCTAGGCGTTTCTGGCTCTTTAAACGGTTCCTTGTTCCTAGATGGCTACCCTCTGTTTCTTCGTAGGTGTTGGAGTCCTTGACTACGGATTTAAAAAAGGAGTCCTTGTCTAATATCCGATTTGTTCTGCCTATCCACGTCCTTCTTCTCTCTTAAATATGCAAACTCTTTTCAAGGCCACAGACCAACTCCCGTGATCCGTCGCCGTCTCTTGGCACCGTTGCCATGGCTAACCGCTGGAACGTGGTAGGGAAGAGCGTGCCCGAGATCACATCGTCGACATCCACCACGGACAGCAGCGTCATCGCGACTCTCAGCTTCGAGGTGACAGCTGAGTACCCCGATCTGGAAGCCATGGGCATCGGCGAGTACGCTAGATCGGGCGTCTTCACGTTTGGTGGCTACGATTGGGGCATCGAGTTCTACCCGCACGGATGGGGCGACGGCAAGGCCACGGCCTACCTATGCTTTCTCAGCCTAGCCGGGCATGCGCACAGCAAGTACACGCTGAGCGTGCTAGGGGACGAGGGAGAGGAACCGTTAGCCAGCTTCGACGGAGTCTTCTCTCCGATGGGATCCTGCTGCCCGGGCAAAGAGCTGAAGCCGCTGACGGAGCTCGTGGACGGCGGCTTCACGTTACAGTACGTCCTCACCATCTTCAAGAACGTGTCCCCGCCGATGGAGCTGCCCGGCGACCTCGAGCGCATGCTCAGGAAGCAAAGAGGCACGGACATCAAGTTCCGAGTGCGCGGCCGAGAGTTCTCCGCGCACAGCTTTCTCCTGGCCGAGCGGTCACCCGTCTTCGAAGCTCAGCTCTTCGGCCCGATGGCGGAGAAGGACATGGCGCGCATCGAGGTTGTCGACATGGAGCCGGCCATCTTCCAGATGCTCCTTCACTACATCTATACGGACATACTGCCGTCATGCAACGACCAAGGCGGCTGCACCACTGCGGGGATGCAGCAATTGCTTGTCGCGGCGGACAGGTACGGGCTGGACAGGCTGAAGCTCATGTGCGAGGAAGAGCTGTGCTGGAGGATCGACACAGAGACCATCATGTCCACGTACGCGTTGGCAAATCGGCACCACTGTAATCGGCTCAAGCATGCGTGCCTCCTGTTTCTTATGCAGTCGCCGGATGTCCTAGGCACCGTCCTTGAGAATAGCGGGTTCAACGAGCTCTGCATGACAAATTACCTACCATCGCCTCTGGAGGGGGATCATGTCCCCGGGGCAAATAAGCGTAGCCATCCAGAGGAAGAAACTGATCCAGGAAAGAAATTAAAGAGGACCCGCTATTTCTTTTGGTGGTGATATATATTTTTACATAAGCAAATAAGCAATGCCTGTGTTTTTCACTTTTTCTTTTGGGTTGCAATATACTTATATTATACGTGAGCTAATGCCGCATTGACCATTGAGTGAGATCATGTTTTTAGCCCTTTGGTGGTTTACCTCGCAAAAAAAGGCACTTTGGTCGTTTATATATAAAGAACCTTGAAACTCAAAACTGTGTCTAGTAAAACTTGCATATAAGCTGTTGTATCCCTCGATTGCTCATATGTCCTTTAGTTTTTCTGGGTTTTTTTTTTTTTTGCACAAGTATCAAAGCCTCGATGGGTAAACAATTTTTGTCTTGTAGTCGCTTTGCAACGGAGCCCATTTTACGAGAAGGATAGATTTTATTCATCCAAAATGAAACATCAATGGAACACAAAAACAACGAACACACACCTAGGCTCTGCACCAAGTCCTTTGTGCCGCGGAGGATATCGATCGGTCGTGTTGCGAGGTGTCTATGTAGAAGCACTTCTTATGCAACCCTCTCGTACAAGTGGCCTCGCTGAGGGATGCCATGGCCTGGCACCCACAGCGAGTAAGAGAGCATGGGAACATCACAAGCGGTTCCACATGATCTTCAAGGCGGCCGAGACACATTGGGAAAGCAGACACCAAATTTCAAAATTGTAAGAGAAGAAATGACTCGAGCTTTCAAGTCCGTAGTTCATTTCGTTATGTTCGCCCTTGGAGGAGTGAATTGCAAAAAATCACCACATTGAAGCCTAGGGTTGCAGAAAAGACTGTTCTACGATTTTGTTGCAGAAAACACTGATTTTGCGCCTAATCATTTGCAGAAAACACCTAACCGTCTGTTGGGGCATTTTAAGCACTATTATGACCGGTGGGGCCCTGTTTCGTCTACGTGGCGTGACTGCCGCTACTGCTCCGCCGTGTGGGTAAAAACTGGATCGATCCAGCTCTCTCCTCACACTCTCTCCTCTGCCTCGCCCTCTCCTCACTCTGTTCTTCTCCCCCGGCGCCGCCACACCGCCGACCGCCGTTCTGCTGCTCCCCGGTGCCATGGTGTCGTGGAGCGACGAGACCAGTGAGGATTCAGTCCTGAACATCTCCTCCTCCTACGATGGCACCATCAAGGTCAGTTCGTTAGATAGCTAGTGCTAGGGTTAGGGTTAGTGAAATGGGGATTTTGTCACTGAGCTTGATCTGAACCTAGCCTTCTCTTTGCTTGCTCCCGCAGCTTCCAACTACGTTGCACAATCCGAATTTCAATGGCACTGACGCAGATGTGAATGTTTTGTGTGAACACGGTGAGCCGGCCGAGCGCTTTGTTGCATTTGAAGGGATGCACACGGGCAGGAGATTTCTTGGATGTGGTAAGAAGGTATGATTCACATCCTCTGTAAAGGAAGCTGTTTGCTTAATGCTTTGTTTATCAAGCTGTTAATATTTTTTTAGCTTGGTCTTTGTTTAGCTTGTTCTGACATGCCTTGTCATTAGTGGATTGTACACATTGTTTATATTGGTCAGTGCTAACTCCTTTGTGTATCAAGTTGTTAAGCTTGGTTAAGTGCTTTGTCTTTGTTTAATTAGCTTTAGCCTCTATGTTGGAGTGTGTTCTCATTAGTGGATGGTAGTATTTGTTTATTATGGCCAGTGCTTAATGACTTGTTTACTTGTGTGGGCATTGTTTATTTGTGTGCTTTATGGTAAGGAACCTGTCGGTGCTTAGTGACTTGTTTATTTGTCTGTTTAACAGTGCATATATTAGATACCTGAACCTGTTGGTTTGACGATTCCTGAACCATAAATATTTTTTTCTTTTATTGTTTATAATACAGGAAGGCCTAAACTGTGGAGTAGTTCAATGGATTGATTTTGAATGGCCAGACTCAATGGAGAAGGCATTGGCCAAGCTATGGGATATGTATGAGGAGATTAAGTCAGCTAGGACCAATGACAATCTAGAGAGTTCATTTGCAATCCATAACCTGACAGAAGAGAAGAAGAAACTACAGGAGAATTATGGCAGTTTGTATGCTGATGTGAATGCTCTTTTGGATGCCCAGCAGCAGAGGGGTGCGGAGTTAGCCAATCCAAAGGAGCAGAAGCAATATCTTGAAGTGAAGATTGTTGAGCTAGAAACTTTAGTTGGCAACTTGAAGGCAGAGCTGTCAAAGAAAGAGGTGGAGAAGAAGAAACTACAGGAGAACTATGACAGTTTGTATGCTGATGTGAATTCTCTCTTGGATGCCCAGCAGCAGAGGGGTGTGGAGTTAAAGAATCAGAAGGAGCAGAAGGAATATGTTGATGTGAAGATTGTTGAGCTTGAGACTGTAGTGGGGAACTTGAAGGCACAGCTGTCAAAGACAGAGGAGGAGAAGAAGAAGATGCTGCAAAACTATGAAACTCTGAAGAACCTGGCAGGTGCTCAAGCCAATGTGATTAGGAACTTGAAGTTCAATCATTTGAAGGAGAAGGAGAGGCCGACAGAAGAGAGGCTTAAATCAAGGCATCACATTTACGAGCTTCAAAAGTCTGAGGAAGAGATAAAGTTGAAGCTTCAGGGTGTGAAGGCCATCTTAGATGAGTAGGGTGCCTTCTAGTATGATAATCATCTATCAGTTTCTAGATGATAATCTTCTATCCAGTACTTTAGTATGAATTTGTGACCCAAGTACTTCAGTGATGAATTTGTGATCTATGGTGTTGGATCCAGCAGTGTTGTAATCTAGATGATAATCATCTATTAAGTACTTTAGTATCTATTTCTGAACCTTTATGTATGTATTTTGTGAGATCAGGTGTTGGATCCAACCTTGATGAACCTTTATGAATTTGAGTGCACTTTGATGTTATCTGGTGTATGTGCTTAGTAGAATTTGATATAAGATATTTGGAGTTGTTGAATGTGAGTGCACTTTTATCATAGGGTGACCCCAAGCCTCATATCATCGATTTATCGACAAAATGAACCTAGGGTGACCCCAAGCCTCATATCATCGATTTATCGACAAAATGACCCTAGGGTGACCCCGAGCCTCATATCATCGACTTATCGACAAAATGACCCTAGGGTGACCCCAAGCCTCATATCATCGACTTATCGACAAAATGACCCAAGGGTGACCCCTAGCCTCATATCATCGACTTTTCGACAAAATGATCCTAGGGTGGCCCCAAGCCTCATATCATCGACTTATCGACAAAATGACCCTAGGGTGACCCCTAGACTCATATCATCGACTTATCGACAAAATGATCCTAGGGTGACCCCAAGCCTCATATCATCGGCTTATCGACAAAATGACCCTAAGGTGACCACTAGCCTCATATCATCGACTTATCGACAAAATGACCCCAGGGTGACCCCTAGCCTGATATCATCGACTTATCGACAAAATGACCCCAGGGTGACCCCTAGCCTGATATCATCGACTTATCGACAAAATGACCCTAGGGTAACTCCTAGCTTGATATCATCGACTTATCGACAAAATGATCCTAGGGTGACCCCAAGCCTCATATCATCGACTTATCGACAAAATGACCCAAGGGTGACCCCTAGCCTCATATCATCGACTTCATCGACAAAATGATCCTAGGGTGACCCCAAGCCTCATATCATCGATTATCGACAAAATGACCCTAGGGTGACCCCTAGCCTCATATCATCAACTTATCGACAAAATGACCCTAGGGTGACCCCAAGCCTCATTTCATCGACTTAGCGACAAAATGATCCTAGGGTGACCCCAAGCCTCATATCATCGACTTATCGACAAAATGACCCAAGGGTGACCCCTAGCCTCATATCATCGACTTATCGACAAAATGATCCTAGGGTGACCCCAAGCCTCATATCATCGACTTATCGACAAAATGACCCAAGGGTGACCCCTAGCCTCATATCATCGACTTATCGACAAAATGATCCTAGGGTGACCCCAAGCCTCATATCATCGACTTATTGACAAAATGACCCAAGGGTGACCCCTAGCCTCATATCATCGACTTATCGACAAAATGACCCTAGGGTGATCCCTAGCCTCATATCATCGACTTATCGACAAAATGACCCTAGGGTGACCCTAAGCCTCATTTCATCGACTTATCGACAAAATGATCCTAGGGTGACCCCAAGCCTCATATCATCGACTTATCGACAAAATGATCCTAGGGTGACCCCAAGCCTCATATCATCGGCTTATCGACAAAATGACCCTAAGGTGACCACTAGCCTCATATCATCGACTTATCGACAAAATGACCCTGTGGTGACCCCTAGCACGATATCATCGACTTATCGACAAAATGACCCTGTGGTGACCCTAGCCCGATATCATCGACTTATCGACAAAATGACCCTAGGGTAACTCCTAGCTTGATATCATCGACTTATCGACAAAATGATCCTAGGGTGACCCCAAGCCTCATATCATCGACTTATCGACAAAATGACCCAAGGGTGACCCCTAGCCTCATATCATCGACTTACCGACAAAATGATCCTAGGGTGACCCCAAGCCTCATATCATCGATTATCGAGAAAATAACCCTAGGGTGACCCCTAGCCTCATATCATCAACTTATCGACAAAATGACCCTAGGGTGACCCCAAGCCTCATTTCATCGACTTAGCGACAAAATGATCCTAGGGTGACCCCAAGCCTCATATCATCGACTTATCGACAAAATGACCCAAGGGTGACCCCTAGCCTCATATCATCGACTTATCGACAAAATGATCCTAGGGTGACCCCAAGCCTCATATCATCGACTTATCGACAAAATGACCCAAGGGTGACCCCTAGCCTCATATCATCGACTTATCGACAAAATGATCCTAAGGTGACCCCAAGCCTCATATCATCAACTTATTGACAAAATGACCCAAGGGTGACCCCTAGCCTCATATCATCGACTTATCGACAAAATGACCTTAGGGTGATCCCTAGCCTCATATCATCGACTTATCGACAAAATGACCCTAGGGTGACCCTAAGCCTCATTTCATCGACTTATCGACAAAATGATCCTAGGGTGACCCCAAGCCTCATATCATCGACTTATCGACAAAATGACCCAAGGGTGACCCCTAGCCTCATATCATCGACTTATCGACAAAATGATCCTAGGCTGACCCCAAGCCTCATATCATCGACTTATCGACAAAATGACCCTAGGGTGACCCCTAGCCTCATATCATCGACTTATCCACAAAATGACGCTAGGGTGACCCCTAGCCTCATATCATATAACAATTACTACTTTAGCCTAAACTAGTGAACATTGAAATGGTCATAATAACAAGCCAACTTGACACAAATAGAGAGGCTGAAGTACAGTGCATCATATAGATTCATAGATTCATAGATTACAGTACCATATCACATCATCATGAAACATAGCAATTACTAGTTCAGCCAGATTACAGTCCCATAAGTTGTTGCCAAAATAGATCTTAGCAATTACTAGTTTAGCTAGATCACATCATCATCAGGGTTGAACATCAGTTCCCATAAGCATACAAATAGTCTTTCAGTCTGCTGGGTT
This sequence comes from Aegilops bicornis, assembly GCA_021605145.1. Lineage (NCBI taxonomy): Eukaryota > Viridiplantae > Streptophyta > Magnoliopsida > Poales > Poaceae > Aegilops > Aegilops bicornis. Next base: position 768,869,367 of record CM038670.1, on the reverse strand, counting down.
GCTTTCTCTGTCTTGGTGGGTTCCAAGAAGCTCTCCTGGCAGCAGTTGAGTTGGCTGCCCTTGTTGCTGCACCTGCAGTTGAAGAAGCTGCCCTTGGTGCTGGAGCAGTTGAAGAAGCTACCCTTGGTGCTGGAGCTGTTGAAGAAGCTGCCCTTGGTGCTGGAGCTGTTGAAGAAGCTGCCCTTGGTGCTGGAGCTGTTGAAGAAGTTGCCCTTGCTGCTGGAGTTGTTGAAGAAGTTGCCCTTGCTGCTGGAGTTGTTGAAGAAGCTGCCCTTGGTGCTCCACTTTTTGATCCCCTTGGTGCTCCACTTGTTGATCCCCTTGGTGCTGGAGTTGTTGAAGAAGTTGCCCTGCTTCCTTGTGTGCTACCCTCCTCTGTGTTGCTAGACTGCATATAAGAATTGTAGCAAGTTAATACATTCAAGTGTTAGAAAACAAAATGATGTGTATCTGTGATGCTTGTACAAACCTGATGCTTGTTCTTTCTCAGAACTTAGTACACTATACACTATATACAGTGCATATTCAGTTAACTATTAACAATAAACAATATTCAGTAAACTGAAAACCTTTTGTACACTGAGAAAATTCAGTTAACTTCATACACTGAAGCAAATTCATCTAACTGATAGGATACATATCAGAGGTTAGACTACAGACAATAATGACCTACAGTTCATTCAAATCGAAGCCTAACTATTGAACTCTGAGAAATTGAACCCTAACCCTAGAATCCACAGTAAAAGAGGGGGAGAACTTACTCAACGCCACCAAATGAAGAAGCCCATTGATGGCTACCCGTCAAAGTAGCTTGCACAGCACGGGCAAGAGCGCCGGCGGCGCGGTACTCAAGCGACGGCGCCGGCGCTCTCCTCTTCGGTGCCCAACTAGGGTTTGGGCTGCCGCACACCTCCTCCACTTCGATCGATTCACCGTCGGGAAGCAACCCTCCGCTGCAGCCTCCATCCACTCCCCCGCCGGCGGCATCCACTCCCCCGCCGTCGTCAGGGCTCGCCGTTGCCATGGAGCACGGGGAGAAAGAGAGACAGAGGAGAGTAGAGTGGTGAAAGGGGGAGAATGAAGTGGATAAGGGACCCGTGCTGTTTTGACCGAGATGGCGGTCCGTCGCCACTGTAGCACCGTCAGACGGCGTGAGGTCGTGGGCGTTATGCCACATCCTCAAAATCGGGCCCCACCTATCATAATAGTGCTTAAAATGCCCCAACATACGGTTAGGTGTTTTCTGCTAATGATTAGGCGTGAAATCAATGTTTTCTGCAACAAAATCGTAGAAGAGTATTTTCTACAACCCTAGGCTTCAATGTGGTGGTTTTCTGCAATTCACTCCCCTCGGAGCTATCCATCTTTTTTTTAGCAATTTGTACCCTTTATTAAGCAATAATGTTCATGGGGATACAAATGATATCGGGACAACTAGCAAGCCACAGATGGTGCCCGAAAGGAAGAAGAAGCTGCTTTCGCAAGTACGTGGGCTTGCTCAATATGCTTGTGCTTCTCATGGACAAAGTTGAGTACACTGAACGAACCTCTGCGATGATTGATTTCACATAGAATTATGGCGTAGAGACAAGGGACTCCACTCCCAATATTTGCCAAAACCTCGCGAAGTATGATGCCACACACACAGATGAGATGTTGAGATCAGACGCTAGAGCCAAAGCCTCGTTACAAGTATGAGCTTCAAGGGACGCTAGATCAACCAGACCATCGAAACCAAAGCAAGCACATTGATATTAGTCATCCGTTGCACCTCGATTGATGCTCTCAAACTACCTCAGGGCTACAACCTTGGGGTGCACCTATACAACCGCTCGCTGCGTCAAAGGGTCGCCTCTTTGCACAAGGCACACGACAACTGGGTCGGCCCATTTGCGACGCAGCGAGCAAACAAGAGATGTGACTGTATTGTTCGACACTGTAGAGGACTGCACTTTAGTTAACAACCTTCTAAAAGGACACCGGTACTACAGCGGACTGGCTTGCAGAGATTTCTACTTTATTGAACTAGAATGTATTGTTCCAACCCACACAGTAGACAATATTTCCACCAAAAAATTGGAATATTTTTTTCAGAAAGGCAAAACTTTTGTGAAATTCATAATAGAATATTAAAACATGAACAATAATTTGAAAATTTTCAATTTCTTGTAAACACAATTTTAAAGTGAACAATTTTGAAAGTTTTGAACACTTTTGGAAACTTGTGAACTGTTTTTGAAATTCTGAATATTTCTAAAAAGTTATTAATATTTGTCGAGAACTCTAAATTTTTACAAATTAATATACAAATTTTAAAAATGTGCAATTTTTAAAAAAACATGAAATTTTTGTGAAAGTTTCAAACATTTTTTGAAAGCACAATTTTTTTTTGAATTTATGATCAAATTCGAAAAACCTGACCAGTTTTAAAAAAATGTGAATATTTTGAAACAGTGAATAATTACTGAATTCATGAAAAAGATTTGAAAATAGGAACTGTTTTTTCATGAATTTTAAAAACTGTTAATGAATTTTAAAAAATCATCATGAACTTTAAAATGTACATGTAGTTGAATTTTTTTCATGAACTAAAGTCTTCACGAATATTAAAACGTATCTTATCTTCTTAAATGCGAATTTGGAACATTCATGATTTTAATATTTTTATGAATTAAAATTGGGAAAAAATCAAGAATAAATAAAATTCAAAAATAATTGAAAATAATTTTTATGAAAGAAAGTAATAAGAAGAAACCAAGAAAATCAACACAAAAAGACAGAAACAAAGAAAAATTAATACCCGAGACAGAACATTCTCTAGCACGCCTTCGTATAACTATTTGGAAAGTGCTAAGAAAACTGTCTGGAAAACCAAAAAGCAGTGCGTAACATTGGCCGGCCAACTACTGAATCGTACGGGCTGCACACTATTTGTCGCAGCAGATGTAACATAGAAAATACAAAGCGAACCGGTATCCCTTTGGTAGTGGCCGATTGTATGTGCTTTTCGTCTCTATTTCTTCAGATTTGTATGTGCTTTTCGTCTCTATTTCTTCAGATTTGGAGACCCGGATTTTCTAGGGCCTGTTTGAACACCTAGACGTATAGTTCTGGCTCTCTACAGTCCCTACATGGCTACGCTCAGTGTCTTCGTATAGGTGTTGGAGTCATTGACTACGGACTGAACAAAAAAGGAGTCCTTGACTAGATCCGCTTTGTTCCTCCTCTTAAATATGCGAACTCTGTTAAGGCCGCAGACCAACTCCCGTGACCCGTCTCCCTTTCTTGGCACCGTTGCGATGGCTAACTGTTGAGAACCGGCATCAACGAAGCGGCTTTAGCGAATCGTCGTTAGGAAACGTAGTTAGCGGTTATTAGTGTCCAAGCGTCGTACGGACGCATCTGTCCGTCTGGTAGCGCTCTTTATCTGAGCAGCCTTCGCGTCCCAAATCTTGTATAAATATGTGATTCTCAATCAATGAAAGCATCAGATCATTCGTACAATCACTTTTACCTTTACACGTTATCAGCACTTGCTCTGCCGAGAGCGACAGAAAGCCATCAGGAAAGGTAAGAATGGCAGGAAGAGACCTGTCGTCGCTTGCTTTCGCCATTGCACGCTTTCTCCAGAGAGAGAACCGTCGCTGTCCACGCACCCATCGCCACCGTGCTGCGCGTCGCCGTCAGGGACTTGGTGCAAGGAGTGGCCCTTGCCGCCGCTTTTTCGCCCGGAACCATCACCAGAACCGCCGCCGTGGGTACGCACGCCAAGGCAACCGCCCACTCCGTGGGCAAGCACCAACGGTGCACCAGGCTGGACCCTCGGCTCCGGCAACCGCTGCAAACCATGTTGGGCCTTCGGCTCCGGCTCCGGCCGTCGCCGATGACTGCATCGTATCGGCGGCTCCGCCGCCATCTGTCTTCACCATCCCTCCCATGGATTGGCTCCTTGCAGGTCCATCGGCCCCATTCCTCGGTGAAGAAGAGATGTTACCATGCGGAATAGCGCCGCCGCCCTTCGCCCCGTCTTTGCGTGCGGCGAGTTCGGGCCGTGCCCAGCGCGTATAGGCGCACCACCGCGGAAGCCGTCGCCGGCGCCATCAGACGAACTGCCGGAGCATTTCCTTCCTCCTGGATATGGCCCCGTCCCGGATCTCCCATCCCCGACGCCGGCGGCAGCGGGAACCGGCGGCTCCCCGTCCATCCCCGACTTGAACATCAAGATCAAGGTTGAAGAAGAGGAGACAGAGGACCAGGGCTCGTCGTCGACGCCACCGCCTTTGTTCACCGGGCGACACCACCTCCTCCTCCGCATCGCCTCTTCCTCCGACGCCTCCACCGGAAGCCCGCGGATCTTGCGCCAATTCGCGCGGCCATGGCGCAGAACCGCGCAACCGCCGTGGCTCGTGGTCGCCGGATGCCCTCGGCCTCACCGGGCGCCCACAGGGCGGCAGCGTGAGCGAGCCATCTTCTTGAAGCGGGGCGCACCTCGCTTCCCTTGAAGACGGCGAGACGGGGCAGGGAGAGCCGACGAGCAGCAGAGCTGGGTCCAAGACCGAACAGAGAAGGGGATTTGGGAGTGGCAGAGACGTGGGGAAACTCTCGATCCTGCTCTCCTTATCCTTCTGTCTGTCGGTGCAATGGGCCAGCCCAACTCTCCCCGCTCCTCACCTAATCAGGCCTACAGGCTAATAACTCCAATAAATGGCTGCTGGTGCTGTGGCGTTTTCAACAGAGAATAGCCATAGTATTAGTATATTGCATAGCAGCCGGTTCTATTTATTTGAGAGTGCTATTTTATTGTACTAAGAACTCTGTTTATTATATACAGTCTGTATTGTATTGTAAGTTTGGATATCTAGACCATATATTGTCTAATAAAGCCTCAGACTATGTGTACATATTCTATATGATTGCTTCAGCATTTTATTTTAGAATATGTAGTTCTTAAGTACAATAAATTTTATTTACAATTCCTATTTCGGGATCACAAGGTAGATGAGGCATCTACTGCACATTGCAGATTATCCTCGTCGCTGAAAGATCTACATTTTGCCTCTTTTGTTATGGCAAAATGACTATCTTCGAGTGCTCTCTCAAATATGCGAATTGATGTGATTACCTCGAATATTATACTTGCAAAGCACAAGGTAACTGTGTGATCTACTGCATCAAATTGCAGACTATCCACTCTTCTTGTGAGGTCTACATCTAGTTATTTGACAGATGACTACCTTCAAAGTGTTTTTGAAAAAAATGTAGTATGGCACAAGGTAATGGATATATGAACATCTACTGGTCTAAACCAGATTATGTTCTCCATTGCTGTGAGATCTACACCACAACGGTGACTATCTTCAAAGTGTCATTTACATAAAATGAGGTCTACACATATAAGTATAAAGCATCAGCTATACTTCAAAACTTTGTTCCTTCAAAGCATTTGTTGTCACTTATATTTTACTCTCGTAGTAAAACTAATTCATGCATGATCAAATCATGCAGGAAATGGCTGGCGTCATGAACAGAGAATTTCATGAACTTGAACTAGATGGTAGTAACTATTTACCATGGGCTATGGATGCAAAGATAGCCCTTGAAAGTCGTAAACTCGGTTCCACCATCATCACACCCATTGAAGGCGCCGGAGAAATCCCCACGGCAGCCAAATATACAGCTTTAAGTTTCTTAAGGCACCGTCTCCATCCAGACTTAAAGTCGGAATATTTGATGGAAGAAGATCCACTAGTTTTGTGGAACTCTCTCAAGGAGAGATATGACCAACAAAGAGCAGTTATGCTGCGGAAGCCTGAGAGAGAATGGTCCCTCATAAGGTTCCAAGATTTCAAATCTGTGGCAGCATATAACTCTGCAGTTCACAAGGTTAACTCAAAACTAAGGTTTTGCAATCAAGCAATTTCCGAAGAAGACCTTATTGAGAAGACCTTGTGCACTTTCCACCCCTCAATGAGAGTACTACAACAGCAGTACCGTCAACAAAAATACAAAAAGTATTACGAGCTCATATACACTTTACTTGGCTGAGAAACATGATGAACTTCTCATGAAGAATCATCGACACGCCCAACGGGCTCAATGCCACTCCACTGAAGCACATGCTAACACTCAGTTTACTAAAAAGTATGGGGCAACAAAAAGAATTTCTCGAAATTCAATGGAAAGTGGAAAAGGAACAACAAGCGAGAAAAGCTTTGGTCAATCTAAAGGTAAAGGTCACTTCAAGAAAAATGACCGAAACACCAACTCCGAGATTTGTCAAAGGTGTGGATGTACTAACCATCGTACTAGCAAATGCCGAACTCCCAAGCATCTAGCGGATTTATATCTCAAATCCACCGGGAAAGGCAAACAAGTTCATGGAAAAGCGAAGCTCACTTCAATGCTTTACAACAAGAAGAGAACCTTGAAGCTAGCACTTCTCAAAGCGCTCCCCAGGAAACAAGGAAGAAGGATGAAGATCTTCTTGATGTCGACAACATGATGGTGGAATACACCCAAGACTCATACGGAGATCTCATATAATCTCCACATCACTCATTTGATGTTATCAGCTATTTTATTGTAATAATGGAAGTTATAATTTGTATAACTCTAAGTAGAATAAAGTCCTACGGACCAACCATATTATGTAATTCAGACACAATGTCATATTTATATTTGTAACTGTAATATGAATACTTTGTATGTATTTATATGTGAGTAATGAATAAAATTTCATCCTAAAATATTCTCTCACTCTATATAGATTTTACGGGAAAATAATCCAATGGAAGAAGAATTATGTTTGGTGGACAGTTGTACCACTAACACAATATTAAGGGAAATAAAATATTTCCAAACTCTAACTAAGAGAAAAGGGAATATTATGACCATCGCCGGTCGCGATGCCTTGATTATTGGTTCAGGACGAGCCACACTCGTTCTACCTATGGGTACTACAATTGTAATTGAGGATGCACTCTTGTATCCTGAATCTACACGGACCCTTCTAAGTTTCAAAGACCTCAGATCAAATAATTTCCATCTGGAAACAATTTCTGAAAATAATTCTGAATATTTACTTTTAACAAAGAGTACTGGGTCTGAGAAACAAATTCTTGAGAAATTCCCCTCGCTTTCATCTGGATTATATTACAGTTATACAAAACCCGTTCCACATGTTGCGTACAAAATAATTTTTCAAGACCTTGATAAATTCAAGACTTGGCATGATCGCCTAGGTCATCCTGGCATAGGGATGATGAGAAAAATTATTGACAATTCTATTGGTCACAGCCATCCAACTAAAAACTTCCCTAAATCATCAGATTTTGTGTGCACTGCATGTGCAACTGGGAAATTAATTATAAGACCATCTTATCTTAAAGTAAAAAATGGGTCACTTAATTTTCTTGAACGCATTCAAGGAGATATATGTGGTCCAATTCAACCACTATCGGGACCTTTTAGATATTTCATGGTACTCATAGATGCATCTACTAGATGGTCACATGTGTGTCTATTGTCCACACGAAATCATGCTTTTGCCAAGATAATTGCTCAAATTATCAAATTAAGAGCAAATCATCCTGAAAATAGGATAAAAACAATTGAATGGATAATGCCGCGAATTTTCTTCACGTGCATTCAATGACTATTGCATGGCTATGGGCATTCATTTAGAACATTCTGTGCCATATGTTCATACTCAAAATGGTTTGGCTGAATCTCTCATCAAAAGAGTAAAATTAGTTGCTCGACCACTATTACAGAATTGTAATTTACCAGCATCTTGTTGGGCACATGCGGTATTACACGCCACGATCTGATACAAATTAGACCAACTGCATATCATACAACCTCCCGATCTGAGATAGTACGTGGCACTCAGCCTAGTATTTCCCATCTGCGAAAATTCGGTTGCGTGATATGTACAGATATCACCACCGCAGCGTACAACCATGGGCGCCCACAGAAAACTAGGGATCTATGTGGGTTATAATTCTCCGTCAATTATAAAATATCTTGAACCTCTTACAGGGGACCTGTTTACTGCCCGCTACGCTGATTCTATTTTTGATGAGGACCATTTCCCGGCATTAGGGGGAGAATCAAACCACAAAGAATGCCAGGAAATCGATTGGAATGTAACAGGCATCCAGTCCTTAGATCCACGTACTAAAGAATCTGAAACTGAAGTTCAGAGGATTATAGATTTGCAACACATTGCAAATAACCTGCCAGATGCATTCTTGACCATAAAGGTGTCACTAAATCACATATTCCCCGCTGTTAATGCACCAGAACGAGTGGAGGTACCAAGTAAAACCACTCAAACCCCAAATGAGAGTAAGAGGGGGAGAAATCTGGTTAGCCGGAATATAGCTTCTCAAAAGCCTCCGCGGAAACAGAGGAAATCAAATCCTCTACCAGTAAATGCAATTCAACCTCAAGTTGAAGGACACCAATCAGATGCTCAACATCTAGAACCCAGCATAAATGCGCATACAAATATAATAGCTGGGACATCAGAACACCATGACTCTATTGTTGTGGGAAATCACATAGAGTCTGAAGGTATAAAAGAAATTTCCATAAACTATATAGAATCAGGAGAATCATACAACAGAGAGACTACAATTGTCGACATATATTTTGCCTCGAAATTGCTGAAATTCTTCAACTGGATCCAGAACCAAAGACCGTCGGGGAGTGCCTCAAGCGTCTGATTGGCCTAAATGGAAGGAAGCAATTGAGGCAGAACTGCGCTTCGCTCAATAAGAGAGAGGTATTTTCCTCGATAATACCTACTCCTCATAATGTCTTCCTGTGGGAGCGAAATGGGTTTTTGTTCGGAAAAGGAATGAAAACAATGAGGTGGTGAGATACAAAGCGAGGCTTGTAGCACAAGGGTTCACGCAGAGACCCGGCATCGATTACGATGATACATACTCTCCTGTTATGAGTGGAATAACGTTTCGATACTTAATATCTATGGTAGTACAAATGAGTTTATCTATGCAGTTGATGGATGTAGTGACAGCATACTTATATGGGTCACTCAAATCGGACATATATATGAAAGTCCCTGAAGGACTTAAAATGCCGAATCCAAAAGCAAATCGCAACGCATATTGTGTAAAACTACAAAAGTCACTCTATGGCTTAAAACAGTCGGGTAGAATGTGGTATAACCGACTAAGTGAGTTCCTTATTCAGAAAGGCTACTCAAATAATGATGATTGCCCTTGTGTATTTATAAAGAAATCCTCAAATGGATTTTGCATTATCTCTGTGTACGTTGATGACCTCAATATCATTGGGAGTACACCTGATATAGAAGAAGCACGCAATCATCTAATGGCGGAATTTGAGATGAAAGATTTGGGAAAGACCAAATTCTGCTTAGGCTTACAGCTTGAGCACCTTCCCTCAGGAATTTTAGTATACCAACCTGCTTATATTCAAAAGGTTTTGGAGAAATTTAATATGGATAAATCATATCCAACCAAGACACCCATGGTTGTCAGATCCCTTGATATGAATAAAGATCCTTTTAGACTTCGGGATGATGACGAAAATATATTAGGACCTGAGTTCCCATATCTCAGTGCCATTGGTGCGCTAATGTACCTTGCAAATTGCACCAGGCCTGATATTGCATTTATGTAAATTTACTAGCTAGACATAGCGCTGCTCCAACAAAACGTCATTGGACGGGAGTAAAGAATATTCTTAGATATTTACATGGCACAAAAGATCTTGGTTTATTCTATCAGAAAAACCAAGATATGACTATGGTAGGATATACTGACGCTGGCTATCTATCTGATCCTCACAACGCCAGGTCACAGACAGGTTTTGTATTCTTATATGGTGGAACTGCTTTTTCCTGGAAGTCAACAAAACAGACTCTTGTAGCAACTTCCACTAATCATTCTGAAATTATTGCATTATTTGAAGCATCAAAGGAATGTGTGTGGCTTCGCAGGATGATTAACCACATTCAAACTGCATGTGGTGTTGGTTCATTAGGATCACCAACTATTATTTATGAAGATAATGCAGCTTGTGTTGCTCAAATGCAAATGGGTTATATAAAAGTAATATCACAAAACACATTTCTCCTAAGTTGTTCTATCCTCATGCATTACAGAAAAATGGAGAAATTGATATTTTGCAAACTAAATCATGTGACAATCTAGCAGATTTGTTCACAAAGTCTTTACCAAATTCAACATTCCAGAAATGCATTCATGGAATTGGTATGAGACGACTTCGAGATTTGCAAAGTTCAGGGGGAGAAATCTCCTGAAAATATAATCCTTTTAGTTATCAGCAGATAATGAATATTGTACTCTTTTCCTTTATGAGTTTTTCCAATAGGTTTCTCATAAGAGGTTTTTAACGAGACAATTAAATACAAGCGTTAATGTATGCCATATCATATTTCTCCTTATATTTTTCCTACTAGGTTTTAAAGGAGTTTTTCATGGCACGTCTGATTGCACTCTTTTCATTATGAGTTTCTTTGAAAATTTTCTCATGATGTTTTTAATGAGGCAAATATCTTCATAAAGATTATATGCTATACTTTCTATTTTTCCTATGAAGGTTTTTAAAGGAAAGTATCTAAAGCATGTTTATTGTTCTCTAACTCACTAATAATTTTCTCCTTCTTTGAAGGTTTTTCTCATATGAGTTATCAAGAGGCAATAATCTCTATATGTTGCATCATTTTCTCCTTATAATTTTTCCCACTGGGTTTAAAGGAGTTTTAGCAACATATCTATACCATTCTCCTCATATTTTTTTTCCACAGGGTTTTTGAAGGAGACTCTCAAGAGATGAATGATAAATATACAAGAAGCTTTCAAAGATGAATCAAAAGAAGAGACGTTGTACAAGGGGAGTGTTGAGAACCGACATCAACGAAGCGGCTTTAGCGAATCGTCGTTAGGAAACGTAGTTAGCGGTTATTAGTGTCCAAGCGTCAGACGGACGCATCTGTCCGCAGCGCCTCTTTGTACAGACGCCTTCACAATGCGTCCCAAATCTTGTATAAATATGTGATTCTCAATCAATGAAAGCATCAGATCATTCGTACAATCACTTTTACCTTTACACTAACCACTGGGACATGGCAGGGGAGAGCGTGCCCGAGATCACGTCGTCGACGTCCACCACGAACAGCACCGTCACCACGACTCTCAGCTTCCAGGTGACAGCCGAGTACCCAATAAATCTCGAAACCATGGGCGTCGACGAGTGTGCTAGATCGCGCGTCTTCCGTTTCGGTGGCTACCATTGGTGCATCGAGTTCTACCCGTATGGGTGGTGGGCCGCCAACGTGGCCGGCAAGGCCATGGCCTACTTGTGCTATCTCAGCAAAGCCGGGTCTGTGTACACCAAGTACACGCTGAGCGTGCTGGCGGACGAGGAGAGGAACCGGTACACAGCTTCGACTCGTCGGAGGAGTCTTTCTCCAGCGGGAAACATCTGCTCGGGCAAAGAGCTGAAACCGCTGCCGGAACTCGTGGACGGCGGCTTCACTTTACAGTACGTCCTCACCGTCTGCACGAACGTGTCCCCGCCGATGGAGCTGCCCGGCCACCTCGAGCGCATGCTCGGGAAGCAAAGAGGCGCGGACATCACGTTCCGAGTGCGCAGCCGAGAGTTCTCTGCGCACAGCTTTCTCCTGGCCGAGCGGTCGCCCGTCTTCGAAGCTCAGCTCTTCGGCCCGATGGCGGAGAAGGACATGGCGCGCATCGAGGTTGCCGACATGGAGCCGGCAATCTTCCAGATGATGCTTCACTACATCTATACGGACATACTGCCGTCGTGCAACGACCAAGGCGGCCGCACCACTGCGGCGATGCAACAATTGCTTGCCGCGCCGGACAGGTACGGGCTGGACAGGCTGAAGCTCATGTGCGAGGATGGAAGCAGAGACCATCATGTCCACGTACGCGCTGGCAAATCGGCACCATTGTCATCGGCTCAAGGATGAGTGCCTCCGGTTTCTTGCGTGGTCGCCGGAAGTCTTAGGCGGCGTCTTTGACAGTAGTGGGTTTAACGAGCTCTGCGTGACAAATTACCCACCATTGCCTCTGGAGGGGGATCATGTCCGGGGGACAAATAAGCGTGGCCATCCAGAGGAACAAACTGATCCAGGAAAGAAATTAAAGAGGACCCGCTATTTCTTAGGAAGTTGATATATACTACTATTTGCAGAAGCAAATATACGTGTGTTTTCCTTTTGAGTTGGAAATATTTATGTTTTGACTGATGAGGTAACGTTTTTAAGACCACACATTTTTTATATGTATAATAAAGATCCTTGAAACTCCAAATAGTTGTCTAGTAAAATTTGCATATAAGATGTTGTGTTCCTTGAAGGCTCCTATGCCCTTCTTACTTATTTTCTTTGTACAAGTATTAAAGCCTCGGCGGGTAACAATTCTTGGCTTGGGGTGGGGCGCTTTCCGCCAGAGTCGTTTGCGCCACGGAGAAGATCGATCGGCCGTGCTGCGAAGTGTCTTGTTTTTTTTTTTTTTTTTTGGCAAACTTTTGATCTACATCTCCAATCGTGATAGTACAACGAACACAAAAAAATATAAAAATTACGTCCAAATTCGTAGGCCACCTACCGACAACTACAAGCAAAGCGAGCTAAAGACGCGCCGCCGTCATCGCTCCTCCCTTGACGGAGCCGGACATAACTTATTGTACTAGATAACCGGGAGGTCATCGTGCTAAGGTCTCATAGGACCAAACCACTAGAACAACAACCGCATACAGTATAACTGTTGCGAACCGACATTGTACCGAATATCTGCATAAATTTTTTGGAATACTTTTTTCAGCAATGTGAATGTTCTGTGAAATTTAGAACATATTATAAAAATGCGAACATTTATTTAAAATCCTGAACTACTCCCTCCGCCCGGAAATAGTTTTCATCAAAATGAATAAAAGGGGATGTATCTAGATGTATTTTAGTTCTAGATACATCCATTTTTCTCAATTTTGATGACAAGTATTTTCGGACGGAGGGAGTATTTCTTTAGCAAACTCTATTTCTTTTAAAAATGCGGTTAAAAATGTGAACTTTTTGAAAACACCGAGAATTGTTAAAGAAGCGAACAATATTGTAATTTCTTAACACTTTTTTAAAATTTCCAACTATTTTTGAAATTTTGCACATTTTTTAAAGTTCTAAAGATTTTGAGAAAGTATGAACATTTTAGAATTTCATGTAATCTTTTTGAAAAGCGAGAACATTTAAAAAAATTAAACCATTTTTAAAAGGAACACCTTTTCAGAGACGAAAATATTTTTTGAAAACATGAACAAGTTTTAAATTTATGAACATAATTTGAAACAAGAACATTTCATGAAATTCGGAACAGTTTTTGGAAAATCATTTTTTTGAAAGATCCGCCGCCTTGCGAGTCGTTGGATTTGACCCAATCTAGCGCTGAACATTTTCCACTACTTTGCAACTGACACCTTGTTGCAGAAACATTTGCAACTGTGATTGTGTGGCAGATTTTTTGCAACATAGGTTATGTTGTGGGATTTCTTTTGCAACAAAGTTCTTGTTATGGAATTATTTGCAACAGATATCTTGTTGCAGATTTTTTTTTTCAAGAAAGGTGACGTTGCAAAATCTTGTCGAAGTTGCCGCCATCATTCTCTGTTGTGGTTTGCAACATCGCTATTGTTGCAAGATAAGATAAGGCGCACGTGGTTGGTGGGTGAAATCACGAGCGTGTGCAAGCGTGCGTGAGGACGCGTGGATAAAGGACGATCCAACGGCTGCGTGCGTGGCGAACTCTCCACGCGATCAGCCGGCAGAGTGTGAGCGTTCCCCATTTGAAATTCCCTAACATAAGTTGAAAAGGATAATACTCCTCCGTTTCCAAATATAAGACCTTTAGATATATTAATATGGACTATATACGGAGCAAAATAGGTGAATTTACACTCTAAAATATGTTTATATACATCCGTATGTAATTCATATTGAAATACCTAAAAAGACTTACATTTGGAAACATAGTGATATTTTTTTAGATGGTTACAAATAATGTACAATGTGTAAGAAAACAACAGACATCAAAACATATATTTGGAAAATAATGTTAATCGTGTATTTGAAAATTGTGAAAAGTGTATGAAAACAATAGACATCAAAACATATATTTGAGAAAATAGTAATCATGTATATTTAGAATATTAAACATGTATAAAATGTTTTAGGTGCATAAAATGTATAATTTGTATGAAAACAATAGACATTAAAAACTACATTTAAAAAAGTAATCATCTGTTTGAAACAGGTGAAACATTTAGTTCAAAAAGTGTAATAACTGGACATGTGTTAAAAAATAATAAAGAATCTGAAATAGCATAAAGAAAACAAAACAAAAAAACAAAGAAAACAAAAGATAAAAGGAAAACAGAAGAAAAACCAGTGTAAAAGGAAAAAAACTAGGAAAACAAGAAAACCACAAAAGTAAAAAAACTGAAGAAAAACAAAGAAAAGAAAAAAAATCAGTGAAACCCGAGAAAGAAAGAATGAGAACTGGTGAGAAATGCAAAACACATAAAACTAAAGAACCAAAATAAAAATACAAAGAAAACCAGAGCAAACTCAACCACCGAGCAACGAGCGAGCGAACAAAGGCCGAAATCACTATTCTAACCTTTTCAGCAATCTTTGCCACAAAGTGAACTCGACATGAAAGTATTTCACGATCTGACCCTTTTAGCAACGCCACAGCCCGTGGCGTTTCTTCTCCATATAGAAACGCCGAAGTAGCTCGCGCTTCAAATCCACATTCAAACGCCGAGCTATCTAGCGTTGTCAATCCACATAGAAACGCCAATCAAATGGGCGTTGCTGCCCTGTCTAGCAACGCCATGAGCATTGGCGTTTCCATGCCATGGCCAGCAACGCATGCCACTAGCTAGTACAGGGCAATAACGTACACGTTCAGCTGCTGTATCCATCCCTTGCGTGCTACACAATTTTTATTTTTAGGATCAGGAAAAGTCGCTGTTCCATCCCTTGCGTGGTACACAAAAAGATTACGCAGGATCAGGAAAAACTGCACAGCAGTACATGCATGCATGCAACGCATGCCACTAGTACAAATTAAAGATGGATATCCCCCAAAGTACATGCATGCATGCATGATGCCTTGGACAGGAGTGCTGCTACGTCCATTCATGGCCTTTGGCATTTCCATCTAGAAACGCCATTGTAGCAACCTGTGCAAGCATACATGTCCATCAGTCTATAGCCTTGCATGCAAGAAGTAGATTGTGGTGCAGCACATTGTTAGCAGCCCTTCCAAGCATGCATGTCCACCAGCCTATAGCTAGCTTGCAAGAAGTAGATTGTGATGCAGCGCATCTTTAGTAGCCCGTGCAAGCATGCATGTCCACCAGCCTATACCCTAGCCTACAAGGCGCTTTGTTTGCAGCGTATCAAGGCCAGAAACGCCATGGCCCCGGGCGTTTGTAGTCAAGCTAGAAACGCCGAGAGTTCTGGCGTTTTCAGCGTGCCATGTCAGCGACCGACACCAGCTTGGTCTGGGCAGTAACGCTAGCTAGCATGGCGTTTCCATGTGGAGCAGAAACACAAGCTTGCTTAGCGTTTCTATGTTGGGCGCTAACGCCGCAGGCTGTGGCGTTGCTAAAAGGGTCAGATCATGAAATATTTTCATGTCGAGTTTAGTTTATGACAAAGATTGCTCACAAGGTCAGAACAGTGATTTCGGCCGCGAACAAACGTGTGAAAAAGAGCTGACCCAAATACTATAGCACAAAGAAGAAAGCTTCAAGAGCATATATGGTACAACTCACTATAAACAAGATATAGTCGCCGCGCATATGCACTCCCTTGAATTGAAGTCGTCGGTTGCCGGCCACTTAATTCATGGCCACGGTGCGCACAAGAAGGGCCAGGAGCCCACGATCACGAACAAGGTATTGCGAGTGATTGTGGGTTAACCTGTCCACACGGACACACCCCCTTGCATATGGTAAATGATTCCTTCCCGTCGGCTGAAGCTTTGGTCGGTTGACCCGCTCCTCACGTGCGTCGGCACACACACACACACGAACCTATGTCCTCCCATATGGCCACGCGCAACCGCCCCCTTCTCCTTCTCCTTGTCCTTTCTCATCGTGTTTCTGGCCACACACTCGAGGCGCCCTTCCATCGTCGATCTCGTTTCCCCCAACATCATCGCGGCGCCCTGCGGTGAGAGTCGCCAGAGAGGCTCAGAGAAGTTTTTTTTTTTAGCCTGGGCCGTAGAACAAACGTTCTACGGAATTTTCGTTAATAAAATAGAACAAATATGTTACAAGTTATAATAAAAAAGGAAAGAAGGGAAAATAAAAGGCAAAGATCTTTAGCCAAACCCAGTGCTAGTTATCATGTGCAAATCCATTAGAGGTTTAACTCAGTCCATTCCTTGATCTTATTCGCTTTGTTCTCTTTGGCTCGAAGTTGCACAACCCAGAGACCTTCCGACAGATAAAACTTCCAAGAGTCAATAGCAGGTGGTGCATACCGAAAGATCTTGTCATTTCTCACAGACCATATGCTCCAACAACTCATAACTATAATATCTAGAGCCAGATCTTTGGGAAGCCGAGTAGAAATGAGAACAATCTCATCAAAAGTGGAGATACCTCTGGCTCTCTCAGGCACAATGACATCCTAGCAGGCCAAAGCAAATGGGCAGCCCAGAATAAGTGAATTAAAGTTTCTTCCACTTTGTCTGAACAAAGGGCACAGTTGGAGTCAGATGCATATTGCGTCTGAGGAGCATATTCCTTGTGTTAATCCGATCATGTAATAGAAGCCAGCCAAAAATCTTATGTCTCAATCTGCATGAGGTTCCCCATAATTTCTGAAAGATGCAATGGGCTGAGGAGGGGCCCATAAGACACTTGTACATTTTCATAGAGGAGTACTGCCCTGAAGCCCAATGATATTTCCATATGTCCCTGCTATCAGTTTGAGTTTTGGAGATTAACATGTCTTCAATCCTGTTTAACTGTTGGTAGGCCTGCATGGAGAGTGGCCTATGGAAGAGGGTGCTGAGATCTTCATGATTTGCCACAAAATGGAGGGTACAGTCCTTGTGAAGAGCAAAAGAGAATAGCTCTGGGAATTTTGCTTTTAATGGAAGTCCACCCCAATTATCAGTCCAAAAGAATATGGTATCTCCTTGACCAGCTTGACAAATGGCATGTGATTTGTATAGGGGAATGAGCTTGAGCAGAGTCTTCCACCAAAATGAACCAAGCAAATTGTCACTAGGTGGGCCATTTTGGTAGTAAGTTCCCCAAATGATGTTCACCCAAAGGGTATCCACTTTATTAAAAAAATTATGGAGAAATTTCATCAGCAGGGCTTTGTTGTGGACAGAGATATCAAGAATGCCTAGTCCACCTTGTGCTTTAGGCTTACAGACAGTATCCCATGAGATCATAGCAGGTCCTGAGTCCAAAGATCCAAATTTTCTCCACATACAATTCCTTAAGTGGCCTTCAATTTGTTTGATCACAGCTTTTGGTAACATTAAAGAGCACATGAAGAAGATGGGCATGCTGGCAAAAACTGATTTGATCAGGTGGAGTTTGTCACCAGTGGATAAAAGGGTAGAGCAACTTAAGAGTCTATTCTCAATTCTTCTCAACATGGGCATGAAATCCACAATTCTTGGTCTATTAATGCTGAGAGGTAGGCCAAGGTATGCATGAGGAAGAGTACCAATCTTGCAGCCAAGAATCTCTGAAAGCTCCATCATTTTGGCAGGAGGAGTGTTGATGGGAATCATAATGAATTTAGCATAATTAACTTTGAGACCAGCATAGGCTGCATAGTGGAGAAGCAGATTTTCAATTTGAAGAAGTTGAACACAATCAGCATTGGCCACCAATATAGTATACTCTGCATATTGAATAATAGGATACTCTGGGCAAGAAGCATGAATAAGAGGGGAGCTGATCAAGGAGTGTTGCATGGCCTCATTGAACATTGTTTGAAGCAGATCAGCAGCTAGAACAAATATGAGGGGCGATAGTGGATCCCCTTGTCTAACCCCTTTCTTACAAAGAAATTGCTTGCCAGGGATACCATTAAGGAGGATGGAGGAGAAACCAGAGCCATATATCATCTTGATCCAATTAATCCATCTGCTACCAAATCCCTTTGCTTGAAGGATATCCACAATAGTATCATGATTAATCATATCAAAAGCCTTTTCAAAGTCCAAATTTTGAGGAGAATGACTTCTTTCTTGGATAAGTGGCATTGGTGAATGTACTCATAGGACCAGGCAAGGCAATCTTGTATGCATCTATTATTGAGGAAGCCATATTGATTCTTATGCACCAGAGAGAGGATCACCTTTTGCATTCTGTTGGCCAGCAATTTTGTGAGGATCTGAAGAGTGCAATTCAGCAAAGAGATGGGTTTGAATTCTGCTGGTGTAGATGTTGCCTCTGTTTTAGGAATCAAGGTGATGAAGGAGTAGTTGATGCTCTGAAGATTGACTCTCCCATGATAGAAGTCATTAATAAGCCTGTAAAAATCAGGAGCAATGATAGGCCAGCAAGCTTTCAAAAATGCAGCATTAAAGCCATCTGGTCCAGGGGCTTTGTCAGCAGGCATATGAAGCACCACTTGATCAATCTCAGCAGTGGTGAAAGGGACCTCAAGTTGTGCCAGATTCTCATTAGGGGATATAAGATGGTTCAGGAATGTGGCAATAGAAGTACCCAGTTTGTCCTTGAATGCTCTGTATAGGATAGTAGCTTTAGCACTGTGAGAGTAATGTTCCAAGTTGTCCTCATCTTTGAGCATAGCAATACAATTATTCCTATGCTTGATAGTAGCTTTAGCTTGAAAATATTTAGTATTAGCCTCTCCCACCTGAATTTTCCTGATGGTGGCTCTTTGCTTCCAGTAAAGTCTCTGATGTTTGAGGATCTTTTCCAAATGAGACTTTAGGATGATCCTACCATTAGATTCCATAACTGTGAGGTCTCTGGCTTCTTCCAAATAATCAAAACACAGTATCAAAAAGTTGATATTGTCATTTATTTTCTTGAGATCGTAAAGGTTTCGGCCCAATTTTTCAACCCTTTCCTTAGTCTCTTAAACTTTGTTGCAATGACCTTGGCACTATCTGTCTCATTCACATCCTGTGTCCAAATATTGTGGACCATGCATGTAAAATCATTATGTTCCAACCAATAATTCTCAAATCTGGAAATGTGAGATTTAGGAATAGAGGTACCAATCTTGACCATAAAAGGAACATGATCAGATGTGGTTTTGTCCAAAGGGTGGGTCAAGGTAGCAGGGTAACTTAAAGTCCTGTTCTGAGAAGTAAAACACCAATCAATTTTTTCCAAAAGGGGCCAATCTTGCATATTGCTCCAGGTAAATTTTTTGCCTTTGATAGGGATTTCAATCAAGGATAAATTGCTAATAGCTTCATTGAACGCTAACATATTGAGAATATTGCCTCCTTCCTGATTTCTGTTGTGAGGATATCTAATATGATTGAAATCTCCAAGTACCATCCAATTACTGTCCTCAGGAGTTTGGAAATATTTAAACCATTCAATAAAAAGTGGCCTCTCATCCTGCTGGCTAGGACCATAAACATTAGCCAAAATCCAATTATCCCCATTGTGTGAGGAAGTGAAAGAGATAGATATGGAATAGATATTGGAGTGGAAAAGTTGGCCCTGGAACACCTGATCATTCCATACAATTAACAGTCCTCCTGCAGCACCTACAGATGGTAGGTATTCAAATTTATTGAGTCTCCTTGGGCAGAAGTTCTGCAAGAATCTACTATCAATCGTTTCTCTCTTTGTTTCTTGAATGCATAAGATAGATCATATAACAGAACGTCTCAAACAACTGAAGAGGATTGACAGTAGCATAGTCAGAAGTAGACAGTGCAACATAGGGACAAAAGGCTCTGTTTAGCAGAATTACACCCTTGACATCTTTACAAGAATCTTTCCAAAAGCTAGAACCAGCCAGACACATGGTAGAGTGCTAAGATTCTACTGAGGATAACTGAAACTATAAATTAGGAGCTGACTCCAGGGGTTTCCTTGGCAGTTGGATTGCCCTTTCTTTTCTTGTGTTTGGTAGCGAGCTTCTCCTCTGAAGTATCTTGAGCAGCCACCTTGCACAAAGAAGTATTGAGACTTTTAATCACTTTTGCAGGTATTGGAGGAGGAAGAGAATGACAAGCAAGACAATTCTTATCCATGCAAATCTTTTTCTTATAACCTTTTGCTAGTTGTTGTAATCTACAACTCCTTCTTACCTCAGTCTCCACCAATGGGACCTTTTCCTTTCTTTTCTTGATGTTATGCATATTAGAAGTAGATGCAGGAGCCTGGGCCAGCAGAGGTGCAGCTGGAGCTGGGGAGTTAACTTCTTGCTCCTGTGTGTCCTATGCCAAAGATTGAGAGAAGGACAAGGATGAATCCACAGGAGGATAAGACTGAGGAATAACAAATGGCAGGGTAGTATTACTGGCTCCTTGAGTAATAATCTCCCAGACTGTTGAGGTAACAAACTTCTTTGCCCAGTCAAATTTATCAGGTGTAAGAAATGTGACTGACAGAAAATTCACCCATTCAACAGATACCTGAATTGCAGCTTGTTCCTTGTTAGAGGGGGCAAAATGCTTGTTCCAGACTTCATCCCCTTCCTTTCCCAAAAGATCATCCAACTTAGCTGTGTCTATTCTGTCATCTGTGCTCAAAGCAGAGTATCTCAAATTATATTCTTCTGAAATAAATACATTGCTTTGAAGAAAAGCAGGGTATGGAAAACCAGGGGGAGCAGAGAGCTCAGAAGAGGAAGATGACTCACCCAGGGCTCCAGATACAATCAGCATTTCAGTACCAACAGTTGCTGTAGGAGAGGTAACTTTAGTTCCCATTCTATGTTCAGTAAGTAAATCTTCAGGTAGGTTAGACTGAGGCTGAAAATCCATTAGATTGGGGTCTTGTTCAGTGATGATAGCATAAGGAGCATTAGAATCATCTTGTTGTAGACCATGTTCATGTGATTTGTCATGGTCAAGGCTTCCAAGAGCATAGGATCCTCTCTGTTAGCCACAACAACTGACTGAGATGGGATCAGCATGAGGTTCAGACTTAGATCATTAATAGGTGGAGGAGCCACAACATGGGCCTCCACATGGATATGCTGCTGAACAGGCAGTGGGCCAATGGGCCCATCTTGAGCTGCTGGTATCTGCTCCTGGTTAGGCCCAATTGGCTCATCCACCAAATTCAAATCTGGCACAAGTGGCGCTAAAGGACCAGCCACTGATGCTCTTGTGTTTCCACTGCTAACAGACTGTTCCAATGAGAGTGTGAGGCTGCTATGTGGTGCCAAATCCAGGTTCCGTGGTTGATCTTCCTCCATGGGTGCCATCAGATCTTGAAACTCTAGAAACTCACCAGGATGTAACTCTTGATCAATGGCAGGGTTTCCTTCAGGCATAGCCCAATGCCCCCAGCCAGGCATCTCTTCTGGGTCTTCTTCCTCCTTCAACTGATCCTTTACCTTCATTTTGTAGAGCCAAGTTGAGATTCAGAGGTGGGTTTCCTGGAGGGACAACCTCATGGTGTTGAAGTGGACCCAGGAAATGGTTGTGTTGGTTGGGGTGATGATGAGGCTGAGCCGGCTGTGGGTGAGGATTGCCAAATGGTGGGATCTGATCCTCATCATGCGGTTCCTCTCCAAGAACATGATGCTGTAGAATCACTACAGGAACAGTGAGAGAGTCAGAGTGTTCCCCATCTCCAAAAACAATACTTGAAGGTATATCTCTCAATTCTTCCACTTTGATCTTAACCATCTGATTCGCCTTAGTGCTTATGACTCTGTCCCACACTACAAACTTCCCAAATTTACTGACTGCATCATTGATTTCTCTAATGTTCCTTCTGTCAAATGGATAACCACAGAGCATAACCCAAACCTCTCTAGTAAGAACAAGTTTTCTCCAGTTGAGACCCTTGTCATGGTTTTGGAAGATAACATGGACATCAGTATACTAGTGTGGGCTGCTAGCCACCAAATCATCCCGATCGAGAACATTGTTGAGTTGAACATATGCTTGCCCAAACGGACACTGTGTAATCTCTCGAAAGCCTAAATGCCTGTCAGTGAGGAAATCTGAGAGTACCTCACGCACCGTGTTGAAATCCACCTGGAGATTTGGCATGGGCACGATGGTGGCGATGGCCCAATCTTCATGGAGTGGAGTTGACGCCGCCGCGAGGACTTTGATCCGAGCAGGTCTCCCCTCCACTTTAATGCTCTGGTGGTTAGGAGGGAGGAAAGGGGAGGGATCAAACAGGAAGGAGGCCATGGCGACGGCACGCTCGGGAGGAGTGATGGATGGAGCTAAGATGTGCGGCGGGCGCCAGGCAATGGGGATGGTGGCGGACTGCAGTCTCTGTCTGTGAAAGCGATGGGGCGGAGTAATGGAGGGAGCCAACTCGGGAAGGAACAGAGGAGGTAAAATCGAGGCGAGCAGGAGATGATGGCTGATTGACCGCACCTGCCAATTCAGCAGCGGAAACAGTGGCTATGTGCCTCAGAATTGCAATCGCCCGACTTGGGCCAGGTAATGGGTTGGCGAGCTGTTGGTTGTTGGGCTGGGCCGAGGAGTAGCAATCTTTAGCAATGTGGCCCCAATTCTTGCAAGCCCGACACTTAATCCGATTAGTACAGTTCGGCCTGGCATGTCCAAAGAGTAGGCAGCGCACACAGAAGGCCTGCTGGGTGTTTTGAATTTGCGTTGATCCTGCCCTTGGCTGCATGATGGTAGATGAATGACCATTATTGCCATTATGTCCCGACGATGGAGCATGTCGGATTGACTGGGTTGATCGATCGGGCGAAGCATGATGATCAACACGAGTAGGAATGGGGGAAAATCCAGGAGATCTAAGAGCATCAACGTAGGATTTCCTAGGGTGACGACGGAAAACATGAGTCCATTCATCCTCTTTCTCTTGGAGGTATTGATGTAGTTCCCAACATGAGTTGGGGCCTCCTTCTCCCCAAAGCAGAAAGTTAACATTGAGAAGGGGAAGAGAAATGTTGCCCCCTTTGATGATGGAGAAACCAACTTCTTTGGAAGAGACGATAAACTTGAAAGACCAATTTTGCAACAACTTGACTTTAAAAAGGGATGCTCTACCCCCAAAACAAGCCAAAAGAATAGTGCTAACCGATTCTTCCGTGAGGCGTAGGCGAGATCTGGTGAATTCAGCCACCATAGGGAATTCTTGATTCGAGATCTTCAAAGATGGTTGATCGGAACACCCCATTTCCTCTGATTTCAGCAAGAAAATCTGTTGGAAATATGCCCTAGAGGCAATAATAAATTAGTTATTATTATATTTCCTTGTTCATGATAATCGTTTATTATCCATGCTATAATTGTATTGATAGGAAACTTCGGATACATGTGTGGATACATAGACAACACCATGTCCCTAGTAAGCCTCTAGTTGACTAGCTCGTTGATCAATAGATGGTTACGGTTTCCTGACCATGGACATTGGATGTCGTTGATAATGGGATCACATCATTAGGAGAATGATGTGATGGACAAGACCCAATCCTAATCCTAGCACAAAGATCGTAGTTCGTATGCTAAAGCTTTTCTAATGTCAAGTATCTTTTCCTTAGACCATGAGATTGTGCAACTCCCGGATACCGTAGGAATGCTTTGGGTGTACCAAACATCACAACGAATCGGGTGGCTATAAAGGTGCACTATGGTATCTCCGAAAGTGTCTGTTGGGTTGGCATGAATCGAGATCGGATTTGTCACTCCGTAAACGGAGAGGTATCTCTGGGCCCACTCGGTAGGACATCATCATAATGTGCACAATGTGACCAAGGGGTTGATCACGGGATGATGTGTTACGGAACGCAGTAAAGAGACTTGCCGAAACGAGATTGAACAAGGTATCGGGATACCGACGATCGAATCTCGGGCAAGTACAATACCGCTAGACAAAGGGAATTGTATACGGGATCGATTGAGTACTTGACATCGTGGTTCATCCGATGAGATCATCGTGGAAATATGGGAGCCAACATGGGTATCCAGATCCCGCTGTTGGTTATTGACCGGAGAACGCCTCTGGTCATGTCCAGATTGTTCCCGAACCCGTAGGGTCTACACACTTAAGGTTCGATGGCGCTTAGGGTTATAAAGGAAGTTTGTATGTGGTTACCGAATGTTGTTCGAGTCCCGGATGAGATCCTGGACGTCACGAGGAGTTCGAGAATGGTGCGGAGGTAAAGATTTATATATGGGAAGTCCTGTTTTGGTCACCGGAAAAGTTTCGGGTTTTTCAGAACGCATCTGGGACCACCGGGAGGGTCGAGGTCCACCAAGTGGGGCCACCAACCCCGGAGGGCTGCATGGGCCAAGTGTGGGAGGGACCAGCCCGGGTGGGCTGGTGCGCCCCACAAGGGGCCCAAGGCGCAGGGAAGAGTGGGAGGGCAAACCCTAGGGCGGATGGGCCCTAAGGCCCACCCCAGCGCGCCTCCCTCTCTCCCCTCGCCGCCACCCTTGGGGAGGAACCCTAGAGGGGCGCAGCCCCTCCCCTTCCCTATAAATACATGAGGTCTAGGGGCTGCCCAACACACGAGAACCTCTCCCTCTTGGCGCAGCCCTACCTCTCTTACTCCTCCTCTCCCGCGGTGCTTGGCGAAGCCCTGCTGGACTACCACGCTCCTCCATCACCACCACGCCGTTGTGCTGTTGCTGGATGGAGTCTTCCTCAACCTCTCCCTCTCTCCTTGCTGGATCAAGGCATGGGAGACGTCACCGGGCTGTACGTGTGTTGAACGCGGAGGTGCCGTCCGTTCGGCACTAGGATCTCCGGTGATTTGGATCACGACAGTACGACTCCTTCAACCCCGTTCTATTGAACGCTTCCGCTTAGCGATCTACAAGGGTATGTAGATGCACTCTCCTTCCCTCGTTGTTGGTTTCTCCTTAGATAGATCTTGGTGACACGAGGAAAATTTTGAATTTCTGCCACGTTCCCCAACAAAGGGCATCATGAGCTAGGTCTATTGCGTAGATTCTTTGCACGAGTAGAACACAAAGTAGTTGTGGGCGTTGATTTTGTTCAATATGCTTACCGTTACTAGTCCAATCTTGTTTCGACGGTATTGTGGGATGAAGCGGCCCGGACGGACCTTACACGCATTTTACGTGAGACAGGTTCCACCGAATCGACATGCACTTGGTGCATAAGGTGGCTAGCGGGTGCCGCCTCCCACTTTAGTCGGAACGGATTCGATGAAAAGGGTCCTTATGAAGGGTAAATAGCAATTGGCATGTCACGTTGTGGTTTTGCGTAGGTAAGAAACGTTCTTGCTAGAAACCCATAGCAGCCACGTAAAACATGCAAACAACAATTAGAGGACGTCTAACTTGTTTTTAGGGGTATGCTATGTGATGTGATATGGCCAAGAAGAATGTGATGAATGATATGTGATGTATGAGATTGATCATGTTCTTGTAATAGGAATCACGACTTGCATGTTGATGAGTATGACAACCGGCAGGAGCCATAGGAGTTGTCTTTATTTATTGTATGACCTGCGTGTCATTAAACAACGCCATGTAATTACTTTACTTTATTGCTAACCAGTAGCCATAGTAGTAGAAGTAATAAGTTGGCAAGACAACTACATGGAGACACGATGATGGGGATCATGGTGTCATGCCGGTGACGATGATGATCATGGAGCCCCGAAGATGGAGATCAAAAGGAGCAAAATGATATTGGCCATATCATGTCACTATTTGATTGCATGTGATGTTTATCATGTTTATGCATCTTATTTGCTTAGAACAACGGTAGTAAATAAGATGATCCCTCATTAAAATTTCAAGAAAGTGTTCCCTAACTAGCGTGCACCGCTATGTAAAGTTCGTCGCTTCAAGCACCACGTGATGATCGGGTGTGATAGATTCTTACGTTCACATACAACGGGTGTAAGCCGATTTACACACGCAATACACTTAGGTTGACTTGACGAGCCTAGCATGTATGGACATGGCCTCGGAACACAAGAGACCGAAAGGTCGAGCATGAGTCGTATGGTAGATACGGTCAACATGAAGATGTTCACCGACGATGACTAGTCCGTCTCACGTGATGATCGGACACGGCCTAGTTGACTCGGATCATGTAATCACTTAGATGACTAGAGGGACGTCTATCTGAGTGGGAGTTCATTGAATGAACTTAATTATCCTGAACATAGTCAAAAGCCCTTTGCAAATTATGTCGTAAGCTCGCGCTTTAGTTCCACTGTTTAGATATGTTCCTAGAGAACATATAGTTGAAAGTTGATGATGGCGATTATGCGGACGGAAGAAAGCTTATGTCCTTAAATGCACGCTCAAGGTGTCTTTGAACCCCAAACGTCGTTTGTGGATGTTGCGAACATTGGACATACACGTTTTGATAACTACGTGATAGTTCAGTTAAACAGTTTAGAGTTGAGGCACCAAAGACGTTTTCGAAACGTCGTGGAACATATGAGATGTTTCGAGGGCTGAAATTGGGATTTCAGGCTCGTGCCCACGTCAAGAGGTATAAGACCTCCGACAATTCTCTTAGCCTGCAAACTAAGGGAGAAAAAAGCTCAATCATTGAGCTTGTGCTCAGATTGTCTGAGTGCAACAATCACTTGAATCGAGTGGGAGTTGATATTCCAGATGAGATAGTGATGTTTCTCCAAAGTCATTGCCACCAAGCTGCTAGAGCTTCGTGATGAACTATAACATATCAGGGATAAATATGATGATCCTTGAGGTATTCACGATGTTTGACACCACGAAAGTAGAAATCAAGAAGGAGCATCAATTGTTGATGGTTGGTGAAACCACTAGTTTCAAGAAGGGCAAGGGCAAGAAGGGACACTTCGTGAAACGGCAAATCGATTGTCGCTCGATTGAAGAAACCCAAGGTTGAACCCAAACCCGAGACTAAGTGCTTACGTAATAAGGGAACAGCCAATCGGAGCGTAATTACCCTAGATACTTGGTAGATAAGAAGGCTGGCAAGGTCGATAGAAGTATGTTGGATATACATTATGTTAATGTGTACTTTACTAGTACTCCTAGTAACACCAGGGTATTAGATACCGGTTCGGTTGCTAAGTGTTAGTAACTCGAAATAAAAGCTACGGAATAAACGGAGACTAGCTAAAGGTGAGCTGACGATATGTGTTGGAAGTGTTTCCAAGTTTGATGTGGTCAAACATCGCACGCTCCCTCTACCATCAAGATTAGTATTAAACGAGAATAATTGTCATTTGGTGCTTGCGTTGAGCATAGATATGATTGGATTATGTCTATCGCAATGCGGTTATTCATTTAAGGAGGATAATGGTTACTCTGTTTATTTGAATAATACCTTCAATGGTCTTGCACCTCAAAAGAATGGTTTATTGAATCTCGATCGTAGTGATACACATTTTCATGCCAAAAGATATAAGATAGTAATGATAGTATCACTTACTTGTGGCAATCGCCATGTAAGTCATATTGGTGTAAAACGCATGAAGAAGCTCCATGTTGATGGATCTTTGGACTCACTCGCTTTTTTGAAAAGTTTGAGACATGCGAACCATGTCTATTGGTGTATCGCTTTGGACTCACTTGATTTTGAATCACTTGAGATATGCAAATCATACCACATGGGCAAGATGGTGAAAAGCCTCGTTTTCGCTTAGATGGAACAAGATAGCAACTTGTTGGAAGTAACACATTTTGATATGTGCAGTCCAATGAGTGCCGAGGCATGCAAATGAATATCGTTATGTTCTTACTTCACAGATGATTTGAGTAGATGTTGAGTATATTTACTTGATGAAACACAAGTCTGAATTATTGAATGGTTCAAGTAATTTCAGAGTGAAGTTAAAAATCATCGTGACAAGAGGATAAAATGTTTATGATATGATCATAGAGATGAGCATCTGAGTTACGAGCTTTGGCACGCAATTAAGACATTGTGGAAATTGTTTCACAATTAATGCCTGGAACACCATAGTGTGATGGTGTGTCCGAACATCATAGTTGCACCCTATTGGATATGGTGCGTACCGTGATGTCTCTTATCGAATTACCACTATCGTTCAAGGGTTAGGCATTAGAGACAACCGCACTCACTTTAATAGGGCACCACATAATTCCGTTGAGAAGACACGGTTTGAACTATGGTTTGGAGAAACCTAAATTGTCGTTTCTTAAAAGTTTGGGGCTGCGACGCTTATGTGAAAAAGTTTCAGGTTGATAAGCTCGAACCCAAAGCGGATAAAATGCATCTTCATAGGACACCCAAAACAGTTGGGTATACCTCCAGTCTCAGTTCCGGAAGCAAAAGGGATTGTTTCTAGAATTAGGTCCTTTCCCGAGGAAAAGTTTCTCTCGAAAGAATTGAGTGGGAGGATGGTGGAGACTTGATAAGGTTATTGAACCGTCACTTCAACAAGTGTGTAGTAGGGCACAGGAAGTTGTTCCTGTGGCGCCTACACCAATTGAAGTAGAAGCTTATGATAGTGATCATGAAGTTTTGGATCAAGTCACTACCGTACCTCGTAGGGTGACAAGGATGCGTACTGCTTCAGAGTGGTACGGTAATCCTGTCTTGAAGGTCATGTTGCTAGACAACAATGAACCTACGAGCTATGGGGAAGCGATGGTGGGCTCATATTCCGACAAATGGTTAGAAGCCATGAAATCCGAGATAAGATCCATGTATCAGAACAAAGCATGGACTTTGGTGGACTTGCCCGATGATCAGCAAGCCATTGAGATAAAAGGATCTTTAAGAAGAAGACGGACGTGGACGGTAATGTCACCGTCTATGAAGCTCGACTTGTGACGAAGAGTTTTTCACAAGTTCAAGGAGTTGACTACGATGAGTTTTTCTCATCCGTAGCGATGCTTAAGTCCGTCGGAATCATGTTAGCATTAGCTGCATTTATGAAATCTGGCAGATGGATGTCAAAACGAGTTTCCTTACCAGTCTTCGTAAGGAAAGGTTGTATGTGACACAATCGTAAAGTTTTGTCGATCCTAAGGATGCTAAAAGGTATCTTTGGCTCCAAATGATCCTTCTAAGGACTGGGGTAAGCATCTCGGAGTTGGAATGTGCGCTTTGATGAGAGGATCAAAGATTTTGGGTTTATACAAAGTTTATGAGAAACTTGTATTTCCAAAGAAGTGAGTGGGAGCACTATAGAATTTCTGATGAGTATATGTTGTTGACATATTGTTGATCGAAATGATGTAGAATTTCCGAAAGCATATGGGGTTATTTGAAAAGTGTTTTCAATAGAAAACCCGGATTAAGCTACTTGAACATCGAGCATCAAGATCTATGAGGATAGATCAAAACGCTTAATGGTACTTTCAAATGAGCACATACCTTGACATGATCTTGAAGGTGTTCAAGATGGATCACCAAAGAAGGAGTTCTTGCACGAGTTGTAAGGTATGAAGTTAAAGACTTAAAGCTCGACCACGGCAGAAGAGAGAGAAAGGACGAAGGTCGTCCCCTATGTTTTAGACGTAGGCTCTACAAGATGCTATCTCGAGTACCACACCGATGTGTGCCTTGCCACGTGTCCGCAAAGGGTACAAGAGTGATCCAGGAATGGATCATTGGAATGACGATCAAAATTGTCCTTGGAGTAATAAGGACATGTTTCTCGATTATGGAGGTGATAAAGAGTTTGGCGTAAAGGGTTACGCCGATGCAAGCTTTAACACCTATCCGAATGACTCTGAGTAGCAAATCAGATACATATAGTGGAGCAACCATTTGGAATAGCTCCAAGAGGAACGTGGGAGCAGCATCTACGATATGACATAAAGTTTTGCGAAATACATAGGGATCGGAATATTGCAGACCCGTTGACTACAACCACTCTCACAAGCATAACATGATCAAACCCAGAACTCACTGAGTGTTAATCACATAGTGATGTGAACTAGATTATTGATTCTAGTAAACTCTTTGGATGTTGGTCACATGGCGATGTGACCTGTGAGTGTTAATCACATGGCGACGTGAACTAGATTATTGACTCTAGTGCAAGTGGGAGACTGTTGGAAATATGCCCTAGAGGCAATAATAAATTAGTTATTATTATATTTCCTTGTTCATGATAATCGTTTATTATCCATGCTATAATTGTATTGATAGGAAACTCAGATACATGTGTGGATACATAGACAACACCATGTCCCTAGTAAGCCTCTAGTTGACTAGCTCGTTGATCAATAGATGGTTACGGTTTCCTGACCATGGACATTGGATGTCGTTGATAATGGGATCACATCATTAGGAGAATGATGTGATGGACAATACCTAATCCTAAGCCTAGCACAAAGATCGTAGTTCGTATGCTAAAGCTTTTCTAATGTCAAGTATCTTTTCCTTAGACCATGAGATTGTGCAACTCCCGGATACCGTAGGAATGCTTTGGGTGTACCAAACATCACAACGTAATCGGGTGGCTATAAAGGTGCACTATGGTATCTCCGAAAGTGTACATTGGGTTGGCACGAATCGAGATCGGATTTGTCACTCCGTGTAAGCGGAGAGGTATCTCTGGGCCCACTCGGTAGGACATCATCATAATGTGCACAATGTGACCAAGGGGTTGATCACGGGATGATGTGTTACGGAACGAGTAAAGAGACTTGCGGAAACGAGATTGAACAAGGTATCGGGATACCGACGATCGAATCTCGCAAGTACAATACCGCTAGACAAAGGGAATTGTATACGGGATCGATTGAGTCCTTGACATCGTGGGTTCATCCGATGAGATCATCGTGGAACATGTGGGAGCCAACATGGGTATCCAGATCCCAGTTGGTTATTGACCGGAGAACGTCTCGGTCATGTTCGCATGGTTCCCGAACCCGTAGGGTCTACACACTTAAGGTTCGATGATGCTAGGGTTATAACGGAAGTTTGTATGTGGTTACCGAATGTTGTTCGGAGTCCGGATGAGATCTCGGACGTCATGAGGAGTTCGGAATGGTCCTGAGGTAAAGATTTATATATGGGAAGTCCTGTTTTGGTCACCGAAAAAGTTTCGGGTTTTTTCAGTAACGTACCGGGACCACCGGGAGGGTCCCGGGGGTCCACCAAGTGGGGCCACCAACCCCGGAGGGCTGCATGGGCCAAGTGTGGGAGGGGACCAGCCCCAGGTGGGCTGGTGCGCCCCACAAGGGGCCCAAGGCGCAGGGAAGAGTGGGAGGGCAAACCCTAGGCAGATGGGCCCTAAGGCCCACCCAGCGCCGCCTCCTCTCTCCTCCGCCGCCACCCAGATGGCATCTGGGGCTGCCGCCACCCTTGGGGAGGGAACCCTAGAGGGGCGCAACCCTCCCTCCCCTATAAATACATGAGGTCTAGGGGTCGCCCAACACACGAGAACCTCTCCTCTTGGCACAACCCTACCTCTCTTACTCCTCCTCTCCCGCGGTGCTTGGCGAAGCCTCTGGACTACCACGCTCCTCCATCACCACCACGCCTTGTGTCTTTGCTCTTGGATGGAGTCTTCCTCAACCTCTCCCTCTCTCCTTGGCCGGATCAAGGCATGGGAGACGCCATGTTGTCAGACGTGTGTTGAACGCGGAGGTGCCGTCTGCTCGCACTAGGATCTCCGGTGATTTGGATCACGACGAGTACGACTCCTTCAACCCCGTTCTCTTGAACGCTTCCGCTTAGCGATCTACAAGGGTATGTAGATGCACTCTCCTTCCCCTCGTTGCTGGTTTCTTCTTAGATAGATCTTGGTGACACGTAGGAAAATTTTGAATTTCTGCTACGTTCCCCAACAAAATCTTGACCCTTGTCGAAGTCGAGGTCGGCGAGAGCCATGGTCGGGAGAGAGGTTGAAGGTGGAAGCAGTTCTTGGATGATGGAGTTGGAGTGACACCAACGGGAGATCTCGAAGACTCCGACGAGGTGCAGGCTAGCGGCGGGGAGGCGTGGACGCCGGGGCCGGAGTGGCCACCGGCGGGGCTAGGCGGGGGCGGGCTAGGCTAGGCTCGCCTCCTTGATCCGTAATTTGTGTGACACTTGGTGTACTCCCGAGGCCCAGAGAAGTTAGCACCAGAGGGAGCTACATCCAGCACACAAAAAGTTGCAATGGGGTGCTGCACCCCTCGACGCGCCATCACCGTCGATGCTGGAACTGAAGCAGCGACCAGTAGGTCACCAGCCGTGCTGCTACAACAATGGGTGTCACGCGTGCTGCAACCGGGCAGTCGAAAAGCTGCGACCGGCTCCGCAGAAGCTTCAACGGAGCGAAGACGAGGTCTTGGTGCCCATCGAGAGGCTACAACAGGCCCCTAAAAGTTAAAGTCTGATGTAAAAAAGCTGCAACCGCCGCTCGCAAATGTTACGACGGTGGTGACCGGGGGATGCGACGGTGCTAGAACCAGGTAGCAGGTATGCTGGAACTGTGAATGACAATTGCTGCGTCCCGCTGACACGGGGGTGAGCTTCCATGATGACGTTAGCTGCAACTGGCCGACTGCCGAGCTGGAACCAGTAACTGGTTTGCTGCATCCTACCATAGTGGTTTTCTACGGCGACGACAGGGATTGAGTGTTGATTGTTGCTACCAGCGCCCGGTTTTTATGTTGGAATCGGCGCCCCGTTATTGAGATCGGCTCCCCGTTTTGCTATCCAAAAACAATAAGGTGCACTTGCTGGGCGACCAATGAGCGATGCCACATGTCTAGGAGCAATATTGAGGAGAAAAAAAAGGCAGCGATTAAGGAAGAAAGAAAGGGCGATGCCTGTTGCCTTTCCCACGAAGGCTTGAACCCACACACGCAACCCTCTCTCTCGTTTCCTCCCCTGCCGATTTGCCGCCGCCTCCGCCTCCGCCTCCGCCAAATCCACATCGCCGACGTGCCCCGTTGCCGGAACGAGACAGGGGGGATGGGAGCCGGACGAGGGCGGCGTGGCTTTCTATGGCCGCGGTGGGCGGAGGGTGAGGGCGAGTTGGGAGGCGGGACGAGGGCGGCGTGGCGTTCCGTGGCCGCGGTGGCTGGTGGGCGAGGGAGAGAGGGGAGGCCGGACGAGGGAGGCGTGGTGTTCCGTGGCCAGAGTTCGCCAGGAGAGGGTCCAGGCTGCTCTGTGAGGTTCTTCTCCGGAGACGACGCGACAGAGTTCCGCTGTCAACAAGGTCCTCTCACACCCATCTTCTTCTCCCCTTGGTTCGGTTCGATTCAATTTGGATGCTGCGTTGCTATTACTCGCGCAAGTCTGATTTGTTTTCTCACGCAGGTCGTCAACGCCTGTAGCTGGCTGCGACCAAGCACGGACCGGCTACCTCTAGATGGGCACGGGCTGCTCCACGCACGGACGGCAAGCACGGCGACCATGACCAAGGTGCTATGGCCCTCTTCTCTTCCCCATGCCTCTCTCCCTCTCCCCCTGTTCGATTCCGCAGATTTGGTTGACTAACTGTTCATGGTACGACTGCAACCTATATGTGCATCTCTGAACTTATACATGTCTGACATTCACATATTTGAAAATCTCCTATAGGAGGAGGGCATGATGTGGGATTTGAGGGAGCGTATGAAGAGCAAAATGATGAAATCCATCAGGCAAGAATTGGTTTGTTGTCATCTTTTTCTTCTAATTTTTTTTCTGATGCTTAAACTTGGACCTTGTTCATGCATTTACTTATCAATATGAGGGCTTCCAAGGATGAAGAGGTAGATAAATTAGTTGCTTTAGTTACTACATGCTGTATTTGATAGCCTGTTCCAGCTTGCTTCACAGCCAAGGCCTACACATAGAAAAGCTATCGTCATATGCTTTTCTTCACATGCATGTTTGTAAAGTTTACCAACACTAGGTAGGAGATTGTTTTCTTTTTTCCTATTTAGGGCCCACAATTTTTTCCGGCAGCTAGCCCTTGAATTCTTAGTTACGACTTATACGACCATGTCTCTGTAGTAACCACATCCTGGCCGCTGCAGCCGCTGATTTTTTGGTAATGCAATTTTTGGTCGACTCTTACAGGCATAGGAAAGGCTGAAACTAGGAGTTCATCATGGTTTAATGAATATATACATATTGAATTCATTTCTGCTGTTTCATTCCTGTGTAGTAGTGGAGTTTTCTTGATTAGTATAAAAAGATATAGACAGTGTTTATTGTCCATGTGGGTCATAGCGCTGTAAGATTTTTCTGTTTTTCATCAAATAATAGTTACTAGATTTATATTCCAGATGACGACATGTGCTTAACTTCCTGTGAATGGAAATGGACTGTGGAGTTCATTGGTGCATCTCGAGTCCTTCTACAGCATACTTAGCTGTTCATTAATGAGATCTTCAAATGTTCACTTGATGCATTCTAAATATCTGATTGAGTAGTTCATTTTTTGTGAGAAGATTGAGTAGTTCACTGGCTGAACCCTTGCACTCATTGATAGAAAAGTTCAGTCTGTGAAATGTGTCTGACAAAAAATGCACTCTGACAGGTCTCTGCTATGTAAGATGGAAGCTGGCATCTTGATGTTTGTTATCCCCATCCTTCTTGGACACCTCGTAGAACTAGATACCTGAGATTTAGCACCTTACCTCAAGCATACCAAGACTGGATGGTGGATGCAACGATTCACCTATATATCTCTTGCATTTGCTTCCTGAACTTATGGAGTATGCTTTAATGGACAATGGTGCAAAATTGGGCTTCCAGCACTATTAATAGAGTGTGGATGGCACTCTTCACCATGAGCACCACATGGAAATTCCAGCACTATTATTTAACTGGGCCTCTTAGGAGTGTGGATAGTGCAAAATTCGTTGTTCTCTTCATAATTTAAGCTTACAAAAGTGCATTCTTTGTCATGTTATTCCTTATTATTATTATTATTCAGCTAACAAAAGTTTCAGACTTTGAGTTCTTCTCAGTTTTCAGATTGTTCTCTCTTACATTATCTAATGCATGTCTTTTTTATTACCTTCAATCTCCATAAAGGAAACTCATGGGTGAATTGTCAGTACATCAGGATTTAGATTGCTGGCCCAACCTTCTCCTCTCGGATCCATGCTCTTGGATACATGAGTACTGATGTTTGGACCACCTATTAAAGATTTAGGTGATGTGTTAAGGTATGCTTTGTCCACACACCAGAAAACTGAGGATGTCGAAAATCTCAAGGTTAGTAGTATCAGCACCTTGGATTCAGTTGAATGATTCGAGCTTTCAAGCTCAGAGCAGAGATCTAAATTTTCTTAGAAAAGTAGAAAACAACTATATGTTTTCTCATGTTTAGGTATTCTACTTTGCTAATTTCGAGTTGCCTGGTTTTTGCTGGTCTAGAATCCTAACAGTTTTAACCCTTTGCTAATTGTAGAATTATATGTTAAGAAGCAAAGTTATGCGAGCACCATTGGTTTGTGCTAGCATTGCCGCTTCAACCGGCCGGTCCAAGCTCCAACCCACCAGCAAGCCATTATGGTTTCATTTGGACTCCTCTTGCACCAAGAGGCCGGATGAAACCCACCACCAACACAATGTTGTTTCGCCTGTCAAGCCCATTTTTAATTGCTGCAGATCTGACCAGGTACCATGCTTTCTCTCCTCTATAAGCATCACCTCTTTCAAACTTACCAAATCCGCATATTTAGTTCCATAGATCTAATTCATACTGCACACTTTTGAAGTATCCTATACATTGTGTATGTAAATGAGGCTAGAGGTATATATCCTAACGTGAACTAAGAATCTATGGTAAAAATACATGCTCATGGTACTGCAGGTTCTTGTAGTCCACTGGAAATGTTTGTCATAATCTGATCTCGTTTGAATGTTTATGTGTTGCTTTTCTCCAATTCCTCAACTGGTATTGTACGATTAGTTCAAGAGTCATCTCATGAACATAATAGCAGCACCAGTAAGATGTGCTTGAGAGGTTCTTACAACCCTTGTACACCAGCTACTTTATTTTTATTTTTATTGGGTAATGGACAAAACTTTGGCCAGCTGATGTTTGTAACCAGTTAATTTGTTGGGTACTTTACATGGCATTTTTCTATTAATATATGTTCCTGTTGCAATTTCTGAAACCAAGCTCAAATAATCTTAAATGAGTGCAAGTTGGGAAAATATGAAGGAGAACCTGGGTACCAGCGCACCATATATGCAAAAAAAAATTAGTAATTCAAAAAAAGTTTAAAAAATTCCGAATCTTTTTTGGTATCAAACATGATCAAATATTTTAGTCATACAAAAAGATTGGCCATAGAATGACTTTCGTAGTAGCAAAAAACGCTATATATAAGTACTATACACGCTAGATTGTCGTCATAAACTTGTCTTTTTTGCCCTCAAGTTAATATGAATCATTTTTTATCCAAACTGTTTATATGAGTACAATACCTGATCATGTTTGATTCCAAAAAAGATTTGGAATTTTCTGATTTTTTTAATTACTATTTTTTGGCACATATAGGGTGCGCGGGTACCAGAGAGCACCAAGTTCCCGTCCGTGCAAGTTGGTACTACTTTGTAGTTAGACTTTCCATTCCAGCCACCTTATAGTCTTATTCTTTATTGTCATTGTCATGCTGCAGTAAGACACATAGAATAAAAGGTTCAGTCATCACGACTGATAGTACATTCAGTTGTTGAGGATCTCGCATGTTGTCCCATTAAACACGATATACCTGTATATGTTGTCTTCCTTTCTTCAAACGTTAATGGTTCTTAAATGAACTACTAGGTTAGCTATGAATGGGCTTTTTAGTTGGTCTTGTACATATGGCTAGGCGGATTAGCATGTGATTTCTGCTTTAGATAGGAGCTGTTTTGTTGGCACAGAAGCTATACATAGTGAAATATACATTTTACTCACATTGGATGCTATTGTAGTACTTCAAGCAAGTTGTTAGTTTGTAGTTTGCTGGAAATGATTTCATCTTTCACAAAAGGACATAAAGTACAACAATCTTACTAGCATTTATGTTCTGGTTCATATCCACATACTAACTCAGCACTACATAGAGTACAAAAGTAAGCAGGTTTATCTTGCTTTAAATGAAAGCTATCCTTACGGTGAACCGTTTCACCTGTGGAGGACGCAAACATACATGATTTCATGTTTTGTACAAGGCACATTTATATCCATTTGCACTACTAAAGTTCCTAATGACATACATACATCTTGCTGTTTTGGAAACTGCTTCTTGGGAATAATGTTGGATCTTTCCTGAGATGGTTTACTGTATTAATGCCTTGAAATCATTAGGCCAGTAATAAGGTTGCATTTCATCACACTGAGGTAACATTCTAATTTGTGCTATCACAGGTTCAGAAGGTCGGTGAAACCTGAAGGATCTAAGGATCAACACCTCTTGGTGCAAACAACCTTTCACTTATGATATTTGTTTTCTGTTGAAATTGCAAAATTTCATTCCAGGGCTAAATGCCTAAATGTTGATATCTGCACGCTTGTAAATTTACATCGTGAATCATATTTATGCTGCTACTTTTCTCCCATAATTTGTATCTCTTTCGTCCAAAGCGTGATAATGTTGCATTTGTACTGCTCTATCTTATTGTTATGTTTGCATCTGCCATTGCTTTCATAGTCTGTATTTTGGCTCTGATCTGAAGCATATCATTGCTTGCATGCACCTGTACGACATATATCGCCTAAAACTAATCGGAAGGGGCGCATTCTCACCCGGCACCGCCCATCTACCTCTCAAGAGGCCCGCAATGGCGGGCCCCAACCACTAGTGAAGTTCATGCTTGGGAGATGCAAGATGTGGCGAGCTGGGAACCCGTCGTCTCGGTGGCTGCTGGTATCTGCTTCTCCGGCGTGTTGAGAATCGGCTCGTGACATGCGGGAACCGGGCGGCGCCACGTCCTGCTGGAATTGGGGCAATCCCCATGCTGCACCCGCCCGTGAGCAGCAAGTTTTTTTTCGGTTCTGTTTTTTTACAAGCAGTGGGCGGAAAAGACAGTTTTCAAACAGGAATTATGGATTTATTTCACCTGAATTTTTTAAATGAATTTTGAATTCAAAATATTTTAATGTGCATATATAACGACCCTGGGCAAATGACCCTTCCTACGACGAGTATTTGGGTAACCATATAGGAGTCCTTTGATTATTAATTCCAGAATCTCTTCTTCCTTTCCAAGTTATTTATTTGGCTCGATCGTGTTTGCCCGTGACCCGTCGTCGATCGTCTACCTTCGCCATGGGTAAAAGTAAAAGCTCGACCACGGCAGTGGTGCGTGTACGGGAGACCATGTCGTGGAGCCGCTTCACGGAGCGCACCGAGACGCTGAGTTTGGAGGTGACCGACTACGTGCAGATCAAGGACATGGGCCTCGGCGAGTTCGTTAGTTCGCGCGTCTTCCCGGTCGGTGGCTACGAGTGGGAGATCAGGTTCTACCCAGGCGGAAAGGACGGGAAGTGTGCCGGCAACGCCTCCGCGTACGTGTTCTGCCGTAGCCAAGTCACGGACGTGAGCACCCGGTTCACGTTGAGCATGCTGCACACCAAGGACCAGGTGCAGGTAGCAAGCTTCGACCCGAGGAAGCGCGTCTTCTCGCCAAAAGCTACGAGATACGATGAGTGGGGCCACCCCAAATTCGTAGAGGGGGCCAAGATGGAATCGCTGTCGCAGCTCGGGGACGGCTGCTTCACGATACTGTGCGTCCTCACCGTCGTCATGGACGAGCCACCGTCTCTGGAGCTGCACAGCCACCTCGAGCGCATGCTCGAGGACGGGAGGGGCGCCGACATCACGTTCAGCGTGGCCAGCCAGGAGTTCCGCGCTCACAGTTTTCTCCTGGCGACGCGATCGCCGGTCTTTGGGGCGGAGCTACTTGACCTAATGGCGGAGAAGGATGTGCGGCGAGTGGAGATTGTTGACGTGGAGCCTGCCATATTCAAGATGATGCTTCACTACGTCTACACGGAGTCGCTGCCGCCGTACGACGACGGAGGAGGAAACAACATCACGGTGATGCAGCATTTACTGGTGGCAGCAAATAGGTACGCCCTAGAAAGGTTGAAGCTAGTATGCGAAGAAGAACTACGCAAAAGAATGACTCGGAGACCATCACAACCGTGTCGGTGCTGGCAGACCAGCACCAGTGCAAACGCCTCAAAGTTGCATGCATGGACTTCAAATCATCACCCAAGTAATGGCGGAAGAAAATTTCGTGGACACCGGCTGCAAAGCCCATCCTGTGCGTACCACTGCCCAGATTCGCCCACGTGTCCCCTCCTTACATCCTACCGCCGCCGTTCGTTTCGATCCGTTCGCTCCTTCCGTCGGCTCGGGAGCGCTCGCTCGGCTCCAAACACGTGCGATCCCGGCTCCCTCACGAGGCAAGGCCGGCTGAGGCGGAGGCCCACATAGTTGGCCCTTTTGTCTCGCAGTCGCCCCGTTCCAAGCCTCCGCGTCTTTCGTCCGCCGCCGCCGCCGCTGCCGCCGGCGAATCCCCCGTCATACGGCACAGGTCTCCTCGTCTACTTCGCAATTGCTTCCTCGGCCGAAGCCCCCAAACCTGCCGCAATCGCCTCCACCTCCCCCTAGTCCGCCATGATGGAGGGCACGGTGTGCCCAATCCAAGGTGATCCCGTCTCCGACGCCGGCCTCTCACTCCCCCACGCGCACCACCATCTCGCTCAGTTCAGAACTGGTGACCCCCTCCTTTGCAAGTCTGAAAGTTTGTGTTTCCTTTAGGCTGTTAGCATGCAATTAGCTCCTTCAGGTAAGAGGTTTGATTTCCTAATTGTACACGACCACATGTTAATCACATATTTTGATTAAACTGGGACGAACGAAGTGCAACCTAGCAAGCTTGTACTTGATCGGATCGTTTGATTGGCTCAGTCGAGCTACAAAATCAATTGCATCACTAGTTTCAGAGTAAAGAAAGTGTAGTTTCAGACTGAAGGGTGTTTATCTTACAGGAGGACGAACTGTACATTATTTTGCTATACGTCTGACAACTATCTGACCAAACTCACATGCTAATAATTCAATGCGATTTTGTGCATGTCTTTGCGGTCGTGAAAGAGAAGTTTTCAAATTGGCAAGGATTCCCCCTGGTCCAACTAGCTAAGATGATAGAAAAGGGAACAAAGAGCAAACATGATGTCACCTACTCATTCAGCAGTCATGCTTCGCCATCATTCTACTGGACGAAGACCCCGAAGTACACCGCTGGAACAAGACAACTGACGCCATGGAAACAACATCAATAATTCCTGATGAGTAGACTTAAAGTAGGATTTTGAGATATTACAAATCTGGAGTAGACTTCGTGACAAATCGTGTACTAGTATATAGCTGATTGCTCTCCCTGACAATTTCCAACTATAATGTACAGTTGTACACTACTGTATGTTTTTTCATCTAAGATATATATGAATGAGGTGGTCAGCCTCGAAGATTTAAATCAGAGGTCTGAAAATCTGAAACTTTCGCAGGTGCTCGGCCTCGAAGATTTAACACTTAACACATTTTGTCGCATAATCAATGCAATCTCACAGAAATCCAGAAATGATGAAAAACCGTACTCAGTGTAGTACAAAATTATACCAAAACATTCTAAATGAAGACAAAATTCAGTCTACTACAGTGCATCAATTATAGTTCATAGATACACCAAATGACATCAAAAAAATTGTACTCCGTATAGGGTGCCCGTAATACTAATCATCAAAAGGTAACTTTCTAGCAGCCGAGGACAATGTGGCATCCTGCTCAACCCCAAGTAAAATACTTGTAAATCCACCTTGGATAGAAGGAGCAGACATGGTTGAAGGTTGCCCATACACATCATTTGCAAAGGTTAGCATCGTGGCATTAGCGTATCCGCCTTGGATCAACTGCGCAGCCATGATCGAAGATCGCCCGTAGACATCATTTGAAAATTTTGGCATGGTATTTGTAGTGTCAATACTACCAACTGAACCCAACCTTGGCGGCATATGCGTTGTACATATCATAAGGGCGCTGATCTGCGCCGGTGCGCCGGCCCAATTGTTGGGCCGGTCCAGCATCAACCGTCCGATGCGCGAGCCCTGGTCGTCCGATCTGGGGCTGTTGTCTTCCTCCTATCCCCTTCTTTCCTTCCGCGGCCTCCAGGCCGCTGGCTCCTTTCCAGCGTCACCGTCGCCCGCCTGGCCCGCCCCCTGTCCGCCGTGGCTCTCGCCAGCTCCGCCGCATGCAGCTCCTGCCGGCAAAGGTCGCAGCTTCGATGAAGGAGTGCCGCCCCGTCCAGCTTGTAGCAACGCCGCTCACCACCGATGGCCGCGTCTCCGCGCGAAGCCGCCAGTAGTTCACCACCGGTCCCTCGAGTTAAATCGCCGCTGCAGCTCCGCCGTGAAAGCCATTGCATCAATGGTGAGGTGCGATCCAGCTTTTTGTCGCCGGGTTGAAGCTTTTTAAAAATATGGTTGAAGCTTTTCACGTCAATGGTTGCAACTTTTTTGTTGTGTACTCACGGGTTGAAGCATCCTATAAAGCCAGTTGAAGCTTTTTATAAAACCAGTTGAAGCTTTTCAATTCAACGGTTGAAGCTTTCTCAAAAAATGACGGGTGTGGATTTTTGTTTCATAGTGGTCCGATGAAACTTCTCTATTCCGTCGTTTGCAGCTTTTCAAACTATGGTTGAAGCTTTTTATAAAACCGGTTGAAGCTTTTCAATTCAACGGTTGAAGCTTTCTCAAAAAAATGACGGGTGTGGATTTTTGTTTCATAGTGGTCCGATAAAACTTCTCTATTCCGTCGTTTGCAGCTTTTCAAACTATGGTTGAAGCTTTTCATATGAACGGTTGTAGCTTTTTTCAGTGCATGGTGTCCGGTTGAAGCTTGATATACCGCTAGTTGAAGCTCTCGAATTGAACAATTGTAGCTTTTTTGGTCATCGGTTGCAACATCGATGGATTAGAAAAAAATGCTTCCAAAGTTCGTCTGGAAGCAGATGGTTGCAGCGGTGGGGGAGGAGGTCGCGCGCTCGCACTGCCGTGGTTGAAGCATCTCCGGTGGACGGTTCTAGCACAGGGGAGTAGGAACAGCAGCTCGCGGACAGTATATTCCATGGCGACTTCCAACTCCGGCTCGCCGGGCATGGAAGGAACCTGCAGCCGAGGAGGGAGGGTGGCCAGTGGGAAAGAAGGGGATCTGAAGGATGGAGGTGACCTGCGCAGGGTTGGGGCTAGCGGGCGGCGAGATCTGAAGGATTAAGAAGGGGATCGGGAGAAGCGCGAGACGTGCGATGCGCTTCGCCTCGCTTCGATCGAGTGACCCGCGCGGGACCGGCGGAACGGTTCGACCGGCACACCGTTTCTAAACACTTCCCATATCATAAGCGCTGTCCTATGAATCGAAAGCCAATCCAACTTTTGGAACAATCAACGTTTGTCCAACTTTATCAATCGCCTGCCATACAATGAGTCTAGAGTTAAATTTATATTACCATAATGTGATGTGGGAAAATGTTTTTCTCATGCACTTTGTGAATTTGTTTTCCTAAGCTTACTGAAGAATGCATATTAATTTTGAGCAGTCATTTGCCAAGTAATCAGTCCATAGTACAGTACTAGAGCACGATGATCTTATGCCGACTGTCTGTATAGGATATCGCTTTTCAACCCATACCTGCATTCTTTGCTCTACACCGGCGACCCCGTCGTCCTGTTGACCTCCTTCTATTATGGTGGTGGTCGTATCCTCCCGGACTCCTCCTCCTGACATGACGCGTGGGGCCTGCAAGTTCATAGCGTGCGCACGACCATTCTCATCCGCGAGGTTTATGTGGGACAAGTTGTCGGCAGTGCCACCATGGTCCGTCATGGCCGCTCCCGTCCTTCTCGACGGTACTGCAGCTTCAAACTGCGGCGGCCATGAATATCCTTCTAGGCTGATGCGGCCGTGCGAGGGGGAGGATGACGATGCGTTTAGGCGTGAGGCAAACATGGTTGTGCTCTCCCTCGGCGGAGTGAGTGCCGGACCAGGGTTCCCTCGGCCGCCACCAATCTCATCTGCCATGACCAGATCGCCGTTATTCAAGGGCTATCAATCACAAGTATGCGTATATGATTGAAAAGGCATAACGACAGGAGCCGATTGCCTGCAGTTTTTGCAGCCGAGCGGAGCCCAGGGAGCCGGGATCGCACTTGTTTGGAGCTGAGCGAGCGCTCCCGAGCCGACGGAAGGAGCGAACGGATCGGAACGAGCAGCGGCGGTCGGATGTAAGGAGGGGACACATGGACGAATCTGGGCAGGGGTACGCACAGGATGGGCTTTGCAGCCGGTGTCCATAAAATTTTCTTCCGTAAAACATTCACTGATTTTTGTCTTACAGCGCACTAGTTCCAAAATCTGACGGGGCAGCAACCGTGAGCTTTCCAAGTTTTTTCTAAGAACATCTCCGCAGAAAATTATTGATGCAAAACAAATAACAACTAACATTAACATTTTGTAGGTATCTTTTAAATCTACTTTTGCCTGACATTATGGACTTTTGCCTGACAGAGATCAAAACCCCCCCGATCAAGATCAATTTTT
The DNA here is from genome assembly GCA_021605145.1 of Aegilops bicornis. Taxonomy (NCBI): domain Eukaryota; kingdom Viridiplantae; phylum Streptophyta; class Magnoliopsida; order Poales; family Poaceae; genus Aegilops; species Aegilops bicornis. The sequence continues at coordinate 768,825,640 of CM038670.1, read as the reverse complement.
CGAGTTTTTAATAGAAAAGGCAGATGCTCGGCTTTAGAAGTAAAGCCATCACTGCAAAAGTATTTTCTTCCAACATCTAAAGGATCGAAGGAGTAATAGAGCTTTAAGGTCTTTAATACCTAATAAATAATCATATATACATGTTGTTCCAAAAAAGAAATATAATACATATACCTCTATTACTTTTAAATTTGTTTTGCACGAGTCTTTCTACAAAGGCTATATGTGATTCATGTCCTTTCAGATATGGTGCTGAAGATGGTGTTTCAACATTTGTGGTTTAGAAATATCTGGTACAACATTTATTTCAAAGAACACCTCCTCACAAAATTATTGTTATGCAAAAGGAAGAACAATTGACATTAACATTTTGTAGGTATCTTTCTAATCAATTTTATCCTCTCGATCGACTACTACTTTGGTCCTTGAATCTCCCCCTCCAAAGCCTCGGCATCATGCGGGTTGTGCCCTCCGGACAGATCTGATCTGGCCGGTGCGACCTGCTCCATGTGCGGCGGCTCAGATCGGCGGCGACCCGTGCACACAATACGTGATGGAGGTTCTTCGAGCGGATCCGGGTGAAAACCTTGTGCTCGGCTTGATGCCAAGACCGTCGTTGGTGGCATCCTGAGGTGTCATTACCTTCTTGAAGGCATCGCCGTGAGAAGCTCTAGACCTCTATCTGCTACCTCCGGGGGAAACCCTAGATCAGTTGATCGGATGAAGGCGGCGCGTTGGTGTCGTTTCCTCCTTGGGGGCGTCATTCTTGGAGGCGACACGGATCGAGGGACCGGGCGCCTTTTTTTGGTGGAGCGGTACTTCATCCTTCACATTGATGACGGCGAATCTCGGCGGCGTGGTGCGATGGAGACTCGGCGCTGATGCTGTGATGGACTCAGCAGTGGAGGTAGTTGTCTGGCGTCAAGGTGGCGCCCGATGGCGAGTGGCTCGACAAGGTAGAAGCCTCAATATCTGCTCAAGACGGACTTGTGGAAGATGGCGGCGACGATACATGTGAGTCGTCAGATTAGCTTTATGCCCTGCACCGGTATGTGGCTCCTGGGGCTTCGGCTTTTTGATGATAGGTTTAGGTGAGTAGACCGGGTATGTGGCCCAGGTAGCACCCCTTCGTCATATGGATAGGAGTAGAGGCATATGTTGCCAAGATGGCGGATTCAGGCATATTGTTATAGTACTTTGTAAGGTCCTCGAGAATAATCAATAAAGTGACCGTATGCATCTCCTAAATGCAGAGGCCGGGGGTCATCCTCCTTTTCTAAAAAAAAATGTGAAGACACTTGTGATGAAGTGGTCCAAGAAACTTATCACTCCGTCGCGCCAAGACATTAGCCATTACGGAAGAAAATTTTATGGACACCGGCTGCAAAGCCCATCCTATGCGTACCCCTGCACAGATTTGTCCACGTGTCCCCTCCCTCCTTACATCCGACCGTGTTTTACTTTCTCAAACAGCCCCACGCACCACCGTGGCTAGTAGCGTGGTCTTATATTCTTTTTTTTATTGAGAAAGGCGTGGTCTTATACTCTCTTTTTTTTTGAGAAAGGCGTGGTCTTATACATGGGAGACCTGGATTTGAGTCCCAGGCCCTCATTTTGTCTTCTTTTAGGTACCTGACAATTTTCTAGGAAAATTAGCATGACAATTTATAATTTTTCGAAGTACGTCACATGGCAATTTAAACATTTTTTCACAACTCAAGTTTATTTTTGTACATGGCATTTTTATTATTACGAGACATCATTCTATTATTAAGAAATGGCACTTTTCATTATTAAAAGATGGCATTTTTTATATTGAGAGATGGCACTTTTTATTTTTAAGAGATGCCTTTTTATTATTAAGATATGACATTTTTAGGCACCTGACAATTTTCTAGGAAAATTAGCATGAGAGTTTATAATTTTTCGAAGTACGTCACATGGCAATTTAAACATTGTTTTCACAACTCAAGCTTATTTTGGTACATGGCATTTTTATTATTACGAGATGTCATTCTATTATTAATAAATGCCACTTTTTATTATTAAAAATGACATTTATTATTATTAAAAAATGACATTTTTATATTAAGAGATGACATTTATTATTACTAAGAGATTATATTTTTATTAAAAAAGATGGCATTCTTATATTAAGAGATGACATTTTTATTATTACCAGATGGCACTTTTTATTTTTAAGAGATGCATTTTTATTATCAATAGATGCTATTTTTATATTAAAGAGATTGCATTTTTATAAAATGGCATTTCTAAATTATCAAGAGATGACATTTTTAAATTAAGAGATGTCATTTTTAATTGTTAAGAGGTGGCCTTTTTTATCATGGCATTTTTCTTCTTCTTTGTTGACATGGCAAGTCAAATTCATAGGACCATGGCAAGTTTAAATACAATTTTTTAACATCCATGATTAGTTTATGCTATTAGAGGATGACACTTTTTCGTAAATATAGAGCATGGCATTTAAAAACAAATATATTTTTTCTGTTTTTATAAGAAAATGTTTTTCCTTGATTTATGTCATTTATATATTAAAAAAACTGCTAACTGGGCCTTTTGGTCAATAATAGGTCGCACCAGCCTGCCACCCAGTGAACGATGAAAAACGATCACTAGGGAGCTGCCCCCTGGCTAATGAATCATTCGATGGGTTCCTCCCAGCGACCGAACGCCAGTTATTGGGGTTCAATTAATTTTGTACCAGCTCAATTTTCTTAAATAATTTTGTACCAGATATTTCTAGACCAAAAATGTTAAAACACCATCTTCAGCACCATATATGAAAGGATAACTGCCTAGTTGTTAGCCCGTGTAGAAAGACATGCAAAACAAAATTTGAAAGTAATAAAGGTATAGCTTTTGTCCTAAGTTAAAGTTTAAAACTTTGACTAACTTCCTAGGCAAAAGGAGCATTTATGACACTAAATTAGTATAAGTAGATCCATTTCAAATGTACTTTCATAATATACCAACTTGATGTCATATATGTTACTACTCTTTTCTATAGAATTGATCAAAATTTTAAATCTTTGACTTGAAATAAAAGGTAGATGTACACTTATTCATAGACGGAGGGAGTATGTTTGATTGTTATTAATTTTTGAAAAAATATGTACTCCTAAGGTTATTTAGGTATTATTATAAAGACCTTAAAGCTCTATTACTTCTTCGATCCTTTAGTTGTTGGAAGAAAAAACTTTTGCCATGATGGCTTTATTTTTAAAATCTGGCATTTGCTCATTTTTTTATATTGACCGGGGGCTTTTGATATCTGTCAGGCAAAAGTCCATAATATACACTCCAATACCTTTCGGAAACGGAAATGACCAAGTCGCCCTCCTCAATGGATGGTCAGATCTGTTTGGAACTGACCTACAGTTTTGGCTCTTTACGGTTCCCTACAAGTCCAATCGATGAGAGTCCTTGATTTCATTCCATGAATTGATCTTCCTATCCAAGTTCTCTACATGTCTCCAAAGAAGACACCTAGTCCTACACGTGCAAACTCCCTTGAGGTCGTCGACGATCTTGGCAGAGACCACCGCCACTCTATGTCTCGAGGTGATCAACTACCTGCAGCTCACGGGCATGGGCGTCAGCAAGTTCGTTTCTTCCCCGACCTTCGGAATCGGCGGCTATGACTGGCGCATCGACTTCTTCCCGAACGGAGAAAACGAGGACTGTACCGGCAACGCCTCAGCGTTCCTGACCTATCTTAGCCAAGACGTGGACGTGAGCACCAAGTTCAGGATGAGAATGCTGGAGAAGAAGGGCCGGTAGCAAGCTTCGACGTGTCGAAGCGCGTCTTCTCTTCGGGGCCATACAAGGACGATAGCTGGGGCCACTACAAATTCGTGGACAAGGCCAAGCTGGAATCGCTGTCGCAGCTCGGGGACGGCTGCTTCACGGTACTGTGCGACGTCACCGTCATACATGATTCGCTACCGGTGGAGCTGCCTTCCCACCTCGGACGCGTGCTCAGAGACGGGCGACGCACGGACGTTACGTTCCACGTGGGCCGCCGGAAGTTCCACGCCCACAGTCCTCTCCTGGCCGCACGGTCGACCGTCTTTGAAGCTCAACTCTACGGCCCCATGGCGGACAAGGACATGGGGCGCGTCAAGATCGTCGGCGTGAAGCCTTTCATCTTTGAGACGGGATGCTTCACTACATCTACACGGACTTCCTGCCGCCATGCCCCGATGAAGGAGGGTATAGCGCCGCGGCCATGCAACATTTACTGGTCGCGGCCGATAGGTACGGACTTGACAGACTGAAACTGATGTGCGAGGAAGAATTGTGCAAAAGAATCGACGCGGAGAGAGTATTTAACAAAAAAACTATCACAATTCGTGGAACCGTACCTACAAACTATCATTTTACAAACTTGTGCGAAAAACTACCACTTTTTCACTAATCTTTGACTAAAAACTACCATGTATGAAAAGTGCCCGATTTGACTCGTTTAAACTCGATTATGACAGGCTGGCCCACACGTAAGCATTGACCGTTACATTGACCGGAGCACTGCCGGCCGAGATCCGCCACGGGCAGGCCCCAGGCCGCCGCCCGGTCGCTCGCCGTGCCTGCAGGTCGCGCCGCAGGGAGGCCCCAAGCCGCCGTCCGGTCGCCATTGACCCATTTGTGCTCGTCGGCGTCCGCGGCGCCGTCAGGGCGCTCCATGCGGGGAGCGGCGAGGAGCAGAGGCTGCGGATTCCACCCTCCACCGAGCAGGTGACTCCTCGAGGCGTGGCGGGAGGCGGGGCAGCTCCAGCGGCGAAGGGCGCGGGACGGGCGGCTCCGGCTGCTCCAGCGGCGACCCGCAGTCCGGCGGCTCCAGCGACGACCCGCGGCTCCAGCGGCTGCCGCGGCGAGCGGCTCCAGGGGCGAAGGGCGGCAGGCGACACCCGCGGTCAAGGGCGGCGGCTCCAGCGGCGAGAGGTTTCCGCGGCTGCACCTGCGGCGAAGTGCGGCTCCGGCTGCACCTGTTGGTCACGCTGGCACCTGAACTATGAGCCCGGCCTGGCAGAAACGTGATTAACCGCAGCGAAGCGGGCGGTTCCATGACTTGGTAGTTTTTTGTCACTGATTAGGTAAAAAGTGGTAGTTTTCCGCACAAAATCATAAAGTTGTAGTTTCTAGGCATGTTTCCATGAAATGTGGTAGCTTTTGGTTAAATACTCACGCGGAGACCATCGCAACCATGTCGATGCTGGCAGATCAGCACCACTGCAAGCGACTCAAGGATGCATGCCTAGAGTTGTTTCCGGCTGCCGCACGCGGGCGTCCTCGAGGTAAACGTGTCAAGTCAGCCACACCCATCGTCAGCACCAAGCTCCGTCGTGGTCTAATGTTACGACCCCTGCCAGTACACCCACGCACCGCACGCTGGAAGGAACAGCCCAGGAGCCCGTCAAGCGAGTCTGCAGGCCCAACACCTGCTTCCCGGCCCACCAGGGGGAAAGCTAGCCAGTACTTAAGGCGAGAAGGCAACAGAAGGAGGGCAAGAAGAGACGAGACCTTAAGGCGAGAAGGCAACAGAAGGAGGGCAAGAAGAGACGAGACGACTCTGGCGGCGGCGGCTATCTCCCTCTCGATCCCCTTTTCTCCTGGCTCGAACCCTAGCAACCTACCAAATTCGTGTAATCCAGCTACTCCCTGTAATAGATCGAATCAAGAGCGTAACAAGTGGTAATCAGAGCCTTTCCCCACCCCTTCCTTCGATTGCCACAAGCTGGTTGGTCGATTTCCGTCGATTATCCAGACAAGGCACGACAAGACGACTGTGATGGAGGAACATACCAAGGCCATTGCGGATCTGACGGCGGCCATCTCGGCGATGTCGGCCAAGATCGACGCGATCCACCCGGTGGTGATCGATCTCCAAGGCTGGAAGCCCGCGATTGAGCGGTCAGTGAAAGAGCTCCGCGTGGAGGTGGGCGATCTGCGGGGGCTGCTGCAAGACAAGGGCAAGGGCGCGGAGGGCGCGCCAACGCCTCCTCTGCCATCGCAGCCACCACCCCCGCCACCGCTCCGGCTCCTGGACTTGCCGCCCTTGATCCCTCACGCGGCGGAGGCGGGTCTCATGCGGCCATCAGAAGGGCCGCAAGTGCACGGTGGCGGCAGCCACGGGCCAACTGGCCACGGCAGGACTACAGATCACCGGGGGATGTCTCCGGGGTACCGATCCCCGCGGGCGCATCCGGTCACGGGTACGTTCGATTCCCATCACCCGTTTGGGGAGAGTTCGTTCATGGGAGAGAGTGTGTTCGGCTTTGTCCGCTATCCCCCGCCGCCACGCCTCGAATTTCCCCTGTTCGATGGGGATGGCCCCCGCGCGTGGCGTCTGAAGTGTGAGGCTTATTTTCGTGTGTGCACCCTGAGCCCAGATACTTGGGTGAGTTGCGCCTCCATGTACTTCATCGAAGGGGCGCTGTCGTGGTTGCAACCCACCAGAGATCACCTGGTTTACCAAGAGTGGGATGAGTTTGCCAATAATGTCTGCGAACAGTTTGGACGGGAAGAGTTCCAATCTCTGTTGCGCCAGTTCAATAGGCTGCGGCAGAATGGAACGGTGACCGAATACGCAGAAAAATTTACCCAGTTCATGCATAATCTTATGGCTCATCATGCATCTTAGGAACCTACTTATTTCATCACTCACTTCATAGATGGGTTGCAGAAACAAATTCGTGCAGCAGTAGTGTTACATCGCCCAAAAACGTTCGATACTGTTGTCGATCTTGCTTGTCTGCAGGAAGAGGTGATGGAAGCGATGCGGAGGGAGGACAAGCACGAGGATCGCCGGTACAATGTTGCATCTGCTCCGAGGTCGGTGCCTCGCACGGCGCTTCCTCTACCTCCTCCACCCGCGCCGGTGCCGCCCAAGCCGGCCGCACCACCGGAGTCTCGTAGTGCGGATCGTCCTGCTGTGGAGGCGGCGCATACCCAACCAGAAGACAGGGTCGCAGCGCTCCGTGCCTATCGCCGAGCGCGCGGTCTCTGCTTCACCTGCGGCGAACGATGGGGGCGAGACCACCGCTGCGGGCCCACGATTCAGCTTCACGTGGTGGAGGAGCTGATTGACATGATGAGTAACGAGACTCCGTCAACGGACAAGCCCAGTCCGCAACAGGCAACACCGAGCGACGATGAAGCAGACTGCTGTGTCATCTCCCAGGAGGCAATTGAAGGGGCAAAGTCGCCTACCACCATGCACCTCCACGGCTGGGTTCAAGACCGCGAAGTGTTGATGCCGGTGGACTCTGGCTCCTCGCACAGTTTCATCTGTGAGAGTCTCGCCGAGCACTTGCAAGGGGTGAAGGCGAGCTAGAATACCATGGCGGTCCGAGTGGCAAATGGTGACCTTCCACACCGACCTCAAGGTCCTCCCCTTGGGCTGCTACGACGTGATTTTGGGCATCGATTGGCTGGCCCAGCACAGCCCGATGAACGTGCACTGGAAGGAGAAGACCATGAAGTTTGACTATTGCGGCAGACAAGTTCACCTCAACGGAGCCCGGGCGGACACCACGCAATGCCAGCAGCTGTCCGGAGAGGATCTAGATCGGCTTCTCCAACGCTCTGGGGTGGCGCGCATCGTCCATCTGTGTGCGATGGCCACTGAAGGGGTCAAGGCTACCAAGCTGCCGGTTCCGACGGCCGTGTCTGATCTACTCCAAGAATTCCAGCACTTGTTCGAGGAGCCACGCGGGCTACCGCCGAGGCGCGCCTTCGACCTTGCCATTCCCCTTCTTCCTGGAGCGAAGCCTGTCAACGTCAGCCCGTACCGCTACAGCCCGGCGCAGAAAAGACGATATCGAGCGCCAGGTGGCTGACATGCTCGCGCAGGGCATCATTGTGCCCAGTTCGAGCCCTTTTGCCTCGCCCGTGCTGCTGGTCTAGAAGAAGGACCTCACTTGGCGCTTTTGTGTCGACTACAGACACCTGAACGCGGTGACAGTGAAGAACCGTTTCCCATTGCCGGTGATCGACGAGCTGCTGGACGAGCTGGCAGGTTCCAAGTTCTTCACCAGCTTAGACCTGCACTCGGGGTACCACCAGATTCGCATGAAACCCGAAGACGAGCACAAGACGGCGTTTAAGACACACAACGGCCACTATGAGTTCAGGGTCCTCTCTTACGGTCCACGGGCGGCCCCTCGACCTTCCAAGGGGGCATGAATATTGTGATGGCACCTCTGAACCGACACGGTGCCCTAGTCTTCATCGACGATATTCTCATCTACAGCGCTACAATGGAGAAGCACATTCGCTTGCTGCGGCAAGTTTTCCAGCTGCTGGAGGAACATCAGTTGAAAGTCAAGCTGAGCAAGTGTTCCTTTGGTCGCTCAAGCCTCACCTACCTGGGTCACGAGATCAGCGGCGAAGGGGTGAGTACCGACGGGAAGAATATCGCAGCAGTCCAGAAGTGGCCAACGCCAACCAACGTCAAGGAGGTCCGAGGATTTCTGGGCCTAGCCGGGTACTACCGCAAATTCGTTCAGAACTTTGGCATCATCACAGCCTCGATCGACTTATTGAAGAAGAACATGTTGTTACATTGGACGGAGCTTGAGGACGCTGCTTTCCAAGAGCTCAAGAAGGCATTGGTAACGGCTCCGGTCCTGGCTTTGCCAGATTTCAAGATGCAGTTTGAGATCGAGACCGGCGCATCGGACAAGGGCATTGGGGCAGTACTACGCCAGGGTAAGCACCCGGTGGCTTTTCTCAGCAAGTCGCTTGGCCCCAAGAACAGGGCACTGTCAACCTATGAAAAGGAAGGGCTAGCCATCCTGATGGTAGTGGACCATTGGCGCACTTATCTTCAGCATGGAGAGTTTATCATACACACGGACCAGCGTACTCTAGTGCACTTGGAGGACCAACGACTAGCCACTCGCTGGCAACAAAAGATCATGGCCAAAATGTTGGGGCTCAGGTACCGGATTGTGTACAAGAGGGGCGTGGACAGCCGCGTGGCGGACGCCTTGTCAAGGCGCCCAGGACCTCCCCAAGGTGATTTGGCAGCAGTGACAGTGGAGGTACCAGTTTGGCTAGAAGCGGTCCAACAAGGCTACACCGAGGATGCCGCAACACAGAAATTGTTGGCTCGTTTGGCCGCTCAACCCGCGGGACATGATGGCTTCACCCTCCAGCAAGGCATTATCAAGCAGAATGGGCGGGTTTGGTTGGGCAACAACATGGCGACATAGAAACAAGTCCTTGCCGCTCTCCACTCGGGAGCGATTGGTGGTCATTCAGGGTTCAATGCCACCTACAGGAGGGTTCGGCGGCCGTTCACTTGGCCAGGCATGAAGCAGCATGTCAAGTTGTACGTGGAGGAATGTCAAGTTTGCAAACAGGCCAAGCCCGAGCGGGTGCGCTACCTCGGTCTGCTCGAATCATTACCCGTACCTAAGCAAGCATGGGAAATGATCACGATGGATTTTGCCGAAGGGCTGCCGCAGTCAGCGCGCTACAACAGCATCCTTGTCGTGGTGGACAAATTCTCCCGGTATGCTCACTTCATACCCCTAGCCCACCCCTTCACGGCATTTCAAGTGGCTCTGGCCTTTGTCAACAATATCTACAAGCTCCACGGACTACCGAGGCAATTGTGTCCGGCCGGGACCCTATTTTCACCAGCACTATGTGGAAAGAAATCTTCCGGCTGACCCATACAGAGTTGAAGATGAGCACCGCTCGCCACCCTCAGACGGACGGACAATCCGAGCGTGTGAACCAGTGCCTGGAAACCTATCTTCGCTGTTTTGTGCATGCCTGCCCTTCCAAGTGGTCATCCTGGTTAGCATTGGCCGAGTTCTGGTATAACACTTCTCCTCACGCAGCCTTGGGCACTTCACCTTTTGAGGCGCTATATGGGCATGCCCCAAGACACTTTGGCATCATTGACCCGATGGCATGCGCGGCACCGGATCTGGCAAACTGGCTCCAAGACCGTGCGCAAATGGAAGCGTTGCTCAGGCAGCACCTTCTCCGCGCCCAGCAGCAAATGAAGCAGTCCGCGGATAAGCACCGGTCCGAGCGCACCTTCAACGTCGACGACTGGGTTTTCCTCAAGATGCAGCCATACATCCAGCGCTCCCTGGTAACACGTGCTAACCAGAAGCTATCCTTTCGATACTTTGGTCCCTTCCAGGTGATCAAGCGAGTTGGACAAGTGGCCTACAAGCTCAGACTGTCGGCGACGTGTACCATCCATCCCGTCTTCCACGTCTCGCAGCTCCGGCGTGCGCTTCCTCCCACGGAACAAGCGCTGCCCGATTTACCAGAGGACGCGGCGCCAAGTCCCACTCCAGAGGAGATCCTCGACACCCGTCTTCGCGTTCGCGACAAGACTCAAGTGGAGCAAGTGTTGGTGCGCTGGACTATGCAACCAGCATCGCTAACAACCCGGGAAGACCGTGATGAGCTACGCCAGCACTACCCGGAGGCACCAGCTTGGGGACAAGCTGTTTCTGAAGAAGGGGGGAGTGTTACGACCCCTGCCAGTACACCCACGCACCGCACGCTGGAAGGAACAGCCCAGGAGCCCGTCAAGCGAGTCCGCATGCCCCGCACCCGGTTCCCGTCCCACCAGTGGGAAACCTAGCGAGTACTTCAGGCGAGAAGGCAACAGAAGAAAGGCAAGAAGAGACAAGATGACTCTGGCGGCGGCGGCTATCTCCCTCTCGATCCCCTTTTCTCCTGGTTCGAACCCTAGCTACCTACCAAATTCGTGTAATCCAGCTACTCCCTGTAATGAGATATTTGGATTTTTGCCACTTTGTTCGTGGGGCTTCGCTGATTTGCCACTCTGGAGAATTGATTCGCACAATTGCCACGTAGGTAGTTGAATCCTTGATTAGTATGCCATTAGCTCCTCTTTAATTCGTTTTAATTGTTTTTTCACATTAACTGGCTATGAAAAGACTAACTTACCCCTGTGCCTGTTACACGTATGTATAAAGCGGGGCGAAAGCCTTTTTTGATATCTGCCGTGTATGGCATGGAATCATCACTTGAACCGCAGTGCCCGCGCCCACTGCCGATAATATCGCGTGTGCCATACCACCGGTTACCTGGACGTCGCGCTCCGGCGATTCTTGTCGGTGTCATGCGCCGCCGATCGTCTGGACGCCGCATGCCGCTGGCTGGACGTCTTGTGCTGCCGATTGCCTGCACGCAGCGGCGGCACCGATCGTTGCTACAAGAGCGCGGCTTGGAACCTGGTCTTTCTCAAGGGTAAGATGATTTTCCTTTCCCTTGCTACATGTTCCCAGCAGAGTGGCCAGGCGATCGACGGCGCCATGAGCGGCTATATCCGGGCAAACCAGCGGCGACGACGGTCGGCAGAGAGAGCAGCAAGCACCGGAGTGGCGCGGCCACGACAGCGAATCGTAATGCAGGTGACAAACCGACGACCAGAAATTGGGCGCCTTTGTTCTTCTCAGTCGAACGAGAATACAGATGCATAAACGGATAAGGATATTCAGTACGTGTACATAGCCTCAGGGGCAGTTTGGTCTTGTCCGGTGTCTATAAATGAGGAAAAAAAAGAAAATCAATAAAAAGAGGAAATGGCATGGTAATCAAGGGGTCAATGAACTGAGGGGCAATTTTGCGAAGCCAACCTTGAAAGTGGCAATTTTGAGAAGCCACTTATTGGAAGTGGCAAATATCCAAATTTCTCCCGTGTAATAGATCAAATCAAGAGCGTAACATCTAAGAAGTGACACCAAGCTCCGTCGTGTTCTTAGAAGTGACAAGGAAGGATATGTTGAGATGGCGCTCCCGTGAACCTCTTCTCGCTAGGCGTAATAAATCAGATGTGCTCACGGCGAGTGCGATTGTTTCAGCGGAGCTCACGGAGGGAGGAACGTCCTCTTCGCCAACCTTAGTGCCGTGTCTTTTCTCAGTCTGTCGTTTCAGTTCAGTGTATGGCGTCGTCGTCGGTCATAGATGTGTTTTGAGGAACGTTTCTCTGCTGGTCTGAATGTCGGTTTCAAATGGCATGCGCCTAGAAATAAGATCGAAGAAAGTGCCCTCTCGATCGTGTGTTTGCAATAGACTAACAAAAGTGTTTTGGTTGCTCGTTAATTTGCAAATTTGTATTCGTTTGCTCATTTTCCTTGTGTGTCTGGTGGGCTTTTTGTTCGATGCAACATCAGGGTTCTCTCTGGCCGTATTATATCGCAGAAAACTTTTGGCATTATTGTGATTGATTTTACATGTATTGCTTCATCAGATGTCAGAACATGGGTAAATGTTTAGGCTGCTCATAGTGGGAGAGTAATATAAATAGTAACATACATGCCACATAGGTAAAATAGATGATGTGTCAAGTAACTAATTAGAAGAGACAAATTGAGTAACAGAATATGTTACCATCAATAGCGGTTTTCAATGAAAAAAGATTCTACAAAATAATAAATGAAGTTTCTCTATATTATCATACATATGACACAAATCACTATAAAGATAGTAACAAAGACTAGTAATATGTGAGTGTTATTGGTCTAAGTTACTCACCACTATGACCAGCCTTGTGGACCTGGTGATGAGCATCGGTGCTCGAACTTTGTACATATTGGCTTTCTGAACTAGACATATCCAGTTATGCGCCATGGCTTTTCTTAGGCACCTTCAACTTGTACCGTTATGGTGAAAATCGTAATAGAGATGGGGCCAATATGAATTACATATTTATCTTCAACGAGCTGGTTAGCTTGGTTTAATTGAGTTTCTCACTAAAGAAAGAGCGTTTTGGTAGCCCGGTTTAATTAAGTTGCCATTAAAGAAATAACGTTTCACATTGGAGCGACATGCAAATAGATCCTCAACCAGGAACAGTAGGACTAATTTTTTACTTCAACCGCGGGAATAATTAAGTTCTAAAATACTCCCCTGTATCGGTCCATCTTAGGTTGTGCACCGCCATCAAGATAGAGAAAAAAAAAGAAACTTAATGTTTATTTGCTAATTAATATCATTGCATTAAAGAATTGATCACGGCATATGCTATGCTAGATAGTCTCAAGTCATTGAAGGCATACACATGTCATGTCTCCTTTTTGTTGATTGCTTTTTACATGGCAAGAAATAAGGACTGGGGTGGGGAATTAATGCATCAAACCTAAGTGTTTGGAAATTATCCGATCTTCGTAATGTACCTAATGCATTGGTACGGAGAAAGTACACAAGTTCATCTGTAGGCAAGACAGCTCTGCGATCAAAGGCGGAGCTTAGCCCCAGGCTACCCGGGCAATGTCATGTGGCGTGCAAAAATTCCCAGCCCATATGTAGGGAAAAGGAAAGTTGGCCTGCCACGAAATAACTATTTAAATGGTATCCCTTGCAAAAACTCACTCCTCCCCGAAAGTACCCTTGTGAGCTCGAGCTCAAATGAGCTAGGATGAACAGTAAAAAAATTCAAAAAATGGTTTTTTGTAAACTTCAAAAAATATTCTAATTAATTGCAAATTTCCTTATAAGATCACATTCGTGGAAGGCGTGGCAAAAAAATCAGTGCTCCAAAATGCTTTTGAAAGTATTTTATTTGACACATGACATGTAGGCCACTTGTTGCAACTTGGCACTTTCCCTTATTTTCGTAGATTCATGTTTTTTAAATGTTTTATCTCTTGAACTGTGCATCCAAATACCGAACCGTTTTCACCATTGCATTTCTCGTGTCATGATCTTTGAAACTAAATCACATGTTAATATGTTGTGATGAACTTTTCATTTCACAAAAAAACAAGAAATAGAAGAACGAAAACCAAAAAAAATCCAAAAGAGGAAACCCAAAATAAACCGGTTCATGGAAAAATGAATACCGATAAATGGAAGTATAAAACCGGAGCCCAGAAGCTCGGTTGCGGTTTTTCACTTCGTTTTTGGAAGCACAAACTGTGATTTTCCTTTTTTCCTAGAGTTGTACTTTCTCGGGGAAGCAAATATGTGATTCTTGTGGAAACACATTTTTATCCTGCGAAACACAGTTGTGCTTTCTCACAAAAGCAAACTTGTGCTTCTCGTTAAAGCATATTTTTTTTCTTTCGAAAGTCATAGTTGTGCACTTATGCTTCTCATGAAAGTCAAACCCGTGCTTCACAGTCTCGCTCCTTGATAGACTTAAAGCATTGTGCAGTAGAACGTCCAATATACATCAGCACACTACAGGAAAAAAATTATAAGCTGCGTATGTTTCATATACGACAAAGGCAATTTTAACCATGGCTTAGCGTACACCGAGTGTTACACTCGGTTTAAACCTCATCTCTTAAGAGTGTTTCGGCTTAGGGTATGTAAGCCGTGTTTCATACATCAGGAACACGGCTTGCCGAGTATAATATGGTGGTACCCAGCGTATATAGGAGATCACGGCCGGCAGTACCTCATGGTGGCGCTATGCGGCGTGGCTATAAGCCGAGTGTTCCACGGACACCTTGGCTTATATATAAGTCGGAGCGCCCATGTAAGCCAAGTGTCGTTCCTGGTATTACGGTTTATACATAAACCGAGTGCCACCTCACGGTGTTCTGTGACCGTCCGGGGATCCAGGTTGCTGCCACGTGTTACCTGTAAGCTGTGTATTTTGTGGACTCACACTCGGCTTATATATTTAGTGGCAGACCCAAGTACTTCCGGTTGGCAGCCTCCTGTTGTAATACCAAGGTCGCCGGCATCGCATGTTTGGCAGCCGCCTTAGTGTCTTTGCTGAACATGATCGATGATTTATCTCTGTTCACCAGTTGTCGGAAACCAGCCTCATACAAGTGAAGGATGCGATTGATTTATCTCTGTTCTCCATGCTATCTCTGTTGAACCGTACCGTTCCTGCGTATATACCCTTGAGACTGGACCAACAGTTTTGGCTCTTCACGGTTCCTGCGAGAGCCTCCGATCGTATCATGTAGAGTCCTGATTGCTTCCATGTTTGTTTTTCCTATCCGCGTTCTTCTCTAAATAAGACGCCAGTTTCTCGAGGCCCTCGGCCGTTTACCTTCGCCATGGCTAAAAGCTCAACGTCGGCAGCAGAGGAGCGCGTACCCGAGGATTCTGAGATCACCACGTCGAGAAGCATCACGGTCACGGAGAGCACCGCGACGCTCAGTCTGGAGGTGACAGATTACCCGAAGCTCAAGGGCATGGGCGTCGGCCAGTTCATCAAATCGCGCGTCTTCAAGGTCGGTGGGAACGATTGGGAGATGAGGTTCTACCCGGATGGCTGCAACAACGAATGTGATGACAACGCCTCAGTGCTTGTGTGAGTTATTTACCCAAAACCACCACATTATGGGCTAGGGTAACAGATCGGTACCACTTTTCGGACAGGGCACAAAAAATCACCAATTTTGTGCCTAATGACTAACAGGGAGCACTGATTGTCTGATAAGCATGCGAAAATAGTGAAACTGACAAGTTGGACCCACCTGGCAGGCTGACGTGGCATGCTTGTGTGGATAATATGCTGAGTTGGACAAGAGACCCACCTGTAAGTGACTCATCTGTTTATCTCTTTTAGAATTCCTTTTCTTGTGGGCATTTCAACAAACAGGTAATGGGCTTATCAGCACACTGGGCGCCGCCGGCGCGGCTCGCCGCCCTTGCTGGTCGACGGCCATCTGAGAGTTGGCCGCCGATGTCAAGCTGCTGGAGCTCCCCTCGCCGCCCCTGGCCACGCGCGCCGCCATGGAGCGCTCTGGCCACGCCCGTGCTCGCGGCTCACGCATGGAGGCCTTGGCCGAGCGCGCCGTCGTGGAGCGCCGTGGCCATGCCCCGTGGTCGCCGTGCCCGACGGGAGGCCATGGCCACCCGTTTCTGCTTTCGTCCGCCAGAGGGTTCGTCGCGCCGACGGGAGGCCATGGCCGCCCGTGTTTCGCTTCGTCCGCCAGAGGGTTCGGTCGCGCCCGACGGGAGGCCATGGACGGCGGGGAGGATCGTCGGGGTGGGGTGGCTTGCCGGGGTAAGGCTCTGGCGGCGGCGCTGGATATGGCCGACTGTGTCGGGGTGGGTGGGGAAGAAGGTAGCTTGGGAGAGAGAGGGGGTGAATAAGACAGAGGCTGACATGTGGGGCCTTTGGCCACCTCAACAAATTATCCAGGTAGGCATGCCACGTCGGCCAGCCAGGTGGGCCCAACCGGTCAGATTCGCTGTCTTCGTGACCGAATTCAAACATCAGTGCTTCGCCTTACAGATTAGGCACAAAATTGGTGGTTTTTTGTGCCTTGATTCAAATGTGGTACCGATCTGTTACCCTAGCCCATAATGTGGTGATTTTGGGTAAATAACTCTGCTTGTGTACTATCTCAACGCGCGCAAGGAGGAGTTTGTGAGCACCAGGTGGGCACTTAGCATGCTGGAGAAAAAGAGCCAGGTAGACGTGGTCAGCCCCATGGTGGGGAAGTGCGCCTTCTCTCGGAGGAAACTCTTCAACTGGGGCTATCCCGAATTCGTGAAGAAGGCCAAACTAGACTCTCTGTCGGAACTCGGGGACGGCTGCTTCACGATACTCTGTGTCTTCACCGTCATCATCGACGAGTCACCGGAGGGCATGCGCAGGGACGGGAGAGAAACGGACGTCACGTTCCGTGTGGACGGCCAGGAGTTTCGCGCACACAGGCCCCTCTTGGCCGCGCGATCGGCCGTCTCCGAGGCGCAGCTATTTGGCCCCATGGCGGACAAGGATATGCAGTGCGTCAAGGTCGTCGACATGGAGCCTGCCATCTTTGACATGATACTTCACTACATCTACACGGATTGGAGGCCTATATGTGATGACGAGGAAGGCTACAGTACGGCAGTGATGCAACATTTACTGGTCGCAGCGGATAGGTACGGGTTGGACAGGCTGAAGTCGATGTGCGAAGAAGAGTTGTGCGAAAGGATCGACGCGGAGACCATCACAACCACGTCAGCGTTGGCGGATCAGCACCACTGCGAGCGGCTCAAGGATGCATGCCATAAGTTTGAATCATCCCAATTGACAAAAGTTTTGTCGGTGACCACGTTGACCGACTGACGGGTTTAAGCACCTCCCACTGGCTTTGCAAGAAAAACCCGGGGACAAAAGGAAGCCGTTGTGAAGAAGAAATTGATCGAAGCTGGAAATTTAGATATCTGTACGAAAAACTAATGTAAATTTCTTTTGCATAAATAACCTTAGCCAAGTGCGTTAGTTGAGTGGGTAATGTTTTTGTTTTTAAGTCGAAAACCTCTAGGGATTTAGGTATTGCAAAATTAAAGCTCATAACTTATGGAGCACCTACATGGCTTGGTTTGACTGAGTTGTTCAACCAAAACAGAAGATGAATGTTGGCCTTCTACGAGTTGTATGGCATCTTCGACCATCGAATAAGAGCGCTTTGGCACGAGAAGTGATAGCTAAGAAAAAAGAAAGATGTTGGCCTTCTACAAGTTGCTTGGTATCTTCGACTGACGAAAAAGTTACTCCCTCTAGGGAGCACTTTGGCATGAGAAGTGATAGCTATGTATGGCTAAATTATAACGATAGTTCATTGAATCTCTTGTTTGATCAATCAGAATTCCAATAACAAGGGGATAGTTTGATGAAACGGGTTGCCTATTAGTTTGGTATAAGAATCTCCATTTCTCTTGTTTTTTTTTTCATTCATATACACCTACCTCTTAAGCCTCTCAACATGGAGGAAATTCCTAGCGGAAATCATTCGAGAACAACTACCCAAAGTGCCTCTCACCATGGCTTCTGATTTTCCAAATCACCTGCGAAAAAAACACAAAGGCTGACCACCACCATTTTTGCTAGTTGGGTGTTCGCCAAATCCATTCTCAAAAAGAAAAGAGAAAAAAAGACCTTTAAGCAATCGTGGAAGACACAACAGACTACTCCTACCTCTGAGGCCGATTCCATCAATCCATCCGGGCCTAGAGGTCTGCCAGGCTTTCAGCTTCCTGAATTTCCTGTTGCTCAAGAATCTTTTCTCATATAAGCAAGTATAGGGGAAACAGAAGAAGCTCAACAGCACCTGTCCGATGCCATAGTTTACACTGAAGCAAACCGTTTGGCAAAAGAACAACTGTAGAACCGCTGCTAACAAAGCACAAGCTCAGTAGCGCCTCTGCATTTTAAGAAAGAAATGCAGAGGACCCACTTACCATCCAGACGCTTGTATATATTCGTCATCTTCCTAAAAGGCTAAAATGTATTTACATTTTTTTCCGTTCTATTCATTGCCATAAGCACTAGCTGCAAGGTCAAAATATTCTATGAATTTGTTTCTCCTCTGAACCTTCGACCATATAAAGTCAGAGAAGAAGAATAAAAAATGAATGATACTAGTCTGCTCTAGGGTTCAACCATCCACAGGAAGACCCCACTTTACGTAGAGATTCCTGTAAGCTTGGCCGAAACAGCATAAACCAAACCACAGGATCTATGTCGTCGTTGTCAGCTTGCTTTCTTTGCTGTCAACCTTCAGTTCATCTTCCTTAACAGCAGATTGAACATCATCTGGGATGCAAATATCACAGTCACATCAGTTTGTTAGCCCTTGAAGTGAAAAAGAAGTCTATCAATTTAATTGATGTTCCAAGCAGAGTAAACTACCTAGGGGATTAGGTGTTGCACTTGAGGCCTCTGCCGCTGGTGTAGTTCCTAAGAAAGAAGAAATTATGGACACTTTGACATGGCAGACAAGAAATATTTTGGCATGTGCATATAACTGAAGTAATTGTGGCATTGACATTGCACTATTCACGGGAGTACAGAGAAAAAATGATCAAGATGTTTCGAAAAAAAATGAAGCTTCTTATTTTGTATTATACTTTAGTCTCATACGGCCAAACAAGTCCATTCATTCATTTCCAGTTTGAGCTGATCTACACAAATCTCACTCATCAAAAAAAATTTGTTCATAAAATGAGGACTCAAAAGTCATCCAAGGTATGATTAGAAAGACTAATCAGAAAGGTCGGGTCTTGGTCTACCTGAGGCTTCTGTCATTGAGCCATCAACTCCTTTCAGGATGCTAGTCTCTGTCTTTGGTTCATCAGACTGTTCATCTGAATTTTCACACCCAAAGAATTAGCTCAGGATAACTGTTAAGTGCATCAACCAAATAACAATAAAATTACATATTACCTGATGGTTCCTTACAAATATGTTGGTCGCTATTAGGAGTATTTGAGTGTTCTTTGGAGCCTACCAAAATAGCACCGTTAATTATTCATTAAGAAGCCATTTACTCATTAAGGGCATGAGCAAGCATACATGGCCTAATGTGATACCTGATGTTATCTCAGTCTCATCCATGGCAGCTGGAAAACCACACGGAGTTTGGCCTGCCAAGATAAGATCCAAAATCATGACACATGAACTGAATTCTTTTCCATATTAGAGGTAGCGTTTGTTCAAATTTTTAATTGCATGCTTCTTAACTGCATAAAACTTAGATTAACCTGGAGATTCTTTCATAACTACATCCACAAGAACAGTATTCGGTTTTTCAGGTAATCAAGTGCTGAGCATTAACATAGATACAATTAAAGCTCACAAGATCAAAACTTCACATAGTACACGAAGTTTCCTGAGAGTCATGCATAACTGACAGGGTTGACAAGTTTCTGAACTTGTCCTGGGGAAGGACAGATTAGGATTTCAGGTCAATGTGGTTTTTATCTGAACCACAGCAGGGCATCTAATCCAAGAAGCATACCTGATGACTCCTTGCTTCCACTTGAAGATTCAGAATCACTGTTAAACTCAGGGACAGATTTTCCTTCAACATGCACATCTTGATCCACGTGTCTGCATGATACTAATACAGGCTGAGCAGGTTTAACTGTGACTGGCACCACAGTAGCTGATGGTTCTTGGCTCAAAGATCCAGTGTCTTGCTTGGGCAAAGGCCTTGATACATTCCCAGATATAACCGAAACAGGTGCTGCTGCAACAACCCCAGAACCAACGTAAGGTCTTGGAGCAGGAGGGATGATGTGCTTAGCAGTAGATGCCTCCACAGGCCTCCTCATCTGAAGAGGCTTTGCAATTGTAACGTTCTCTAAGTGGACTGGTAAGGGAGGTGCAGCTTGTCTGTGGATTGCAGATGCTTTCTTTTGAAGTTTACTTGGTTGGAGCATGGGGAGGTCAGGGGCAAGATCATCCTTCGGTGTTATTGGGCGTAGGTTAGTTTCATCTGGGATCCAACCTCTGAGCACCTGATTGTCCTTCACTCTCACCGTAATAAGAGAAAACCCAGGACATTGCTTGGTCATCTTTCCAACAAAATGCTTGCCAATGATAACATCCTTGCCTAAATTACCTTGCAGATGAGCACTACTACTGCTGGAGACTTGATTTTCACGAAACTTGACTGTACTACCAGACTCTACAGGTCGACTGGGCCTATCACCTTGAGTCTGCTGTGCAGGCAGCACATAAACTGTGTGCATTTTAGTGTCAAGAGTACCACCTAATGTATGGTTAATATGCACCCCATCATGTCGGATATTTGGGTTATACAGCGCACTGCGAAGAGGTGGAATGCTCTGAATGGTCTGTGCCATGTGAGGTTGTTCATATGTAGAATACTCGTACTTCCTTGGACGACCACGCTTACGCTTTGCACCAGAGCTTGTGAGTGGCTCAATGGGCAGCGGTTCATTAGGCGCAGCAGCTTTATTCCCTTCTGATGTCATCTCTACTGGCTTGCTTCAAGTTTTTGCAGCGGCAGCTTCTCCCAAGAGTGCTGAGTCTACCCTGTTGGTTTAAATTTACCTTCAATCAGAACAACAGTTTTTCTTTATAAAAGAGGCAAGAACTCTGCCGGTAACTTAATGCAAAAACGGCAGTTTCTCATGATACTGTTTTCAGAAGCCACATGGCCACAGTTTGAAATCAATAATGTAAACTGCATGTTGAAAATACAAAGGTACACAAGCCAGTCAAACCGAATGCTGCTACAAACTTGCAGGCAATTTTTGTCCATAACAGCAAATTAATAGATCCCACATTAAAAAAACATAATTACTTTCCTTATTTAAAATGTTATGCAATAATCAATCTAAGTGGCTTAAATTCTTCATTTACTAATGTACCCACACATCTTAAATTCTAAACAGTGAGCTCCTAGAACATACATGTCCTGGACATAAAACGCTTGATGCTGACATCTGAATGGCAAATTCTCATCAATATCCCATCCAACACATTAAGACCTTAAGAAAAATCAATCCAATATCCAAACGAGAGGGGGGTGAGAATCCCCCTCCCGGTCAACCTAGAAAATCATCCCATCTCCTCCTACCATGTGGCACGGCCCAAAACATCATCGGACAGGGTAATACGGATCAAAACAGAGGAACCAGGAGTCAATCTGAGACTCGGAGAACCGATCAGAAAATTTCGCAAAATAAAACTGCAGGAAACAAACCAGACATGAGCCAGCCATACATGCGTGGGCTAGCACAGATGGGAGTGAGCGATTACCCCTGAAATTACGACCTCCGTGCGCGCGCCGTCGCCTTCAGGGGTAGAGACGATCGTCCGCGGGCGGGGGAGAGGAGGAGAGGGGAGGGATGCCGGGGACGGGGCTGGCGGCGGAGGAGCTCGGAGGCGCTAGGGTTCTCCTCGCTGGGAGGGAAGGGAATGGCGGGGGATCGGAGGGGGGGGCGGACGATGTGGCTCGATTGAAACGGCAGGCAGCCTCGCCCCGCCGCACCATACAAATCGTGGCTGGCTGCGGAGGAGGCGGGGGGACTGGTGGCGCTGCTAGGTCCACCTGCCGTTGTCCGGCCCGCGAACGTGGGTAGATATCACATGGGCCGACAATTCTCTGCAGGCCATAATTAAGGAAGGTCATCATCTTGTTCTAAAAAAAAACCTTTGATTTCAATTCGTTCCCAAAAATCTGCTGAATTATTCTTTTTTACTAAAAATAATTATTTGCCTTCGGTTGCCGCTAAATAAACTATGGAGGCTGCTAGGTGGCAGCCGACCGATCTCAGGCAATGATCAGTTGCCTGGCTGGTCGTTGATTTGGGTTGGTAATATGACGTGGGCCGCTTGATACGCGGCCATAGCTTCCATCCTAACATTCCCACGTCTCCCGGGAGCGCCTCCAACCATCAGGTAAGCTGCAACACGGCATCCATACCGCCCGCATGCATGCGTAGCTTGCTTGCACCGGCTGCAGCTCTCAGATGTAGCAATCACGTCGTCGATTAGCTCGCAGCAAAATGCTGGCGAGCTCGCCATGCACCAGTCACGACAGCAGCGCCGGCGAGCTTTGGGTTGCAGCAGCAACGTTGTTGCGACCACCTCCTGAAGTACCGACGATGCTCGGACGACCCGATGATGCACCATTGCAGCGGCGACACTTCCGTAGCACCGCGTGACACCCTCATGGCAACCTCGCATGGGCTCCATTATAGCACCGGCAGCTCGGTAGTGCTTCATCGCACTACCGATGGCTCCTGGTAGCAAGTGGTGCTGCGAGATGGTGAGCTCTCTCTGGTTGCAGCACTTGCCACCTACTTGAAGCATTACGCGGAGCGCTGATGACCCGTTATTGTAGCATCGTTGCGCAAACCCATTTGCAGCATCGGTGGTCTCTTGCATCAGCGGGTATCATCTCTTGGGTGGTGATACGTCTCCGTCGTATCTACTTTTCCTAATGTTTTTCCTTTTGTTTTGGACTCTAATTTACATGATTTGAATGAAACTAACCCGGACTAACGTTGTTTTCAGCAGAACTACCATGGTGTTGTTTTTGTGCAGAAATAAAAGTTCTCGGATTGGAACGAAACTTTGCGAGGAATTTTTATACAATAAAAGATAATTTCTAGAGCCAAGAACCACCGGAGGAGGGCACTTGGGTGGGCACAACCAACCAGGGCGCCCCCTCCCCTCAGGCACGCCCAGGTGGGTTGTCCCCACCTGGTGGCCCCGCAGACTTCAACCCTGAACTATAAAATCACATTTTCTGAGAGAAAGAATTATCGCGTTTCACGAGACGGAGCCGCCACCACCTCCTGTTTTTCATCGGGAGGCCAGATCTGGAGTCCATTTAGGGCTCGGGAGAGGAATTCATTTACATCACCAACCCATCTTGAAAGTGCAACTATTCCTGGATGGTTTTGGTAATTCCTAACAACATATAGCTCATTGAACTAATGTTCTTTCAAGATGATCATTTCAGAAAGTTAAATGATTGGAATGGCATGGACTAGGAATGTTGACCCCTCAAAATGCTAAGGACACATATTGGCTCAAGCTCAAGACTCTACATTTTCATTTTAGTGATCCAAGATCACATTGAGCCCATAGGATAAGCCAATACTATTAAAAGGGATGAGGTGTTGCTTAATCACTTGCTTGCTCAAAATGCTTAGTGATATGCTCCAAACGCCCTCAACCACTTTCTCGTTTCCACATATATCCCAAACCAAAAGTCAAACTCGGCCCCGCCAATTTGATCTATTCGGCGCCACCGAGTTCATTTGACATAGCCATTGCCAGAAATCCTAATCAGTTCGGTCTCACCGATAGGGATCTCGGTCTCACCGAGATGAGATTGCAAACACTCTGTTTCCCTTTGTAATGTTTTGGTCTAACCGAGATGAGCGATCGGTCCCACCGAGTTCGCAATGCAAACTCTCTGTTTCCCTTTCATAACGTTTCGGTCTCACTGAAATGAGCGATTCGGTCCCACCAAGTTTGTCTGACCAACTCTCTGTTTGCCTATTACAGAAATTGGTCTTACCGAATTTATGTGATCGGTCTCACCGAGATTATGTTATGCCCTAACCCTAATGAAATCGGTCCCACCGAGTTGACATGTCGGTCCCATCGATAAGCCTAACGTTCACATTTTGAACTAAATCGGTCTGACTGAGTTTCATGATTCGGTCTCACCGAGTTTGGTGAATTGTGTGTAACGATTAGATTTTGTGTGGAGGCTATATATACCTCTCTACCCACTCTTCATTCTTGGAGAGAGCCATCAGAACGTGCCTACACTTCTACCATACATTTTCTGAGAGAGAACCACCTACTCATGTGTTGAGACCAAGATATTCCAATCCAACCACATGAATCTTGATCTCTAGCCTTCCCCAAGTTGCTTTCCTCTCAAATCATCTTTCCACCAAATCCAAATCTGTGAGAGAGAGTTGAGTGCTGGGGAGACTATCATTTGAAGCACAAGAGCAAGGAGTTCATCATCAACACACCATCTATTACCTTTTGGAGAGTGGTGTCTCCACTAGTAGAAAACAGAGCATACGTTCGGGCCAGATAAGCCCATTAGTCCCGGTTCAAATGAGCCCTTTAGTCCAGGTTTGAGACACGAACCGGGACAAAAGGGTGGTGTGCCCTTTAGTCCCGGTTTGTGTCTCAAACCGGTACTAAAGGTTAGCCCTTTAGTCTCGGTTTGAGACACAAACCGGGACTAAAGGGCCCCTTTTCAAACTCTACCCCCCGGATCGCCTTTTAAGTTTTGTAAAAAGCAAAGAAAATGATAAAAACTTCAAAAATTAAAATCCTTCGAGATGTAGTTATGTTACTACATCTACTAGTTATGAAAATTAATAAACTTAAATTTGGACACGTTTTGCAAAAAAAAGTGTTATGAAAATGTAAAACAGCCATATCTTTTGCATATGATGTCAAAAAAACGCATAATATATCAAAAAAATCAGCACGAAAATCCGCATCCGATTTTGACCGCCTATGGCGTGTTTGCAATTTTTTTAGAATCCTCAAATTCTAAAAGGAAAAAAGTTATGCCCAAATTTCTTTTTTTTGAATTTTTGTTAAATCTGGTCAAACTATGGTCAAACTACTTACTCAAGAAGTATTAGTATAATTATTTCTGTTTTTTTAATTTTGGTCAAATCTGGTCAAACTGTGCTCAAACTATAGTCAAACTATGGTCAAACTTATTATTCAAGAAATATTAGTGTTACTAAATAATTATTCAAGAATATTAGTGTTACTAAATAATTATTTCAGTTTTTTTGAATTTTGGTCAAATCTGGTCAAACTATGGTCAAACTATAGTCAAACTATGGTCAAACTTATTATTCAAGAAATATTATTATTACTAAATAATTATTGTTTTTTAGAATAATAGTTTCAAACTCAAACAGTGAAACGTGTGACTTCATGCTCAAGCTAAACTCCTGAGGGTTAATAGGATTGACATCTTACTATTGTCAGGAAAACAACAAGTGCAGACTTGGAAACGAGGGGGAATAGAACCTGGAGGTTAAGCGTGCTCAGGCTGGAATAGTGAGAGGATGGGTGACCGGCCGGAAAGTTAGATGATTTGGAATGGTGATGAGTGATTAGAGATTAGAGGTTAAATTGAGCAGTGATGAGGGGGATGAGGGGTGATTAGAGATTAAATTGTAAAATAATTTAGAAATTACCAACCGGGACTAAAGGTGGAGCTCCAGACAGCGGCCACGTGGAGGGGCTTTAGTCCCGGTTCGTGTAAGAACCGGGACTAAAGGGGGTGCCTTTAGTGACAACCCTTTAGTCCCGGTTCCAAAACCGGGACTAAAGGCCCTCACGAACCGGTACGAATGGTGCTTTTTCTACTAGTGCTCCTAGATTGGTTAGGTGTCATTTGGGAGCCTCCATCAAGATTGTGGAGTTGAACCAACACTACTAGGAAAAAGGCTACTAGCAGCGCGGGTAAAATGACTACTAGTATCGCGGGTACTCGCGCTACTAGTATCGCGCTACAGCTAAAAGTTAGTAGTAGCGTGGGTCGAACCCGCGCTACTACTAACTTTGTTAGTAGCAGCGAGGGTTCAATCCGCGCCATCGCTATTGTGAACCGCGCTACTACTAATGAAATAGTAGTAGCGCGTCTATAGTCCCAACGCTACTAGTATCCTAAATACTAGTAGCGAGTGGTTTGTTCCCACGCTACTACTAACTTATTAGAAATTAAAAAAAATAAAATCAATCAATTCCGTTCTATCACACAATTGACGTATCTACTATCACAGTTCCTCATTGTAATGGCAACTCGTGTATAATTCATATCTTTTACATAAGTAAGATTGTAAACACAGTGTTGTGTGTGTCAGCTACCTCTGACTACCTACGTAAGTGATTCTTGCCATGCAAATTCAAAACTTCACCACTACTTCTAGGCGTCGGAGACTGAGATACGTTGTTATGGTCCGATCCAAAATTGGCTCACTTTCGTCGATGCGTGGCGCCTTCGGCACGATCTCGCGGCTGCGGTGCTGACGAAACAGAGCGAGCAGCCTCGACGAGCCGCACTTGATCGATGGCATCCGCCGCCTTGAGTTGTGACGCCGTCATGTCCCTCGCCCTAGCCCTCAGCTCAAGCAGGCCCCGATCAATGTCGGCGTCCGCCCTTGAGTTGTGACACTTCTGTTTATCATACTTATCATGAAAAAGAACCCAACTATCTCATCTGAGTTACTAGTGTCGAGAATGTCTTTATGCGAGCGAGAATAAGCGAGAGAACATGTTGGCTAAATCAAGACATTCTTAAGAACCCACATTGCCTAGTTAGAGAGATATCACAAAGCAATAGTGGGGTGAAAATTTAGTTAGCAACATGAGTGTATCTTCAGTGACCGACCTCCTTCTTTAACTTACTATGTTTCTGAACCACATTCTCGTAGGTGTCCTGTAATTCAACAATGCGAAGGTCATATATTTACTTGCAACTAACAAATGATTGACTATAATAATGTAGTGCAAATATTTCCTGGCCACTAAGTATTGCCCTGCCATTCTCCTTGACAGCATCTGCAGCTTTCCTAAATCTCTCATATCCCTAGCTAGATTACTTTGATACTAACACATGTTTACAAGGATAAAACAATTTAGGTTATCTAATAACAAACTAGCTAAATTACTTTGAGACTAACACATGTTTACAAGGATAAAACACTGCCTAAGAGTGTGCAAACACTCGGATTTGATTGCAATGAAATTACTTCAACAAACATCACTTGGGCCAAATTGATGTCACTAATATGCAAATACTCCTGACAACCAATATTACCTTCGCTAGAGTGTTCTCAAAGCTTGCCTCTTCTTCTTTAATAATAGCTTTAATCTTCTTTTCATTGTCCTTCAGCTCAGGAAACACATCACCCATCACTCGAACAAAAATATCTACAAGGCTGTACAAGAAAGATACAAAATAATGGCATATCAAATACCAGCTTCAAGAACATAGTTTAAATTAGCTGGATCCTGTGTGACATAGTTTATTTCCTTGTTGTCATATGACATCTCTACAGTCATCCTCATAAGCCTTACATTGCATGTTTAGCATCCCGAGTAAACAAAAGGCTATGCAAAGTATACCATTAACGAAGAAGTACAGAATACAACAGATGCATGCTACAGTTCTTACGAGCTAAAAAATCCTTGCTTTGCCATCAATTTTTGATGACCAAAGTGAACAGCATGTCTAAGTATACGCCTTAGAACATACTCTCTTCCCTCATTTCCTACAGCAAAACTCCTATTAGAACAAAGAAACATCATTGTATACCACAAACAAAGCCCTGAAACATTGTAAAAATACTGCTAAACAACATTCCTCATTAGGGACCCATCTGAAATCTAAAAAAATGGTTCGCAATGAACTAAATCCACACAAATTTAGCATCTACGACTTCATATTTACATGAAGGGCATTAATGCATTTCTTCCTAAAACAGGAAATGCATCTCAGGTCCCCAAACTAGTGATTTTGACACATGGATGCCTAAACTAAAAAATCAGTCAGGTTCAAAACAACTAGCCTCCGTAGAGTGACTAGTCATTTTGGTGAAGATGGGCAGCATAGTGATCTATCTTTTTCATTCAAATTCTTCAAAATTGGAAATGTCAAACAATTGGTGACTTTATTATGCCCATAAACTTCATTTTATTCGATGGCATAACTATATATAGTTAAAAAGGATCAAAATGGTGATCAACTAACGCTAAATTCTCCGAGAAAACTAACACTAACAAGTACAGTTTGCTTAGTGCAGGATGAACTGTTAGAATTTCTGAAGGCGCCTAATTAATTTATCTTAATCCCAGTGAATTAGTGTTAGAGGAAGGACACCACAAACTGGTGGAATCCCAGCGAACCTAATGATTCATTCAACTCAACTCTGCTTTGAACAAGTTGGCCTCATTTAAATAAGAAGAATTGGAGAAGCGGACTTTCGGATCGACAGTGGATGCAGTATCAAATATTCAAATTTATCCTTTCTTTGCAAGAGAGGAAGAGAAACTAGATTATGGATCGGAAGAAGGTGGAGTCTTGGTGGAGCTTGTAGGCGCTTGGGGTAGTCCTCTCTGCCTCACCTCACCTGGGCTGCCTCATGCAACAAGTCAGCAGCTGCTTGTGTGTGTCTTGCTGCGTCACATGCCTGCAAAGGAAACCAAAGCAGGCTGCGCATGAGGGAGGGAAGGAAGGAAAAAGGAAAGGAAAGGGAAGCAGATCGAGAGAGTACCTTGGCGGCCATGGCGTCGTCGGCCCGGCGGAGGCGGAGCGGACAGACGGAGGTCTGTCCAGCGCTGTGAGCTCGCGATTGGAGAGATGCACGGCCACGCCACGGAGGTGGAGCTCCAGTCCTAGCCCTCGACCATGGATGTGGAGCTCAGGTCCAAGCCCTCGGCCATGGACATGGCGGATCTAGGGCTGGGAGCCGCCGCCTGACCTATTCTCTTCTCATCGTCCTTCGGTGAGGGGGGGGCGGTGGCGTGGCAGCGGTCATGAGGAATCGTGGCCAGCCGGCTGCAGGGGCATGGGGCTGCACACACTCTGGATTGGGAGAGGAGGAGGTGGAAGAAGGCCGGCGGTGGAGGGATAAGCGTGGAAGGAGTCCGTGGCTTGGGTGGATTTTTTTTAGATAAATGTGGGCGGGTGGACGGTGGGAGTATACTAGTAACGCGGGAGACTCACATACGCTACAGCTATTCACATAGTAGTAGCGCCGGTTTTATAATCCGCGCTACTACTATGATCTATTCGTGGGGCACGGTTGAAGATATTTACTAGTAGCGTGTTTTTACGGCCACGCTACGGTAAATATTAGTAGTAGCGCGGTCAATATGACACGCTACTAGTAAGTAGCAGTAGCGCGGGAAAATATAGCGCGCTACTAGTAAGCGTCTGTCTATAAGCTTTTCCCTAGTAGTGCAAGGAGTTTATGCGAGCAAGGAGATCGCCTACTTCGTGAAGATCTACCCTAGTGAGGCAAGTCCTTCGTGGGTGATGGCCATGGTGGTATAGACAAGGTTGCTTCTTCGTGGACCCTTTATGGGTGGAGCCCTCCGTGGACTCGGCAACCGTTACCCTTCGTGGGTTGAAGTCTCCATCAACATGGATGTACGATAGCACCACCTATCAGAACCACGGGAAAAAAATCTCCGTGTCTACATTGCGTTTGTTCCCTCCAAACTCCTCCCTTTACCTTCATACACAATGATTTACATTCCGCTGCTATACTCTTAGATTTTCATGTGTAGGTTGATTGCTTGACTTGTGCTAAGTTGCTAAAATCTGCCAAAACTTAAAATTGGGAAAAGGCTAGATTTTTATTTGGTCAAGTAGTCTAATCACCGCCCCTCTAGACATACTTTCGATCCTACAAGTGGTATCAGGGCTTTGGTCTCCATTTGCCTTGATTTCCATAGCTTTGGCGAGCATAGCCTTGGTTTCACAGCCTAGGAGAGTATGGCGTATAGCGAAGGAAATTACCACCGTAGAGGTCCTTACTTTGATGGTACTAATTTTGCTAGTTGGAAGCATAAGATGAAAATGCATATTCTTGGACATAACCCCGCCGTTTGGGCTATTGTGTGTATTGGCTTGCAAGGTGAATTCTTTGATGGGAGAGAACCAAACCGTGAAGCTACAACGGAAGAGTTGAAGATGCTGCAATACAATGCTCAAGCTTGCGATATCCTCTTCAACGGATTGTGCCCCGAAGAATTCAACAAAATCAGCCGTCTTGAGAATGCAAAGGAAATTTGGGATACTTTGATTGATATGCACGAAGGTACCGACTCCGTCAAGGAATTCAAATTGGATGTGCTTCAAAGTCAGCTTGACAAATTCAAAATGAAGGATGGTGAAGGTGTCGCTGAAGTGTACTCTAGGCTTGCTCTCATCACAAATGAGATTGCCAGCTTAGGAAGTGAAGAGATGACCGATAGATTCATCATCAAGAAGATCCGAAGAGCCTTGGATGGAAAATATGATACCTTGTGCACATTGATCCAAATGATGCCCAATTACAAAGATCTTAAGCCAACATAAGTCATTGGAAGAATCGTTGCTCATGAGATGTCACTCAAGGATAAAGAAGAGCTTCACAACAAGCCAGGTGGTGCTTACAAAGCCTCATGTGATGCTCCTACATCATCAAGTGAGAAACAAGACTTCAATGAGGAATTGAGTCTAATGATGAAGAACTTCAACAAGTTCTAAAAGAGTAGAAGCAAGGAAAGAAGTTCCAAGTCAAGATCCTACAATGACAAAAGATCTTCGAGTCGTGAGCGTAATTGCTACAATTGTGGAAGACCCAGACACTACTCCAATGAGTGTACGGCTCCCTACAAAAGAAGAGAAGACTCACCAAAAAGTAGAAGTGGAAGAGAAGAATCACCTCCAAGAGAGAAGGAGTAGAGATGATCGTTATGAGCGAAGAACCTCTCGCAGAAGCAAGGATTCGGAAAGGAAGGACAAATCATCAAGGAGCTACACAAAACGAAGACATCAAGCTCACATTGGTGAATGGGTATCCGGCTCTGACTCCGACCATCACTCCGAGAGAAGTTATCACTCCGACTCCGAATATACTCAAGATGAAGGTGTTGTCGGTCTAGCACTTGTGTCAACCAACTCCTATGACATATTTGACTCACCAAATGAAGGAATTGGAAGATGCTTCATGGCTAAAGGCCCAAAGGCAGCACACCCCGAGTATGTGGATTTCAATAGTGATGAAGATGACTTGCTAGGTGATGATGATTTACTTGTTGACAACTCTAGTTATGAGAACTCTTGTGAAATTGCTATTAATCATGCTAATGAAGATAAAATGAATGACTATGATAAGAAGGAGATTGAGTGTCTAACTAAAGAACTAAACACTCTTAAGTTAGCTCATGAAACTACCTTAGAAGATCATCGAGAGCTTTTAAAGACTCATGAGAAGCTACGCTTTGAAATGCTTAACCTTGAGCAAGAGCATGGGTTCTTAAAAGCAACCAATGATGATCTCCATAAGAAAAGTTCTTCTTACATTGCCAAGCATTTACTCTTGTCTACTTACATGCCACAAGTAAAATCTAGCAACAAGAACAAGAAGATTCTTCTTCTAGTAGTAACAACAATCATGTTAAATCCAATGTTGTTGCTTCTAGTAGTTCTCTTGATTCCACTAATGATTCTCTTAGCCAAGTTACACTTGAGCAATAAAATAGCTTATTGAAGGGAATTATAGAGAAAGGTTCTTACAAGAGCCTTGCCGAAAGTAAGCAATTTGAGGAAATTGTACGCAAGCAAGGAAGGCACCGAAAGAATCAAGGTGTTGGTTTTTAACAAAAGTTCAATGCCAATGGAGTTGAGTGGGAATAAGATCAATACCCCAAGACGAAGTTTGTTCCTCAACAAGAGAAGTATGATCCTACTTCTTTCAAGGAGACACAAGCTCAAGATGATCTTCCACCACAAGACCACAAGCAAAAAGGCAAGGACAAGCTTCAAGAGGAGATTGATGCATTTGAAGAAGCTCCAAGGCCTTGGTCAAGTGGGTTCCCAAGACTACATCAAGTTCTACTTCATCAAGTACGACTACAACTCCAAGGGTTCCCGTCAAGATGATGTGGGTCCCGAAGAAGAAGAACTAGAGAGTTCTCGAGGGGTGACTCCGCCAACATACTTCATTCTTAGTATTTTGGCAAGGACAAGTGCAAACAACTTCCACATCTTGTACTAGTTCAAGGAGTCACAAACCCTCTTGTTGGTAAGACAAGGGACAAGGTAACCTAATGCTTTCATGGACATCATCATGTATGAACTTCACTCTATGTCTATGGATATCCTTGTTTGTTCCTTGTGGGATTAACCCGTGTAGGTATTGAAAGTGCAACTCACTCCAATGGATTGCTCCAAATGATCTACATCAATATTGAGCATCCGCATCTTCAACATCTACATGAAGTCATCATCGACAAAACCCAAGGTTAGTTCATCCCTCTTAGGGGGATATCACATCTAGGGGGAGCTTTACTCTAAATATTGAGCTAAATCAACTCTAATGGTGTGAACACAACAATGCTTTATGTAAATGTGGTAACCCCACTTGTGCTTAAACGATGAGTATGACCTATGATCAAATGTTCTCATTTGATTCCTAAGCAATACTCATATATAGATGACCTAGTCATCGCCAATTGCTTGATAGATGCTAGAGTGTTTGTGCATGCTTTGTCACATATTTCATTTGCCATTTTATTGTGTGAGCATGTTGGTTGCATATTTTAATCATTCGAGGACATCCATTTGTTGCTTTGGTTGTTTGGCTCTTTTTCTTTTGCCAAATGGATGGACAAGAATGCCTAAGAACTTCCTCTAGCTATCTATGATTTTCTCGTCTCAAACTCTATTCTTGCTACATAACAAAGTTTGATCAAGTCAGATTCGAACAATCTGTGTGAGGAGCACTCGGAGTCCCCGATTCGTCATAGACTTAAACTTCCAAAACCTCTTTGTGCATTTCGGTCTGACCGATTCATCCTTTTCGGTCTGCCCGTGTTCACTGATTTGATCTAGGTTTTCAATCTCGGTGCAACCGATTATAACTTTTCGGTCACACCGAGTTGCAGTAACCACTTGCGATTCTGCATCACGGTGCCACCGAGTTGTTCCACTTGGTCACACCGATAGGGTCAGGATATATATGTTGTCGGGTAAAAATTTGGAAATTCCTCCAAAACCTCTTAGCCTGTGCATGTCCTGCTCTGCCGCCTCGGGTCTCCGGATCGTCCTCTCGTCGCCAACGACCTCCCTTCACTGGTCTCCGTTGCCGTCGACGGAATTCAACCCCGCCGTTGCCGCTGTAGCGAGCTCATCACCGAACTAGGGTATGAGTTCGAATCTTTGTGCTGTTCTTTACTCCGATTCTTAGCACAAAGCAAATGGCATGTTCCTTACCACGTATGAGATCATCCTGTCTAGCAAAAACATCCCGTAGATTAGATTCGATTAAAAAATTTAGGGTTAGGTTTCCGCCGAACTCATCTCGGACCGTCCAAGTTGTGGAAATCGGTCTCACCGATTTGGCTTAGACCATTGCACTTGCACTTTTCGGTCTGACCGAAACTTGTAAATCGGTGCGATCGAGTTCAACTCTCAGTGAAACCCTAGCAATCTCAGAGTAACCGAACTGTGTCTCGGTCTGACCGATTTCACTAGTTTAGACTCCAAAAGTTGCTTCGGTGTCATCGAGTTTAACAAATCGATAGCTCCAAAATGCTTTCTGTGGAAAACTAAACCTAAGTTTTTGACTCATTTGTTTTGCAAAATCTCTGCACTTTGTGATGCTCATCCACTCTATCTCATATATTACTATTCACGGGGTCAGCTGTCAGCTTGCAATGTCAGACATGTCAGATCAGAGTGATAGCCAGAACAAGTCAGAAGAGCAGGTGAACCTGAGTGAGGGCAGTAGTCCCTCTAGTAGCTATGATGAGGGTAGCAGGAGCAGCCCAAGCAACTTTCCCAAAGCATCTATATGGACAAGAAGGAAGAGAAATTCTGACTCAGAAGATGAGGATTATGTTGCTGTTGAGGAAGAGGTCAGCTCCAAGAAAAAGGTGCTGAAAGAGGAATATGTTGCTGCTGCAACTAAGCTAGGACCGCACAAGAAGACACCTGTCAAGAGAGTTCCCATGTCTAAGGCCGAGCCTCAACTTAGGATACAATTCAGTTCACTCTTGAACCAAAAGAAATTTGGTGAGGGCAAGAAAAGAAAAGAAAGGGTCAAAAGACCATAGCTGAGTCATTGGGATATCCTCTATGATGAGAGATCCTGATCAGGAAGAAGAAGACGAAGAAGATGATGGAAATATGCCCTAGATGCAATAATAAAGTTTTTATTTATTTTTCCTTATATCTTGATAAATGTTTTTTTTTCATGCTAGAATTGTATTAACTGGAAACTTAGTACATGTGTGAATACATAGACAAGCAGTGTCCCTAGTATGCCTCTACTTGACTAGCTCGTTAATCAAAGATGGTTAAGTTTCCTAGCCATAGACATGAGTTGTCATGTGATGAGCAGGATCACATTATTAGAGAATGATGTGATGGACAAGACCCATCCATTAGCTTAGCACCATGATTGTTTAGTTTATTGCTATTGCTTTCTTCATGACTTATACATGTTCCTATGACTATGAGATTATGCAACTCCCAAATACCGGAGGAACACTCAGTGTGCTATCAAGCGTCTAGCGTAAATGGGTGCTTATAAAGATGCTCTATAGGTGTCTCTGATGGTGTTTGTTGAGTTGGCATAGATCGAGATTAGAATTTGTCACTCCGATTGTCAGAGAGGTATCTCTGGGCCCTCTCGGTAATGCACATCACTATGAGCCTTGCAAGCAATGTGACTAATGAGTTAGTTACGTGATGATGCATTACGGGATGAGTAAAGAGACTTGCCGGTAATGAGATTGAACTAGGTATGGTGATACCGACGATCAAATCTCGGGCAATAGTAACATACCGATGACAAAGGGAACAACGTATGTTGTTATGTCTTGATAACCCACAAGTATAGGGGATCAATTGTAGCCTCTTTCGATAAGTAAGAGTGTCGAATCCAACGAGGAGCTAAAGGTAGAACGAACATTCCCTCAAGTTCTGTCGACCACCGATACAACTCTACGCACACTTAACGTTCGTCTTACCTAGAACAAGTATGAAACTAGAAGTACTTTGTAGGTGTTGTTGGATAGGTTTGAAAGAATATAAAGAGCACGTAAATAAAAACTAGGGGCTTTTTAGATAAAGACGCAATAAAGTTAGTATAGCGAGTGTGAAAAAGTGGTGGTAGGAGTTGTGAGATTGTCCGTAAGCAATTGACTACTTTACTAGACCGGTAGCAAGTTTATGTGGGAGAGGCCACTGCTAGCATGTCATCCGTGACTTGGAATTCTATGCACTTATGATTGGAACTATTAGCAAGCATCCTCAACTACTAACGTTCATTAAGGTAAAACTTAACCATAGCATTAAGATATATTGGTCCCCCTTCAATCTCGTATGCATCAATTTCTATGCTAGGTTGAAGCTTCTGTCACTCTTGCCCTCCAATACATAGTCCTATCAACATACAACTAACCCTATGGTGTGATCCACGTGCACGCTCATATGATGGGCACCAAAGGACAACAACATAACCACAAGCAAATGAAACCAATCATAGCAATTCACCAATTACCGATAGGACAACAAAAATCTACTCAGACATCATTGGATAATAATATGAAGCATAAAGCACCATGTTCAAGTAGAGGGTACAGCGGGTTGCGGGAGAGTGGACTGCTGAATATAGATGGGGAAGGTGATGACGATGTTGGGGAAGATGACGGAGGTGTTGGTGTAGATCGCGGTTGTTGTGGAATGAACACGTCAGATGTCCTAGTGAGAGGACTTAGTCGTGGAGCCATCACAACGAGATTAGCAAAAAGGGGTTAAACCGGACAAAGGACACGGGGAGTTTATACTGGTTCGGCCCCTTGCGGTGAAGGTAAAAGCCTACGATCCAGTTGTGGTGGAATTGATGGGGTCTCGATGAGCAGGGAGCGAATCCGCTTTACCTATCTCTCGAGTTGTTGTTTCTTGTCCCTGAACCGCCGCCGGGTCGTCCCTTTATATACACAGGTTGGCGCTTTGGCAGTCTCTGAGAATACCGAGGCTGGCTCATACATGTATGCAGCTCGGTTTCTACCTTTCCCTAACTTACAACACAAGTTACATATCTCATGGCGGTTTATATCTATGGGCCCTAATCCACCCTTGGGCTCTAGGCCTCAAAGTTTCGATAGTAAAGCACCATACTCCTTGTCTTCATGGGCTTCAATACGGATGAGCATAATCCGGCCCCTCCTGGGCGGTTTATACCTAGTAGTTATATCCCAAACATTAGGCCCCAGATTGATTTGAACCTGTTCATGTCAATCTTCAATCCTTGGAAACACTCCTTGATCTTCAAAGAATCTTGTAAACCGCCATAACATCATTTCCTTATGCACTTGGTAAACCGTCATGACATCATCTTTTAAGATTGCAGCGAATCGTCATGACATCATCTCCGTATAAAAACCCGCAAATACTTCCTTTTCATTAATGACCCTCCGAAAACTGAAGCGACAGCTGTGTTAGATATCCATTTTTTGGTTCCTCGATTCTTGCGCCTGTCACTTATCCCTTTGCTTTATAAATAGGGCCAAGGGTCATTCTTTCTTTTCCCCTTCGTGCCCCTTCGCCTCATCATCTTCCTCGCGTCGCCTCCGAGCTCGTGCGCAGCCGCCGCCGTCGACCTTCGCTTCCGCACCGCCAACGACCGCTGCATCAACATGTTCGGACCAGAAAACGCGACGCCTCCTCCGCTGTTCGGCAGCGTCAGTAAGTACTTCTCTTCTCATATAATAGATCTGCATTAGGGCTTCCGCTGTTTATTAGTGTTCTTCACCGTTCCTCGCTTTCTTCTTTCACGTAGTTTGACCTGAATCTGATAGTAAAGGCGAGCAACAGTAGTTTAGCATCCTTTCTAATCACAGAAGAGACCTTTCTCTGTATAAGATCCCATCTGAGCATATGTGTTCCTTTGCTGCCGCGATTTTAGGTTTAAAATTTATCCCCTTCTTAGAACTGCGGTAGATCCGAAATTACAACACCAACCTGTGAACTCTGTTTGTACAACACTTAGGAATTTTTCAGATCTGTAACTTCCATACGATTGTAGGCGGTTTATACTTTTATAATATGATAGCCTGCCAGGTACCATTAGCCCTCCTTATAAACCGCCAACTCATCTTTAACATAATACTCCGGGTTATCATGCGCATAGGCTTCAATTTGTTTTTCCTGTCTTCTAAACCAGATTATCTGCATCAATCATAACCTTAAACTGGGCTTGGTTCTCTTTTCCAGCTTCATGTTCAAATGACCAAAACGTTTAAGCTTGCAATTGGGTCCCTTCTGGAGTTCTTGAAAAGCAGCCCATTTGGGTATGTTGTGGTGACGCTTTAGCAAGCAAGGAAACCATTCAATGGAGAGTCCCGGTTTAGGAAATCCTCTGAACCTCGAGAATGGAGAAGTAATTGTTTTCTTGATCATCTGAATCGAGGGTTCAGCCCACCCGGATCAAAGTTCTTTCGTGATGTTCTTGCTAGCTTCCAGATCCACCCTCAAGATATTGGACCGAACTCGGTGTCCAATATATGTAATTTTCAAGTATTTTGCGAAGTCTATCTGCAAGAGGAACCCACTGTGGAATTATTCTGGGACTTCTTTTACTTAAACCGCCATACTGAATTTACAGATGGGCGAATCTGAACTTCGAGGCGTTTCAATTTAGAAGAGAAAGGATGTTGACTTCCCTCACACCAAACATCATAGCCACCCCAAGGACTGGAACCAAACTTGGTTTTACTACCGCAATACAGCTCCAGACAATGAAAATCCTCTGCTTGGTTATCGTGCATACCGGCTTACCAAAACTCATCCGTTCCCTCAGAGGCTGACTGCCAAGGAATGATCCAACTATGCACCACAGCTCTCAAAACTCAGAGCCTTCATTGCAAACGGTTTAACAGGTGTTGACTTCGTCCGCTGCAGGATATCTTGGAGTGTTCTGCCTTTAAGCCGGAACCCCGGTTTAATGTGCGAGTACACATGGGGACTTGAAAGATCCTCAACGTCATATTGATATTCAGCTAATAGAGGATGAAGTTACTGAAGTTGTTAAGAAAATACTTGATGAACGGGTGGCTGTATGCACCAAAGTAGGGCTTAGCCCCTACTATGCGTCCAACAAACCGCCAGCTGCGAGAATTGTCTTATCTTGCCTCAACCCTTTCCTCCTTAATCATCCCTTTATAACTTGTTATCCATCTGCGCAGGGCGATGATCCATTTTGTAAGAAGAAATCACAGGATAAACTGGCGAGAGCGCCTCGCATCAAGACCAAGGCTACCAAAAAGCCAGCAAAGAATAAAACCGCCGAGGCTGCTGATCTGCTTAATGATGAAGAGCTCGATGATCCGGAGTTAGAGGTAGAACTTTATTCTCTTGGTTCTTTTTTCATACACCTCATTGACAATGATTGTTATCAGGATGATCACGGAAGCTAGCCATGCTGATGATGTAGAGGTAGTTGTTCTATACTCCGACTCAGATCATGTGGTAGTACCAAAACTTCGTCGAGCAGTCCGGAAAGTAAAACGTTCACACCCTCTTGCTCATTTGGATCCACACTTTTCTTTGAAGACAAAGCAGCATGAAGCCCGTTGCACCACTCGGCATAGCGGCCAACAAGTTACCTCCTCCGGTCTACCATATTCCCCGGTTCGCAAGCGTCGACAAGAGGTCTCTTGTTCTTTTAATACACTTTATCCCAAGGCGGGTTACTTCCGATATCCTCTTAATCCGTCTGATTCGAATTATCAGGGAACTTCCAATTCATCTTTCGGTGATTCATCAACCACACAGATGCCTCCACTAAGACCGTTCCTTGGTAAGCATAGTAGACTTGGTTTTTATGCCTTGCACCAGTTTATTGTACTGACCTCTGTATTTGTTCTTTTTAGTGCCAAAGCCAGACTTAGCAAAAAAGCCAAGCTGACTACACCAATTGATGATAATCCGGCCACTGAACCGGAGATGACCTCAGATGCTCTTGATCAAAATGCTGACATTGCCCTGGATGACCCGGTACCTCAGGGCCAGAATACCTTTGTTGACCCACCAGAAATAAATCCAACAAGCCATCATGCTGATCCATGATTTTGCCAATCCACCATGCCCAACAAAAGTATACGCTAAACCGCCAAGCCCGGATAAAATTTGTTGAAGGCACGACTGATGATGTTGTGATTATTGGCTTTGGCCGTACTGTCGGTGTCAAAACTGGCGAATCTCTGGTAGGGGGTCCCGAACTGTGCGTCTAAGGCTAATGGTAACAGGAGGCAGGGGACACGATGTTTTACCCAGGTTCGAGCCCTCTCGATGGAGGTAATACCCTACTTCCCGCTTGATTGATCTTGATGATATGAGCATTACAAGAGTTGATCTACAACAAGATCGTAAAGGCTAAACCCTAGGAGCTAGCCTATGGTTATGATTGTTCTTCCCCTACGGATTAAACCCTCTGGTTTATATAGACACGGGAAGAAGGCTAGGGTTACACAAAGTCGGTTACAAAGAAGGAGATCTAACATCCGAATCGACAAGCTTGTCTTCCACGCAAAGGAGAGTCCCATCTGGACACATGATGAAGTCTTGAGTCTTGTATCTTCATAGTCCAACAGTCCGGCCAAAGTATATAGTCCGGCTGTCCGGATACCCCCTTATCTAGGACTCCCTCAGTAGCCCGTGAACCAGGCTTCAATGACGATGAGTCCGGCGCGCAGATTGTCTTCGGCATTGCAAGGCGGGTTCCATCTCCGAATACTCCAAGGTAGATTAAGGATCGTGTCCGGCTCTGCAAGATAATTTCCCCACACCACCGTAGAGAGCACAACACTTTACAAATCTAATCTGCTAACAATTTTTCACGATGTGCCCTTACGCCACGGCCTGGCTTAATATGAACCGTTTTTCTCGGCTGTCACGACCACGCCTTTGCAAAGGCGGTTTTATTGGCACGCCTCGTCGAAGCAGAGATCGTGTCCCCCTTATTGCAGGATTCTCATCAATACGGGTGTGGGCAACCCCACTACGCCTGTTGGTATGACTCCGTGTTTTTAGGCAAGTCCCAAACGGTTCTGTTGAGGGCGCTTGATATTCACCCCTTTATAGAGGTGAGGCCTATCCTCTCTCTTACCACGCTTGCGCCTTTCCGCATCTCGAGTTCCAACAACGAAGCTCAAGCTTAGGCGCCGGATCTTCAATCATGTCCGGATCCAACCTTCAAGGCGGTGGATGGCCTCCTACATCACGGAGGAGGACATTGCGAAACAAGGGAGGCGGATATCGACCGCCGACATCAAGCACGGGCTTCCTGCCCGGGCAGGTCATCCCCACTCGAGCCCAACGAGAGCGTTGTATTTGTTTCTCACTTCCTCCGAGGCTTAGGCTTCACCCTCGATCCCTTCGTGAGAGGGCTCATGTTCTATTACGGGCTAGATTTTCATGATCTAGCTCCGGACTCCATCCTTCGCATCTCGTCGTTTATTTTCGTGTGCGAAGCCTTCCTCCACATCACCCCACACTTCGGCTTATGGCGCAAGACCTTCAATGTAAAGCCGAAGGTAATCAAGGCGACACACGGAGTGCGGGCGCTGCAATAGCAACGCCCGATGCCCCATGGCCAGAGGGCTTCTTCCGGGAGGTGTCCGATCTATGGCAGCGGAGATGGTTCTACATCACGGCTCCCAGAGGCACAAAGTGGGCGACTGCCCCCCACTTTCGCTCGGGCCCTCCGCCTCAACTGGCGTCATGGGCCAATGTGGGACTGGACTGGGGGCCTGCTAATGACGTACCGACATTGCAGAGCCGCATTCGGGAGCTTCTTGAGATGGACATCAGTCTTGTCAGCATAATTCAGGTAATGCTAGTCCAACGGATCTTGCCGTGCAAACGTCGGCCTCTCCGAATGTGGGAGTTCAACCCGGAAGGTCCGCGAACTATTCAGCACTTCTTCGGCATGGCGCTCGAAGGGATGTATAGGTTATTGTTCGGACCACAAGTAAAGTGTTCGGACACCACCGAGGATGCGGGCCTGAGCTGCAACCGTCCAGATACCCAAGTAAGTAACCCTGAAACCGAACACTTCGTTTATATTTGTCACAACATTATTCTGAAAACCATCCACGACCAGGATTGGCTCAGCAAGGCGGAGAGAATCAGGTGTCCAACACCACTTCCTGAAGGCTCGCCTAGTCCTGCAATAGCCAGGATGCTTAGACGTGTGCTAAGTCAAGTGCCCTCGGGGAAAGACAAAGGGAAGAATAGGGAAGCAGAGCTTCACACATTGCACATCCAAACCGAGGAATTACTGTCTCCACGAAGGAGGATAGTCGGGAGGGAATCTAAGGTCTCCTCCCTCAGCGGGAAGAAGAGGGCCGCCTCGAACACTTGGAAGCGGAGGTGCCTAGACAAGGAAGAAAACTTCGCCAAGGGCCCTGCCCGGGCGTCCTCACCGTGCCATGCCATAAGCGGGCCATCCCTCCACCGAGTTGTAAGTTAATCGTAAATACAAAGCTCTGCTTCCTTCTCCGAGAACAATAACCGGGATCCATCCTTTGCAGTCCGGCTAGTAGCTCTTCTCGGCGAGTTCGTCTTGAGGATCTTCTTAGGAGATGATGGAAGTGAAACCCCACGCCTCTCCGCCCCATGGGGCGGGCGACCCTGAGATGTCGTCACGGAGGAGTCCAGATTCGCCGAGGCGAAACTAACACTTGGCCTCCACAGGCGGGCGTTCGGCTCCAGCGAAGCAATAAGAAGGGTCCGATGCAGTCGGCCCGACCGAACACAGCAGCGGGCCTTCTAGAGCAAGCTGCTCTCTCGGAGGATCACCGTACGTTAATGGGTACGGTGTTTGAGAAGATTTCATCCGCCACAAGCGGGTTGAATGAAGCTTTTAGGAGCCTGCTCAAAGGCTTTGAGGTACGTAATGAAATACATAATTTTTTGGTTGTACCGCACGCTCCAGGTGTGCTCCGTATAGATAGTAGCCCCTGAGACTCTGGTTGCCAGCCCTAGGCGGCAAACGGAGGATCACACTCTCAAGTAATGATCACACTGCATTCATGCGCATGTGGCTAAGGGTCCGGCGGTAGACTGGACCGCTAAATTCGCCGAACTGAGGCGACAGATTTAAGTTGTGGACGCCGACATCACGCTTGTGAATGAGAAGCTTGACGAGTCACAGAGTATGTGCTCTGTGTTCCTTATTTGTTTTAGGAAATATTAAGAGGAGCATAAATTTAATGTGATATGCTTTGGCTGCAGGCAGAGCTGCTGCCATGGAGGCCACAGTGGAACTTGCCTAGCCAAGGAACAAGCCGGGCTAGCAATCTGGCTGCCCTAAAAGGCGGCGAAGATTTGAGAGCCGAATAGGCTGCTCATCGCTAAAGCGAAGATAAAATAGCCGAGATAGCTCTGGCGAGCTGAGAGAGCGCCGCGGCCTGTATGATATCCTTGAAAAGGAGAATCGAGGCAAAGTCGGCTGACTGAAAGGCCCTTGATGTGGCCAAGGAGGCGCGTTCGAAATTAGGGATGCAGGAGGAGCTTGACGGTAGGAGAAATCATGACTAGAAGCCCCTATTTGTTGTGGATGAAGTTCTTAGATCCAAAGTGCGCTCCTCTGGATCGGCTCTGGGCGCTATGAGCGTATCACGGATCTGGCAAAAGAAATACGGTGATGTGACCAAGTTCTTCAAGGATCAAAAGATAGTGATGTAGAAAGGCTGTTACAGTGCAATTGATTGCTCCAACATGCCCGTTGCCATTGAGTGAGAGGATGGCCATTTGTGGCCAAGCTCCATAGGTTATGCGGTCTTGCAATGAGGTCTGTAATAGACCATCTATGGCCAAAGGGACCGAGGCTGGACAATTATTTTGGTTTAGTGCAACAATTCCTTGGCGCCGTATCACGAATCGATGCCATGAAGAGGTCGGCGTGCATAGAGGGTGTGCAGATGGCTCTTGCCCATGTTAAAACATATTGGGCGGATATGGAGGCCACCATCATTGCAACCCAGAATCCGGCAGGAAGCCAGGACCCAGCCGAGCACTATTTTGAGCAGGTAACAGAAGGTGCTCGTTTAATAGAGTCTCAGTGCTCGAAGAGTGTCATGTTTGAGTTACAAGTCGTTCAATTGTAAAACAATTCTACTTTAATTATAGAGGTTATGTTTATACTTTCGCCCGAAAGTGTTATTGTGCCTCCTGTGCAGCCGTTTGATGTATATATATAACCTGAAAGTTAGCGATCGTTGGCTTCAGCCCCCACGCATATAATGCGGGGTGTTATAAAAATGTGCGTAATCACACTTGATCCAACGCCTTGGTCCATTAAGGAGGTGGTCGCACATTGAACTAGGCAAACCGAACTATATAGCTTTAACACTTTCACTTAGCCATAGGAGTTTGGCGGTGGAGCTACTATGTAGCCTGGTACCTTCAGCGTGCATCCGGGATCTGGTAGCGTATGTACATGATCGAAGCGGCCCTTCGTTAATGCGGAGGAATCCCGAAGATTCCGATGAGTCCTCAGTGGTTGACGGTCTCTCGCTATATCATGACGGTCGGTTTTGACTTTCTTTCTTGAGGTGCTCATCCGGAATAACGAGGGCACAATCACGGTAGCTCTCCTTTGGCCGCCTTAGCCGATAATGCGGAGCATAAGGAAGCAAACCTAGGGCAGGCAAACCCAACATTTGACCAAAGACATGATTCGGAGCTGATGCATATAAGGCCAAACTCGCGACGCCGAACACTCCCGAAGGTATTCAGACTTTATAACATATACTGGGCTGAGTAGCGCCCTTCATTATGAACCCTGTATTTCCAGGTACGTGCGTTAGTCTGTCATGGAGAAATGCCAATAATGCCAGTATCCCCTGTGGGTGTATTGAATACCCATGGGATGTCAAGCAACAAGAGACAGTAAAGAAGGTTTACACAGGGGCTTAATATAAAGAGAAACCTTTGAGCGGGGACCTGCTGCACGTCTGCACCTTTGTCTCCGTTGTGCCGTGTCCTGGGAGGGTGTCGCACGAATGGTGTTTGTAAAAAAGGAAAACTCATGTAAAAGAGTATGGCATAAGCGTGCGAAGAGTTGGTTATTGGTAGAAGTGTGAGACATTGGCATGTTAATAAGGTCAAGCCAAAGGGTGGGCTTTATTGCATATTTGCAGCCTCTGATGCCCTCTATGGGGGTACATGTATGGCAC
This sequence comes from Aegilops bicornis, assembly GCA_021605145.1. Lineage (NCBI taxonomy): Eukaryota > Viridiplantae > Streptophyta > Magnoliopsida > Poales > Poaceae > Aegilops > Aegilops bicornis. The sequence goes on along the minus strand of CM038670.1, from coordinate 768,781,428 downwards.
CCAGATCAGGTTTATCACGGGCTGTTACCGGCGATGGTGCGCCGGACTCGTCTAACACGTGTCCGTGGTCTTGATGACCCGATCATGCATTACGATAGGAGAGGCCGCTTAGTGTCCGGCTGCTAGAGCCGCCACATACTCTTCCGCACGTAAGGAACGCTCTGTGTTTCCGCTAACAGTGATGACGCCACGTGGACTGGGTATCTTGAGTTTAAGGTAGGCGTAGTGCGGCACTGCGTTGAAGCGAGTGAAGGTCGTTCTTCCGAGCAATGCATGATAACCACTTCAGAAGGGAGCGATGTCGAAGAGTAATTCTTCGCTTATGAAGTTCTCGGGAGAACCGAATGTCACCTCTAGTATGAGGGAGCCCCTGCAGCGGCCTCAACGCCTGGTATCACTCCTTTAAAGGTGGTGTTACTTTGGCTGATTCTGGATGGGTCTATCCCCATCTTGCAGACGATGTCTGATATATTAGATTGAGACTACATGCGCCGTCCATGAGGACACGAGTGAGATGGTATCCATTGATTATTGGGTCGAGCGCCAAGGCAACCGATCCTGCGTGCCGGATGCTAGTCGGGTGGTCCCTGTGATCAAAAGTGATCGGGCAGGCCGACCAGGGGTTGAGTTTGGGGGCAACAGGCTCTACAACGTATATGTCTCTGAGCGCGCGTTTGCGCCTTCTCTTAGGTATGTTTGTCGCGTAGATCATGTTTACTGTTTTTACTTCTGGTGGGAATTTTTTCTGTCCCCCAGTGTTCGGCTGGAGAGGCTCATCCTCGTCTTCACTTGGTGTTTCCCTTCCCTTGTGTTCGACATTTAACTTGCCGGCCTACTTAAAGACCCATCATTCTCTGTGAGTGTGGTTCGTAGGTTTTTTGGGAGTGCCATGAATTTTGCACAATCTGTCCAGGACTTTGTTCAGGCTGGACGATCCCTCTTTGCTGCCTTTAAATGGCTTCTTTTGTTGACCGGGTTGAGAGCCCCTGAATCCGGCGTTGACCGCCGTGTTGCCATCCCTAATTTTGGATGTGCCCGGGTCGCTGGTGCATCTACGGGCCAACCAGCTGTCCTCACCCGCGCAGAAGCGGGTCATAAGGCTTGTTAAGGCCGCCATTGTCCTCGGCTTTTCTTGGCCGAGGTGTCTGGTGAGCCACTCGTCTCGGATACTGTGCTTGATGGCCGCTAGGGCTTCGGCATCCGGACAGTCGACAATTTGATTCTTCTTAGTGAGAAATCTATTCCAAAGCTTACGGGCGGACTCTCCGGGCTGTTGTATTATGTGACTTAAATCGTCTGCGTCCGGAGGTCAGACATAGGTCCTTGAAAATTGTCCCTAAAAGCGTCCTCAAGTTCTTCCCAACTTCCGATTGAATTTTCGGGGAGGCTTTTCAACTAGTGCCGAGCTGGCCCCTTCAACTTGAGGGGAAGGTATTTAATGGCGTTGAGGTCATCCCCACGAGCCATGTGGATATGAAGGATAAAATCCTCAATCCAGACCCCAGGGTCTGTTGTTCAGTCGTATGCGTCTATGTTCATGGGTTTGAATCCCTGTGGAAATTCGTGATCCAGTACCTCTTCGGTGAAGCACAGAGGGTGCGCAGCCCCTCTGTATCTGGACATGTTGTGGCATGCTATTGACTGTTGTTGTGTCCGGTGTTGATTCCGAACTAGTATTTGATCAGTCTGATCTTTTTGGTAACCGTGATCCTGCGCCGAAGCATGTCCTCTAGATCCATAGATGGACCTGGTCGCGCCGGCCTTTTTGTCCAGGAGCTCACATAAATCGTGCGCGGCGTCAGTAGCTACTCTATTGTGGTCATGAAGTGGTTGGTCCGGTCGATTGGCCGTATTGTTCTTCGGCAGAATGGCTTCATCGTCGGATTCGGGCAGCAGCTTGCGCTTTGGGTAGCTCTTTGTGTGGCGATCATCGCCATATTTTTCTTCAGTGTCTAGCACTTTATTCCATCTGCGGTTGAGCATATCCTGCGTGGATTTAAGCCTTTGCTTCTACTTCTTTAGGCTTCTCGCAGTGGCCATAAGCCTTTTGTGGAGGTTATCTCATTCCAAACGTTTTTCCGGGATGATGAATGCATCGTTGTCCGGACTACACTCTTCTGCAGAGGCGGGTTGATGAGTTCGGACCTTGGGATCGCTGTGATTGGGCGTCTGCTCCGGGCTGTGTTCAGCGTGACCTGGCTCATCCTGCTCCATCCCTGGGCCCATATGGTCGTTGTTGCCTTTGGAGTTGACTAGGGTGTCAATTTTTCTAGCGCTATTCTCGCTATTTTTACTGTGGCTGGACTTAGAGCGGCGCCTGCGCTGTCGTTTTGGCTTTTGTCCCCGGGTTTTATATATCCTCCGTTGTGTCCTTGCCACCGTTGTCCTCCTTAGGCATGTCCACCATGTATATATCATATGATGAGGTGGCAGTCTAGCGCCCCATGGGCGGTGGTTCCAAATCGTCCCTGCGCCGACGTCCATACCGTCGGTGTCGTCGGAGTCGAAGTCAAGCATGTTTGTTACATCATCGACAGTGGCTATTAAGTGGGTGGTGGGCGGGCGGAGATTTTCTTTGTCATCCGAATCCCTCTCGAGCCGGACATAGTTCGGCCAAGAGTCCTCTGACAAAGAGAGAGACCTTAAAGAGTTTAGCACGTCACCAAAGGGTGGGTGCTTTGAAAGATATCATGGCGGTGAACTCCATGATTGGTGTCCAATCAACCCGATGGGCATGGATGCGGCGATGCGTGGACCTCTGATGGAAACAAGTCCGGGGTCGGCGACACTTAGAGGTGGAGTCCGTGTTCAGCCCCAGCGCCAATGAGTATGCGGCCTCCATGGAGGGGTCCATCCACCCGTCCTCGGATGACGCACTTTGCCCCGGATTTAAGTCCGGGGCTGCTACAGGTGCGATATCTCGAATACTGTCCGACGTCAAATCCAAGTCGTGCCCGTCGTGACCGTTCGGCGCTCCTGACGAAGGCCCGAATTCATCGAAGATCAAGTCTCCGCGAATGTCGGTCGGGTAATTCAAGTTTCCAAACCTAACCTGATGGCCAGGGGCACAGCTGTCGATCTGCTCTAGGTGGCCAAGCGAGTTGGCCTGTAGTACGAAGCTGCCGAACACGAAGATCTGACCGGGGAGAAAAGTCTCACCCTGGGCTGTGTTGTTGTTGATGATTGAAGGAGCCATCGAGCCTTGTGGTGACGACATAGTGGAACTCTCAATGAAAGCACCAATGTCAGTGTCAAAACCGGCGGATCTCGGGTAGGGGGGCCCGAACTGTGCGTCTAAGGCTAATCGTAACAGGAGGCAGGGACACAATGTTTTACCCAGGTTCGGGCCCTCTCGATGGAGATAATACCCTACTTCCTGCTTGATTGATCTTGATGATATGAGTATTACAAGAGTTTATCTACCATGAGATCGTAGAGGCTAAACCCTAGGAGCTAGCCTATGGTTATGATTGTTCTTCCCATACGGATTAAACCCTCCGGTTTATATAGACACCGGAGGAGGCTAGGGTTACACAGAGTCGGTTACAAAGAAGGAGATCTAACATCCGAATCGACAAGCTTGTCTTCCACGCAAAGGAGAGTCCCATCCGGACACGGGACGAAGTCTTGAGTCTTGTATCTTCATAGTCTAACAGTCCGGCCAAAGTATATAGTCCGGCTGTCCGGATACCCCCTTATCTAGGACTCCCTCACATACCGCTCCTCGCAATCATGTCGCTTTATCAAAGCACAGTGCAAAAGAAGAATTTTCCGCTGTGGACAAGGGCAAGTGGAAATCGGATTTGTCAAACTATGCCCATCTCTCTGCTCAGGACATCCATTGTGGATATCTAAACCGTCTGTAGACCAGTCATGACTATGAAGCCGGTTTAGTAAACCTGATTAAAGAGCGATATGAGGAAAATACTTGTTTCCTTGAATAACTTCATTTTCATTATATCCTGTTTTAAATATCAAGTCTAGTAGCCCGCAAGGGCCGGTTCATCAATATGAATGTGAACCGGGACTTGTAGTAGGAGAAGATTGGATTGTTCTTGTGTAGCCCCTATAGACCGGTTTATACCTTTAGGATAGTCCGGTTTATACATCAGAATTCCTTTCAGTCATTAACATGATCTGGTTCATGCAGTAACATCTGATAACCTTGAATTGATCTGATATGCATTAGCCCCCAAGTGCCAAGTATATAACATGTTGTATGCTTGGGACTTAAAATATCATTTGACAAAAAATCAATCCGCATTAGCCCCCAAGTGCAAAGTGTATAACTTGTTATGTGCTTGGGACTTTGAAAAATTATTGCCAACTTATTATCTGTGCTTGCAGGCTCACTTGACCAACAAAGATTCTCAAATCACCGATCTCGAAGAAAATATTAAGTCCTAGCAAGCCGAAACATCCAAGGCCAAAGATGAGTTAGGGCACTTTAACAGCCATGGAGCAATTGAAGGATGGCTTCAAAGGTGAGTGAGTAGCTTGGGAGGCTGAAAAAGCCACTTTGACAAAACAGGCGAAAGATGCTGAAGTGGCCCTTAACCCGGTGGCGGAAGAGCTGACTGGATTAAAGCGGCAAATCAATGCTATGACTTTTGCCATCTTTGGTAAGTAGCCTTGTTATGAACCATACTGAATCATCCTTGAAATCACCGGTTTGACAATAATATTGTAACCATTGCAGGTAGCCGTGTCGCCCATCTTGGCTTAGATATGCTTAAAGCTGAAGGATTCCTATACTTTGATAGAGCAGTTGTATACCGGTGCTCAACGGGTCATCTGCACAGCCTCGTACAATAAACCGCCGCCAACATTAATCAAGGACACATTGGCCAAACTATCCATGACAGCTGCCCATCTAGAAGAGGTGAAGAGATCTGCTGCAAGGGCTGGCGCTTTATCTGCACTGACTCAGGCTAAGGCTTGGATAGCTGATCTCGATCCGGTAGACATTGGAAATGGCTATCCTAGACAAAAAGAAGACGGGTCGGAGTTTGACAACGATGCCCTTAAAGCCTTGACAAAAGAGATGCGCGCGCTTGCAAGTAGATTGGCCGAAAAGACTGATTTGTCTTTCCACTGGTCCATCAATGACGCAGACAACAGACGGATCAATGCGTCAGTTTATGAAGCCCAAAATCTAATCCCGCTAATCCATAAGCACACTTATGCCCCTGATGTTGAACCGTCAGATTTTATAAGCGATGAAGCTGTCTTCCGAGCTTTGTCTGGAATTGACTGGGCAACCATTGACTTCTAGCCAGTGGGTGGGGAAGCGGAAGTTGAACCGGCGCAGGATGATCTGCAACCTTCTCATCAAACCGAAGAGGAATCATAATCCGGAAGCCGGTTTATCATTTGTGCGCCGTCCTCTGTAGGAGAAACAATTATCCTTTTGGGCAGTTAAAACGCCTTGTAATAGGCTAGCTTAAAACACTTGGTCTGCTATGCCATCGTGCATAGCCATTTTGCCTAATACGGTTGATCTGTTATGATATGCACTGTCTGCTTGTGATCTATTATGATATGCACTTGGTCTGCCATGCCATCGTGCATAGCCATTCTGCATATGAACCTCTCCTCCTCTCTCATGGTGGCACCGGAGTGCCATCGGGAGGGGAATCATCGCCGCGATGATCGTCTTCATCAACATCACCATCGTCATCACCATCCTCATCTCTTTTACGCGGTCCACACTCCCACACCCCGCTGTAATCCCTACTTGAACATGGTGCTTTATGCTACATATTATGATCCAATGATGTGTTGCCATCCTATGATGTTTTGAGTAGATATCTTTTGTCCTTGGGTTGATTGGTGATCTAGATTGGTACGAGTTGTATGTTTTATTTTGGTGCTGTCCTATGCTGCCCTTCGTGTCGCGCAAGCGTGAGGGATTCCCACCGTACGGTGTTGCAATACGTGCATGATTCACTTATAGTGGGTTGCATGAGTGTCTGAAACACAAACCCGAGTAAGGGGGTTGTTGCGTATGGGATAAAAGGGGACTTGATGCTTTAATGCTATGGTTGGGTTTTACCTTAATGATCTTTAGTAGTTGCGGACGCTTGCTAGAGTTCCAATCATAAGTGCATATGATCCATGTAAGGAAAGTATGTTAGCTTATGCCTCTCCCTCATATGAAATTGCATTGACGACTATCGATCTTGTTAACAATTGCCTAGGACAATTCCGCACACCGATCCACCATTATTCCACACTCGCTATTTATAATATTTAGTAATATATTCTAACTTTATGATAACAGCACCTACTTTTATGTTTTAGCTCTCCATTATCTTATAAAGTTATCCTCTTCATACCCACAACACAGTTTTATTTCTTGTTTCTAGTTGGAAGCAAACGTTCGGTGCACGTAGAGTCGTATCAGTGGCAGATAGGGCTTGAGAGAATATTGATCTTACCTTTAGTTCCTTGTGGGTTCGACACTCCATACTTATCACTTCCACCTTTGGGAATTGCTACGATGATTCCCTGCACTTGGGATTATCAAGCTCTTTTCTGGCGCCGTTGCCGGGGAGCAATAGCGTGGGGTTGATATTTTCGTGTGTGTTTGTTTGCTTTCTTCACTTATTAGATTTTGTTTTTACTTTTTATTTATGTTTAGTTGTGGGTGAAACATACAATTTTTTTAAAAAATAATGAAAATACAAAAATATTTACTTGCCTCTCTTGCCTAAAAAAGTTTTTCAAAAAGAGAAGTGATTGGAAAGTTATGCATTGAAGAAGTGAGGGTCGACCTTGAGCACTTGTGTTCATGATCACGGAAAAAATGTAGCATTTTTCATGGAAGTTTCTCTGTAAATAATTATCCCCTTGTATATATCCATTGTATTATAAAAATAATGTGCCAAGCTTTGGTTTTAGTATGATAAGATTGCTTGCTTACTTTGTGCAGAACAAAAACAGAAACTTTGGCTGTAGTGCATGAATTTAATTTTTTTTACTGGAAAGTCAAATGGGTCTAAAACTTTTTGCACATTACTTCTGTACAAATTGTTCAAATTTTAAAATTTATTTCATAATTTTCGGGGTTACAGAAGTTCACTAAACTTCCAGATTACTACAGACTGTCCTGTTCTTGACAGATTCTGTTTTTCGTGTGTTGTTTGCTTATTTTGATGCATCTATGGCTAGTATGTAGGGTATGAACCATAGAGAAGTTGGTATACAGAAGGTTTAACACCAATATAAACAAAGAATGAGTTAATTACAGTACCTTAAAGTGGTAGTTTGCTTTATTACACTAACGGATCTCACAAGTTTTTGTTTAAGTTTTTGTGAATGAAGTGTTTGAAGAACGAGGAGTTACCTATGTGAGAAGAATAAAGAGAGACAAGAGTTCAAGCTAGCGGATGCCCAAGGCACCCCAAGTAAATATTTCAAAGGATACTCAAGCATCTAAGCTTGGGGATGCCCCGGTTGGCATCCCATCTTTCTTCTCCAACAAATATCGGTATACCTTGGTATTTGTTTTGTTCACATGATTTGCGTCCTTTGTGTTTTATTTTTCTTTAAGAATCATTCTAGTATGAGATAGCTCTTCATTGATTTATAGAATACTTCATGTTCTTCACTTATATCTTTTAAGTATGATCTTATAGAATTGCTCTTTGTGCTTCACTTAAATCTTTTGAGTATGGTTTTATAAAATGCTTCGTGCGCTTCACTTATATATTTTTGAGCTTGGATATTGGTTGGTCTATAGAATGTTCCAGGAACTTCACTTATATCTTTTGGAGTATGAATAATACTATAATTTAAAGTGGGTTTGGAAGAGTGTCAACTTTAGGAATTAGTGATCCCACTATCTTGGAGGTGTTGAATCTCTGTCGATATTTAAGAAAGTGGATTTGGAAGAGTGTCAACTTTATTTAGTATTCCACTATTTCGGAAGAGGTTCCAATTGAGTATGAGAACAAATTTGTTATCCATGATGCTACTGAAATTTTTTATGAGGGAGGAATATGTGCTTGTAGGAGTTGCAATAATATCAAGTTTCCTCTCTATGTGCTTAAAGGTTTGAAGTTATACTTGTTTTGCCTTCCTATGCTAGTTGACTTTTGTTCCTATAAATTGTGTGCTCACAAAATCCCTAGGCATAGGAAGTGAGTTAGATTTAAATGTGCTAGTCATATTCTTCATGATGCTCTCTTTGTGTTTCAACTCTTTTCTTTTATCCGAGCATCATTGAAATCATCATGCCTAGCTAAAAGGCATTAAAGAAAAGCGCTTGTTGGGAGACAACACAATATTTATCCTTACTGATTTTGTGTGTATACATGATTAAGCTACTGTAGTAATCATGTTTTATAGCTTTTGTTTCAATAAAGTGCCAAGTAAGACCTTTGGGAAGACTTGGGTGAAAGTTAATGTGATCTTGCTGTAAAAAACAGAAACTTTGCGCTCGCGAGATTAGCTGTTATTTTTTTACAGAAGAGTGATTTTGAGTTGATTATTTTTTAAGAAGATTAATATACAAATTCCTCACATCCAAAAATTTATTTCATAATTTTTGGAGTAGCAGAAGTATGGTTATTGTTCAGATAATTATAGACTGTTCTGTTTCTGACAGATTCTGTTTTCATTGCATAGTTTGCTTGTTTTCTAGTTTCTGTGGCTAATATTTCTCAATATAATTTGTAGAAATGATATGGTACAGTAGGCATTGTGTGAAAAAAATTATGAACCTGGTCTTTTACAGTACCAAAGTGCATGGTTTACTCTTTATCATACTAACCTATCTCACGAAGTTCCCTTAAGTTTTGTGTGATTGAAGTTTTCAAGTTTTGGGTGAGATATCGATATGGGGAGAATAAGGAGCAGAAATACCCTAAGCTTGGGGATGCCCAAGGCACCCCAAGGTAATATTCAAGTAAGACTCAAGAGCCCAAGCTTGGGGTTGCCCCGGAAGGCATCCCCTCTTTCATCTTCAAAACTATCGGTATACCTTACTCGGAGCTATATTTTTATTCGTCACATGATATGTGTTTTGCTTGGAGCGTATTTTCAATTTTACTTGATGTTTGAATAAAATCATTGGATCTGAATTATTGATTAAAAAAAAGGGAACCCTCCCATGGCTATTTAATTATTTGACTACTCAGTGTCCTTCACTCATATCTTTTGGAGTAGTTTGTCATTTACTCATGTGCTTCATGTATATCCTATGAGTAAATAGGGGAATGAATTGAATGTCATAAATCTGAATTTTTATATGTTTCATATGCTTATGACATGATTAGTGATGACTTCACACATAGAAAGTATGAGGCTTAAAAGTTGTTGAGAGTTGGCAAACGTAGTTTTGGTCATCGTTGCAATTAATAGGAAGTAATAAGGAAAGAGAGGCTCACATACAAATATATCATCTTGGACATCTTTTATGATTGTGAAGCACTCATTAAGTATGACATGCTAAAAGGGTTGACGTTGGAGAAGGAAGACAACGTAATGGTTTATGTTTTCCGACATCTCAGTTAAAGTATATTGTCATTGACCTTCCAAACATGTTGAGCTTGCCTTTCTCCCTCATGCTAACCAAATTCCTTGCACTAAGTAGAGATACTACTTGTGCTTCCAAATATCCTTAAACTCAGTTTTGCCATGAGAGTCCACCATACCTACCTATGGATTGAGTAAGATCCTTCAAGTAAGTTGTCATCGGTGCAAGCAATAAAAATTGCTCTTTAAATATGAATGACTTATTAGTGTGGAGAAAATAAGCTTTGTACGAACTTGTTATGGAAGCAATAAAAGCTATGGACTGCATAATAAAGGTCCATATACAAGGGGCAATATAAAGTGACGTTCTTTTGCATTAAGATTTTGTGCATCCAACCCTAAACGCGCATGACAACCTCTGCTTCCCTTTGCGAAGGGCCTATCTTTTACTTTATGTTTTTACTTAATGCTTGAGTCAAGGTGATCCTCACCTTTCCCTTTTTCATTTTATTCTTTGGCAAGCCCGCCTGCCCGCGCACCGTTCTTGGGCCTAGCCCAGCAGCCTTGATTCTTTACGATGTCAACCCAGGCACAGGGGCTCTGTCGGTGTACAAAAGAGGGTACACTTTTGTACCCCTACTCTTGTCTGCAGGCGGTCTGAGCCACGGACTCCACCACACCGAGCAAGGCAAGGGAGGTAAGCCAAGAGTAAGACCAAAGCTTCGAAAGGAAGCGGAAGCAGCGCCAAGACCAAGACCACAAAAGAGCAAAAGGGAATGAGCGGACTCCCCGGCAAGATCCTTGCGGGGCGGTTAACAAGCCCGACAAGACCCTTGCCGTGGCGGCTACCCCACGCCTCTGGGCCGAATCACCCTTGAGTCCACTGCCCTCATGGGCGAGGATTGAGGATACATCCCCGTGGTGGCATGCAGATCTTTGTGAAGACATTCAAGGTCAGATACACACTATAGAAGATGACGACCCCTGGCTGGATCCCAGTCAAGGAGGACCACAAAGCACCCGGCAAGAGTCTTGCGGGGGCGAATCGGCGCCGGCAAGACCCTTGCCCGGCAAGACCCTTGCCGGGGCTACGGCGAGGCCCTTGCCAAGGACACCCGTAGGGCCACCATCAGGCCCACGCCAATCCAAACCTCCACCACCGTCCGCATGCGGCTGCTGAACCAACCAGTTGGGCAAGCACCTACGTGGCGGCAAGCAGATCTTCGTGGAGACCCACCGCTGCGCCACCTCAGCTGCCTGCCTGCCTACATGGCACCACATGCACCGCTGGCCAGGGCGCGTATCAACACGAAAGGAAGCGGCGACGGACGAGACCAGGCTCTCCCCCATCCCCGATAAAGCAAGGACACCTAAGCAAGACGCATTAAATGCGCCTTGTCATGTAATGCGAGGATAAACTCGTATCACTGTGCCCTTTCCACCTCCTGTGTGCCACTGTGGCGGCCCCTTTCCCTATAAAGGAGGCCGGGGCGACCGGAGAGGATTCAACTTTGGAGCTCTTCACGCCCCATTGCTAGCTCAGGAACACATATAAACGAATCACCAAAGCAGGAGTAGGGTTTTACGCATCCTCGCGGCCCGAACCTGGATAAAGAATCCGTGTGCTACCTGTTTGATCCGCCCTTCTCACAACCCCGCGCCCCGCAACCGTAGTAGGGATTCTCGTGATCCCATAGGTGTCGTCCTCGCACCGACATCTTTGGCGCGCCAGGTTAGAAGCGCTTGATTGTGAAATCGGCTCTAGCGATTGGCAGAAGCTCCGCCATGCCGTGACCACAGGAGGAGAAAGGAGGCCAGAAGATCTACGCTCGAGCGACGGTAGACGGAAGATAAGTTGCACTGAACCCTTGTTCGTACAACCCTTCTTATTTGATGTTATTTTCCCCCGGAGATGTCACGTCTTTGTATGGGAAACCTGTATGCCAGGGGGGCTCTCCCACGATCGGCAACACCCTTGCCCTGTTTCGAGTCCGCTCAACAGCTCAAGCAGCTGCGTCGAGAGTGGCAGAGTAACCTTCCGCGACCGACAACGCCCTCGATTCTGACTCGAGTCAAGCTCGATAGTGCGACCGGCCGCGTTTGGAACGGAAGGATGGCTCGTCCGGCAGCACACGTACCCAGCAGGCCATGGGGATCCATCCCCGAAACGCCGCTAGGGACTTCCACGTCGGCAAGCCTACCCAATCGACGTGGGGGGCGCGCATACAAAGGGGAATTGAACGGGGGAAAAACATGCATGAAAGTTAAGAGTACTTTAAAGTTATATTACATCACGTCATAGCTGCAGTTCTAATTAAAGATAAAACCTGTCTTGATCGGGAACCCTTGGCGAAGAGAACAGGGCAGCTTAATCCGTGGCGGCTTTCCACCCTCTTGATCTCGTCGATGCCGTCGGTGATGGGCTTGATGCGCTCCTTGAGCACCGTGAGGTCAACACCATCCGGCAAGCTCTTCATCGAGGCCGCGAAGTCGAGGTTGGGATTCCAGTGCACCACTTTGGTGAGGACCTTGGTCACGACTCTCCGACAAAGTCGCCAGGCCTCCTCGGCCTGTGTGGCCGTTCTGTTGGAATGAAGAGAGCCCAAGGCCCCAAGGACGCCCTCGAAGAACTGGGTCAGCTTGGTGTTGACGGTCCCGCTGCGCTCAGGGGCGTACCTCACATTTGGCATCCCCATGGTGGCCAACTGCGAGGTGACCCTACCGGCGACGACCTCCAGATGGCTGATCCACCTGTTCTCGCCCACCACATATTCTGGTGGGAGGTGGCCTCGTTTGCCGTAGCTACTTCTCCTCCTCGAGGCTCACAGTCGGGGTCTCCTCCGAGCCACTGCTCTCCGACAGCATCTTCTTGAGACCCTCCGGCTTGACTTGAGGGTCTCTGATGGAGTTTCTTGGCGTCGGAGAGCTCCCGATCTGGCGATGGCTGCTCCTTGCGCCTCCACCAACGCGAGGTTGAGCGTGTCCCTCTCGCCGGACAGCCTGAGAGCCTGCTCCTTCAGTTCATCCTGCCCTGCTTCCAGCTCCTTCACCTTGCCGGCATGGGCCAGAGCTTGGGCATCGAGTGCCTCCTTGTGCCTCTGCTCCAGCTCACGGGTCCCTCGCACGACAAGGGCCTCGAGCTCCTCATCCTTGCCGCGGAGGCGTTCGACAAGCTTAAGCTTCCGCAGCGGAGAGGTCCTCTTCACAGGAATCAAGGCGGCTCGATGCTGGTTCCGGGCGGCTTGTGCGGAAGCCAGGTTCGCCGCCTCTTCTGAGCCTTCTCGATGTCGGCCATTTTCATGGTGAGCTCCTGCTGCGCTTGGCCAATTCCTCTGAAAGGCCCTCTGCTCCTCGCGATGCAGGTGGAACCAGGTCTGCGCCTCGGCTGACAGCGCGCCTTGAAGTCCACCTCCGCGTTGTCCACCGCTGCCATCTGGACTTGACCTTGTCGAGGCGGGCGCAGTGAAACATTGGAGCTTCGGAAGTCGGCCCCCATGGCGGCGGAAAAGCTGCTCTTCACGGAGAACCGTCGCCGTAGCGCCCGGCTCATCAACCACCTCAAGCCCGGTGGCGGCAAGCACCTTGCCGTCAAAGGCTTCCCTTGGCCAGGCGCTCGGCAGCGCCCGGAAGATGGACGAAAAGATCGTCGCCCACCTTCAGATATCTGCCGGGGCCCGTGGTTGATGAGGAGGGAGGCTGGTCGCCCGCCACCTCCTCCCTGGCGGAGGCCTTGCCAGCCACGCCAGCAAGCCCACTGCCGGCGCCCTCGGTAGAAGCCTCGCCGGATGCCTTGGCGGCCCCCGCAGCGGCGTCCTCGGCAGCGCCCTTGGCGGCTTCGTCGGCGGCCGCTTCGTCAGCATTTTTGGCGGCCTCCTCGGCGACAATCTTGCTGGCCTCCACCGCGGCCTCCTCAGCAATGTCTCCAACAACAGTGTCCACGTCCTCCAAGTCTGTTGAAGGAGGGCCTGGGCAGCAATGGGAGCAATGAAGCCGAGAAAAGAATAAAGAAGAAACAGAGACGAAGGACAGGCGACTCACCAGTGTCGGGCCGTGAAGTAGAAGTCCCCTCTCTGCTAGCATCTGGCGCCGTGGCAGAGGCACCGGCGCCCAAGCTCCCCTCTTCCTCCATGGGTGTGGGCTCCGTGCCTGGTGCCCCTGCCGGGAACGCCCCCCGCGGCGGTGTAGTCGATGGGGATGGTGTGTTAAGAGTAGCCCTCTGTGGCTCCTCCTGCAAACCCGGCAAGGTCAGCATCGTGGCATCGAGCGCCTACCACATGTCGAGTAAGAAGAGGGTGACGGACTTACGCTGGGGGCTGCACCGGGGGCTGCTGTCCGGGCTGCTCAGCACCACTAGTGGTGTCCCCGAAGCCCCAGCCGGGGACTGACTGCTCGCCAAAGTCCTCGCCCTCTTCGCCCTCTGGGCCAACGTCTCTATCTCCCTACAAAAGCAAAAATGGATCAAGACAAGCGACTCGATTCGGGGAAATGGAAATGACCGTAAGGAACAGAGTGCTTACTCGTCATCCGTCTCCTCCTCTTCCACCAGTTTCCTTTTCCTCTTCGGGCTAAGAGGCCGAGATCGAAAAGAGCTCCACATCATCATCCAGTCGGCCTTTGCGGAGGGCGAAGAAAAGCGGCGGGGTTTGTCTTGGCCCGGATGAGGAAGGGGCCGTCGCCTTATTCTTCTCAGCGGCCTTCGTCAGCCCCTTCGCTACCATGGCCCTCATGTGGCGCCCGGACCCCTCCAGGGTCAATTGAGGCTGCGTAGCCCTACCGGGCCGGACCGGCTCCCCGGAGCCAGCTCGCCGCAGGACTCGCCCTCTTCCCCTGGATGGCGTCGAGCCCACCGCCACGTCCTCCTCCGACGACGACTCGTCGGCCGCATCCTCAACAAGCGGAGCTCCAGCATCGGCGCTGCTGACCTCCCCGGCGGCCGCCTCCCACAGGGTGAACTGCTCCTTCTCCGCAGCCGTCGCGGCCTTGTCCTCCACGCCCCCGGCGCTACCGGCCTCCGTGGCAAGCTGTGCCTCCCTCGCCCTGGTGACGATGTAGTCCAGCTCCGCCTGGGTGGTGTCGATGATAAGCTGCCGCTCGGCGTCAGCATTGACGTATACCTCGGTCAAGGAGTCGAAGAACTGCTGCGCATCTGCGTCCGTCGGCTCCTTCCAGCTTGGGACAGGGCCGTGCGCGTTGCAGTCTGGCATCATAGCAATGATCTCGGACTGACGTGACTTGTTGCACAACGGGACCACCCCCGCCGGCAACTGGAAGAACGACCCCCTGACGGCCTTACCGACCTTCGCGGCAGCTCTTGCGGCCTTGCCGGTCCGTTTGACCTCGCCGTCTCAGCCCACGCCAAGCTGGAAGAGCCGCTGACAGAAGTGGGCATGCGCCATCACCGTGAAATTGTGATCGAGGCGAGGCGGGCTGCATAATATCGGCGGGTTTGTAAAAAGCCAGGCGGCCTCACTTATTATGCAGCAGGCGATCCGACGGCGAATGAAGTCTGCCCCGATCATCTCCAGAGTAAGCCCAGCCCGGGTCAGCCGAAGGATCCTGGTGGTGGCGATGGTCAGCCTCTCGTCGGCAGCGTCAACATCACCCCAATTGCTGCCGCGAGCCGGTGGCACTCGACGGACCTTGCAGAATTTCGGCGGATCTTCGTCTTCAATCCAGCACCACCGGCTGCGCCATTCATCCCACCTCTCCTTCATGGCTCCCTCCGTGTACGCCCCTTTGGATCTTGGGATCCAGGCGATGCATCCGGAGACGGCGCCTCTGGGCTGGATTCGAGGGGAGAAATAATGGCGGAAGAGCGCCGTGTTGGGCTGCACTCCGGCAAAGCCCTCACAAAGATGCGCAAAGAGGGCCAGGCAGGCCACCGCATTCGGAGTAAAGTCCAGGAGACGAAAACCGAAGGTGTGCATAATGTCATGAAGAAATCGGAAAAAGGGGCATAGCCGCAAGAAAGATAATCAACAAAAAGGGATCTTGATTTGGGCGAGGAGCAGTATGGCGGCATGAATAACGCGCGTCGCCGGATGCCCCGAATTCTCTCCCCTCGTCTTCACTCCCCATAAGGGCTTGAAGGAGGCCCGGAGCTCATGAACACCAATCGATGAAGGGAGGAAGAAGGCGGACTTCGTCCGGTCCCCCGACAGCGCACTCTCCGGCGGCTCCACGGCCCCAGAGCTCTTGGCTACCCCCTTGCCCTTGGCGGATTTGGGTGCCATGGCGGCCAAGAAGTCTAGAGGATTGAGGAAGGGGGGGTGGGTGGCGTAACAACACCGGCGGACGGCGGCGAAAGCTTAGGGGAGAAGGAAGGGAGGAAACAACGGCTCTGAGATCGGAAAAGGTACGAGGAAGAGGAGAAAGTGGCGGCATACAGTTATCCCTTCTTATGGGGGAAGGCGGGCCGCCTCCTTTCACATTAACAGCGATGTGGCGCATGTCTTGTGAGCTCAGCCACGCATGCCGCCCGTCACGCCGCCTCCCACGCCCGAGCCACGTCTGGGAGGCATGTGAAGCCTTAGCGCGAAGAGGATTTTACCACGGTAAAAACCACCCCGCCTGCCACGCACCGTTCTTGGGCCTAGCCCAGCAGCAGATTGCGCTTACGTGTGGCCCAGGCCGGGGCTCTGTCGGTGTACCAAAAGAGGTACACTTTTTGTACCCCTATAAGCGTACCTGCAGCGATGCGAGCCACGGACTCCACCACACCGAGCAAGGCAAGGGAGGTAAGCCAAGAGTAAGACCAAAAGCTCGAAAGGAAGCGAGCAGCGCCAAGACCAAGACCACAAAGAGCAAAAAGGGGATGAAGCGGACTCCCCGGCAAGATCCTTGTCGGGCGGTTTAACAAGCCAGCAAGACCCTTGCCGTGGCGGCTCGCCCCACGCCTACGGAGCGAATCACCCTTGAGTCCACTGCCCTCATGGGGCGAGGATTCGGGAGACATCCCCGTGGTGGCATGCAGATCTTTGTGAAGACATTCAAGGTCAGATAAACACTATAGAAGATGACGACCCCTGGCGGGATCCCAGTCAAGGAGGACCACAAAGCACCCGGCTAGAGCCTTGCCGGGGACGACAGCAGGCGCCACGGCAAGACCCTTGCCGGGGCTACGGCGAGGCCCTTGCCAAGGACACCCGTAGGGCCACCATCAGGCCCACGCCAATCCAAACCTCCACCACCGTCCGCATGCACTCTTTGAACCAACCGGTTGGGCAAGCACCTACGTGGCGGCAAGCGAGATCTTCGTGGAGACCCACGCTGCGCCACCTCGGCTGCTTTGCCTACATGGCACCACAGGCACCGCTGGCAGGCGCATGTCAACACGAAAGGAAGCGGCGGGCCAGACCAGAGAGGCTCTCCCCGTCCTCGATAAAGCAAGGACACCTAAGCAAAGGCGCATTAAATGCGCCTTGTCATGTAATGCGAGGATAAACTCGTATCACTGTGCCCTTTCCACCTCCTGTGTGCCACTGTGGCGGCCCCTTTCCCTATAAAAGGAGGCCCAGGGCGACCAGGAGGGGGATTCGGCTTTTTGGAGCTCTTCACGCCCCATTGCTAGCTCAGGAACACAGATAAACGAATCACCAAAGCAGGAGTAGGGTTTTACGCATCCTCGCGGCCCGAACCTGGATAAAGAATCCGTGTGCTACCTGTTTGATCCGCCCTTCTCAGAACCCAGCCCGCATAACCGTAGTAAAGATTCTCGTGATCCCATAGGTGTAAATCCTTGCACCGACACCGGAGACCCCTTGACGTGAAACCAGCGCCAAAAATTCCTATAAATACAGAAACCTTCGGGAATTAACCTAGATCGGAAGTTCCACCACCGCAAGCCTCTGTAGCCACGAGAAATCAATCTAGGCCCTCTCTGGCACCCTGCCGGAGGGGGCCATCATCACCGGAGGCCATGGAGGAGGATCCCGGAGGGGCCATCATCGCCATGAAGGCCAAGGACGGAGGGGCAAGCGAGGAGGAAGCACAAGGGGAGAACCTCTCCTCCTCTCTCTTGGTGGCACGGAGTGCCATCGAGAGGGTAATCATCACCCATGGTGATCGTCTTCATCAACATCACCATCCTCATCTCTTTTCTGCGGTCCACTCTCCCACACCCGCTGTAATCCCTACTTGAACATGGTGCTTTATGCTACATATTATGATCCAATGATGTGTTGTCACCCTATGATGTTTTGAGTAGATATCTTTTGTCCTTGGGTTGATTGGTGATCTAGATTGAGTACGAGTTGTATGTTTTATTTTGGTGCTGTCCTATGGTGTCCTCCGTGTCGCACAAGCATGAGGGATTCCCGCTGTAGGGTGTTGCAATACGTGCATGATTCACTTATAGTGGGTTGCGTGAGTGACTGAAACACAAACCCGAGTAATGGGGTTGTTGTGTATGGGATAAAAGGGGACTTGATGCTTTAATGCTACGGTTGGGTTTTACCTTAATGATCTTTAGTAGTTGCGGACGCTTTCTAGAGTTCCAATCATAAGTGCATATGATCCAAGTAGGGAAAGTATGTTAGCTTATGCATGCCTCTCCCTCATATGAAATTGCAATGACGACTATTGATCTTGTTAACAATCGCTTAGGACAATTCCTTTACCGATCCACCTTTATTCCACACCGCTATTTATATTATTTAGTAATATATTCTAACTTTATGATAACAGCACCTACTTTTATGTTTTAGCTCTCCGTTATCATAGAAAGTTATCCTCTTCATACCCACAACAGTTTTATTTCTCATTTCTAGTTGGAAGCAAAAGTTGATTGCCGTGGAGTCGTATCAATGGCAGATAGGGCTTGAGAGAATATTGATCTTACCTTTAGCTCCTTGTGGGTTCGGCACTCCATACTTGTCACTTCCACCTTTGGGAATTGCTATGATGATTCCCTGCACTTGGGGATTATCATGCATCTTGGCGTGCTCTTTCATTGTCCGCTTCAACATAACTGCCACTCAGGGTGAGTCATGGCAAATATCACTTGGGAGAACTGCTTCTGCTCCATAAACCATGAAGAAGGGTGTGTAACCCGTATATCTATTGGGGGTGGTGTTAATGCTCCATAAAACGGAAGGCAACTCTTCCACCCAGCAACCCGGCGTCCGCTGCAAAGGGACCATAAGCCGGGGCTTGATACCCTTTAGGATTTCTTTATTAGTTCTCTCCGCTTAACCATTAGACTGGGGGTGGGCCACTAATGATACATCAAGCCGGATGAGCTCACGTTGAAAAAACTCTTCCATAGCACCCTTGGAGAGATTCGTTCCATTATCTGTTATGATGCTGTGTGGAAAGCCAAAGCGGAAGATCACCTTTTTCATGAATTGAACCGCCGTGGCGCATCCACGATTGCTCACTTTGGCTCGCCTCTACCCACTTGGTAAATTTATCAACGGCCACTAGAAGGTGGGTCTTCTTATCCTTGGACCTCTTAAAAGGCCCAACTATATCCAGCCCCCAAGTTGCAAATGGCCAGATGATCGGAATCATCCTCAATTCCTGAGCCGGAACATGAGCTCGACGTGAAAACTTCTGACATCCGTCGCACTTTCTGACCAGATCCTCCGCATCAGCATGAGCTGTTAACCAGTAAAAACCGTGCCGGAATGCTTTAGCCACCAAGGATTTTGAACCGGTATGATGACCACAATCTCCTTCATGGATTTCACGCAGGATCTCATAGCCTTCCTCAGGAGAACCCTGGCAGCTGAAAGCGCCCACGAGACCTTTGCAATGATGTAACTTCGCCATTGACAATAGTCATGGACTTGGACCGTCGGATTATCTGCTGGCCAAAACTTCATCCTCTGTAACTTCGCCGGGTCATATATGCTGGAAATGCGACCTTTGTCCAATCAGGGATAGCATGAAGAACCGCCACCAATTGAGCTTCCGGGTCAGGAATAGCCAGATCTTCCTCCGTTGGCATCTTGACCGACGGATTATGCAGAACATCCAGAAAACATTAGGCGGCACCGGTTTGCGCTGGGATCTGAGCCGGCTTAGAGCGTCTGTTGCTTCATCTTGCACCAATCAATGTGCTCGACCTGGTAACCCTTGAAGTGACCGGCAATGACATCCACCTCACGCCGATAAGCCGCCATAAGTGGATCTTTGGAGTCCACGTGCGAGATACTTCCGTGCCACTAAATCGAGTCACCAAAGCAGCGTGCCGGATTAAGTTCATCTACTTAGACATCCGAAGAGCGTGGAGCAAAGCCTCATACTCAGCTGCATTATTAATGCGAGGAAACATTAAGCGAGAACATAACAAAAATTTTCACCTCGAGGGAAGTAAGAACCACTCCAACCACAGAGCCCTCAATTATGCGGATCCATCGATGTGAATAGTCCGATATGTGTTATCCGGTTTATCCTCTGGTGCCTGCAACTCTGTCCAGTCGTTGATGAAATCCACGAGTGCTTGGGACTTGATAGCAGTGCGAGGCATATATTTTATCCCGTCAGGCCCAAGCTCAATAGCCCACTTAGCAACATGTTCTGAATGATATCTCCCAACGGAGCGGAACTGACCACAGTGATGGGATGGCCTTGAAAGTATTGCTTAAGCTTCCGGCTCGCCATAAACACTCCATACACCAACTTCTGCCAATGGGGATATCTCTACTTGGACTCTATAAGTACCTCCCTGATATAATAAACCGGCCGTTGAACCGGATACTCCTTACCGACCTCTTTGCGCTCCACCACAATAGCCACGGCCCGACGGCTCGAGGCGTTAGCAGCCACGTATAAAACAATGGTTCCTTATCAATGGGGGCAGCAAGGGCGGGCGATTCGCCAACTGCTTCTTGAGATCCTCAAAGCGCCGCATTAGCGGCATCCTCCGGACAAAATTGTCTATTTTCTTGACATCGTCTGGAAGAATCGCCTTCTCCCCAACGGTGATAACCAGCTCAGCGCTGCAATCCGACCCGCCAGTCTTTGAACGTCATTGATACACGCCGCTTTAGCCAGGGATGTAATAGCCTTGATCTTTTCCGGATTAGCTTCAATGCCCCTGTTAGACACCAGAAAACCTAAGAGCTTGCCAGGTGGCACACCAAAAACACACTTGGCCGGATTAAGCATCATCTTATAAACCCTCAGATTATCAAAAGTTTCCTGTAAGTCAGCTATGGGTGTTTCTGATTTCCTGGATTTCACCACGATATCATCCACATAAGCATGAACATTGCGCCCAATCTGATTATGAAGGCAATTCTGCACACACCGTTGATAAGTCGCCTGGGCACTCTTGAGTCCAAAAGGCATAGATACATAACAGAAGGCTCCAAAGGGAGTTATAAAAGCCGTCTTCTCCTGGTCTTTAACTACCATTTTGATCGATGATAACCGAATAAGCATCAAAAAGCTCAACGCTCACAACCCGCCGTAGCATCAATAATCTGATCAATACGGGGAAGGGCGAAGGGATCAACTGGGCAAGCTTTGTTCAAGTCTGTGTAATCCACACACATACGCCAAGTGCCATTCTTCTTGAGTACCAGCACCGGGTTAGCCAACAACTCAGGGTGAAAAACTTCCATAATAAACCCGGCTGCCAAGAGCCGGGCTACCTACTCACCAATGGCCTTGCGTCTCTCTTCATTAAAGCGGCGAAGAAACTGCTTGACCGGTTTAAACTTGGGATCAATATTAAGAGTGTGCTCAGCGAGTTCCCTCGGTACACCTGGCATGTCGGAAGGTTTCCATGCAAAGATGTCCGGTTCTCACAGATGAACTTCGATGGCGTGCTTTCCTATTTGATCAAGTTGGCGCTGATGCTCAACTACTTGGATGAATCGCCGAGGACAAAATCAACCAACTTAGTCTCATCGGCGGTTTAAACTTCAAAGCGGATCATGCTCTGTAGTGGACTTCTTGGAGAAGTCATATCTGCCGGATCAACATTGTCCTTATAAATTTTAACTCCTCTGTTGCACAAACCAACTCAGCATAAGCCGCCACCTTCCTCGCACTCGGAGGCGATCTTGCAGCTGCCATGAACCGTGATGGTCCCCTTATGACCAGGCATCTTGAGCTGTAGATAAACATAACACGACCTTGCCATGAACTTAGCATAAACCAGCCATCCAAACAGGGCATGGTACGAGCTTCTGATCTTTACCACTTTGAAGGTTAACGTCTCTGATCTTGAATCATGATCATCTCCAAAAATCACTTCTAGAGCTATCTTACCGACCGGGTAAGCCGATTTACCAGGCACTACACCGTGAAAAACGGTGTTCGACGGTTTAAGATTCTTATCTAGGCCAAAAACTAGGATACATTCTGGGAAAATAAAACTTCCATTGAAGAGAAGCAAATGAAACGCTTTCATAAAAATTCTCATAGAATCGAGAATGAAGGTTAACCCCATACACCAGAAGGTTTCATAATACAACATGTTGATACTGCTCCCTCCATCCATCAGCACCTTGGTGAACTCATAACCTCCAACCTACGGTGCGACCACCAACGCCAGATGACCCGGATTATCAACCCGGGGCGGATGATCTTCTCGACTCCACACAATGGGTTGTTCAAACCAGCGCAGATAATGGGGCACTGCCGATTCAACGGAGTTTACTGCCCTCTTATGATGCTTCTGATCGCGCTTGCACAGACTAGTAGTGAATACATGGTACTGTCCACCATTTAACTGCTTCGGGTTACTCTGATAACCCTACTGCTGCTGTTGTTGATTCCCCTGTTGATTATAACCACTTTGGTTGCCCTGATTGCCTCGATTGCTCTGTCCACCTTGGTTACCTTGAAAACCTGAACCGGAGTTACCACCACCATAACCCGGCCTGTGAAACCCGGGCCCTGAACCGCCAGATGGTCCATGATCATATCGGAGGAGATAGGAGTTTTTGAACTCGCGCATAATAAAGCAATCCTTCCATAAGTGTGTAGCTGGCTTGCCTTGCGTCTCGTGCTTCGGGTAGGGCTAGTTCAATAAGGCTCCAGATTCATGCCTGATCCTCCGGCCCGCAGGGACGGTTTACCCTTACGGCGCTGGTTGTTACCCTGTATGTTGGTGTTAGCTACAAAATCGGAATTATTGTCCACTTTGCGCTTACCATTATTCCCATGGCCAGCCTGGTTATGTTGCTGTCCCTTTGCGCCGACATTCTTCTTTCCCTTCTCCGGCTTCTCTTCGTCAGATTCGGGATCCTTGGTACTATCAGAATCGACATACTTAACCAAAGCTGCCATAAGTGTTGCCATGTCATTGCAATGACGCTTGAGCCGTCCCAATTTACGCTTGATGGCTTAAACCAGCAATTGCCCTCCAATGTTATGATTGCGAATCAGCATTAGTGCGGTCCGATGAATGCAGGATTTACGAAACCCGGCGCGCAATGAGTCGTTGACTCGCCTTCTCCTTGGACACAAGCAGCCAGATCCATGACCGACATGGGTTGCTTGCACGTATCTTTGAAGTTTGCTATAAACCGGGCCTTCAACTCGTCCCATGAACCGACAGAGTTAACGGGCAGACTTTTTAACCAAGTGCGAGCCGTTCCGTCCAACATCATGGTGAAATGCCGCACGCCGCTTCGTCCACATCCAGCATCTCCATTGCCATCTCATAACTCTCGACCCATGACTCGGGGGGTAAATCGGCGGTGTAATTAGGCACTTTACGCGGGCCCTTGAAATCCTTGGGTAACCGCACAGTACATAGAGCCGTGGTGAGACACGGCACCCCCCAAGAGCTGAAAGCCAATCCTCGTTGCACTGACGTCGTCGGTCGAACTGGCACGGGTTGATGATTCCCGTACTGTGCTGCTAACGGCGCTACTAACTCGGCCTCCCGACGCGCTCTACCAGTATCCACCACATCCTGAGCATTCGCACCACCGCATGCCGGATTAGGCCCCTGAGGGGGCATCACGGTTCCGCACACTGTTGACACAGTCGGTTCCTCAATGTGCCTGCTGTAACTCTTGCTCGGACGAGGGGTCGAATGAATTCTGTCCCGGCTATACGAGTATGCTTGCCGCTGCACCATGGCGGTTTGAAGAAGATCCCTGGCCCACCGCGTCTCAACCGCCGCGGGAGACTCACCCTCGATTGGAATAGCCGCCAACCGAGACGCTGCAGCAATCATATTATCCAAAGGGGTGGAGAAGTGACCCGGCGGGGGCAACATGTACTGCGGCGGATTATCTGTGCATCGAGGCGGGTCCGTCACCCGTGGCTGATCCGGCACTCCTGTCCCAGGTGCTTCAGTCCTGTTCACTACTGCTAGAGTACTGGGTCCTGCCCCTGGTGTGTTGAAGAGATTCATTGCTTCATAAACAGCCGGTAGACGAGACTGATGCCGGCTCCTCAACACCTCGTTCGAAGCGTTCTGATCCAGCATAAGCCGGTAATTCTCTGCCTGAATCCGCTGTGACTGGGCATCTAAAGCGGCCCGTTCATTAGCCATCCTAATTTCCTCAGCCGCCAAGTCCTCCTTGGCCTGAGTTATCTGATCCCGCAGCTTTGTGACCTCCGCGTTATGCCGATCTTTAGTCTCTGGGGTAACTGCCGTGGTCAACAATGTCGTCCAGGCGTCCAATAAACCGGAAAGAACTTTAGTTGGCGGTAGCGAACCTCCTACCCAGTTGCCGACCGGAAGTCATTCTTTGCGCGGTTGAAGATTACTGTCCCGGGGGCTTTGTACCGAATCCATGAAGATCGCAACCCGGTTTGGCGGTCCAAGGGGGTCCGGAATACTGTCGCCATCGGAACAGCCCCCAAACCGACCATCTTGCATCTGGTACAGCGACTCGGTCTCGCCGGTGGATGATTCGCCATCAGAG
Source organism: Aegilops bicornis (assembly GCA_021605145.1). Lineage (NCBI taxonomy): Eukaryota > Viridiplantae > Streptophyta > Magnoliopsida > Poales > Poaceae > Aegilops > Aegilops bicornis. The sequence continues at coordinate 768,757,108 of CM038670.1, read as the reverse complement.
TAAGCGACCGTCTCACCGCCGGACACGGTTGATTCCGCACCATGGATGAATCCTCTGACGCCGCGCTTCATGGAAGGCTTAACCCGGGCAGGACTCGCACGCTGAGCCGTCTCCACGAGGTTGGTGCAGATGTACGGCTCAGGGCCCGGTTCGCCGATCTTGCCGATGAAAATGTGAATTCCGCCGAAGGGGACCCGGTACCCGTACTCGATTGAGCCAGTCTCGGGGCCCCAGCCTGCGTCGTCGATGTAGAGCTTGCCGCGACGACTCTTGGTCATCCGGCCAACCGTGTATCCCTTGAGTCCTTCAAAGTTGTGCTATAAGAACTCGAAACCATCATGCGATAGCCCCATGGTGGGTGCCAACTGTCGCCGAATTAACACGTCAGATGTCCTAGTGAGAGTACTTAGTCGTGGAGCCATCGCAATGAGACTAGCAAAAAGGGGTTAAACTGGACAAAGGACACGGGGAGTTTATACTTGTTCGGCCCCTTGTGGTGAAGGTAAAAGCCTACGATCCAGTTGTGGTGGAATTGATGGGGTCTCGATGAGCAGGGAGCGAATCCGCTTTACCTATCTCTCGAGTTGTTGTTTCTTGTCCCTGAACCGCCGCCGGGTCCTCCCTTTATATACACAGGTTGACGTCCGGCGGTTTACAGAATACCAAGGCCAGCTCATACATGTGTCCGGCTCGGTTTCTACCTTTCCCTAACTTAAACACAAGTTACATATCTCATGGTGGTTTATATCTATGGGCCCTAATCCGCCCTTGGGCTCTAAGCCTCAAAGTTTCAATAGTAAAGCACCATACTCCTTGTCTTCATGGGCTTCAATACGGATTAGCATAACCCGGCCCCTCCTGGGCCATTTATACTCAGTAGTTATATCCCCAACAACGGTGATGATGATGGCCCCGGCGGTGTTCCGGCGCCACCGGGAGAGAGGGGGAGAGAGCCCCCCTTCTTCTTCTTCTTCTTCCTTGACCTTCTCCCTAGATGGGAGAAGGGTTTCCCCTCTGGTCCATGGTCTCCATGGCGTGGGAGGGGCGGGAGCCCCTCCGAGATTGGATCTCTCTCTCTATCTCTCTCTGTTTCTGCGTTCTTAGATTCTGCCCTTTCACCGTTTCTTATATTCCCGGAGATCCGTAACTCTGATTGGATTGAAACCTTCAACACGATTTGTTTCCGGATATTAGCTTTCTTGCGGCAAAAGAAGAGCAGCAACCGCCTTACGGGGTGTCCACGATGGTCAGGGGCATGCCCACCCCCTGGGGCGCGCCCGCCTGCCTCGTGGGCCCCTCGAGCATCGTCTCATGTTGATTCTTCTTCCCAAAAAATCATAAATATTTCAAAATTATTCTCCGTCCGTTTTTATCCCGTTTGGACTCCATTTGATACGGATTTTCTGCGAAACAAAAAGCATGCAACAAGCGAGGCGGCCTTTGAGCCTTTGAATCAATATGTTAGTCCCAAAAATAGTATAAAAAGTTGCCAAAAGTATATGAAAGTTGTAGAACATTGGCATGGAACAATCAAAAATTATAGATCTGACGAAGGCGTATCAGCACTAAGCTTAATTCCTGCTCGTCCTCGAGTAGTTAAATGATAAAAAAGATAATTTTTTATGTGGAATGCTACCTAGCACAATCTTGATCGTGTAATCTAATCATGGCATGAATATTAAGACACGAGTGATTCAAGGCAATAGTCTATCATTTGACATAAAAACAATAATACTTCGGGCATCCCAATAAACAATCACGTGTTTCAAAATATCAATGCTAAAGAACGTTATCCCTACAAAATCATATAGTCTTTTATGCTCCCTTTTCTTAACACAAGGTACCCCTCATGCCCATCCCGGTGTCAGCCAAGCAATTGGTTCATACTTGCGCTTCAGCTTTTTCAACCCTCACGCAATACACGAGTGCAAGCCATCGATATAGCACTTCTGGTGGAATAGAGTATGATGGTGGAGGTTGTGCGGAGAAGACAAAAAGGAGAAAGTCTCACATTGTGGCGGCTAATCAATGGGATATGGAGATGCCCATCAATTGATGTCAATGCGAGGAGTAGGGATTGCCATGCAGCGGATGCCTTTGGAGCTATAAGTGTATGAAAGCTCAAACTAAAACTAAGTGGGTGTGCATCCAACTTGCTTGCTCATTAAGACCTCGGGCATTTGAGGAAGCCCATCATCGGAATATACAAGCCAAGTTCTATAATGAAAATTCCCACCAGTATATGAAAGTGATAACTCGAGAGACTCTCTATATGAAGAACATGGTGCTATTTTGAAGCACATGTGTGGTAAAAGGATAGTAACATTGGCCCTTCTCTCATTTTCTCTCATTTTTTTATTTTCTCATTTTTTTTATTTTTTTATTTTTTGGTGGGCTTCTTTGGCCTCTTTTTTTATTTGGGCTTCTTTGGCCTCTTTTATTTTTCATAAAGTCTGGAGTGGCATCCCGACTTGTGGGCGAATCATAGTCTCTATCATCCTTTCCTCACTGTGGCAATGCTCTAATAATGATGATCGTCACACTTTTATTTACTTACAACTCAATATTACAACTCGATACTAGAACAAAATATAACTCTATATGAATGCCTCTGGCAGTGTACCAGGATGTGCAATGATCTAGCATAGCAAAGATATCAAAAAACGGACAAGCCATGAAAACATCATGCTAGCTGTCTTACGATCATGCAACACAATATGACAATGAATGCTCAAGTCATGGATATGATGATGATGGAAGTTGCATGGCAATATATCTCGAAATGGCTATGGAAATGCCATAATAGGTAGGTATGGTGGCTCTTTTGAGGAAGATATAAGCAGGCTTATGTGTGATAGGCGTGTCGTATCATGGGGTTTGGATGCACCGTGAAGTTTGCACCAACTCTCGAGGTGAGGAAGGGCAATGCATGGTACCGAAGAGGCTAGCAATGATGGAAGGGTGAGAGCGCGTATAATCCATGGACTCACATTAGTCATAAAGAACTCATATACTTACTACAAAAGTTTATTAGCCCTCGAAGCAAAGTACTACTACGCATGCTCCTAGGGGGGAGGTTGGTAGGAGTTAACCATCGCGTGCCCCCGACCTTCACGCAAAGATAAACAATCAAAATACAATGCCGCCAATTTGGTTACATAGTTAGGAGACCATACGTGCATGCTTGAGAATCACACACCTTAACACCAATATTATTACTAAGCACAACCATCTACTAGAACCTCCAACATACTATCATCTCTATATCATAAAACTATTGCAAGGAATCAAACATATCATATTCAGTGATCTACAAGTTTTATGTAGGATTTTATGACTAACCATGTGAATGACCAATTCCTGTCATCTCTCTAAATAGATATAAGTGAAGCAAGAGTGTTTAACTCTTTCTACAAAAGATATGCCCATGATCTAACAAATATAAGTGAAGCAAAAGAGCATTCTACAAATGGTGGTTTCTATGTGAAGAAAGCAGACAATCCAAACTTCAAATGATATAAGTGAAGCACATGAAGCATTCTACAAAGCCATACTCAAAAGATATAAGTGAAGTGCAAAGAGCATTCTGTAAATCAACCAAGGACTATCTCATACCAGCATTGTGCATAAAAGAAAAGTGAAAACTAAATGCAAAAGACGCTCCAAGATTTGCACATATCGCATGAACGAAATGAATCCGGAAATATAGCGATACTTGTTGAAGAAAGAGGGGATGCCTTCCGGGGCATACGCAAGCTTAGACGCTTGAGTCTCCCTGAATATTTACTTTGGGTGCCTTGGGCATCCCCAAGCTTGAGCTCCTGCATCTCCTCCTTTTCCTCATATCGAGACCTCCTCGAACTTCGAACACTTCATCCACACAAAACTTCAACAGAAAACTCGGTAAGATCCGTTAGTATAATAAAGCAAATCACTATGCTAAGTACTTTTTCAAACCAATTCATATTTTGTTTTTGCATTGTAGCTACTGTAATATAACTTTTCCATGGCTTAATCCGTTGATAGAAATTGATAGTTTCATCAAAACAAGCAAACTTATGCATCAAAAACAGAATCTGTCTTAAACAGGGCAGTCTATAGTAATCTGAAAATTTACCATAATTCTGATACCCCACAAATTCTGCAACAATTAGGAAAAATAAAACATTTGTATAGAAAGACAGTGCAAAAAGTTTCAGAACCGTTTGAAGTTCCAGTAAAAAATGTAAAATCACGCTTCTGACAGCCAAAGTTTACATCTTGCACCGCACAAACCAACAAGCATTGTAAACATCGTAAAGGCAAACCTTGGCACATTATTTTTATAATACAATGGAATTGCACAAGGGGATAATTATTTATGATGAAAAGTTTCTGTAATTAAGATTGACAAAGTTTCCGTGAGCATGAACAAAGTTCAAGGAGCTCCCCCACTTCAACAATGCTTGTCTTTCTCACTTTCACTTTTCTTTTTGAAAAGTTTCGGGTTACCCTCTTTAATTTTTTTTAAACTTTATGAAAGCACTCAACAGAAATACATGACTCTCTAAAACTTCTGGGTTGTCTCCCTGACAGCGCTTTCTTTAAAGCCATTAAGCTAGGCAGATAGTGCTCAAGTAATGGATCCACGGATCCCAAAAGGTATATCAAAGCCAATTTTAATTAACAACGATTTGTGATTTAGTAGTGAGCACAAAGTAACATATATCATGCAACAACAATCTCTAACTCTCTTCCTATGCATCGGCATGTCATAAAAGAACAATTCATGAACACCAAGTAAAGGCCAATGCATAGTATAAGCAGTTTCTTGCAATTCTATCGTGTTGGAAACATAAAGAGGCGGAGATGTAGTTCCTCTCTCATAATAATTGCAAGTTGGAGCAGCAAGCACATGCATATTATATCCATCAAAATCATCATGTGCAACGGTAAAATGCAACCCATCAACATAATCCTTAATAAGAGCAAACTTCTCCGATATAGTGTTTGGAGAATTCAAAAGATAATAGGACTATTATGTGTGGGTGCAATAGCAAAAATTTCATGTTTAACATAAGGAACTATAGCAAGTTCATCTCCATAAGCATCATTCATATTGGCATCATGGCCACAAGCATAGCAAGCATCATCAAAAAGGGGTATTGATACGTCTCCGTCGTATCTATAATTTTTGATTGTTTCATGCCAATATTATTCAACTTTCATATACTTTTGGCAACTTTTTATACTATTTTTGGGACTAACATATTGATCCGATTGCCCGGTGCTAGTTCTGTTTGTTGCATTTTATGTTTGAAGAAACCCAATATCAAACGAGTCCAAGCGGGGTAAAAAGCGAATGAAGAATTATTTTTCAATATTTATGATTTTGGGAGGAAGAATCAGCGAGGCGGTGCCGAGGGCCACGAGACAGGGGAACACCTTGTACTCTCGTGGGCACCCCATAAAGCGGTTGGCGCTCTTCTTTTCATAAAGAAAGCTAATTTTATGAGAAAAATCTGGTGAAAGATTCACCTCAATCAGATTCTGGATCTCGGATATAAAAGAAAGCGGTGAAGGGCAGAATGCGAGAACGCGAAGCAGAGAGAGGCAGAGAGATAGATCCAAGGAGCAGTGGGGAAACCCTTCTCCCATTTAGGGAGGAGGTCAAGGAAGAAGAAGATGACGGGAGCCTCTCTCTCCCTTGCTTCCGGTGGCGCCGGAGCGCTACCGGTAGCCATCTTCATCACCGCGATCTTCACCAACACCTCCGCCATCTTCACCAACATCTCCATCACCTTCCCCATCTATATTCATCGGTCCACTCTCCGCAACCCGCTGTACCCTCTACTTGAACATGGTGCTTTATGCTTCATATTATTATCCAATGATGTGTTGCCATCCTATGATGTTTGAGTAGATTTCCATTGTCCTATAGGTGATTGATGAATTGCTATGATTGGTTTGAGTTGCATGTTTTATTATTGGTGTTGTCCTATTGTGCTCTTCGTGTCGCGCAAGCGTGAGGGACTCCCGCTGTAGAGTTTGCAATATGTTCATGATTTGCTTATGGTGGGTGACATGGTGTGAAGCACAAACCCTAGTAAGTAGGTTGTTTGCGTATGGGATAAAGGGGACTTGATACTTTAATGCTATGGTTGGGTTTTACCTTATTGATCTTTAGTAGTTGTGTATGCTTGCTAGAGTTCCAATCATAAGTGCATATGATCCAAGAAGAGAAAGTATGTTAACTTATGCCTCTCCCTCAAATAGAATTGCAATAGTGATATCGGTCTAGTAACGTAGTCAATTGCTTACGGACAATTCCACAACTCCTACCACCACTTTTCCACACTCGCTATATTTACTTTATTGCATATTTATCTAAACATCCCCTACTTTTTATTTACGTGCTCTTTATTATCTTGCAAACCTATCCAACAACACCTACAAAGTACTTCTAGTTTCATACTTGTTCTAGGTAAGCGAACACTAATTAAGCGTGTGTGAAATTAAATGTCGATGGCGAGATGGGGCTTGAGAGAATATTTGTTCTAACTTTAGCTCCTCGTTGGGTTCGACACTCTTACTTATCGAAAGAGGCTACAATTATCCCCTATACTTGTTGGTTATCAAGACCTTTTTACGGTGCCGTTCTTGGGGAGTCATAGCGTGGGGTGAATATTCTCGTGTGTACTAGTTTGCTTTATCACTAAGTAATTTTATTTGCTGTTCTAAGTTGTTCTCTATCTTTAGTTATCGATATGGAACACGAAATACCAAAAAATTAGGTGTACTTGCTACTCATGGAGATGGGGAACCTCCTAAAACCCTCGATGCTCGTTATGTTCAAGATATTATGTACTACTTTGATAATCCTGAGAAAACCCCATTCAATTATGTTATGGGAGACACGTTGGATCAACGTGAATACTTTAGGGATTATTGCTTGACACAAAAAGGGAAACTATTATGGGATCAATTTCATATGTTACGTTGGTATGCTCGTCAACTATGCTTGATATATGATTATACTTGTTGCTCTAGGATGAAGGCTCCACACCTTCCCTTTTCAAGCAAATTCAATGATAATAAAACCTTAGCTTCTTATGCTAATGGTGTATATGATTACTATGATGTGGAACAAGTAGAAGAATTTGTTGCTTTTATGGGTGCTTATGAGATTGAATCTATGTTTAAAGAGTTTGATGATTTTGATGATTCAGCTTATAGACCTGAAAATTTTGCTATACTTAGATATTGCTATAAAAATTATGAACACAATTCCAACATTGATGCATTTATTGAGAAAGTCTCCGCTGTCCAAGAAGTGACTAATATTTTGCAGGAAGCTATGGAAGAAGAAATTGATGAAATTGTGAGCTCATTGGATGAAAAAGATGATGAGGAGAGCGAAGAACAAAAGGAGGAAGAGTGGATTAGCTACCCGTGCCCACCCACTAATGAGAGTAACTCCTCAACTCATACATTGTTTAATTCCCCTTCATGCTTACCGAAGGATGATTGCTATGATGATTATTATGATCCTGTTGATTCTCTCGAAATATCCTTTTTTGATGATGCTTGCTATGCTTGTGGCCAAGATGACAATATGAATGATGCTTATGGATATGAACTTGCTATAGTTCCTTATGTTAAACATGAAATTTTTGCTATTGAACCCACGCATGATAGTCCTATTATCTTTTTGAATTCTCCAAACTACACTATTTCGGTGAAGTTTGTGCTTATTAAGGATTATATTGATGGGTTGCCTTTCACTGTTGCACATGATAATTTTGATAGATATAATATGCATGTGCTTGCTGCTCCTACTTGCAATTATTATGAGAGAGGAACTATATCTCCACCTCTCTATGTTTCCAATATGATAAAATTGCAAGAAACTGCTTATACTATGCATTGGCCTTTACTTGGTGTGCATGAATTGTTCTTTTTTGACATGTCGATGCATAGGAAGAGAGTTAGACTTCGTTTTTGCTTGATATATGTTACTTTGTGCTCACTACTAGATCACAAATCATTGTTAATTAAAATTGACTTTGATATACCTTGGGATCCGGGTGGATCCATTACCTGAGCACTATATGCCTAGCTTAATGGCTTTAAAGAAAGCGCTGCTAGGGAGACAACCCGGAAGTTTTAGAGAGTCATTTATTTCTGTTGAGTGCTTTTATATAGTTTTAAAACAAAAAATAAATAAAGAGGGGAAACCAAAACCTTTCAAAAAGGGAAGTGAAAGTGAGAAAGACAAGCATTGTTGAAGTGGGAGAGCTCCTTGAAATTTGTTCATGCTCACGGAAACTTTGTGAATCTTAATTACAGAAACTTTCCATAAAAAATAATTATCCCCTTGTACAATTCCATTGTATTATAAAAATAATGTGCTAAGGTTTGCCTTTAGGATGTTTACAATGCTTGTTGGTTTGTACGGTGCAGGACAGAAACTTTGGCTGTAGTGCGCGATTTTACATTTTTTACTGGAACGTCAATTGGTTCTGATTCTTTTTGCACTGTCTTTCTGTATAAATTGTTTATTATTCATAATTTTGGTAGAATGTTTGGGGTAACAGACGTATGGTGAATGTTCAGATTGCTACAGACTGTTCTGTTTTTGACAGATTCTGTTTTTGATGCATAGTTTGCTTGTTTTGATGAATCTATCAATTTATATCAGTGGATTAAGCCTTGGAAAAGTTATATTACAGTAGCTAAAATGAAAAAACAAAATATGGATTGGTTTGCAACAGTACTTGAGTAGTGATTTGCTTTATTATACTAACGGATCTTACCGAGTTTTCTGTTGAAGTTTTGTGTGGATGAAGTGCTTGATCGAGAAGGTCTCAATATGAGGAAAAGGAGGAGAGGCAAGAGCTCAAGCTTGGGGATGCCCAAAGCACCCCAAGTAAATATTCAAGGATACTCAAGTGTCTAAGCTTGGGGATGCCCCGGAAGGCATCCCCTCTTTCTTCAACAAGTATCGGTATGTTTTGGTATTCGTTTCGTTCATGCGATACGTGCAAGTCTTGGAGCATCTTTTGCATTTATTTTTCACTTCTCTTTTATGCACCATGCTGGTATGAGATAGTCCTTGGTTGATTTATAGAATGCTCATTGCACTTCACTTAAATCTTTTGAGTATGGCTTTATAGAATGCTTCATGTGCTTCACCTATATCATTTGAAGTCTGGACTGCCTATTTCTCTTTACTTAGAAAACCGCCATTTGTAGAATGCTCTTTTGCTTCACTTATATTTGTTAAAGCGTGGGCATATCTTTTGTGGAAAGAATTAAACTCTCTTGCTTCACTTATATCTATTTAGGGAGATGACATGAATTGGTCATTCACATGGTTAGTCGTAAAATCCTACATAAACTTGTAGGTCGCTGAATATGATATGTTTGATTCCTTGCAATAGTTTTGCGATATAAAGATGATGATATTAGAGTCATGCTAGGGGGTAGTTGTGGTTTGAAGAAATACTTGTGGTTAGGTTTGCAAGTCCCGTAGCATGCACGTATGGTAACCGTTGTGTGACAAATTTGAAGCATGGGGTGTTTCTTTGATTGTCTTCCTTATGAGTGGCGATGCAGGATGAGCGATGGTCTTTTCCTACCAATCTATCCCCCTAGGGGCATGCGTAGTAGTACTTTGCTTCGAGGGCTAATAAACTTTTGCAATAAGTATATGAGTTGTTTATGACTAATGTGAGTCCATGGATTATACACACTTTTACCTTTCCATCATTGCTAGCCTATTCGGTACCGTGCATTGCCCTTTCTCACCTTGAGAGTTGGTGCAAACTTCGCCGGTGCATCCAAACCCCGTGATACGATACGCTCTATCAAACATAAGCCTCCTTATATCTTCCTCAAAACAGCCACCATACCTACCTATCATGGCATTTCCACAGCCATTCTAAGATATATTGCCATGCAACTTTCATCATCATCATATACATGACTTGAGCATTCATTGTCATATTGCCTTGCATGATCGTAAGATAGCTAGCATGATGTTTACATGGCTTGACAATTTTTTGATATCTTTGCTATGCTAGATCATTGCACATCCCGATACACCGCCGGAGGCATTCATATACAGTCATATCTTTGTTCTAGTATCGAGTTGTAATATTGGGTTGTAAGTAAATAAAAGTGTGATGATCATCATTATAGAGCATTGCCCCATCAAAAAAAAGAACGAAAAAGGAGAGGCCAAAGAAGCCTAAATAAAAAAGGGGGCCAAAGAAGCCCATCCAAAAAAAAAAAAGAGAGGCAATGTTACTATCCTTTTACCACACTTGTGCTTGAGTAGCACCATGTTCTTCATATAGAGAGTCTCCTATGTTGCCACTTTCATATACTAGTGGGAATTTTTCATTATAGAACTTGGCTTGTATATTCCAACGATGGGCTTCCTCAAAATGCCCTAGGTCTTCATGAGCAAGCAAGTTGGATGCACACCCACTTAGTTTTCAGTTTGAGCTTTCATACACTTATAGCTCTAGTGCATCCGTTGCATGGCAATCCCTACTCCTCGCATTGACATCAATTGATGGCCATCTCCATAGCCCGTTGATTAGCTGCGTCGATGTGAGACTTTCTCCATTTTTGTCTTCTCCACATAACCTCCACCATCATATTCTATTCCACCTATAGTGCTATATCCATGGCTTACGCTCATGTATTGCGTGAGGGTTGAAAAAGCTGAAGCGCGCTAAAAAGTATGAACCAATTGCTCGGCTTGTCATCGGGATTGTGCATGATGGGGGCATTTTGTGTGAAGAAAATAAAGCACGACCAAACTATATGATTTTTTAGGGATAAGCTTGCTTTGGCCATGTTGTTTTGAAAAGACATGATTGCTTTATTAGTGCGCTCAAAGTATTATTGTTTTTATGTCAAATGATAGACTATTGCTTTGAATCATTCGTGTCTTAATATTCATGCCATGATTAGACATATGATCAAGATTATGCTAGGTAGCATTCCACATAAAAATTATCTTTTTATCATTTACCTACTCGAGGACGAGCAGGAATTAAGCTTGGGGATGCTGATACGTCTCCGTCGTATCTATAATTTTTTATTGTTCCATGCCAATATTATTCAACTTTAATATACTTTTGGCAACTTTTTATACTATTTTTGGGACTTACATATTGATCCAGTGCCCACTGCCAGTTCCTGTTTGTTGCATGTTTTATGTTTTGCAGAAACCCAATATCAAACGGAGTCCAAATGAGATAAAAACGGACGGAGAATTGTTTTGGAATATTTGTGATTTTTGGGAGGATGAATCAGCAGCGAGGCGGTGCACGAGGGGCCCACGAGATAGAAGCGCGCCCGGGGCAGGCGTGCCCTGGACTCTCGTGGGCACCCTGTAAGGCAGTTGGCGCTCTTATTTTGCCGCAAGAAAGCTAATTTTATGAGAAAAATCTGGGCGAAAGATTCACCTCAATGAGATTCTGGATCTCCGGATATAAAAGAAAGCGGTGAAGGGGCAAAATCTGAGAACGCGAAGCAGAGAGAGGCAGAGAGATAGATCCAATCTCGGAGGGGCTCGCCCTCCCACACCATGGGAGCCAAGGTCCAGAGGAAACCCTTCTCCCATCTAGGTAGGAGGTCAAGGAAGAAGAAGAATAAGGGGCCTCTCTCCCCTTGCTTCGGTGGTATTTGGAAGCGCTGCCGGGGGCCATCATCATCACCGCGATCTTCACCAACACCTCTGCCATCTTACCCAACATCTCCATAACCTTCCCCAATCTATATTCAGCGGTCCACTCTCCCGCAACCCGCTGTACCCTCTACTTGAACATGGTGCTTTATGCCTCATATTATTATCCAATGATGTGTTGCCATCCTATGATGTGTGAGTAGATTTCCTTTGTCCTATCGGTGATTGATGAATTGCTATGATTGGTTTGAGTTGCATGTTTTATTATTGGTGATGTCCTATTGTGCTCTCCGTGTCACGCAAGCGTGAGGGATTCCCGCTGTAGGGTTTGCAATATGTTCATGATTTGCTTATGGTGGGTGGCGTGATTGTGAAGCACGAGACCGAGTAAGTAGGTTGTTTGCGTATGGGATAAAGGGGACTTGATACTTAAATTCTATGGTTGGGTTTTACCTTAATGATCTTTAGTAGTTGCGGATACTTGCTAGAGTTCCAATCATAAGTGCATATGATCCAAGAAGAGAAAGTATGTTAGCTTATCCTCTCCCTTGAATAGAATTGCAATAGTGATTATCGGTCTAGTAATGTAGTCAATTGATTAGGGACAATTCCACAACTCCTACCACCACTTTTACACACCCGCTATATTTACTTTATTGCATCTTTATCTAAACAGCCCCTACTTTTTATTTACTTGCTCTTTATTATCTTGCAAACCTATCCAACAACACCTACAAAGTACTTCTAGTTTCATACTTGTTCTAGGTAAAGCGAACACTAAGCATGCGTAGAGTCGTATCAGTGGCAGATAGGGCTTGAGAGAAATTTGTTCTACCTTTAGCTCCTCGTTGGGTTCGTCACTCTTACTTATCGAAAGAGGCTCTGATTATCCCCTATACTTGTGGGATATCAGGTGTTTCAAGAGAATCGGTGGGATCATAGCAATCATCATAGCAATCATCCTTTGGTAAGCATGAAGAAAAATTAAACAATGTATGAGTAAGAGTTACTCTCATTAGAAGGTGGGCACGGGTGATCAATCTGCTCTTCCTCCTTTTGTTCTTCGCTCTCCTCGTCATCTTTTTCATCCAATGAGCTCACAGTTTCATCAATTCCTTCTTCCATAGACTCCTACAAAATATTAGTCTCTTCTTGGACTGCGGAGACTTCGTCAATAAACGCATCTATATCGGAATTTAATTCATAATTCTCATATCAATATTTAAGTATAGCAAAAAATTTAGATCTGTAAACAACATCATCAAGATTTTCACACGTTTTAAACAAAGATTCAATTTCATAAGAAGCCATAAAAGCAAAGAATTCTTCTATTTGTTCCACATCATAGTAATCATATATACCATTCCCCCGCAAAAAAAAATCATATATACCATTAGCATAAGAAGCCAAGGTTTTATCAACATTAAATTTGCATGAAAAGGAAAGGTGTGGAGCCTTCATCCTACAACAACAAGTATAATCATATCTCAAGCATAGTTGACGAGCATACCAATGCAACATATGAATTTGATCCCATAATAGTTTCCCTTTTTATGTCAAGCGATAATCTCTAAAGTATTCACGTTGATCCAACGTTTCTCCCATAACATAATTGAAAGGGGTTTTCTCAGGATTATCAAAGTAGTACATAATATTTTTCACATAACCAGCATCGAGGGTTTTAGGGGGTTCCCCGTTCCATATCCATAACTAAAGCTAGAGAACAACTTAGAACAGCAAATAAAAATTACTTAGTGATAAAGCAAACAAGCACACACGAGAATATTCACCCCACGCTATGACTCCCCGGCAACGGCGCCAGAAAAAGGTCTTGATAACCCATAAGTATAGGGGATCAATTGTAGCCTCTTTCAATAAGTAAGAGTGTCGAACCCAACGAGGAGCTAAAGGTAGAACAAATATTCCCTCAAGTTTTATCAACCACCGATTCAACTCTACGCACTCTTAACGTTCGGTTTACCTAGAAGTACTTTGTAGGTGTTGTTGGCTAGGTTTGTAAGAATATAAAGAGCATGTAAATAAAAACTAGGGGCTGTGTCGTGGAATTACCACGTCAGATGTCCTAATGAAAGGACTTAGTCGTGGAGCCATCGCAAGGAGATTAGCTTGAAGGGGTTAAACCGGAACAAAGGACACGGAGAGTTTATACTCGTTCGGCCCCTTGCGGTGAAGGTAAAAGCCTACGATCCAGTTGTTGTGGGATTGATTGATCTTGATGAGCAGGGAGCGAATCCGCTTTACCTATGTCTTGAGCTGTTGTTTCTTGTCCCTGAACTACTGTCGGGTCGTCCCTATATATACACAGGTTGACGCCCGGCCGGTCTACAGAATCCCGAGGCTGGCTCATACAAGTGTCCGGCCCGGTTTCTTCCTTTCCCTAACTTATAATACAAGTTACACATGTATGGCGGTTTACTACTACGGGCCCTAATCCGCCATTGGGCTCTGGGCCTCTAAGCCTCCATAGTTAGCGCCATGTACTTCATCTTCATGGGCTTCTTATGCAGGAATCCTTGTGAGTGTAATCCGGCCCCTCCTGGGCGGTTTACACTTTCGATGATCATATCCCCAACATTAGGCCCCAGATTGGTTTGAACATGTTCATGTCAATCTTCAACTTAGAGAAATTCTGATTTGAACATTTTCATGTTGATCTTGTAAACCGTCGTGACGTCGTCTTCTGCAATCGTCGTGAACCGCCGTGACGTCATCTGCATAAAAAACTCATATATATTCCTCTTTTATTAATTGATCTCCAAAGATCAAGGCGACAGCTGTGCCCCATTCTCCGTTCAGTCTCCTCGATTCCCGCGCTTGCCTTTACTTATCCATTCGCCTTATAAATAGGCCCAGGGGTATTTCTATTTCCCCCTTTCGTGCTTCTTCTTCCTCCTCGCGACTACCAAGCCCTACAGCTCCGCCGCCGCCCTCGACTCTCAAGCTCTGCATCGCCCCTGGCCGCTGCATCAACCTGAACGTATCAGAGATCCGTGGCACTCCTCCCCCCCTCCTGTGAATCCGGTAAGCCTCCTTCCCTCAACCCTAGATCTGCATTAGAGCTTCGGTGTTCATCCGTGTTCATTAGTGTTCGTTGCTTTGACCTTATTGTCCCATCGAATCTAGGTAAGATTGGCATCTTTCCTTTGCGACCGAATCTGTAGTTTATTTTGCCTCGCCATAGTATCCTTTCGGCTACGAGCAGATCCCATCTGGTTCCTTTCTGTACTGATGTCGCCATTTTAGGGCTTTGATGTTTTTCCTTTTCCTGAACTGTGCTAGATCCATATTGATAACCTTAGCTTGTTAAACCTGTTTGCGTAGCACTTAGCGATTTTCAGATCTGTTTTCGTCCATACCACCATCGGTGGTTTAACCTTTAGAAAAATAATAACCCGCCAGGTACCATTAGCCCTCACGTAACCGCCATCTTTACTTGCTCACTAGTATGCGGTTTAACGTGCATACATGCTCCAATTAAATCCCCCAGTTTGACACCGGTTTATGCATATCAATCTTGAACCATGAACCGGTACTTGAACTTCCTTTACAGCTTGTCATAAAAATGGCCAAACAGTTCTCCTCTTGCAATTGGGTTGCCTCCCGGATTACAGAAGAGCAACTTACTAGGTATGTTGTGACTGGCGCTTTAGCAAAGAAAGAGATCATTCATTGGCGAGTCCTGGGTACTGAGAATCCTCCTGAACCTCAAGATGGAGAAGTGGTTGTGTTTATGCAACATCTGGACCGAGGGTTTAGCCCTCCCGGATCAAAAATTTTCCGTGATGTACTTGCCAGCTTCCAACTCCATCCTCAAGGTATTGGACCAAACTCTGTGTCCAACATTTGTAACTTCCAAGTGTTTTGTGAAGTTTACCTGCCAGAAGAACCAACTGTTGAATTGTTCAGAGACTTCTTTCACTTGAACACGCCGTCTTGAGTTCACCGACGGCCCCAATCTGAGCTTGGTGGAGTATCGATTCAAAAAAGAAAAGAAGTCAATTTTCCTCATGCTAAACATCACAGCCACCCCAAAGATTGGAATCAGACGTGGTTCTACTGCTGGAACACTGCTCCTGATGACGAAAATCCCCTGCCGGGTTATCGTGCTTACCGGCTCAGCAATGAACATCCACTGCCTCAACGGCTTCTTGCCGGAGAGCGATCAACATATGCACCACAGATTTCTAAGCTCCGGGCTCTTATGGCAAATGGTTTAACGGTATTGACCTTGTCCATTCTTTGGGTTTCATGGGGTATCTTGCCCTTAAGCCGTCTCCCCGGATTAATGGGTGAATATTCTGGGGATGCCAAGGACCCTCAACGACACACTGAGATACAGCTAAATGATGATGAGATCATTGAGTCTGTCAAAAAGATGTTAGATGAACCGATAACTGAGTGCAGCAAGACTGGGCTGCGTCCTTTTTATGCCTCCAACAAACCACCAGTTGTAAGAATTTATCTTTCTACTTTTACTCCGTCTCCCTTTTAACACTTTCTGATAGCCTTCTGTTTATCCTTGCAGGACAAAGATCCGTTCTGGAAGAGGAAAACTCAAGAAAAACCGGCAAAACCACAAGACAAACCGGCGAGAGCCCCTCGTAACAAGACCAAGGTCACAAAGAGGCCAGCAAAGAAGAAAACCGCCGAGTCCTCTGATCCGCCTGAAGATGTTGATGACTCAAAACCAGAGGTATAACTTGACTCCCTTGGTTCATTTTTCATGCATCTTATTGACAATGATCATTATCAGGATGATGCGGAAGCTTGACAGCGACTACATAGAGGTAATCTCCCTTTTCTTCGATTCAGATCATGTGCCGATACAAAATCTTCACTGCGCAGTCCGAAAAGTAAAACGTCCACATCCTCTTGCTCATTTGGATCCACAATTTTGTTTGAAGACACAACAACATGAAGCTCGTCGCACAACCCGGCATAGTGGCCATCAGGTTACTTCCTCCGGTTTACCAGACACCCCAATTCGATAACGCAGTCCAGAGGTCCCTTGTACTTCTAATACATCTTATCCCTTGGCGGGTTACTTTCGATACCCTCTTAATCCGTCTGGTTCGAATTATCAGGGAACTTCTAATTCATCCTCTGGCGATTCATCAACCACACAGATGCCTCCACTCAAGACTGTTCCTGGGTAAGCATAATAGATTTACGTTTATATGTTGCGTCGGTTTACTGTACTGATCTCTGTACTCTTATTCTTTACAGTGCCAAAGCCAGACTTAGCAAGAAGGCTAAACTGACTGTTCCGACTGATAATAATCCATCTACTACTGAACCGGAAAGGACTTCACAGGCTGATGATCAGAATGTTGATATTGCTCTGGATGACCCGGTTCCACAGGGTCAGGACACTTTTGTTGATCCGCCAGAAAGTAATCCAACCAGCCATCATGCTGATCCGCCAAGCCCAGCTGTTGGTCCACCAAGTCCGCCAGGCTGGCGACAAACCGCCAAGCCCACCAAAGACTGTTGATACAACAGACGACGTTGTGATCACTGGTTTTGGTCATACTACTCCAGGCAACCCCGTCGCTTTATCAAAGCACAGTGCCAAGGAAGAATTCTCTGCCATGGATAAAGGCAAGTGGAAGACGGGTCTATCCAGTTATGCTCACCTCAATGCTCAAGATCTCCACTCTGGATACCTAAACCGCCTATATACAAGCCGTGATTATGAGGCCGGTTTGGTCAACTTGATGAAAGAGCGCTATGAGGTAATTCTTGTTTCATAAATCTTCCTTCCTTTCGCTTTATATCAACTCCAGTGTAGCCCTCAAGGGCCGATTTATCTCTTCAAGATGAACCGGGACTTTGATAAGAAAAGCTTCAACTGTGCAGCCCCCAAGGGCCGGTTTATCTTTCCAAGATGATCCGGGTCTTTCTGTTGTAAAGCTTAACTTTGATGAATTCCTTCACATCCGGTTAGTCTGATCAATTAGGCATTATCCCCCAAGTGCCAAGATGAATACTTGTATTGAGCCTTGGGACTTCAAATAATAGTCATGAAAAAGTAATCCGCATTAGCCCCCAAGTGCCAAGTGTATAACTTTGTTATGTGCTTGGGACTTTGAAAAAATATTGCTAATTTACTTGTTCTGTGTGTTGCAGGCTGATTTAACCAGCAAAAATTCTCAAATCGCCGATGTTCAAGAGAACATCAAGTCCCAGTAAGGCGAAACATCCAAGGCAAAGGATGAACTGAAAGGCGCTTTAACAGCCATGGAGCAATTGAAGGATGGCTTCAAGAACGGCGTCAAATTTGGGAAGCGAGAAAGCAGCGTTCTTTGAAATGGGCGAGAAGATCTTTGAAGTGGCACTTAAACTGGAAGTAGAAGAGCTGAATGGCTTAAAGTAGCAAATCAATGCGATGACTTCTGCTGTATTTGGTAAGTACTCTTCTTCAGCTTTCTAGTAGACATTTTTGACACTGCCGGTTTACCAGCAATCTTTTAAACCGTTGCAGGTAGCCGCATTGCTCATCTGGGCTCTGATATGCGTAAGAAGTTGAAAGCAGCCTATACTTTGATAGAACAACTGTATACCGGCGCTCAACGAGTCATCTTCGCAGCCTCATACAATAAACCGCGGCCAACGTTACTCAAAGATACACTGGCCAAGTTATCTATGACCCCGGCTCAGCTAGAAGAGATGAAGAGATCTGCTGCAAGGGCTGGCGCTTTATCTGCACTGACTCGGGCCAAGGCTTGAATAGCTGATCTTGACCCGGTAGATATTGGAGAAGGCTATCCTAGCCAACAAGAAGACGGGTCAGAATTTGATAATGAAGCCCTCGAAGCCTTGACCAAGGAGATGCGCACACTTGCCAGCAAATTGGCGGACGAAGTTGACTTGTCTGTCTACCGGTCCAACTATGATGCAGACAACAAGCGGATTGAGGCATCTGTGAATGAAGTGCAGAACCTTATCCCGCCAATCCGTAAGCACACTTATGCCCCTGACATTGAACCGTCCAATCTTATAAGCAACGAGGTTGTCTTCCAAGCTTTAACCGGGATTGACTAGGCCACCCTTGACTTCCAACCACTGGGTGGGGAGCAGGAGGTTGAACCGACGCAAGATGATCCGTCGACTTCACGTCAACCTGGTGACGAATCATAATCCGGCAGCCGGCTTTATTTCCACAGATTGCATTCTGGGCAACAAACAATTATTCTTTTGGGCATCAAAGCGCCTTGTAATAGGCTAGTTGAAGTACTGTGATCTTCTGCCATCGTGCACTGCTACATGACACTGTGTAATCCATCATGATTTTTGCTATGCTTGCTCATGTGCCTTAGTACTTTTATAAAATCCTGCTTTCTGCATTCGAGCAACTTAAACGTGCCATGGCGGTTTACCGCCGGACGGGTTATAATACCCAACACAAAACCAGAGTTTTTATAACTAAGGTTGTAAAGCAATGAAATATGAAATATATCATACCTTTGATATTGAATCACATTGTTTGCTTACCAATTTTCATAGTAAGGGTGAGATCCAAAACTTGAGCGTTGATAACGCCCACTATGTTGTCTTTGGTGCATAATAAGCCATGTCGGGTTATGATAAACACGATGATCATCCTGGCGACTTATAGTCAATGCAGACCGGGCTAAAAGATGCGGTTTATAATTAATTATGTGCTAACAATTTATAATTGAAAGCTACGCCGGGTTGAGAAACACGGGTTTGAAGTAATGACTTATAGTCGAAATTTGGGTCAAGAGACGCCGGTTTAACTCAAAATCTTATCAAAGGAGAGAAAAACTTTGCAAAAATCAACTAGAACTTGTAGTCGAGGCTTTTCAAGGGCTGCCAGGCCCAAATTCGAGGCTTTTCATGGGCTGCCAGGCCGCGGAGTTAAACCATTTGACAAAGCCTTTTAAGATGGACCTCCAATTAACCAATCGTCATTTTAACTTTGACAAGTTCAGAGTGCAGTATAAGATTGACTTGTCAAATGTTATTGGTCATACCGATATTACACGGACAGAGTGGCTTACTTGATGAAGGTAGGTTAACCCGGGGTTTTTAGGTGAATACACCAGGCTTCCAAGCCGTGGCTTGATAGCCAATTACAAGGGTCCTTTCAAACTCTTTGTTGCTTTGCACAAAAGAGCCCCCAAGTAACTTTGTGAGCTCTTCCCAATGGGTGCCTATGTTTGAGCTGTGCTTAGCAACAACACTCTCTTTGGCCCCTTGGGTGTGAAGCTCCCAAGGTTTGTTGTGGCATGATAGCCGGTTTAATGAACAAATAGGACGTCGCTTTATAAGCAGAAGCCCCCTTGTAACCAAGAAATATTGGAAGAACGGCAGAGGCCCTGCTTGTAGCAAGGATGCCAGTTTATTATATTGATCATAATATATACATTGTCAAAATATGTACATAATGGGAGCCTATGGCTCAGGTGTAGTAAGGCCGAAGATGAGCTATATTCCACGGCCAACGGGTCTCCTCCTCCGATTTGCGTGAGTCTTTGTGCTCTCGAACGTCGATGAGGTAATATGATCCATTGTGCAGATTCTTGCTGACCACAAAGGGCCCTTCCCAAGGTGGGGATAACTTGTGCATATCGGTGCGATCTGGCTGAGCGAGCACTAAGTCGCCTTCTTGAAAGGTTCTTGTTTTAACTTCGTGGCTGTGATAACGCCGCATGTATTGTTGATAAACCGCCAAGCGAGCCAACGCCATGTCCCGTTTTCATCTAACAGGTCCGGTGCTTCTTGGCGTGCTTGCTTGTTGTCGCTTCAACATAATTGGCAACCCGGGGTGAGTCATGACGAATATCACTTGGGAGTACCGCCTCTGCCCCGTAAACCATGAAGAAAGGTGTATAACCCGTAGATCGATTTGGGGTGGTGTTTATGCTCCACAACACAGATGGCAACTCCTCCACCCAACAACCCGGCGTCCGCTTCAAAGGAACCATAAGCCAGGGCTTGATACCCTTCAAGATTTCTTGATTAGCTCTCTCAGCTTGACCATTAGACTGGGGGTGAGGCACGGACAACACATCAAGCCGGATGTGCTCTCGTTGACAAAAGTCCTCCATCTCACCTTTGGAAAGGTTCGTGCCATTATCTGTGATGATGCTGTGTGGAATACCAAAGCGGAATATCACCTTCTTAATGAATTGAACCGCCGTGGCTGCGTCACACTTGCTTACTGGCTCCGCTTCAACCCATTTAGTAAACCTGTCAACCGCCACCAACAGGTGGGTCTTCTTATCTTTGGAGCGCTTAAAAGGCCCTACCATATCAAGCCCCCAAGTAGCAAACGACCAAGTGATTGGAATCATCCTTAGCTCCTGAGCCGGAACATGAGCTCGTCGTGAGAACTTCGAAAACCGTCGCACCGCCTCACCAAATCCTCGGCATCGGCGTGAGCCATCAACCAATAGAAACCATGACGAAAAGCTTTGGAAACCAAGGATTTTGAACCAGCGTGGTGACCACGGTCTCGCTTCGTGGATCTCGCATAGAATCTCATGGCCTTCTTTAGGAGAAACACAGTCTTTGGAACACACACGAGACAACTGCAGTTGGTGCAACTTGCCGTTGTGAATAACCATGGAATTAGATCGCTGGATTATCTGCCTGGCTAAAACTGCATTTTCTGGCAACTCGCCCCAGCTCATATACGCCAAATATGGAACCGTCCAATCCGGAATAATATGTAAAGCGGCCACCAATTGTGCCTCCGGATCAGGAATAGCCAGGTCCTCCTCTGTAGGCAGCTTAAGCGGCGGGTTATGCAAGACATCCAGAGAAAGGTATTGGGGCACCGGTTTACGTTGAGATCGGCCGACTTAAAGCATCTGCTGCTTCGTTTTTGCGCTGATCAATGTGCTCAACCTGATAACCCTTGAAATGACCAGCGACAATATCCACCTCTCGTCGGTAAGCCGCCATGAGTGGATCCTTGGAATCCCAAGTACCTGAAACTTGTTGAGCCACTAGATCGGAGTCCCCAAAGCATCGTACCCGGCTTAAGTTCATTTCCTTAGCCACTCAAAGACTATGGAGTAAGGCCTCATACTCAGCTGCATTGTTAGTACAAGGAAACATTAAGCGGAGAACATAATGAATTTTATCACCTCGAGGGGAAGTAAGGACAATTCCAGCCCCCGAGCCCTCCAATTGCTTGGACCCATCGAAGTGAATAGTCCAGTACGTGTTGTTCGGTTTGTCTTCCGGTGCCTGCAACTCTATCCAGTCATTGATGAAATCCTCAAGAGCCTGAGACTTGATAGCTGTTCGAGGCATATATTTCAAACCGTGTGGTCCAAGCTCAATAGCCCACTTAGCAACCCGGCCAGTTGCCTCCTCGCATTCGGATTATATCCCCAAAGGAGTGGAACCGACCACTTTGTGATGGGATGGCCTGAAAGTACTGTTTAAGCTTCCGGCTTGCCATGAAAACCCCATACACCAGCTTCTGCCAATGCAAATATCTTTGCTTTGACTCAATGAGCACTTCACTGATATAATAAACCGGCCTTTGAACCGGATATTCCTTCCCAGCTTCCTTGCACTCCACCACAATAGCTACGCTGACAGCTCGGGCATTGGCAGCCACATATAACAATAGCGGATCATTATCGACTGGAGCAGCAAGGACCGGCGGTTCAGCCAACTGCTTCTTTAAGTCCTCAAACGCCGCGTTAGCAGCATCACTCTAGACAAAATTGTCTGCCTTCTTCAACATCTGATACAAAGGGATCACCTTCTCTCCCAACCTGCTGATAAACCGACTCAAAGCAGCAATGCGACCCGCTAGACGTTGAACATCATTGATGCACGCCGGTTTAGCCAGAGATGTAATAGCCTTGATCTTTTCCGGATTAGCCTCAATGCCCCTGTTAGATACCAGAAAACCTAAAAGCTTGCCTGCCGGAACACCAAAAACGCACTTGTCTGGATTGAGCATCATCTTATAAACCCGAAGATTGTCAAAGGTCTCCTTGAGGTCATCTATCAATGTCTCCTTCCTGGATTTCACTACAATATCTTCCACATAAGCATGAACATTGCGCCCAATCTGAGTATGAAGACAATTCTGCACACATCGCTGATAAGTTGCTTGGGCACTCTTGAGCCCAAAGGGCATAGATACATAGAAGAAGGCTCCAAAGGGAGTGATAAAGGTTGTCTTCTCCTGGTCCTTAACTGCCATCTTAATCTGATGATAACCAGAATAAGCATCCAAAAAACTCAAATGCTCACAACCCGTCGTAGCATCAATGATCTGATCAATACGAGGGAGAGCAAAAGGATCAGCCGGACAAGCTTTGTTCAAGTCTGTGTAATCCACACACATGCGCCAAGTGCCATTCTTCTTAAGTACTAATACCGGATTAGCCAGCCACTCTGGATGAAAAACCTCAATTATAAACCCAGCTGCCAAGAGCCGGGATACCTCCTCACCAATAGCCTTGCGCCGTTCTTCATTGAAGCGGCGAAGAAACTGCTTGACCTGTCTAAACTTCAGATCAATATTGAGATTGTGCTCAGCGAGTTCGCTCGGTACACCAGGCATGTCAGAAGGTTTCCATACAAAGATGTCCTGATTCTCACGGATGAACTCGATGAGTGCGCCTTCCTATTTCGGATCCAGAGTGGTGCTGATACTAAACTATTTGGATGAATCGCCAGGAACAAAATCTACCAACTTAGTCTCATCAGCCGGTTTAAACTTCAGGGTCGGGTCATGTTCTGTGGTGGGTTTTTTCAAAGGAGTCATATCTCACGGATCAACATTGTCCTTGTAGAACTTCAAATCTTCTGTTGCACAAACCGACTCAGCATAGGCCGCATCACCCTCTTCACAGTCCAAAGCGATCTTACGACTCCCATGCACCGTGATGGTCCCCTTATGACCCGGCAATTTGAGCTATAAATAAATATAACAGGGCCTTGCCATGAACTTTGCTTAAGCCGGCCGTCCAAATAGGGCGTGATATGGGCTCTGGATTTTCACCACTTCAAAGGTCAAAGTTTCTGACCTGGAATCATGCTCATCACCAAACACAACCTCCAAAGCTATCTTGCCAACTGGATATGCCAATTTACCTGGTACTACACCATGAAAAACAGTGTTCGACGGTTTAAGGTTCTTATCCGTCAATCCCATGCGATGAAAGGTTTCATAATACAGGATGTTGATGCTGCTCCCTCCATCCATGAGTACCTTGGTGAATTTATAACCCCCCACCTGAGGTGCCACTACTAAAGCCAGATGACCCGGATTATCAATCCGGGGCGGATGATCCTCCCTGTTCCACACAATGGGCTGTTCGGACCAACGCAAGTAACGGGGCACTGCCGGTTCAACAGTATTAACTGCCCTCTTGTGAAGCTTCTGATCGCGCTTACACAAGCTAGTGGTGAAAACATGATACTGCCCGCCATTCAACTGCTTTGGGTGACTCTGAAAACCTGATTGCTGCTGATTCCCCTGATTATTCTGCTGGTTGTGACCACCTTGGTTGTTCTGGCTACCCTGATTATTCTGAAATCCAAAGTTTGAACCGCCGCCACCGTAACCCGGCCCGTGAGATCCGGGACCTGAACCGCCAGACGGACCGTGATCATACTAGAAGAGATCAGAATTTTTGAACTCTTTCATAATGAAGCAATCCTTCCATAGATGCGTGGCCGGAACCTCCTTCGTCCCGTGCTTTGGGCAGGGCTGGTTTAACAGGCGCTCCAGATTCATGCCTCCACTGCGCTGGGGCGGTTTACCATTACGACGCTGCGCATTGCCCTGCACATTGGTGTTAGCCACAAAATCCGAATTGTCCGCTTTACGCTTACCATTGTTCCCATGGCCGCCTGGTTATGTTGCTGTCCCTTTGCGCCACCGTTCTTCTTTCCCTTCTCCGGCTTCTCCTCGTCAGAATCGGGATCCTTGGTATTATCAAAATCGGCATACTTAACCAAGGCTGCCATAAGCGTTCCCATGTCATTGCAGTGGTGTTTGAGCCGTCCCAATTTCATCTTCAGCGACTTAAATCGGCAATTGGCCTCCAATGCGGGATTGCCGAATCAGCCACGACACGGTCCGATGAATGCAGAATTTCCAAACCCGGCGCACCCAATGAGTCGTTGATTCATTTTCCCTTGGACACAAGCAGCCTGATCCACAATTGACATGGGTTGCTTACATGTATCTTTGAAGTTGGCTATAAACCGGGCCTTCAACTCCTCCCATGAACCGATGGAGTTGGCGGGCAGGCTCTTTAACCAAGTGTGAGCTATTCCTTCCAACATCATAATGAAATATTTTGCACATGCCGCTTCATCTACATCCAACATCTCCATAGCCATCTCGTAGCTCTCAACCCATGACTTGGGGGGTTGGTCGGCGGTGTAGTTAGGCACCTTACGCGGGTCCTTGAAATCTTTGGGTAACCGCACATTGCGTAAAGCCGGGGTGAGACATGGCACTCCCCAGGAGCTGAAAGCAAGTCCCTGTTCTACTGACGCCGCTGGCTGAACCAGGGCGGGTTGATGATGACCCGCGTACTGTGCCGCTAACGCTGCCTCCCTTCGTGCTCTGCCATTATCCACCACGTCCTGAGCATTCGCACCACCATGCACCGGATTAGGCCCTCGAGGGGCATCATGGTTCCGCGCACTGCTTGACACAGCCGGTTTATCCATGTGCCTACTGTAGCTCTTGCTCAGGCGAGGGGTTGAGTGAATCTTATCTCGGTTGTATGAATAAGCCTGCTGCTGCACCATGGCAGTCTGAAGAAGATCCCTGACCCGCCGCATCTCAACCGCTGCCGGCGACTCACCCTCCATTGGAATAGCTGCCAAACGAGACGCCACAGCGATCATGTTGTCCAAACGGGTGGAGAAGTGACCCAGCGGGGGTGTCGTGTACTGCGGCGGGTTATCTGTTCGTCGAGGCGGGCCCATCACCCGTGGTTGATCCGGTGCTCGTAGGCGCTGCAGTCCACTTTAACGCTACCGAGTTGCTGGTCCCTGCTCCCGGCGTATTGAAGAGATTCATCGCATTGTAATCGTCGGCAGGCGAGACTGATGCCTTCTCCTCAATACGTCATTCGAAGTATTCTGATCTAACAGGAGTCGGTAATTCTCGGCCCTAATCCTCTGTGACTGGGCATCTAAAGCGGCCCGTTCCTCAGCCATCCTGGTTTCCTCAGCTGCCAAATCCTCCTTGGCCTGAGTTAGATCCCGCATCTTTGCAACCTCCGCATTATGGTGATCTTGAGTTGCTGGGGTAACAGCTGTAGTCAGCAACATCGTCCAGGCATCCAACAAACCGGACAGAACTTGAGCCGGCTGGCGCGCGGGGCCTCCTGCCCTGGCTGCCGATTCAGAATCATCGCCACCGCTGTTGAAGATTGAGGTGCGAGTTGCGCACCAGCCATGAAGATTGCAACCCGGTTTGGTGGTTCAAAGGAGTCCGGAATACTGCTGCCATCGGAATAACCTCCAAACAGGCCATCCTGAACTTGATACAAAGACTCAGTCTCTCCGGTAGATGATCCGCCGTCGGAGTAGATAGCCGACTCACCATCAGATACCGGTTCAGATTCGGTACCGTGGATGAATCCTACGAACGCCCGCTTCATGGCAGGCTAAACCCGGGCAGGGCTTGCACGCTGAAATGTCTCGATGAGGTCGGTGCAGATGTCCGGCTCAGGGCCCGGTTCGCCGATCTTGCCGATGAAGACATGAATTTCTTTGAAGGGGACCCGGTACCCGTACTCAATTGAGCCGGCCTCGGGGCCCCAGCCTGCGTCATTGATGTAGAGCTTGCCGCGACGACTCTTGGTCATCCAGCCAACCACGTATCCCTTGAGTCCCTCGAAGCTGCCTTTCAAGAACTCGAAACCATCGTGCGATAGCCCCACGGTGGGCGCCAACTGTCAGAGAATTATCACGCCGGATGTCCTAACGAAAGGACTTAGTCAGAGAGCCATCGCAGCGAGATTAGCTTGAAGGGTTAAACGGAATAAAGGACACGGGAGTTTATATCGGTTCGGCCTGCGGTGAAGGTAAAAGCCTACGATCTAGTTGTTGTGGTATTGATTGATCTCGATGAGCAGGGAGCGAATCTGCTTTACCTATCTCTCGAGCTGTTGTTTCTTGTCCCTGAACTGCCGTCGGGTTGTCCGTATATATACACAGGTTGACGGCCGGCCGGTCTACAGAATCCCGAGGCCAGCTCATACAAGTGTCCGGCTCGGTTTCTTCCTTTCCCTAACTTATAATACCAGTTACATGTGTATGGCGGTTTACTAGTACGGGCCCTAATCCGCCATTGGGCTCTGGGCCTCTAAGCCTCCATAGTTAAAGTGCCATGTACTTCATCTTCATGGGCTTCTTATGCAGGACTCCTTGTGAGTGTAATCCGGCCCCTCCTGGGCAGTTTACACTCAGTAGTCATATCCCCAACAGGCTGTTTAGATAAAGACGCAATAAAGTTAGTATAGCGAGTGTGGAAAAGAGGTGGTAGGAGTTGTGAAATTTTCCCTAAGCAATTGACTACTTTACTAGACCGATAGCAAGTTTTATGTGGGAGAGGCTACTGCTAGCATGTCATCCACGACTTGGAATTCTATGCACTTATGATTGGAACTATTAGCAAGCATCCGCAACTACTAACGTTCATTAAGGTAAAACCCAACCAGAGCATTAAGATATATTGGTCCCCTTCAATCCCGTATGCATCAATTTCTATGCTAGGTTGAAGCTTCTGTCACTCTTGCCCTCCAATACATAGTCCTATCAACATAAAACTAACCCTATGGTGTGATCCACACGCACGCTCATATGATGGGCACCAAAGGACAGCAACATAAC
Organism: Aegilops bicornis; assembly: GCA_021605145.1. Taxonomy (NCBI): domain Eukaryota; kingdom Viridiplantae; phylum Streptophyta; class Magnoliopsida; order Poales; family Poaceae; genus Aegilops; species Aegilops bicornis. The sequence continues at coordinate 768,729,543 of CM038670.1, read as the reverse complement.
CACAAGCAAATTAAACCAATTATAGCAATTCACCAATTACTGATAGGACAACGAAAATATACTCAGACATCATAAGATGGCAACACATCATTGGATAATAATATGAAGCATAAAGCACCATGTTCAAGTAGAGGGTACAACGAGTTGCGGGAGAGTGGGCGCTAAATATAGATGGGGAAGGTGATAGCGATGTTGGGGAAGATGACGGAGGTGTTGGTGTAGATCGCGGTGATGATGATGGCCCCGGCGTTCCGGCGCCACCGGGAGAGAGGGGGAGAGAGCCCCCCTTCTTCTTCTTCTTCCTTGACCTTCTCCCTAGATGGGAGAAGGGTTTCCTCCGGTCCATGGTCTCCATGGCGTGGGAGGGCGAGAGCCCCTCGAGAGATTGGAATCTGTCTCTCTATCTCTCTCGCTTCGCATTTCTTAGATTACGCCCTTTCACCGCTTTCTTATATTCCCGGAGATCCGTAATTCCGATTGGATTGAAACCTTCAACACGATTTGTTTAGGATATTAGCTTTGTTGTGGCAAAAGAAGAGCATCAACCACCTTACGGGGTGTCCACGAGGGTCAGGGGCGCGCCCACCCCCCTGGGGCGTGCCCTCCTACCTTGTGGGCCCCTCGAGCATCGTCTCGAGTTGATTCTTCTTCCCAAAAATCATAAATATTCCAAAAATATTATCCGTCCGTTTTTATCCCGTTTGGACTCTATTTGATATGGGTTTTCTGCGAAACAAAAAACATGCAACAAACAGAAGCGAGCCTTTGAGCAATCGGATCAATATGTTAGTCCCAAAAATAGTATAAAAAGTTGCCAAAAGTATATGAAAGTTGTGGAACATTGGCATGGAACAATCAAAAAATATAGATACGACGGAGACGTATCATTATGCGGTTTGACCGATAAAGATCTTTGTAGAATATGTAGGAGCCAATATGAGCATCCAGGTTCTGCTGTTGGTTATTGGCCGGAGATGTGTCTCGGTCATGTCTACATAATTCTCGAACCCGTAGGGTCCGCACGCTTAACGTTCGTTGACGATTCGTATTATGAGTTTATGTGTTTTGATGTACCAAAGGTTGTTTGGAGTCCCGGATGAGATCACGACCTGACGAGGTGTCTCGAAATGGTCGAGACATAAAGATTGATATATTTGAAGGTTATATTCGGACACCGGAATGGTTCCGAGGTGTATCGGGTATTTTCTAGAGTACCGGGGGTTACCGGAACCCCCCGGGGGGTTATTGAGCCTCATGGGCCTAGGGGTGGAAGAGAGGAGGCAGGCCAAGGAGTGGCGCGCGCCCCCCTATCCCAAAACGAATTGGACTAGGGTTGGGGGGAGGCCCCCCCTTTCCTTCTCTCCTCCTCCTCCTCCTCCTTCCCCCCTTGTCCTTGTGGAACTAGGGAAGGAGGGGGGGGGGGCAAATCCTACTTGGAGTAGGACTCGCCCCCCTTGGGCGCGCCTCCCCGAGCCGGCCTCCTCCTCCCTCCCTCCTTTATATATGTGGGGAAGGGGCACCCCATAGACACACAAGTTGATCTTTAGCCGCAGCGGTGCCCCCTCCACAGTTTTACACCTCGGTCATATCATCGAGTGCTTAGGCGAGAAGCCTTGCACCGGTAACTTCATAGTCACTGTCCCCATGCCGTCGTGCTGACGAAACTCTCCCTCGGCCTCAACGGATCAAGAGTTCAAGGGATGTCACCGAGCTGTACATGTGCAGATCACGGAGGTGTCGTGCATTCGGTACTTGATCGGTTGGATCACGAAAACGTTTGACTAGATCAATCGTGTTACTAAACGCTTCCGCTTTCGGTCTACGAGGGTACGTGGACACACTCTCCCCGCTCGTTTCTATGCTTCTCCTAGATAGATCTTACGTGATCGTAGGCAATTTTTTGAAATGCTACATTCCCCAACAGTGGTATCAGAGCCAGGTCTATGCGTAGATGTTATATGCACGAGGAGAACACAAAGAGTTGTCGGCGATAATAGTCATACTGCTCACCAGCATATCATACTTTGATTCGGCGGTATTGTTGGATGAAGCGGCCCAGACCGACATTACATGACCACGTTCATGAGACTGGTTCTACCGCCGTGCTTCGCACATAGGTGGATAGTGGGTGTCTGTTTCTCCAACTTTAGTTGAATCGAGTGTGACTACGCCCGGTCCTTGTTGAGGTTAAAACAACACACTTGACGAAAATCGTTGTGGTTTTGATGCGTAGGTAAGAATGGTTCTTGCTCAGCCCGTAACAGCCACGTAAAACTTGCAACAACAAAGTAGAGGACGTCTAACTTGTTTTTGCAGGGCTTGCTGTGATGTGATATGGTCAAGACGTGATGATATCTAAATTGTTGTATGAGATGATCATGTTTCGTAAAAGTTACCTAAGCAATGGCGGGGAGCCTTATGGTTGTCGCTTATTGTATGAAATGCAATCTCCATGTAATTGCTTTACTTTATCACTAAGCGGTAGCGATAGTCGTAGAAGCAATAGTTGGTGAGACGACAACGATGCTTCGATGGAGATCAAGGTGTCAAGCCGGTGACGACGGTGATCATGACGGTGCTTTGGAGATGAAGATCAAAGGCACAAGATGATGATGGCCATATCATATAACTTATATTGATTGCATGTGATGTTTATCCTTTATGCATCTTATTTTGCTTAGTACGGCAGTAGCATTATAAGATGACCTCTCACTAAATTTGAAGGTATAAGTGTTCTCCTTGAGTATGCACTGTTGCGATAGTTCGTCGTGCCGAGACACCACGCGATGATCGCGTGTGATAAGCTCTATGTTCACATACAACGGGTTCAAGCCAGTTTTGCACACACAGAATACTCGGGTTATACTTGACGAGCCTAGCATATGAAGATATGGCCTTGGAACACTGAGACCGAAAGGTCGAGCGTGAATCATATAGTAGATATGATCAACATAGTGATGTTCACCATTGAAAACTACTCCATCTCACGTGAGACATGGTTTAGTTGATTTGGATCACGTGATCACTTAGATGATTAGAGGGATGTCTATCTAAGTGGGAGTTCTTAAGTAATATGATTAATTGAACTTTAATTTATCATGAACTTAGTACCTGATAGTATTTTGCATGTCTATGTTGTTGTAGATCAATGGCTCGTGCTACTGTTCCTTTGAATTTTAGTGTGTTCCTAGAGAAAGCTAAGTTGAAAGATCATGGTAGCAACTACACGGGCTGGGTCCGTAACTTGAGGATTACCCTCATTGCTGCCTGGAAGAATTACGTCTGGAAGCACCGCTAGGGTGCAAGACCCTTCTGAGGCTACGCCAGACGTTATGAACGCCTGGTAGAGCAAAGCTGATGACTACTCGATAGTTCAGTGTGCCATGCTTTACGGCTTAGAACCGGGACTTCAACAATGTTCTAGGAGTTGAAGTTAATATTTCAAGCAAATGCCCGATTGAGAGATATGAAGTCTCCAATAAGTTCTACAGCTGCAAAATGGAGGAGAATAGTTCCGTCAGTGAACATATACTCAAAATGTCTGGGTACCACAATCACTTGACTCAATTGGGAGTTAATCTTCCGGTTGATAGTGTCTTTGTGAGTTCTTGAATCACTGCCACCAAGCTACAAAAGCTTCGTGATGAACTATAATATGCAAGGGATGGATAAGACAATTGCCGAGCTCTTCGCAATGCTAAAGGCTGCAGAGGTAGAAATCAGGAAGAAGCATCAAGTGTTGATGGTCAACAAGACCACTAGTTTCAAGAAAAAGGGAAAAGGGAAGAAGGGGAACTTCAAGAAGAACGACAAGCAAGTTGCTCCTCAAGTGAATACGCCAAAGTTTGGACCTAAGCCAGAGACTGAGTGCTTCTACTGCAAAGGAACTGGTCACTGGAAGCGGAACTGTCCCAAGTATTTGGCAGATAAGAAGCATGGCAAAGTGAGAGGTATATTTGATATACATGTTATTGATGGGTACCTTACTAATGCTCGCAGTAGTGCCTGGGTATTTGATACTGGTTCTGTTGCTCATATTTGCAACTCAAAGCAGAGACTCTGATTAAGCGAAGATTTGCTAAGGGCGAGGTGACGATGCGTGGGAAATGGTTCCAAAGTGGATGTGATCGCCGTCGACGCTACCTCTACATCTACCTTCGGGATTAGTTTTAGACCTGAATAACTGTTATTTGGTGCCAGCGTTAAGCATGAACATTATATCTGTATCTTGTTTGATGCGAGACGGTTATTCATTTAAATCAGAGAGTAATGGTTGTTCTATTTATATGAATAATATCTTTTATGGTCATGCACCCTTGATGAGTGGTCTATTTTTGTTGAATCTCGATAGTAGTGACACACATATTCATAGTATTGAAGCCAAAAGATATAAGTTTAATAATGATAGTGCAACTTATTTGTGGCACCGCCGTTTAGGTCATATTGGTATAAAGCGCATGAAGAAACTCCATGCTGATGGACTTTTGGAATCACTTGATGCTTGCGACCCATGCCTCATGGGCAAGATGACTAAGACTCCGTTCTCCGGAACTATGGAGCGAGCAACAGACTTATTGGAAACAATACATACTGATGTATGCGGTCCGATGAGTGTTGAGGCTCGCGGTGGGTATTGTTATTTTCTGACATTCACAAATGATTTGAGCAGATATGGGTATATATACTTAATGAAAGATAAGTCTAAAACATTTGAAAAGTTCAAAGAATTTTAGAGTGAAGTGGCAAATCATCGTAACAAGAAAATAAAGTTACTACGATCTGATCATGGAGGAGAATATTTGAGTTATGAGTTTGGTCTTCATTTGAAACAATGCGGAATAGTTTCGCAACTCACGCCACCCGGAACACCACAACGTAATGGTGTGTCCGAACGTCGTAACCGCACTTTATTAGATATGGTGCAATCTATGATGTCTTTTACTGATTTACCGCTATCGTTTTGGGGTTATGCTTTAGAGACGGTTGCATTCATGTTAAATAGGGCACCATCTAAATCCATTGAGACGACACCATATGAACTGTGGTTTGGCAAGAAACCCAAGTTGTCGTTTCTTAAAGTTTGGGGCTATGATGCTTATGTCAAAAAGCTTCAACCTCCGATAAGCTCGAACCCAAATCTGAGAAATGTGTCTTCATAGGATACCCAAAGGAAACTGTTGGGTACACCTTCTATCACAGATCCGAAGGCAAGATATTTGTTGCTAAGAATGGATCTTTTCTAGAGAAGGAATTTCTCTCGAAAGAAGTGAGTGGGAGGAAATTAGAACTTGATGAGGTAATTGTACATACTCCATTATTGGAAAGTAGTTCATCATAGGAATCAGCTCTAGTGATTCCTACACCAATTAGTGAGGAAGCTAATGATGATGATCATGAAACTTCGGATCAAGTTACTACCGAACCTCGTAGGTCAACTAGAGTAAGATCCGCACCAGAGTGGTATGGTAATCCTGTTCTGGAGGTCGTGTTACTTGACCATGACGAACCTACGAACTATGAGGAAGCGATGATGAGCCCAGATTCCGCGAAATGGCTTGAGGCCATGAAATCTGAGATGGGATCCATGCATGAGAACAAAGTGTGGACTTTGGTTGACTTGCCTGATGATCAGCAAGCCATAGAGAATAAATGGATCTTCAAGAAGAAGACTGACACAGACGGTAATGTTACTATCTACAAAGCTCGACTTGTTGCGAAAGGTTTTCGACAAGTTCAAGGAGTTGACTACGATTAGACTTTCTCACCCGTACCGATGCTTAAGTCCGTCCAAATCATGTTAGCAAATGCCGCATTTTATGATTATGAAATTTGGCAAATGGATGTCAAAACTGCATTCCTGAATGGATTTCTGGAAGAAGAGTTGTATATGATGCAACCAGAAGGTTTTATTGATCCAAAGGATGCTAACAAAGTGTGCAAGCTCCAGCAATCCATTTATGGACTGGTGCAAGCATCTCGGAGTTGGAATAAACATTTTGATAGTGTGATCAAAGCATTTGGTTTTATGCAGACTTTTGAAGAAGCCTGTATTTACAAGAAAGTGAGTGGGAGCTATGTAGCATTTCTAGTATTATATGTGGATGACATATTGTTGATTGGAAATGATATAGAATTTCTGGATAGCATAAAATGATACTTGAATAAGAGTTTTTCAATGAAAGACCTCGGTGAAGCTGCTTATATATTGGGCATCAAGATCTATAGAGATAGATCAAGACGCTTAATTGGACTTTCACAAAGCACATACCTTGATAAAGTTTTGAAGAAGTTCAAAATGGATCAAGCAAAGAAAGGGTTCTTGCTTGTGTTACAAGGTGTGAAGTTGAGTCAGACTCAATGCCCGACCACTGCAGAAGATAGAGAGAAAATGGAAGTCATTTCCTACGCTTCAGCCATAGTTCTATCATGTATGCAATGTTGTGTATCAGACCTGATGTGTGCCTTGCTATTAGTTTAGCAGGGAGGTACCAAAGTAATCCAGGAGTGGATCACTGGACAGCGGTCAAGAACATCCTGAAATACCTGAAGAGGACTAAGGATATGTTTCTCGTTTATGGAGGTGACAAAGAGCTCGTCGTAAATGGTTACGTCGATGCAAGATTTGGCAATAATCCGGATGACTCTAAGTCACAAACTGGATACGTATTTATATTGAACGGTGGAGCTATCAGTTGGTGCAGTCCCAAGCAAAGCGTCGTGGCGGGATCTACGTGTGAAGCGGAGTACATAGCTGCTTCAGAAGCAGCAAACGAAGGAGTCTGGATGAAGGAGTTCATATCCGATCTAGGTGTAATACCTAGTGCATCAGGTCCAATGAAAATCTTTTGTGACAATACTGGAGCAATAGCCTTGGCGAAGGAATCCAGATTTCACAAGAGAACCAAACACATCAAGAGACACTTCAATTCCATCCGCGATCAAGTCAAGGAGGGAGACATAGAGATTTGCAAAATACATGCGGACCTGAATGTTGCAGACCCGTTGACTAAGCCTCTCTCACGAGCAAAACAAGATCAGCACCAAGACTCCACGGGTGTTAGAATCATTACTATGTAATCTGGATTATTGACTCTAGTGCAAGTGGGAGACTGAAGGAAATATGCCCTAGAGGCAATAATAAAGTTGTTATTTATATTTCCTTATATCATGATAAATGTTTATTATTCGTGCTAGAATTGTATTAACCAGAAACTTAGTACATGTGTGAATACATAGACAAACAGAGTGTCCCTAGTATGCCTCTACTTGACTAGCTTGTTAATTAAAGATGGTTAAGTTCCCTAGCCATAGACATGAGTTGTCATTTGATGAACGGGATCACATTATTAGAGAATGATGTGATGGACAAGACCCATCCGTTAGCTTAGCACCATGATCGTTTAGTTTATTGCTATTGCTTTCTTCATGACTTATACATGTTCCTATGACTATGAGATTATGCAACTCCCGAATACCGGAGGAACACTTAGTGTGCTATCAAACGTCACAACGTAAATGGGTGATTATAAAGAAGCTCTATAGGTTTCTCCATTGATGTTTGTTGAGTTGGCATAGATCGAGATTAGAATTTGTCACTCCGATTGTTGGAGAGGTATCTCTGGGCCCTCTCGGTAATGCACATCACTATGAGCCTTGCAAGCAATGTGACTAATGGGTTAGTTACGGAATGATGCATTATGGAACAAGTAAAGAGACTTGCCGGTAATGAGATTGAACTAGGTATGGTGATACCGACGATCGAATCTCGGGCAAAAGTAACATATCGATGACAAAGGGAGCAATGTATGTTGTTATGCGGTTTGACCGATAAAGATCTTCGTAGAATATGCAGGAGCCAATATGAGCATCCAGGTTCCACTATTAGTTATTGACCGGAGATGTGTCTCGGTCATGTGTACATAGTTCTCGAACCCGTAGGGTCCGCACGCTTAACGTTCGATGACGATTCGTATTATGAGTTTATGTGTTTTGATGTACCGAAGGTTGTCCGGAGTCCCGGATGATCACGGACATGACGAGGGGTCTCGAAATGGTCGAGATATAAAGATTAATATATTGGAAGGTTATATTCGGACACCGGAATGATTCGGAAGTGTATCGGGTATTTTCCGGAGTACCAGGGGGGTTACCGGAACCCCCCGGGAAGTTATTGGGCCTCATGGGCCTAGTGGTGGAAGAGGGGAGGCAGGCGAAGGAGTGGCGCGCCCCCCTAGCCCAAACCGGGTGGACTAGGGTTGGGGGCTTTCCTTCTCTCCTCCCCCTCCTTCACCCCTTCTCCTTGTGGAAGTAGGAAAGGGGGGGGGGGCGAATCCTACTTGGAGTAGGACTACCCCCCTTGGGCGCCTCCTGGCCGGCCTCCTCCTCCCTCCCTCCTTTATATCGTGGGGAAGGGGCACCCCATAGACACACAAGTTGATCTTTAGCCGTGTGTGGTGCCCCCCTCCACAGTTTTACACCTCGGTCACATTGTTGTAGTGCTTAGGAGAAGCCCTGTGCCGGTAACTTCGTCATCTTCGTCCCCACGCCGTCGTGCTGACGAAACTCTCCCTCGTCCTCAGCTGGATCAAGAGTTCGAGGGACGTCACCGAGCTGTACGTGTGCAGATCGCGGAGGTGTCGTGCGTTCGGTACTTGATCGGTTACTTTCGACTACATCAATCGCGTTACTAAACGCTTCCGCTTTCGGTCTACGAGGGTACGTGGACACACTCTCATCGCTCGTTGTTATGCTTCTCCTAGATAGATCTTGCGTGATCGTAGGCAAATTTTTTGAAATACTACGTTCCCCAACAGAAGATGATGCACCAGCACCAAAGTCTCAAAAGCTGATGGGGATGCCATCAAGTCTGGGGCTGCCCCTTCTAAGCCCAAGACAGCTGTAGCGACCAGACCTCAAACGGTCAAGTCTCTGTGCATCAGTGTCATCGCTGGATCGGTAATGCTGACACACACATGATTGAGGGCACAAGATTGAGTGATACTTGCCAAGCTAAATATTGTCATGGAAAGGAGTGTTGATGGCCAACATTCAAGCATTGTTGAATACGTCATATGTGGAGGCGAATAAGTTGCCTTCTCACTCGTGAGGTCTAAAATCTAGGTTGGAGTAGCGAGATTGATTAAATCTTCTAGCGCATGCAAGTTTCATGGGAAGGGACGATGATATCGATGCTCAGGTCGTCGAGGGTGGTCCAATGTTTAGGCAATGCCAAAATTTTCATACGGGTGTATCAAGTTGTTCTAGGAAAGAAAGGGGAAGGAATTGTGTTGAAATCAATGATGGTTACGGTAGTGGATAAGAAGTGGCGGTAAGGGAAAGAAGTGTTAGGCTTTTACATCTCAATACTAGGTCCGAGGAGCACTTCCCAAACAATGAGCAGAGCCCTCCCTTCCCCTAGGGTGCCATGAACACACAATTCCACGCGAAATCTTAGAGAAGGCAGCGAAGCCTTCGAGAACCATATCCACGGGCATGTTTTCTATTAGCTTGTATAAAAATAGGAAATTTTCACTATATCAGTGAGGTAAAGAAAAATTAAATTATAATACAAGCTTCATATAGTAACTATGATAGGAAAAAATATGGTTGCAATACACAAGGGCAGATGTTCCACCGAACTAGTTAAGCAGCGATGCCACACAAATATTTAGAACAACATTTTGAATCAATAGCCCTTTGTTTCTTGACCAAAAGCCAATGCAATCATTAAATATAGCAAACTGCAAAGTGCATATTTACTACTATGTAAGATTTTAGTACATGGTGTTTATGTTAGTTGTTCTTCTCTTCATGTTTCCACCTGTGCTTTTGGGGTTTTATCGCCTAACACTCCACCCGCAATAGCTTTATTGGTCGAAAAAGGATAATTCCCATGGCGGCTTGGAAATCATTCCTTCTCTCGATCTCCGTCGTCGAGCCCGTGGGTTTTCCTCCCCTCCGCTTGCCGCTCTGGCGGCTGGTGGCGGGGAGGAGATTCCTGGTGTCTCATCTCCTGTTAGTACATAGGTAGGGTTTTAGTCCTCATAGGGGCGGTGTCTAGATGAATGGCAGCGCTCCTTCTTCGAGTCATTCTTCCGGGCTTCGATCCTCCTCAAGTTCGTCCGTTGGGACAGATTAGATGGAGCTCCAGCATAGATTCCTACTAGCAATTTGGGGCAGCGAGGTTAGGATTTCTCGCCGCGCATACACAACGACGATATTTGGTGTCAGGTTCTTCAGATCGATTCAATGATTCAAAGGCGACGACTGCGGCTCCAGGGCGCTGGTCCTTACGGGCACGTGCACGAAAACTTCCCAGCGGTCATCGACAAGGTTAAGCCGGCTCCGGTATGGGAGCGGCGTCGACAGCGGCTCGTTCTGGCGGCAACAATCATCATTCGGTGGTCCATGGACCTCGATATAATTTTTATTATGTTTGAGGTGCTTTGTACTCCCAGTGAATCTTTATTATAAATCTGATCCTTTTCGCTAGAAAAGGAGGATAATTCCTAAACTAGGTTTCAAATTGAACAAGTTATAAACAACAGCGCAACACAAATACTTCAGATAACGTCTTAATGAATAAAAGAGTACACAATGGCCCTTTGTTCTGTGACCGCTATATGGTGTATGATGAGCTGATAGAAAAATGTGTAAACGATCTAAAAAAAGGCGAGGAAGTTAACTCTTGGTATGCATACATACCCTTTTGGATTTTTGGATTGGACCATTACTCCTTCTCGGTCGACGGCTGTCCTTTCTTCGTGAGTTCATCCTCCAAAGGTAATGGTCGACAATATGTGTGTATGTACTCCTTGAACTCGTCGGTCTCTGTAAGGGTGGTCATTACCTTCTTGGACAACATAAACTCAACACAGGTATCCTTTAGCCGCTCACAATGATGCCGATCCGCCAACGATAACGTGGTCATGAGAGTCTCCACGTCCATCCTCTTGCACAGCTCCTCTTCGCACATGAGCTTCAGTCTGTTCAGCCCATACCTATCCGCCGCGATGAGCAAATGTTGCATTATTGCAGCGTTGTAGCCTCCTCCGTCGTCGTTGCAGGACGGGAGTTTATCGTTGTAGATATAGCGAAGCATCATCTCGAAGATGGTAGGTTCCATGTCGATGACCTCGACGTGCCTCATGTCCTTCTCCGCCATCGGGCCGAAGAACTGCGCCCGGAACACCGGCGACCGTGCCGCCATGATGGACCTGTGCGCGTCGAATTCCCGGCCGCCCACGCCAAACGTGACGTCCGCACCCAGCCCATCCTCGAGCATGCGCTCGAGGTCATCGTGTAGCTCCAGCGGCGGGGACTCGCTCCTGACGTTGAGCACGCACCGGATCGTGAAACAGCCGTCGCCGAGGCGAGCCAGGGATTTCAGCTTCGACCTCGTCACGAACCGATGGTGGCCGTAGTCGTGCAACCGCGGAGTGAAGGCGTAATCCAGCTGCGTACCGAAGCCGGCTACCTGTGCCTGCAGGCCCTTTGTCTCTATCATGCTCAGCGTGAACTTGGCTCTCACCTCTTTGTCTTTGCCGAGGTAGCAAAGCAAGCACGAGGCCGTGCCGGTACAGTCCTGGTTAAGCCCATGCGGGTAGAATCTGATCTCCCACTCGTAGCCGCCGACTCTGCAGACGGGCGAGCTGACGAACTTGCCGACCTCCATCCCCTTGAGCTGCAGGTAATTGATCAGCTCGAGGCTGAGCGTCTCGGTGTCGTGCTCCACGGTGCATCTCGTTCTCGACGGGGTGATCTCCGGTGAGGTCGAGCTTCTGTTAGCCATGGCCGGCGAGGGCAGAGGGACAAACGTGAGTTGATCGGTCTCAAACTCGAACAGAATTTGCACGCGCGTAGATATATACTCCTAGGTTTTGACAGGAATATATATGAGAAGAAAGAACGGAAGAAAATCAAGGAGTCATTCAGACTTACGATGACAAAGATGCAAGCCTTATTATCGGCTAGAGCTTGGCCTCGTTCTCAACTTGGGAAACAAGTACAAACATCTGTCTAAAGGTTCGATATTCAGACACGGAAAACCATATTTGTGTTCGCGATGGGCGATAGACGAGTGCATATCGAGCTTCAGAGTTTGTTTAGGACTAGCCTTGGTCTCTTCCTAGTACGGAGTACTGTATTTTTTATCATAATACCTATAGTTTTTTCTTTCAACTTAGAATAGCTATAGGTTTTTTTTTTTGCGGGGAATAGCTATAGGTTAGTTGCCTGGAAATAGATCATAGGTGTGTTTAAAAAATACTCCCTCCGTTCCAAAATTCATGTCTTAGATTTGTCTAGATACGGATGTATCTAACACTAAAACGTAACTAGATACATCCGTATTTAGATAAATTTAAGATAAGAATTTTTGGACGGAGGGAGTAGATTTTAGGTCAGTTGATTTTTGTTTTAAGATTCGCGCTTTCTTTTTTCCTTTTTTTTTGAGACAAACTCGCAAGCTTTTATTAAGTCGTCACAATGATTACAGGGACGGAGGGAAGATTCCCGGGATGGCTTAACCAGACACGGCGACCACCCCCTAGAGAAAGTGCATGCTTCGCGAGGTTGTGAGCTTCAAAGTTTGAGCTCCTAAACTCATGGCTAAAAATACAAAAATCAAAAGAGGAAGAGTGATCTCTTATTTCATGAATAATTGCTCCATAGCATGGAGCATTCTCCTTCTGGATGTCTTCAATGACAACTTTGCAATCGGACGCCACATGAATACGCCTTAGATAGAGATCGTCTGCAAGGGCTAGTGCCTCCCGCACCGCGAGAGCTTCGAGGACTTGGGGGTCGGCGATGTGCCGAAAAGCTAGCACTGAGGCTCCCAGAAAATTTCCCGTTGCATCTCTGCTGATTTCTCCTACCGTACCATAACCGCCATGACGAGAAACAGCAGCGTCGATGTTTATTTTTGCACAGTTGTCCGCTGGTGGCTGCCATTGCTTTGGCCGTGGCGCCCTGGCCGGTGCAATGCTTGTGTTCGGTGTGGGGATCTCGAGCTCCGATAACATTCTCGTGATAAAGCCATTTATTGTCACGGGTGACTGGAAAATTTCCTCATGAATTGCTTTCCTCCGCGCACTCCAGATTGCCCAGATCGTGACAATTGTCCTCACAAAATCAGTTTTGCTCATTATTTCATGTATATGAAACAGCCAATCCTTGGAACATTCGCTCGCGCATTCCTCCTGGACCAGTGCTTCGACGAGATGTTCAGGCGCCAAAGCCCAAACGCTACTGGACATGGGGCATGTAAATAGAGCATGCCGCCAAGTGTCCGTAGCCCCACATAAATTGCACGTATCCTCTTGCGACATATTGCGATGCTTGAGAAGCTCGCCCGTAGGCATGGACTGTCGTGCTAACCGCCATACCTAACATTCTTATCTTGGATGGAACTTGAATGTGCCAAATGCTGCTCCACTGCTTGCTCTCTTGCTGGGTATGCGAGGACCCCTCTGATGCATGTAACCAGGCCTCCCTGTGTACTTTGGTCCGCAAGATCATTCGGTAAGCCGAACTGACACTGAAAATTCCGTTTGTCTCTTCATGCCATCCCCAAAAATCTGGAACTCTGCGCGTACATAGGGGTATTCTGAGTATCTCCTGAGCATCAAACGGGGTGAAGACAGAGTTAATCAGACCCTCATTCCAAGTAGCTGTGGTAGTGTCGATGAGGTGCTTGACAAGCATGGGCGGGGTTTGAACAAGGGAGGCTATGGGGCGTTTGAAGTTATCCCTCGGGATCCAGTTATGATCCCAAATTCTCGTTGTTTCTCCATCCCCCACCCTTCTTACTAGACCCTGAACCAAAACGTCCCGACCATCTAGAATGGCTCTCCATATCTGAGAGGGTTGTGTACCCAACTGTGCATCGAGTAATGAGCCCTCTGGGAAATACACTGATCTGAGGATCTTCGAGCTAAGAGACGATTCATTAGTTAAGGTTCTCCAAGCCTGACGTGCCAGTAACGCTAGGTTAAAGATTTCCAAGTCACGAAAACCGAGGCCTCCCATATGTTTAGGCAAAGTCATAATGTCCCATGCAACCCAACTGGGTTTCCGTTTTCCTCTTTTGCTCCCCCACCAAAATTGTCTGATAATCGATGTGATGCTGTCACATAGCCCCCTTGGCAGTCGAAAACAAGACATAGAGAAGACTTGGATGGCCTGTGCTACAGCTTTTATCAACACCTCTTTTCCCGCGGCAGACAACAACTTCTCCATCCACCCCTTTATCTTTTCCCAAACCCTGTCCCTCAAATATTTGAAGGTTCCGTTCTTTGAGTGACCTACATCGGTCGGCATCCCCAGGTAACGTTCTGATAAAGATTCGTTATGAACGTGCAAAGAATTCTTCACCTCCTCTCTAACCGGTACAGGGCATCCTTTGCTGAAAAAAATTGATGACTTGTCATGATTTATCCTCTGTCCAGAAGCTTTACAGTAAGTGTTCAGTAGGTTTGACACTCCAACTGAGCCCTCTACATGCATAATTTTTTTCCTGGTCCTCTTTGAGAAGTTTTGGGTTAGTCGATTTGCTATTAGGCTGTGAAACCCCATTACATGGTCCACCCAGCCCTCCCTTTCTCCCTTTTTAATTTTTATATAATGTTTTTGATTCTGTTTTTAGTGCAACAAGGACTACAAGGAACAGTAACTCATACACACACACACAATACACACATTGTCCTATGTACGCTACGTTTACTCGACGGAAACTATACACTAAGTTTTTTTTACCTTAATAGTTTTTTTCTTATTTTTATTTTCCTACGTGAATATATTTGAGATGTTGAGTGAGTATAAACATATACACACAAATATTATGCAGTATGCGTGAAAATTACACTATTATATGAATGTTGTTTGCATAGTACAAAAAATGTAACTTTAGTGTAAAGTTGTGTGCAAGTTTGTTTTAACATTTATTGTTATCTTTCTTGCTAAAGAGTAATACCAATGCCATGCCACTAATTCATTGTTTCTTATAAAATTTCATTATTTTGATTTTGGTTTAGTTATTATTCCATTTCTTTCCTCTTTAAGGTTAATACAAATGCAACTAATTCATTTCTTGTTAGCATTTTTCTTTTGTGAAAATTGCAGTGTTATATGCATATCCTTGCATATTTTTCAGAAGCCTAAATTTTGTGTATATTTGTGTGCAAATTATGTCAAAAAAATTAGGAATTTTATTTTCTTTCATTTTGGTATTTTATTTCATTTCTTTCTTCTTAAAGGGTAATACTAAAGCCAATAATTCATTTTTCTAGAAAATCTCATTATTTTGATTTGTTTTAGTTTGTATTTACTTTATTCTTTCTAAAATGGTAATACCAAGGCCACTAATTCATTCCTTCTTAGAAAACCTTAAATTCATTTTGTGAAAAGTCCACTATTATATGCTTAATTTTGCATATTATTAAAAAGTGCATTTTTTCTGTCAAATATGTGCAATTTTTTTGTTATTTTTCTTTCATTTCCTTTGTTCTGAAAGGCTCATGCTAATGCCACTAATTCATTCTTCCTTATAAAACTTCATTATTATTATTATTTTAGTTTATATTTTATTTTCTTTCTTTTTTAAGGGTAATTCCAATGCCACTAATTCACTCCTTAGGAAAGTTCTTTTGTGTGAAAATTTCACTATTACATGGTTATTCTTGGATATACAAAAAGTGCAATTTTTGTGTAAATTGTTTGCAAATTTTGTCATTATTTGTTTTAGATTTTTGTTCATTTTCTATCTTATTAGAGGGTAATACCAATGCCACAAATATTTTTTTAGAGAACTTCATTTTTTTTATATTTTTTTTCAGTTTTAGTTCATTTACTTTCTTGTTTAGGCATAATACCAATGTCACTAATTAATTGCTTCTTAGAAAACTTCTTTATGTCGTGATAATGAACCATGTTGCTGTCACCTCCAGCAACGATGATGACATCATGGAGTAGGAAATCTCGCCACAATCTCCAACTCTTGCAATGGTACACCGACACGCACCCTTCGCCCCATCCCACGCTCCTTTGCATAATCCAGCCATCGACGCCCTGAAAGCTCTGACATTGCCGCCCCTCGAAACCATCGTCCTCAATGTGCTGTTGTTGTCACCTTCCTCATAGCCCTGACCATGGCCGCTTCAAGCACGACCTTGCCACCCTCGCAAGTCTCGCGTGGCCGCTTGGAGTAATGATTGATTGACACCCTTATGCCACCCCTTCCATCCCGGGTGTGGCTGCTTGCAACGATGAGTGTTGCCATCAAAAGGTAGTGTCTCTTGCATCCAGCAAAGTGTGTGCGTCGCTTCTGAATGTCAACGGAGGTGGGGACGATGCTTCACTCGGCCTGTTGTGCCCAGAGGAGTGGGCATGGTGGCGAAGATCGTTGTTGCACATCGCCAGGAAGAAGCGGCGAATAAGTAGTGTGAAGGGTATTCCCAAGATGAGGATAAGGGAGAAAGACACAGGTCCACTAGGACACGCGTCAATCGAAGGATGCATTTGACGCATGCGTACGATTCATGTAGTTATTCCAAGGTTTTCCCTTGTTTATCACATAATTCCTAGGGTATTCAATCTGGCTCCGGAAACATATGTGTTGGCATGCCAAAAATACTTTTACAACAAGTTTTTTGAAGTGGGTATGTACATGTTCGGGTTCTTTGGCTGTTGTTATAAAAAAAGGGTTCTTTTGGTTGCCTAAAAATTTCTGTGGAGAAACGACAAATATTGCGACAAGGGTCGAAGCGGCAGGTTGAGTGAAAGTTTTATTTTTATTAGAGAACTAAACTTCGGTATGTTTATGGAGCAAGCATGAGTGTTGTTTTTGCATGAAAGTGTTTCCGACCGCGTACTAACATTTAACATGTACAAAATAAATCACAAATTTCATTTCATTTTCTATTTATTTTCTATTATTCAACCTGGGAGCACATGACTCCGAGCCAAAACACATCTTTCATAGTTTGCTTCGTTTTCACCCATTGTACTTTTTCATTCATGAAAAAAGCATACTTCCACCAATCAATGGTTCAGATATATGATGACATATCAAATCTATACTTGAAGGTGCAAACAAAATTTGGAGACACAATAACTTGCATTTCTACCTTTTCCGTAAAGTAACGTCGTTATTTGAAGATTTGTCCCACTGATGGAATCCATCGTAAAACCTGAAATAAATACAGGAAAATATGAGTACGTGTGCCGAGTCTAGGACTTGAACCCTAGTGTGCTAGTTCCACCACAAAGAATCTAACTATACAAGGTTTGCTATTTGAGATAGGCTCAGTTCGTGCACAAGGGTTCTGTATATGGTTATTAATTATTTTCTTTCAACACCCAAGGGATCCAAAGGGGAATGCGAAGTTTGTATGTGAAATTCATAAGGCAAACATAAACCTTCCACTTTTCAAGTTTTTTGTAAACAAAAATATACCAAGGTTTTAGTACATCAATCTTCAGACATTTTCGGCGTACAAACGTTGAGGCATTTTCCGAAATGTTCTTTATGCACACACAAAAAAAAACATCTATTTTGTACGAGTCCTTTTGAATTTCCTGTTGTGATCAACTTCTTCCTCTTCATGAGCCCCCTCCAATGGCAGTGGTCGGCAACGTGGCATGAAGCGCTCACTGGTCTCGAGGATGGCGGCCAACACTTCTTTTGACGACATAAATTCTATGCACTCCTCCTTGAGTCGATTACAGCGGTGCTGACTCGCCAGCGCGTACGTGCTCATAACGGTCGATGCATCCATAATGTTGCACAGCTCATCTTCACACATGAGTTTCAGCCTCTCCAGCCCATACATGTCTGCCGCGACCATCAGGTGCTGCATCACCGCGACGCTGTAGCCTTCAGCGGGCGGCGGCGGCAGCTTGTCTGCATAAATGTAGCGAAGCATTATCTGGAAGATGGCTGGCTCCACGCCGACGACCTTGACGCGCGGCTTGTCCTTCTCCGCCATGGGGCCATAGAACTGAGCTCTGAACACCGGCGACTGCGCGGCCAGAACGCACCTGTGCCCGCGGAACTTGTGGCTGCCCACGCGGAACGTGACGTCAGTGCCTCTCCCGTCCTCGAGCATGCTCTCGAGTTGGCTGCAGAGTTGGCTGGGCAGCTCCCGAGACAGCCCCCGAGACGGTGGCTCGTCGGTGACGACGGTGAGAACACACCGTATCGTGAAGCAGCCGTCCCCGAGTTCCGACAGCGATTCCAGCTTGGACTTGTCGACGAATTCCTGGTGACCCCATGCAGGGAAATCGCACCGAGAGAAGACGCACTTGAGCTTATCGAAGCTGGCTACGTTTACCTGGCTCCTTTTCTCTATGATGCTCAGCGTGACCTTGGCAATCACATCCGGATCCGTGTCTTGGCTGTAACAGCGCAAAAACGCTGAGGCGTGGCCGTCACAGTCCTCGTCGATCCCGTCCGGGTAGAATTTGATCTTCCACTTGTAGCCGCCGACTTCGACGAGGGGCGAACTAATGAACTCGCCGACACCCATGCCATCGAACTGCAGGTAATCGGTCACCTCGAAATTGAGTGTCCTGGTGTGCTCCCAGGCCGCGGCAGGCGACGTGATCTCGGGTGAGGTCCAGCTGCTGTTAGCCATGGCCGGCGCCGGTGGAGAACAGACGGGGAGTTAATTGGTCTTGAACTGCTAAATAAACTAGAATCGAATTTGCACCTGCGTATGTACCGTACCTAGGCGTCTTATATATAAAGGGGGGATCCGAAGAAAAGAGTGAATCAAAGTAGTCCCGATGGGGAGTAGGATTTGCACATCCGACTTGGGAGAGGAATCGGAGAAAGAAAGAGTTGCTATTGGCTACGTGGGGCCTGTGTGCTCGATCTCGAGGTTCTCGACTTCTGATCGATGGGAGAGGATTTGCTATTCTTTTTCTTTCTTTTTTTCCATATCATAAACTTGCATCAATGAACCAGGAGTATTACAATCGATCTGTAGTTGGCTAGCTACAAAAATTGGGGATACAATTCATCCAGAGACAGCATCTCGTGCTACTACTAGTCCGAGCTGCACAAAGATGTGCTACGCCGTTTCCCTTGCCAATAAAAACTACCGCAATGCTCTTAAGATTCCGCTAACATCTTCAGTCTCCTGTGTAAAATGCTTGCTATTTCAGATCTTCGTTCATCTCTCTTCGACCACAGACCACACCCACCACCTAAGCATCCGTTTCAACCATGGACGCATCTAGCGAACCAACAAATAGCAGTCCCAGCGCAGCCAAATTTGATGTTTTGACCCTTTCGCTAAAGTTAAGCTAGATTTAATTTAACCGGGATTCAAAAATATTTCCGGATCTGACCCTTTTCCTATCGCCGGACAACTCGCCGGTAGGGTATACCATCCTACCGCCAAGTCCTCTGGTGGTAGGCAACTTATCCACATTAGCGCAGTGCACCCATACCGCCAAACATGCCGGTGGTAGCCTGTGTAACCCTACCGCCGAGGTGCCCGACGGTAGGTGGGTACAAGCATTGTATTTGATAATTATATAACTTTTTACGGTAGGGCATGCTCCCTTACCACCAAGGGCCTCGGGGTAGGCAGTTATACCCTAACGCCGAGGTGCCTGGCGGTAGGAAAATGTCCGATCCCGAAATGTTTTTAAATAGGGTTGAAAAACCAAATTTGTCCAACCACTCCCTCCCAAAGCCAACACGCCCCCTCGCCCCCACTTCGTCCCCACACTGCACCTTCCTCACGAAAGAAGGGGTTCCCAGGACTGGATCTCAAATCAATAGAGCTGCCATGGCAGATGAATCAAGGTGAAAACTCGCGCAAACTAGAGCAGTGCATGCGGAACAAAGAGAAAGCAGAGAGGCATACCAGGGAGCACCATCAGGAATAAGAAAAAACTGAGTTTCTTCTCCCCTCCAGATCGTCCCTCCTTCACTTTCCCCTTTCCTCCCCTCTGGAACACCTTCGAAGCTTCTTCATAGCTGCCTAGAGAAGAAACAGAGAGCAAAAAGAGGTGCATCTGGTGTCTGTGCAGAGTTAACACTTTTTCATGCAACTAAACCATGGAACAAGCCAACTTTTGCCTCATTGTGTGCAACAAAAAAAAAGGAAAAACACAAACATGTTGGGAGTAGATGCCGAGAGAAAAAAGAAGTGGATCTAGCGTGGTGTGTGGAAAATTAACAGGTTTTCGTGCAACTAAACCATGGATCCAAGCCAAGTTTTGCTGCAATGTGTGCAACAATGTGGCACCCCGGCTGAGAGAAACCGGCACGCACCCGTATTCCAGCCCAGAGATCGAGGCGAAGTCCTCTGGAATACGGCACTGCTTAGCATAGAACAAACCGGCTTTCTATTATAGCTTGAATATGAATACAAGGTCTCCAATATTACAATGAATAATACTGGCACGGCGACACTACGCCAACCACAGTTGCTCTATACAAGCAGCATAACAACTCGAGGCAGCAGAACCTCTACTGGCAGCGGAAGAACTATTGGCAACGGAACAACGAACGGCGATGATGGACTCCAATCCGCGGGGACTCTGGCTGGAGCGTTTATCCTAGCTTGCGAACACAGGAACCACACCAAACAAGCAAGCAATCCAGGCACGACCTGCAAACTGGCATGACACGCCAGGTCAGTACATTGAATGTACTTGCAAGCTCACAATAACGAAAAGCAATCAAGGCAAACAATAGCATGGCGTTAGATGGTTAAAGCAATCATGAGCACAATATTAACAGAACAACCTGGCATGCACAACTGAACATGATACAACTTTAGCATGGCATAAGCATATGAACATGATGATACTACATGCAACAGTTTAACATATCATGCACCAACTTACTCTGCTCGGGTTACCTCGTAACCAACACATGCATCAACTTACCAACATCGGTATCCACGATACCACGGTGATCCTCTTGCAATCACGAATATCCAACAACTCAGTATCCTCGATACCGCCAACATTTTTGTCATCATCAAACCGGGGTTATTATTAATCAAGTTATTATTATTGTTGGCTCATAGTGTGACCTACTCCGAATTGGGCCCATATCCGCGGGCGCGGCTATCGATAGATTTAACACACACACACTCTGCAGAGGTTAGCGCACTTTACCCACGCCACATAACCCATGGCCTCGCACTCCCATTCGGGTGTACCAACGGCATTCTGACGAAACCCTTCCCTTGCCATGACACTCTCCCGGCCACTCCGACCAACTCCCTCTCAGGGCTAAGTCATGGGTGGTCATGGGCGAGCTTGGACCGTCTTTCAGTACGAGGAGGCTCGACTTCTTCCTCCTCTTCCTCCTCCTCCTCCTCACCAGAGCCAGCATCTTCTTCGCCCTCCTCGCCATCGGATTCCCACTCCTCCTGACTTTCACCTCCGCTCCCTTCCTCCTCCTCGGTCCGTTCTTGCGCCCCATTGGGCATCGAATACATCTCGGTGGTGACCTGGAAGAAAACAAACAAGACAAGAATCAGTCGACTGAATGGTAGCAAAGCAGAATGAAGGAAACAGAGTCACGGTCAGAGATATGTGGTCAAAACTTGTCTGGTTCGTATGACTGGTCGAGTGGTGGGATCCTCCTGACTCCACGGGGATTATCTTTATTCCCTGTAATGGCAGTCATCCACCTCTCCAGAGTAGCATCGTCGACTTCCTCCGGGTGGACCCGAGTGGTCTTTTCAGTACCAGAGTACAACCACATTGGATGGCCCCGATATTGGAGTGGCTGAATGCGCCGTCGAAGGAAAACCTCCAGAAGGTCCATGCCAGTCAACCCGTCGCGAATAAGCTGGACTACACGCTCTACCAACATCCTAACATGAGCCTTCTCCTCCGGGACCACCTTCAGAGAGGACGGCTTGTTCATTCGGTCCATGGAGAACGGGGGAAGTCCAGTCGACTGCCCTGGCGTCGGCTGGTCTTGGCAGTAGAACCAGGTCGACTGCCACCCTCGGACTGACTCGGGAAGGGTCATGGCTGGAAAGGCACTCTTACTCCTCATCTGAACCCCAAGACCCCCACACATCTGGATTACAGGTTTTCTCGCCACTCGGACTAGCCTTTTCACCGTCCCGAGAGCTGACGGTGAAAATGTGTTTGAAAAGGCCCCAATGCGGCCGACAACCCAAGAAGTTTTCACACAAGGACACGAAAGCGGCGAGATAGGCAATGGAGTTGGGAGTAAAATGATGGAGTTGTGCCCCGAAGAAGTTCAAAAACCCCCGAAAGAAAAGATTCGGCGGTAGAGAAAACTCGCGGTCAACATGGGTGGCTAAGAGGACGCACTCACCCTCCTAAGGCTGCGGCTGCCACTCCCTCCCCGGAAGCCTCGGCCGACCCATGGGGGATCAATCCTTCCGTTGTGTCGTCGAGGTCCTTCTGGGTGATGGTCGAGCGGATCCAGTCTCCCTGGATCCAGCCTTGCGGCAGACCGGCCCGCGACGAAGATCCACCCCGACTGGTCGCCCTCCCCTTCGCCTTCGCCGTCGCCTTCTTCGCCCGCTCCAAAGCCGCCGTCTTCTCCTTCACCATCATCGCCGGCGAGGCACGCAAGGAGCAGTAGGGCAAAGATGGAAGCGAGCGCAGCGGGCGAGTTTGAGGAAGAGGGAGAGGGGAATGAGGGCGCACTGTTCAAAAAACCCCCGTCCGGCGCCTTATATGAAGTCTTTTCCGAGTGGTCAATTGGTAGGCCCGGACGATCTGTCAAATCCCGCAACAAAGCGCCAAGACGCGATACATGGCTAAAAAGGTGGCGCGAAGATAGAGGCGTCCCTGCCTTATCCCATCCGAGTACCACGGCCTCCCCCGCTTCGCGCGCTTCCCAAAATTTGGATCCCGCTAAATCCATGAACAATGAGCAACTTGTCGCATCATGATTTCCTCCGATCTGTCGCTCGAAATCTCCAAGTTCATAAAGTTCACTCGATGATACAAAGAATGGATCAAGGCGACTGAAAAAGAAATTGGTGCCATCACTAAAAGCCATTGATCTAGATCAAGACACACTCATAGCATGAAAAATAGGTCGGAGGAATTCTCAACTCCTTCCTCACTCAAACCTCGATCCATTCGGGGGCTAATGATGAAGACATGTACCTAGGGTAGGGTCATGGACCTGCCCAAAGATACCCTCCCCAAGGACATCTCTAGAAGAAACTGCCTTCCAGTCGACCTGGAAGGATTCCACTCGACGGACTCGAAGACACTTTCGACCATGAAGCCTCACTTTCGACCACGGGAGTTCAAGAGTCACTCTGCACCCAAACGGTGCGTAAATAAGTAGTCTTTATGGCCATGATGACACTTTATGTAAGGCGTTACCCGATGAACGCCAGCTGAATGTACTTAAAACCCCGCATAATCGAGGGTCGGAGGGTCCGCAGACACTATATAAGCCACCCCCTCCTCGGTGTAAAGGGTTCGCACCTGTAATTCATACGCATATAATCCAAATCGACCGCCTCCGGGCTCCGAGACGTAGGGCTGTTAATTCTTCCGAGAAGGGCCTGAACTCGTAAATCGCTTGCATATACAACTACTCCATAACTAGGATCTTGCCTCTCCATACCTACCCCCCTATTCTAGTGTCAGGCTTAGAACCACAACACGGGGCGCCTGGGCCCAGCAGCGTCTTGGGCCCAGTGGCGGGGGAGAACGCAGGCGCATGTCGTCTTCCTCCTCCTGCTCCTGTTCTCCCGTATTGAACAGCAGTGATACGTCTCCGTCGTATCTACTTTTCCCTACACTTTTGCCGGTGTTTTGGACTCTCGCTTGTTTGATTTGACTGGAGCTAACCCGGACTGTCGCTGTTTTATTAGGATTTGCCATGGTGTTGTTTTATGTGCAGAAAACTAAAGTTCTGGAATGACCTAAAACTCCACGGAATATCTTAGAATAAATAATAAAAATCCTCGCCAAAGATGAAGACCAGGGGCCACACCCCTGTCCACGAGGGTGGGCGCGCCCCTCCCGGGCGCGCCCCTACCTCGTGGGCCCCGGATGCCCTCCGACGCCAACTCCAACTCCATATATTGGCTTTCGAGGAGAAAAAATCAGGAGAAAGTTTCATTGCGTTTTCACGACGGAGCCGCCTTGAGCCCTAATCTCTCTCGGGAGGGCTGATCCGGAGTGCGTTCGGGCTCCAGAGAGGGGGATTCGTCGCCGTCGTCATCATCAACCATCCTCCATCACCAATTTCATGATGCTCACCGCCGATGCGTGAGTAATTCCATCGTGAAGCTTGCTTTGGGCGGTGATGGGTTGGATGAGATTTATCATGTAATCGAGTTAGTTTTGTTAGGGTTTGATCCCTAGTATCCATTATGTTACGAGATTGATGTTGCTATGACTTTGCTATGCTTAATGCTTGTCACTAGGGCCCGAGTGCCATGATTTCATATCTGAACCTATTATGTTTTCATGAATATATGTGTGTTCTTGATCCTATCTTGCAAGTCTATAGTCACCTACTATGTGTTATGATCCGGCAACCCCGAAGTGACAATAATCGGGACCACTCCGGTGATGACCATAGTTTGAGGAGTTCATGTATTCACTATGTGCTAATGCTTTGTTCCGGTTCTCTATTAAAAGGAGGCCTTAATATCCCTTAGTTTCCAATAGGACCCGCTGCCACGGGAGGGTAGGACAAAAGATGTCATGCAAGTTCTTTTCCATAAGCACGTATGACTATATATGGAATACATGCCTACATTACATTGATGAACTGGAGCTAGTTCTGTGTCACCCTATGTTGTAACTGTTACATGACGAACCGCATCCGGCATAATTATCCATCGCTAATCCGGTGCCTATGAGTTTTTCATATACTGGTTTACGCTTATTTACTTTTCCGTTGCTACTGTTACAATCACTACAAAATACCAAAAACATTACTTTTGCTGTCTTTACTTTTGTTACCGTTACCACCACTATCATATTACTTTGCTACTAAACACCTTGCTGCAGATACTAAGTTCCCAAGTGTGGTTGAATTGACAACTCAGCTGCTAATACTTGAGAATTTTCTTAGGCTCCCCTTGTGTCGAATCAACAAATTTGGGTTGAATACTCTACCCTAGAAAACTGTTGCGATCCCCTATACTTGTGGGTTATCAAGACCTTTTTCCGGCGCCCGTTGTCGGGAGCATAGCTCTATTCTTTGAGTCACTTGGGATTTATATCTGCTGGACACTATGAAGAACTTGAAAGACGCTAAGACAAAAATTTATCCCTCAACTACGAGGGGAGGTAAGGAACTGCCATCTAGCTCGCACTTGATTCACCTTACATTATTAGTAAGCTAGCGACACCTAAACCTACTATCGCTATGAATTACGATATGTCGCATGTTATTGATGATGCCACTTCTGCTATGCATGATACTTATGATGAAACTACTTCTATGCTTGATACTACTGTGCCCCTTGGTGAATTTCTAGATGAACAAATTTCTAGGTCTAGAGAAAGAGAAATTATTGAATCTGAACACGATGATGTTAGTGATGATGAACCTATGCCTGCTATTCCTGAGGGTTATCTTTTTAATCCTGAATCTATTGAAGTTGTTCTTGCTTGCCAGGATAGTCATGAACGTAAGAGGTTACTAGTTAAGTGGAGTAAAGAATCTTTTAGAGATAGGATGAGACCCGACCCTGCTTTTGCTACTTCACCTATCTGTGTTCCTGATCAGGATTATTATGATTTTTTTGTTGACCCGGATATAATTACTTTGGTTGAATCTGATCCTTTTTATGGCTATGAATCTGAAACTGTTGTGGCACATCTTCATAAGTTAGATGATATAGCTGCCCTGTTTACTAATAATGAGAGATCGCGCTACCTTTATTTACTCAAAATATTTCCGTTCTCATTAAAGGGTGATGCTAAGAAATGGTTTAATTCTCTTGATCCTGGTTGTGTGCAAAGTCCCCAGGATATGATTTATTACTTCTGCTAAATATTTCCCGCTCATAAGAAACAAGCTGCTTTGAGGGAAATATACAATTTTGTGCAAATTGAAGAAGAGAGTCTCCCACAAGCTTGCGGGAGGCTTCTCAAGTTACTTAATGCTTTGCCTGATCATCCTCTTAAGAAACCTGCAATATTTGATATCTTTTATAATGGACTAACTGATGCTTCCAGAGATTACCTGGATAGTTGTCTGGTTCTCTTTTCAGGGAAAGAACACCGGATGACGCTGAAATTCTATTGAATAATATGTTGGCTAATGAAAATAATTGGGCACCTCCCGAGCTACCTCCTGAGCCAGTTCCTGAGCCAAATATTGAGCCTATTCCTAAACCAACTCCGAAGAAGAGAGGTGTTCTATTTCTCAGCCCCGAAGATATGCAAGAGGCAAAGAAATCTATGAAAGAGAAAGGTATTAAAGCTGAAGATGTTAAGAATTTACCTCCTATTGAAGAAATACATGGTCTTAATTTACCGCTTGTTAAAGAAGTATATGATCTCAGTTACTTATTTACTGAAGAACCTCCCGATATCCCGGCTACGTAGTAAAGGTAAATTCTCTCTATAGATATAATAAAGCTGAAGTCCCTCCTACTAAAATTGCTAGTCAGTGCTTGGATGAGTTTGATGACTTTATGTTTAAGCAAGATGACTTTAATGCTTATTTTGGTAGACAATTAAAACATAATACCTTTATGATTAAATGCTTGAGTGATTATATGGCTAATATTAGAGGTGAACTTAAACTTGTTAGGAAACATGCTTCTATTGTTACCACTCAAGTAGAACAAGTACTTAAAGCTCAGAAAGAAGTGTCTGATGAAATGAATAGTAAGAAAAATGATTATGCTGTTAGAGTGGCTACTAGAACTAGTAGAATGACTCAGGAACCTTTGTATCCTGAAGGCCACCCTAAGAGAATCGAGCAAGATTCTCAGAGAAATAATATTGGTATGCCTAGTTCTTCTAAAATGAAGAGAAAGAAAAATGATAGAAGTGTGCAAACTTCTAGTGAACCTGTTGCTGAACCACCTGATAATCCAAATGATATCTCTATGTCTGATGCTGAAACACAATCTGGTAATGAACATGAACCTAGTGATAATGTTAACGATAATGTTCATGTTGATGCTCAACCTAGTAATGATAATGATGTAGAAGTTGAACCTGCTGTTGATCTTGATAACCCACAATCAAAAAATCAACGTTATGATAAAAGAGACTTCGTTGCTTGGAAACATGGTAAAGAAAGGAAACCATGGGTTCAGAAACCCATGCCTTTTCCTCCCAAACCATCCAAGAAAAAGGATGATGAGGATTTTGAGCACTTTGCTGAAATGATTAGACCCATCTTTTTGCGTATGCGATTAGCGATGTGCTCAAAACAAATCCTTATGCTAAGTATATGAAGGATATCATTACTAATAAAAGAAAGAATACTGGAAGCTGAAATTTCCACAATGCTTGCTAATTACACTTTTAAGGGTGGAATACCAAAGAAACTTGGAGATCCCGAGTGCCTACTATACCATGCTCCATTAAAAGAAATTATGTTAAAACTGCTTTATGTGATCTTGGAGCCGGTGTTAGTGTTATGCCTCTCTCTTTATATCGTAGACTTGACTTGAATAAGTTGACACCTACTGAAATATCTTTGCAAATGGTTGATAATCAACTGCTATACATTGCCGGTATTTGCGAGGATGCTACTGTTGTGGTTGCAAGCGTTACTATTTTAACGGACTTTGTTATTCTTGATATTCCCGAGAATGATAGTATGTATATTATTCTTGGAAGACCTTTCCTCATATCTGCAGGGGCTGTTATTGATTGCAACAAAGGCAATGTCACTTTTCATGTTAATGGTAATGAGCATACGGTACACTTTCGAGGAAACAACCTCAAGTTTACTGATTAACTCTATTGGAAAAATTCCATCGATTATATTTGGAGGTTTTGAATTTCCTCTCCCTAGTGTCAAGAAGAAATATGATATACTTATTGTTGGGGATGTCCATATCCCCGTTGAGGTAACATAGTGTTATTCGAAATTTCTCCGGTTCCATGTTAATCGGAATGAGTTTGTTAACAAGACTTGATCAACCTTGTTAGTGGATTCTTTTGATGAGCATGAGACGGATGAAACTAGAAGCACAACCAGCTGTACCCTCTTTATATTTTCTATTACTTAGTAGAAATAAAGTAAAATAGTATTTTTCCACTGCTTTCTGACTTATCCGTGCAATATAAAAATATCCCGAAAATAAAAGTCCTCAGAATGCCATGCCATTTTAATATGATTTTTTTCGGGAATATTTGAGAATTTACTGTGCAAAAATTACTAAGGGGGGAGGTGCCACCTGGCCACGAGGTGGAGGGCGCGCCCTAACCCCCGGGCGCCCCCTGCCTCGTGGGCCCACGGTGGCCCTCCTCCACTTATTCTGCACCCATCTTCTTCCTCTGCCTCACACAAACACGAAAAAACGAACTCAAGCACGAGTTCCAGCATTGCTATGATTTTCGATCTCCTTGCTCAAAGCACCTCTCGTAAAACTGCTTGGGGAGATTGTTCCTTGGTATGTGACTCCTCCATTGGTCCAATTAGTTTTTGTTCTAGTGCTTTATTCATTGCAAATTGGTGCTACATAGGTGACCATGTTCTTGAGCTTGCATGTGAAATTTATATGGTTCCAAGTAGTTCCAATGCTTGATATAGGCTCTAGGCACTTGTGGGAGTTGTTACTACCAATTTTATTGAAGTTGGTTCACTTTTATTTGAAGCTACTAAAAATTTCAGAAATTTTTCAGAGGAAACAATATGCTTAGGAGGATGTTCCAAGGTGGTCCTTCAAGGAAGCACGGTCCCGGGCTTGCAATACGTGATCTTGACGAGGAACCACCAAGAGGCAGCTCCTGTGAGGCCACGTGAATGGCCGTCGGAAAATTTTATGAATCAAGTGGGAATCAAAGAAGAATTCAGCACATATTTGAGTAACGCCGGTCTTGAGGACTTTGAAGCTGACAAATGCCCCCAGTATCATGATCTCACAAGTTCATTTGTGAGGAGGTTTGAGTTTTTAACTTCGTGAAATTCTCTTTCAGTCATGTTTGACCTTTATGACAAATCTTACACCATGGACTTAGAGGATTTTACTTCTGCTTGCAAACTTCCATCTTGGGTTAATGTCAGGGATCCCCCTAAATCCGAATATAGAGACTTTCTTGCTAGAATAACTGTAGGGGAATCTAGAGATATAACACAAGCTACTATAGGGAGCGTTCACTTTCTGCTATACATTATTTTGCTCTCTTCATAGGTAGATGCATAAATGCTAAGGATGAAGCATGTCACATGTGTGTCCATGACCTGAGTATTCTCAGGAGTGCTGTGTTAGGAGACCAATCTTATCATTTGGGAGCCATTGTAGCTCGTAGGTTGCATCAGAATAGGCATAACGGAGACTTCTTTGGAGGAATTTATGCAACCCGCTTAGCTAATTTTCTTGATGTAGACATTCGTGAGGGTGATATGGAGTTACCCTCTTCTTATTTAGATCTTGATTCTATGTTTTCCCACCAGTTCATTGAGAGGACTGGACCACCTTACCGATGTCGACTAATCTTTAACAAGCGGCATGTGGTCCGTGTTGCTCTTCCTGCTCCTACCTTCTTTGATTTTCAAAGTAGAGGAAGATATATTATTACCAGAGAGGAGGCGAGATGAGTACGAAAGGAGAGTGGAGGCTGCTCGACTCACGCTACAGCTCAAAGCTGACGATGGCTCGCGTCACACTCGACCCAGCTACACCTACGGGTGTCGGCCGGGCTATCACGACAATAGACCAACTTAGGCCAAAAGCCTAAGCTTGGGAAGTACGTATTTCCCACCGACATTACATTCATGTTCACACACACACTCATTGCTAGATGTCGGTGCTCATAATTTTTCACTGTAATATCCATGCTAGTTTAAATTTCTTTTTCCTGCTTTCTTCTTGTGTGTTTGTTAAACCTTAAGAAAAAAACCAAAAAAATTAGTGAGTTTACTTTCCATGCTTGTAGTAGAATTAAAAAGAAAACCCAAAAATATTTCCCGTTCTTCTTTTTACTTGTTGGGAGCTTTCCCGTGTAAATAGTTTTTATTTCTTTTCTTTCCTTTGGGGGTCGAGAAGACTATATTGAAAATGCTTAGTGGCTCTCATATGCATGATTGATTATTTAAACCTAGAGCCCATATTACTTGTCTTCTCTCTTGAGTTGAATGCTTGCAGATTCCAGCTTAGTCCAATGCACGTGCACTCTTATCATTATACACACCGTCGGTCGTGCAAGTGAAAGTCAATAATGATGAAATATGATGGACTTATTGGGAAGAGAAAAGCTGGTATGAACTCGACCTCTCTTGTTTTTCTAAATATGATGATTCATCGTTCTTGATTCAGCTATTATGAAGTAAACGTATTTGCAATGACATTTAGAGATTATAGTTGCTTGTGCCATGCTTGATTAGCTAAGAGTTATAATGGTTTACCTTGCATGCCAACATGCTATTAGAATGATTATGATGTGGTATGATGGGATGGTATCCTCCTTTAAATGTATTGAGTGACTAGACTTGGCACATGTTCACGCATGTAGTTGAATCAAATCAACATAGCCTTCATGATATTTATGTTCATGGTGGATTATATCCTACTCATGCTTATATTGATTGTAAATTAATTTTAATGCATGTTTACATTTGTTGTTGCTCTCTCGGTTGGTCGCTTCCCGGTCTTTTGCTAGCCTTCACTGTACTAAGCGGGAATACTGCTTGTGCATCCAAACTCCTTAAACCCCAAAGTTATTCCATATGAGTCCACTATACCTACCTATATGCGGTATTTACCTGCCATTCCAAGTAAATTTGTATGTGCCAAACTCTGAACCTTCAAATAAACATTCTGTTTTGCATGCTCGATTAGCTCATATGTCAACTAGAGCTGCCCTTATCTTCCGTGTTAGGCGGGTTATTCTCAAGAGGAGTGGACTCCGCTCCTCATTCACGAGAAAATGGCTGGTATCAGGATGCCAGTCCCATGCCTTGTGCAAACTAAATCAAAATAACTGCAAACAAAACTCCCCTTGGGACCCGTTGAATGTTGGAGGCACTCGTTGTTTCGAGCAAGCCATGGATTGATGCTTGTGGAGGAAGGGGAGCATAAACTTTACCATTATGTTTGGGAACCGCCTATAATCTGTTTAGCATGGAAGATATCATCGTCTTTTAGTTGTTATGTTGACAATGAAAGTATGCCGCTCAAAATATAATTTATCTCTATTTCAAAATCGAGCTCTGGCACCTCTACAAATCCCTGCTTCCCTCTGCGAAGGGCCTATCTATTTACTTTTATGGTGAGTCATCACCCTTCTTATTAAAAAGCACCCGCTGGAGAGCACACTGTCGTTTGCATTCATTATTATTGGTTTATATTGGGTATGACTTGACTAGATCTCTTTTACCATGAATTACAATGTTTAGTCAGTCCTTGATCTTTAAATGTGCTTTCTGCATTTATGTTTTGCGGTCTCGAAAGGGCTAGCGAGATACCATTTTGTTATATCATGTTATGATTATTTTGAGAAAGTGTTGTCATCCGAGTTTTATTATTATGGCTCGCTAGCTGATTATGCTATTGATATGAGTAATTGTGAGACCTACGTGTTATTGTGAGTATGGTTAGTTCATAATAATTGCTGAAACTTGAATGCTGGCTTTTCATGTTTACAACAACAAGAGCAAACAGAGTTTGTAAAAGTTTTTCTTTTCTCTTTCGGTTTGTCAACTGAATTACTTGAGGACAAGCAAGGGTTTAAGCTTGGGGAGTTGATACGTCTCCGTCGTATCTACTTTTCCAAACACTTTTGCCCTTGTTTTGGACTCTAACTTGTATGATTTGAATGGAACTAACTGGACTAACTTATTTGTTTTCATTGAGAATTGCCATGGTGTTGTTTTATGTGCGAAAACAAAAGTTCTCGAAATGACACGAAACTCCATGGAATATCATAGAATAAATAATAAAAATCCTCGTCAAAGATGAAGACCAGGGGGCCCACACCACATCCCACGAGGGTGGGGGCGCGCCCCTCCCCCCTGGGCGCGCCTACCTTGTGGGCCCCCTGGATGCCCTCCGACGCCAACTCCAACTCCATATATTGGATTTCGGGGAGAAAAAAATCAGGGAGAAAGTTTCATCGCGTTTTACGATACGGAGCCGCCGCCGAGCCCTAATCTCTCTCGGGAGGGCTGATCTGGAGTCCGTTCGAGGCTCGAGAAAGGGGATCGTCGCCGTCGTCATCATCAACCATCCTCCATCACCAATTTCATGATGCTCACCGCCGTCGTGAGTAATTCCATCGTGAGGCTTGATGGGCGGTGATGTGTTGGATGAGATTTATCATGTAATCGAGTTAGTTTTGTTAGGGTTTGATCCCTAGTATCCATTATGTTACGAGATTGATGTTGCTATGACTTTGCTATGCTTAATTCTTGTCACTAGGGCCGAGTGCCATGATTTCAGATCTGAACCTATTATGTTTTCATGAATATATGTGTGTTCTTGATCCTATCTTGCAAGTCTATAGTCACCTACTATGTGTTATGATCCGGCAACCCGAAGTGACAATAATCGGGACCACTCCGGTGATGACCATAGTTTGAGGAGTTCATGTATTCACTATGTGCTAATGCTTTGTTCGGTTCTCTATTAAAAGGAGGCCTTAATATCCCTTAGTTTCCAATAGGACCCGCTGCCACGGGAGGGTAGGACAAAAGATTTCATGCAAGTTCTTTTTCCATAAGCACGTATGACTACATACGGAATACATGCCTACATTACATTGATGAGCTGGAGCTAGTTACATGTGTCACCCTATGTTGTAATCATACATGATGACGAACCGCATCGCATAATTATCCATCGCTAATCTGGTGCCTCTGAGTTTTCCATATCTTGGTTTACGCTTATTTACTTTTTCCGTTGCTACTGTTACAATCACTACAAAATACCAAAAACATTATTTTTGCTGTCTTTAGTTTTGTTACCATTACCACCACTATCATATTACTTTGCTACTAAACACCTTGCTGTAGATACTAAGTTCCCAGGTGTGGTTGAATTGACAACTCAGCTGCTAATACTTGAGAATATTCTTTGGCTCCCCTTGTGTCGAATCAACAAATTTGGGTTGAATACTCTACCCTCGAAAACTGTCGTGATCCCCTATACTTGTGGGTTATCACAAAGGAGGAGCACGGGAGGGGGCGGCTGCGGCCTGGCCGACTCCGGCCACGCCTGGCCAAGCAGAGGCCACCGGCGGGCGTGGCTCAGCCTCCCGCCCCCATTCCTGCAGAGAGAGGGCGACGGGGCGGCTAGGAGTGACGGCGTTGGGTGGCGACAGAGAGGAGCAGAGGCGGCTCGGGCGGTGGTGGTCTCGGCAAAGCAGGCCGCTCCGGCGAGGGCTGAGGATGTGGGGAGGCTCACGGAGACGTGGGAGAGGCCGTGGTGTAGTCGGGGAGGGCTGGAGGGGCTCGAGGTGGCCGGACTAAACGACAGCCGAGAGGCGACGGCGGCGGACGAATGAGGAGGTCGTGTCCACGATGCACTCCGGCGATGGACGATGGGATGGAGCGAACCGCGGGAGTGTGGGGAGGCGATGGACAACACGGAGGAGGAGAGGAGGCTCGAGCTCATCGGAAACAAGATGAACTCAGCGAGGTCGCGGTGGTCCAAGAAAGAAAAGCAGCGAGGTTGGGCGATTCCGAGGGGCAAATGAGGCGAGGGAGGGGCTTGGGAGCTGCGGGAGGACTCGGGCATGCTTATATAGCTGCGGGAGAAGCTCCTAGAGCTCACGGGTGATAACCCGCAAGTATACGGGATCAATGTAGCCTCTTTTGATAAGTAAGACTGTCAAACCCAACGAGGAGCTAAAGGTAGAACAAATATTCTCTCAAGTCCTATTCGCCATCGACACGACTTTCACGCACGCTTAGTGTTCGCTTTACTTAGAACAAGTATGAAACTAGAAGTACTTTGTAGGTGTTTTTGGATAGGTTTGCAAGATAATAAAGAACACGTAAACAAAAAGTAGGGGCTGTTTAGATAAAGAAGCAATAAAGTAAATATAGCGAGTGTGGGAAAGTGGTGGTAGGAGTTATGAAATTGTCCCTAAGCAATTGACTAATTTACTAGACCGGTAATCACTATTGCAATTCTATTTGAGGGAGAGGCATAAGCTAACATACTTTCTCTTCTTGGATCATATGCACTTATGATTGCAACTCTAGCAAGCATCCGCAACTACTAAAGATCATTAAGGTAAAACCCAACCATAGCATTAAAGTATCAAGTCCCCTTTTTCCCACACGCAAACAACCTACATACTCGGGTCTATGCTTCTGTCACTCACGCCACCCACCATAAGAAAATCATGAACATATTGCAAACCCTACAACGGGAATCCCTCACGCTTGTGCGACACGGAGGGCACAATAGTAAAGAACCAATAATAAAAAATACAATTCAAACCAATCATAGCAATTCATCAAACAACTATAGGAAAACGAAAGTCTACTCAGACATCATAGGATGGCAACACATCATTGGATAATAATATGAAGCATAAAGCACCACGTTCAAGTAGAGGGTACAACGGGTTGTGGGAGAGTGGACCGCTGAATATAGATGGGGGAAGGTGATGGAGATGTTGGCGGAGATGGCGGAAGTGTTGGCGTAGTCGGTGATGATGATGGCCCCCGGCAGTGCTCCGGCGCCATCGGAAGCAATGGGGAGAGAGCCCCCCTTCTTCTTCTTCTTCTTCTTCCTTGACCTCCTCCCTAGATGGGAGAAGGGTTTCCCCTCTGGTCCTTGGCTCCCATGGTGTGGGAGGGGCGAGAGCCCCTCCGAGATTGGATCTATCTCTCTGTCTCTCTCTGTTTCTTCGTTCCCAGATTCTGCCCTTTCACCATTTCTTTTATATCCGGAGATCCGTAACTCCGATTGGGTTGAAACTTTCACCTAGATTTTTCTCCTAAAATTAGCTTTCTTGCGGCAAAAGAAGTGCGTCAACCGCATTTCGGGGTGCCCACAAGGGTCCAGGGCGCGCCCCCTGCCTCATGGCCCCCTCGGGCACCGTCTTGCGTTGATTTTTCCTCCCAAAAATCACAAATACTCCAAAATAATTCTCCGTCCGTTTTAGTCCCGTTTGGACTCCGTTTGATATTGGGTTTCTGCGGAACATAAAACATGCAACAAGCGAGGCGGCCTTTGGGCCTTTGGATCAATATGTTAGTCCCAAAAATAGTATAAAAAGTTGCCAAAAGTATATGAAAGTTGAATAATATTGGCATGGAACAATCAAAAATTATAGATATGACGGAAAGCGTATCAGCATCCCCAAGCTTAATTCCTGCTTGCGTCCTCGAGTAGGTAAATGATAAAAAAGATAATTTTTGATGTGGAATGCTACCTAGCATAATCTTGATCATATATCTAATCATGGCATGAATATTAAGACACGAATGATTCAAAGCAATAGTCTATCATTTGACATAAAAACAATAATACTTAGGGCATCCCAACAAACAATCATGTCTTTCAAAATATCAATGCTAAAGAATGCTATCCCTACAAAATCATATAGTTAAGCCATGCTTCATTTTCATCACACAAAATACTCCCATCATGCACAACCCCGGTTTCAGCCAAGCAATTGGTTCATACTTTTTAACGCGCTTCAGCTTTTTCAACCCTCACGCAATACATGAGCGCAAGCCATGGACATAGCACTCTGGGTGTAGTAGATTATGATGATGGAGGTTGTCTGGAGAATACAAAAAGGGAGAAAGTCTCACATCGATGCGGCTAATCAACGGGCTATGGAGATGCCCATCAATTGATGTCAATGCGAGGAGTAGGGATTGCCATGCAACGGATGCACTAAGAGCTATAAGTGTATGAAAGCTCAAACTGGAAACTAAGTGGGTGTGCATCCAACTTGCTTGCTCATGAAGACCTCGGGCGTTTGAGGAAGCCCATCATCGGAATATACAAGTCAAGTTCTATAATGAAAATTCCCACTAGTATATGAAAGTGATAACTCAAGAGACTTTCTATATGAAGAACATGGTGCTACTCTGAAGCACAAGTGCGGTACAAGGATAGTAACATTGCCCCTTCTCTCTTTTTCTCTCATTTTTTTATTTTCTCTTTTTTTTGTGGGCTTCTTTGGCCTCTTTATTTTATTTGGGCTTCTTTGGCCACTTTTATTTTTCGTAAAGTCCGGAGTCTCATCCCGACTTGTGGGGGAATCATAGTCTCCTTCATCCTTTCCTCACTGGGGCAATGGTCTAATAATGATGATCATCACACTTTTATTTACTGACAACTCAATATTACAACTCGATATCTCGAACAAAGATATTACTCTATATGGGTGCCTCGGCGGTGTGTATCGGGATGTGCAATGATCTAGCGTAGCAATGACATCAAAAATGGACAGGCATGAAAACATCATGCTAGCTATCATCTGATCATGCAAAGCAATATGACAATGAATGCTCAAGTCCTGAATATGATGATGATGGAAGCTGCATGGCAATATATCTCAGAATGGCTATGGAAATGCCATGATAGGTAGGTATGGTGGCTGTTTTGAGGAAGATATAAGGAGGCTTATGTGTGATAGAGCGTATCGTATCACGGGGTTTGGATGCACCGGCGAAGTTTGCACCAACTCTCGAGGTGAGAAAGGCAATGCATGGTACCGTAGAGGCTAGCAAATTGCGGAAAGGTAAGACTGCGTATAATCCATGGACTCACATTAGTCATAAAGAACTCATATACTTATTGCAGAAGTCTACTTGCCCTCGAAGCAAAGTACTACTACGCATGCTCCTAGGGGAAGGGTTGGTAGGAGTTAACCATCACGCGATCTCGACCTCCACACATAAGGAAGACAATTAAAAGAGCACCCCATGCAAAAAAATCACACAACTTTTACCATACGTGCATGCTACGGGAATCACAAACCTTAACACCAATATCCTTACTAAACACAACCATCTACTAGAACCTCCCACATATTATCATCTCTTTATCGCAAAACTATTGCAAGGAATCAAACATATCATATTCAGTGATCTACAAGTTTATGTAGGAGTTTATGACTAACCATGTGAATGACCAATTCCTGTCATCTCTCTAAATAGATATAAGTGAAGCAAGAGATTTCAATTCTTTCTACAAAAGATATTCCCACGCTCTAACAAATATAAGTGAATCAAAAGAGCATTCTACAAATGGTGGTTTCCTATGTGAAGAGAAACAGGCAATCCAAACTTCAAATGATATAAGTGAAGCACATGAAGAATTCTATAAAGCCATACTCAAAAGATTTAAGTGAAGTGCAATGAGTATTATATAAATCAACCAAGGAATATCTCATACCAGCATGGTGCATAAAAGAAAAGTGAAAACTAAATGCAAAAGATGCTCCAAGACTTGCACATATCGCATGAACGAAACGAATCCGAAAACATACCGATACTTGTTGAAGAAAGAGGGGATGCCTTTCGGGGCATCCCCAAGCTTAGACACTTTAGTATCCTTTAATATTTACTTGGGGTGCCTTGGGCACCCCCAAGCTTTAGCTCTTGCCTCTCATTCTTCTTCTCATATCGAGACCTCCTCGATCAAACACTTCATCCACACAAAACTTCAACAGAAAACTCGGTAAGATCCGTTAGTATAATAAAGCAAATCACTACTCCAAATGCACGCATAAACCAATTCATATTTTATTTTTGCATTGTGTCTACTGTAATATAACTTTTCCATGGCTTAATCCAGTGATATAAATTGATAGTTTCATCAAAACAAGCAAACAATGCATCAAAAACAGAATCTATCAAAAACATAAAAGTCTATAGTAATCTGAACATTCACCATACTTATAGTACCCCAAAACTTCTACCAAAATTAGTAAAAATAAACAATTTGTGCAGCAAGATAGTGCAAAAAGAATCAGAACCGTTTGACGTTCCAGTTAAAAATGTGAAATCGCGACTTTTCTAACCAAAGTTTCACATCTTGCACCATTACAAACCAACAAGCATTGTAAACATCACGAAGGCAAACCTTAGCACATTATTTTTATAACACAATGGAATTGTACAAGGGGATAATTATTTTTGATGAAAAGTTTCTGTAATTAAGATTCACAAAGTTTCCGTGAGCATGAACAAAGTTCAATGAGCTCTCCCACTTCAACAGTGCTTGTCTCTCTCACTTTCACTTTTCTTTTTGAAAAGTTTTGGGTTCCCCTCTTTATTTTTTTGTTCTTAAACTATATGAAAGCACTCAACAGAAATAAATGACTCCCTAAAACTTCCGGGTTGTCTCCCTGGCAGCGCTTTCTTTAAAGACATTAAGCTAGGCATATAGTGCTCAAGTAATGAATGCACCCGGATCCCAAGGTATATCAATGCCAATTTTAATTAACAATGATTTGTAATTTAGTAGTGAGCACAAAGTAACATATATCATGCAACAACGAAGTCTAACTCTCTTCCTATGCATCGGCATGTCATAAAAGAACAATTCATGCACACCAAGGAAAGGCCAATGCATAATATAAGCAGTTTCTTGCAATTCTATCATATTGGAAACATAGAGAGGTGGAGATATAGTTCCTCTCTCATAATAATTGCAAGTAGGAGCAGAAAGCACATGCATATTATATCTATCAAAATCATCATGTGTAGCGGTAAAAGGCAACCCATCAATATAATCCTTAATAAGCACAAACTTCGCCGATATAGTGTAGTCGGGAGAATTCAAAAAGATAATAGGACTATCATGTGTGGGTGCAATAGCAACAATTTCAAGTTTAACATAAGGAACTATAGCAAGTTCATCTCCATAAGCATAATTCATATTGGCATCTTGGCCACAAGCATAGCAAGCATCATCAAAAAGTGATATTTCAAGAGAATCAACGGGATCATAGCAATCATCCTTCAGTAAGCACGAAGGGGAATTAAACAATGTATGAGTTGAAGAGTTACTCTCATTAGAAGGTGGGCACGGGTGATCAATCCGCTCTTCCTCGTTTTGTTCTTCGCTCTCCTCATCATCTTTTTCATCCAATGAGCTCACAGTTTCATCAATTTCTTCTTCCATAGACTCTTGCAAAATATTAGTCTCTTCTTGGACAGCGGAGACTTTCTCAATAATTGCATCAATATTGGAGTTGAATTCATAATTTTAATAGCAATATCTAAGTATAGCAAGATTTTCAGGTCTAAAAACTGAATCATCAAAATCGTCAAACTCTTTAAACATATATTTAATCTCATAAGCACCCATAAAAGCAACAAATTCTTCTATTTGTTCCACATCATAGTAATCATAGATACCATTAGCATAAGAAGCCAAGGTTTTATCATCATTAAATTTGCATGAAAAGGGAAGGTGTGGAGCCTCCATCCTAGAGCAACAGACAAGTATAATCATATCTTAAGCATAGTTGCCTAGCATACCAATACAACATATAAATTTGATCCCATAATAGTTTCCTTTTTGAGTCAGCGATAATCCTAAAGTATTCACGTTGATCCAACGTGTCTCCCATAACATAATTGAATGGGGTTTTCTCAGGATTATCAAAGTAGTACATAATTTCTTTCACATAACGAGCATCGAGGGTTTTAGGAGGTTCCCCATCTCCATGAGTAGCAAGTACACCTAATTTTTTTTGGTATTTCGTGTTCCTTATCCATAACTAAAGATAGAGAACAACATAGAACAGCAAATAAAAATTACTTAGTGATAAAGCAAACAAGCACACACGATAATATTCACCCCACGCTATGACTCCCCAGCAACGGCGCCAGAAAAACGTCTTGATAACCCGCAAGTATATGGGATCAATGTAGCCTCTTTCGATAAGTAAGAGTGTCGAACCCAACGAGGAGCTAAAGGTAGAAAAAATATTCTCTCAAGTCCTATCTGCCACTGATACGACTCTCATTGACGCTTAGTGTTAAGCTTTACTTAGAACAAGTATGAAACTAGAAGTACTTTGTAGGTGTTGTTGGATAGGTTTGCAAGATAATAAAGAACACATAAATAAAAAGTAGGGGCTGTTTAGATAAAGAAGCAATAAAGTAAAATAGCGAGTGTGGAAAAGTGGTGGTAGGAGTTGTGAAATTATCCCTAAGCAATTGACTACTTTACTAGACCGGTAATCACTATTGCAATTCTATTTGAGGGAGAGGCATAAGCTAACATACTTTCTCTTCTTGGATCATATGCACTTATGATTGGAACTCTAGCAAGCATCCGCAACTACTAAAGATCATTAAGGTAAAACCCAACCATAGCATTAAGTATCATGTCCCCTTTTTCCCATACGCAAGCAACCTACTTACTCGGGTCTATGCTTACATCACTCCATACCACCCACCATAAGCAAATCATGAACATATTCCAAACCCTACAGTAGGGAATCCCTCACGCTTGCGCGACACGGAAGGCACAATAGGACAACACCAATAATAAAACATGCTAACTCAAAACAATCATAGCAATTCATCAATCACCGATAGGACAATGAAAATCTACTCAGACATCATAGGATGGCAACACATCATTGGATAATAATATGAAGCATAAAGCACCATGTTCAAGTAGAGGGTACAGTGGGTTGAGGGAGAGTGGACCGCTGAATATAGATGGGGGAAGGTGATGGAGATGTTGGTGGAGATGGCGGAGGTGTTGGTGTAGATCGCGGTGACGATGATGGCCCGGCGGCGCTCGGCCACAGGAAGTAAGGGGGAGAGAGCCCCCCTTCTTCTTCTTCTTCCTTGACCTCCTCCCTAGATGGGAGAAGGGTTTCCCCTCTGGTCCTTGGCTCCCATGGCATTGGAGGGGCGAGAGCCCCTCCGAGATTGGATCTATCTCTCTGTCTCTCTCTGTTTCTGCGTTCTCAGATTCTGCCCTTTCATTGTTTCTTTTATATCCGGAGATCCATAATTCCGATTGGGTTGAAACTTTCGCCCAGATTTTTCTCCTAAAATTAGCTTTCTTGTGGCAAAATAAGAGCGTAAACCGCCTTACAGGGTGCCCATGAGGGACCAGGGTGTGCCTGCCCCCCTGGGGCGCCCCCTGCCTCGTGGCTCCCTCGAGCACCGTCTTGCGTTGATTTTTCCTCCCAAAAATCACAAATATTCTAGAATAATTCTCCGTCCATTTTTGTCCCGTTTGGACTCCGTTTGATATTGGGTTCTGCTGAAACATAAAACATGCAACAAGCAGAGGCCTTGCTTTGAGCCTTTGGATCAATATGTTAGTCCCAAAAATAGTATAAAAGTTCTCAAAAGTATATGAAAGTTGAATAATATTGGCAAGGAACAATCAAAAATTATAGATCTGACGGAGACGTATCAATGGGTGAAGCTCCGACCAAGCATTAATGGAGGCGAGTGGCTGGGCAGCGCCGTGGCCTTGACGACGGCAGCGACCACTGCAGCGGTGATTCGAGTGAGGCAGCAACAACCGCAGGAGTGGCCCAGGTCGAGCATAGGCTTGCTCCTGGACAGGATGGGACATTGAGACGCGGAGGAAGGCGACGGGAACAGGGGAACAACACGCCAGAGCACGAGTTTAGAATGATGCAAGCGTGATCACCACGTACACTGGTGCAAAATAAGAGTTTTGGCCAGGCCAACCATGTCTAGTAGAATGACCATGATACACTGAGCCTAAAAGAAGCACTAAGTCGGTTCATGGGCAAAGAAGAGATTTGCAGGAGGAGCCAAAAGGTTTTGGCAGCAGGGTGTTTGTGCTCTTGAGGAGACAAGCACAGGAGGAGGCAGGGGCTGAGCTTTGGCATGGCCTGACCACACGCAAAGAACACCGTGATGACCAAGTGTCAGCCCAAATTGAGGAGTCTAGAAGGGGGTTGCAGTAGAAAGTGACCCACTGGTCAGAAATGAAGATTTCGATGATGCACTCGCATAGTTGCATCAATTGAGCTGAAAATGGTTATGTCCCAATTATTTGAAGATATTAAGATGCCCAAGGAGTTTCATGCCATTTGGATGAATCAAAATAGCACTTGCTTCACATAGCTTCTCTTTGGACAGAATCTTGAAAAAATTCCATAGGGCAAATGGCTAAATGGATTGAGCCACAACTTGGTGGAGGGAATTTATATGGATAATAGAATGTCCTGGTAAATTGGCAGCTTAAATGAAGCAATATAAAATATAGTTTCTTCACAAACTGAAAATCTAACCAGAAATTAAGATTTGGAGTTGTGCTCACATAGAAAGGTTACACGAGCTCATATTGGGTGGAGAGTGATGATTTCACCAAATAAATGATTTGACAAAAGTTCATATCATTTGGACATGCCTAGAATATACTTCCTTCACAAAGTTTCATTTTGG
Organism: Aegilops bicornis; assembly: GCA_021605145.1. Taxonomy (NCBI): domain Eukaryota; kingdom Viridiplantae; phylum Streptophyta; class Magnoliopsida; order Poales; family Poaceae; genus Aegilops; species Aegilops bicornis. Next base: position 768,687,044 of record CM038670.1, on the reverse strand, counting down.
GCAGAAACTTTGTAAAATCATAGAAAAATAATTACTAGGCAAATGAGGTTGAACTTTGGGACAAGGCAATGATATGGATAGGAAAAGGGCTCCAAGAAGTTGGAAGTCAATTGGGCAAATATAAATAGCACTTGCTTCACAAAGTGCCATTTAGGGCAGAATAGGAAAAAATTTATTGGAGGATTGTTTTTTATCATGGCAATGAAACGTTTTGCCATATTTGATCAATATATGACCCAAACAATTTATGAGAATTATTTGGGAATTTTAGGAGTGAGAGAAATATGGGTTGCTTCACAACCTAGGGCAAACTGAGTTATTCCTTTAATAGAAAAGGAATATTTCCAATAAAAAGAATATTGGGATTTGGTCCAAGGTGGAAATGGAAAGGTCTAGGGAAGGATTTGGGGGATGACAAGCCACTCTGGAAAGAAAGTAGAGGTCATCTTCTTCAGTTTCCAGACCACATAACCACGAAACAAGAAAACTCAGGCAAAAACCTCAGAAAATCAAAAGAAAAGGAAAGGGCCAAAAATCAGGCAGTTACAAACAACTAACAGAAAAAACACAAACATGTAGGTGATAAAACACGCGTACATGGTCTTTTCTCACACACAAATGCAGTAGGGACTACGACCATATAGTAAACGAAACCAGAAAAAAGATAAAAATCTATTTTGTGCGATTTTCGGTGTCATCTGAATCTTGCTTTCATCTTTCCAACAACAGTGCATATGACTTATAGCATGGAAATAATGTGCAAATATACATCAGATCCTCGACCCATAACCTGCACTTGATGCAAAAAAATTGAGAAAAAATGAATCAATTCATGGTTTGTATATGTGTAAATTATTTACTTTTTTAGAACGGAGATGCAAGGAGCGCTCGGCTTTAAATTAATAAAGCCCACAAGGCAGCATCCAATACAATAGAGCCAAAGTCTGAAGTAGGAAAAGTCTGAGCGAAACATAACAACTTTGAAGGATCCACCCTCGCAGAACACGCATGCTCGAAAAAAACTGAACCCAAAATAACATAGCTACCCTAAGCCCGTTGGCGACCTCACCCTATAGATAGACTTCTCGAAGCTTGTTGGTCACCATCAACACATGATCAGAGCCCTTTCCTTCCCTAGTGGCCTGCCTTTGCTCAATACAAAAGATTAGTTTTGAAAAGGCGTTAACTTAGGTGCGAAGGAAAAACGACCTCAATAGTAAACTTATTGTGAATCTTCCACAGCGACCAAAGCAGCGCCCCAGCACACATCCACATGACTCATTTAGACCCGCCATGCAGGGAGTTAAGGTGGAGGACTAGAGTGCGAGGTGGTGAGGATCCCGATCCAGCCCGAATGCTTCGAACTACACTCAAGCAAAAGATTGCAATGGGGCAGCGGAAGAACGTATGGTTTGAGTCCTCGTCTACTGAGAAGATCTTGCATTTCCCATCCGAGGGGCCCTGCCGAATGGAAATGTTAACAAAAGTGGGGAGGCGATTGCGAAACAATGCCATAAAAAGATTTTCACTTTTAGAGGGATCATGGCTTTCCAAAGGTGTCTAATGAGAGACATCGACGGAGAAAAAGAAAGTTTCTCGTACATGGATTTAACCGAAAACTGTCCCGAGGCCGTCAAGTGCTTGGAGACCGAGTCAGGGAAGGAAGTGAGAATGATGGCCCCCAAGCGAGGATTCAGGCCCTCCTAACAAGTCCTTTCTATAGATGAAAGAGAGTGGCTAAAGGCTATATTAGGCCGGCCGGAAGAACAAGTCTAAATCCTTGACACGTTGTGTCATACATAAACCAATAAATTGTACGGAATTCCTGCCAAAGGGTCACATCCTCGCACCAAAAGTCCAGGAAAAAGCATGAGGACCTTCCGTTGGCCAGGGTGAAATGTGCACCTAAAGCAAAGGTAGGTTTAATTTTTTGTAACGCGTTCTACAACGGTGAACCCCAAGCCGTGGATTCAAAGAAGGAGCCATTAGGAAAATATTTGGCCTTGAGAAGCTTTTCCCAAAGACTAGTTGCATTTTGGGAGAGCTTCCAGATCCACTTGGTAAGAAGGGCTACATTCATCAGTTTAGAATTGCTTATGCCCAAGCCCCCAAACTTTTTTGGACGACAAATGGCCACCCATTTAACCAAGTGGTATTTGTGTTTTACTCCAGCTCCTTCCCAAAAGAACTTGGAGGCAGGGGTATCCAATTTAAGCAACTTGGAGGGAGGGGTATCCAATTGAGCAAGAACTCCATAGACCAAAAGATGCAGCCCCACTGCGAACAGCGTAAGCAACGATAAGCTAGAATTCGTGAGAGTTAACCTAAGCACCTGAGGACACGAATTTTCCATGGCAAGGGCCTACCTTCTTTCTAACCGTAGCACAAAGGGGCTCCCAATCCGAGATACAAGGTTTATTGTTGGAGATTGGGAGGCCAAGTTAAGTAAGGGGGAGAGGCCCCACTTTACAATTGAGGAGGTTGGCAACCCTTACCCCTCCCGCCGATCTAGTCCCATAGCGATCACCTCGCTCTTATGGAAATTAACTTTCAGACCGGACATTACCTCGAAGCTAAGAAGGACCAGCTTCATGAAGCGATGCTATCAACATCGGGCTCAAAAAGGAGCATAGTATCGTCCATGTATTGAAGCTGAGATACCCCCCCCCCCCCCAGGTATTAGGTGACTGACCACTCCCTTGATGTGACCCGCTGCACGTGCCCGATCCAACATATTGGATAGGGCATCCACTACAAAGTTAAAAATCATGGGTGATACTGCATCACCTTGCCGTAATCTCCCTGGTTTTCGAAGTAGTTGCCAACTTCCTGTTAACATTAATCGCAGCCCCCCAAGACGAACTACATGATCTTGTGAATCCAGCCGGCGTCAAAGCCTTTCTTGAGTAGAATTTCCCAAAGGATATTCCACTTTACACGATCATAAGCTTTTTCTGTGTCGAGCTTAAGCAGGATTGTCTTTTTGCTTCGGCCTTTTAATCTCGTGGACAATCTCCTGCAACGCAAGAGGGCCCTCTAAATTGTAACGACCTTTAGTAAATGCAGATTGACAATGATATATGACTCGTTGCGCAACTAGTGAGACCCTAGTGGCGTATGCTTTAGCACATATTTTGAAAGGGACGTTAATAAGCGAACTGGGTCCAAACTGCCTAATGTTATCGGGCCCCTGCACCTTGGGGATAAGCGAGAGGATGTCAAAGTTTAGTCTGGAGATGTCTACTGTTCCTAACACAAACTCATTGCAAACCGCTAGCATGGGGTCCCGGAGAACGCTCACAAAACGGGGAGAAGAACGCAACCAGCCAGCCATCTAGCTCCAGCGCCATGTCCTGTTTCATGTTACGCACAACCACCTCAATTTCTTCCGGAAGGAAAGTGTGCATGAGATCCTCGTTCTTCTCCTAAACACACTGAGAACTTCCCATAAGTTAGTGTGTACACTAGCCAACTTGGTGCCCATGAGCCCAATGTAGAGATCGTATATATGCTCCCTGTGCCACTCCTAGTCTGGCTCCAGCGACCGCTTGTCACCCCGGCGGTCCTCCCTGGACCCCATCTGCACAACCTTGGCGAAAGAGTGAGAAGGAGAGGGGGTGGATTCTGGGATTCGAACTAACCTAAGCACCTCACCACCCAGCCGCTTACACTCTGCTTTGGATGCCGGAAAGCCTAGTTACGGCTCCCGACAGCCGTGAGGCAGCCATATATACCCGCAGGCCAGCAGCTTGGGCTTGGGGGGGAGTGGGCTTGCCCTCAACAGGAGGAATGCTAGCTAGGCACCAGCGGGACTAAAGGTGGAAATGCCCTGGGCCCACTAGAATCCAACCCAGGCGTGTGACCCAGGCCCAAGCTTGCACTGTCCGAAGCAGGCCCCAAGCGCATAGAGGGCACCCCATCCCCAGCCCTAGGAGCCGGGCGGCAATGCTACACCTACGAAGAGGCTTACGTAACTGTTACGTGATTAGGCAGTTGGCAAATTTTGATTGGTCTTAGGGAGGAGGCGGGGCCCACCCCCACTAAAAATGGGGGGGGCAAAGAATTAGCGAAGGAAGGTTTACATAGCCCTTCATAGTCCTTTAGTAGGTGTAGGATTATTTAGGAGCTGGGAGCGACACCACGCATGGCGCCACCGCCACCTGGGGGGGGCAAAGAATTAGCGAAGGAAGGTTTACATAGCCCTTCATAGTCCTTTAGTAGGTGTAGGATTATTTAGGAGTTGGGAGCGACACCACGCATGGCGCCACCGCCACCTGCGGGGTCGGCACCGCCAAAACGGCTAGCTCTGGGAGGAGCACCTCCACCTGCCTGGAGATGAAGGACGCGCCATGCCCCGACAAAGGCTTGTGCATCGCCACCATGGAAGCCGCAGGGGCCGCCCACCTGGGCGGCGACCAGCGTCGCGTCACCACCTACCGAGATCCACGCCCCTAGCGCAAAAGCACGGCTAGCATGGTGGGCACCACCACGCATCTCCACTGAATGCATGACGAAGTCCCCAACCGTGAATATCGCACTACATATTGCGGCAGCTCCCACGAGCCACTGGTGATTCGACCGGCGCTTTGACCTCCAACTCCGCACTGGAAAACTCCTAGAATTTGTTGTCTGTCAAGATCCGTGATGGGCCCGGCCAAGAGCAGAGAAGGGCCGGCACCCTGGCCCCGAAGAGCACCGGCATCCAGGCCTCATCGGCGGCGTCAGGCCACCGGGAACCCAAATCGCTCGCTTGGTCGCTAGATCATACTGGAGCCGTTGGCATTTCGAACGGTCTCCAGTTCCTCGTCTTTTCTTCCCTGTCCAGAATTGGCATCCAATACCTTGACTTTATTGCACCTGCAAATTACTACCTCCGTCCTGGTTTACTGGTCTTCATAGTATTTTGTGTCAAATTTTGACTATAGATTTAACTAACAAAACGTTAATGCATGTCACAATAAATTATATCATTAAAAATTATGTTCAAATATGAATCCAACGATATAATTTTTTGTGACATGCATTAACATTTTATCAGTTAAATCTTTCATCAAAATTTGGCATAAAATACAGAGAAGACCAATAAGCCATGACAGAGGTAGTACTTACTAGAACTGTGCGACATACATTTTCTTTCCAAGGTATCCTTTGGGTGTTGAAGAAAATAATAACCATATTCAGAACCGTTGTGCCAAAAGCTCTTTCCAATCTATCGTTCGGGTGTTGAAAGAAAATAATAACCATATTCAGAACCGTTGCACATCCAAGGAGGAAGGTAATAGTTTGTATGCGAATTTCATAAGAAGGCAAACATAAATCTTCCACTTCTATGTAGGATCCATCGACCTCACCAGGCTTAACTTTGGGATAATCACCCTCATCCCCAAAGTTACGGGCGCATCGGATATCCGTCAATTCCGCCCGATCACGGTGATCAATGTCATCTTCCGCATCCTTGCGAAGGGGTACACCAATAGGGTGGCCCCAGTAGCTGACCGGATCACTCACCTTGATCAGTCGGCATTTATTCAGGGCCGCTATATCCTTGACGGAGTCCTAGTGTTTCACGAAGCACTCCATGAGGTGCACTCCAAACACCTCAAGGCGGTCTTCCTGAAACTTGACTTTCACAAGGCATATGACACGGTCAGCTGGACCTTCCTTCGGGAATGCCTTCTCCGGAAGGGCTTCGATGACCGTTGGGTGACCCGTGTGATGCAAAATGTTCACCTCAGGGTCGGACCGTGGTCAACATAAACGAGATTGACCCATACTTCCCCACCTTACGTGGGTGCGTCGGAAGCGATCCTTTCTCCCCGTTCCTCTTGACATGGTGGTTGTGTTGGGGAGCGTAGTAATTTCAAAAAAATCCTACGCTGCAAAGATCATGGTGATGCATAGAAGCGTAGAGGGGAGAGTGTGTCCAATACCCCTCGTGAGACCCAAAAGCGGAAGCGTTAGCACAACGCGGTTGATGTAGTCGTACGTCTTCACGATCCGACTGATCAAGTACCGAACGCACGGCACCTCCAAGTTCTGCACACGTTCAACTTGATGACATCCCTCGAACTCCGATCCAGCCAAGCTTTAAGGGAGAGTTCTGTCAGCACGACGGTGTGGTGACGATGATGATGTTCTACCAACGCAGGGCTTCGCCTAAGCATCGCTACCATATTATCGAGGTGAATTATCGTGGAGGGTGACACGATACGGCTAAGAGATCCAAGGATCAATCATTGTCTATGGGGTGCCCCCCCCGTATATAAAGGAGTGGAGGAGGGCGGCCGGAGGAGGAGGGCGCCCAAAGGGGGGGAGTCCTACTTCCCACCGGGAGTAAGGGACTCCTCCTTTTCCTATTTGGAGAGGGAGAGGGAAGGAAGAGGAAGGAGGGAGGAAGTAAAGGGGGGGCTGGGCCCCCTCCCAATTCGGATTGGGCTTGGGAGGGCGCCCCCTCCCTTGCTCCTTTCCCCTCCTTTCCACTAAGGCCCATTAAGGCCCATTATACCTCCCCGGGGGTTGCGATAACCTCCCGGAGCTCCGGTATTGTCCCAATCTCACCCGGAACCATTGCGGTGTCCAAATATAGTCGTCCAATATATCGATCTTTATGTCTTGACCATTTTGAGACTCCTCGACATGTCCGTGATCACATCCGGGACTCCGAACTACCTTCGGTACATCAAAACACATAAACTCATAATATCAAACTTTAAGCGTGCGGACCCTACAGGATTCCGA